>CM075501.1:8442500-9042500 GCA_037950675.1 Hypophthalmichthys molitrix | reverse complement strand
GGCTGAACATCCATTGGTTCAAATACATGATCTGACTCCTGTAGAGTTATCATTCCCTCCTTTATGGTGATGCTGACAAAATGGATCTCGCCATCATTAACCACATTTTCACCAGTAACAGTCTTCAAGTTATTGACTTGCACTGTCAGTTTTCCCTTTTCCAGCCACATCTGCAAGTACTCAGTAGTGCTGTTGGCAAAAAGCACCAAAAGACCAGACTCCTTCCGTGTACGCAAGAACATGGACAGATAGAGCATGTCTGATTCCAGTTGGTCATTGATGGTGAAGACAGCATAGCTTGCGGAGTCTTCCTGGCCAAATCTGGCAGTAATATACTCTGTGTGAGGAAGAGAAGAGAATACAACTCTTAAAGAGTTTCTAGAACTGTTCTTGTTTTACTATTATAACTTGGACCCTTGGAGGAAACATTAAGATTCTCCCAAGGTTTATCCTATGATCTTCTACATTTATAGTCTATCAATGCATCTACACTAGAAGCAACCACGGTGTAGCACTGTTGTGCTTTAAAAAACAGATTGGGCATTCGCAACACCGCAATGAATGCTTCCAGTGTAGACATGGTTAATGGGAGGTCAATCCCTTGTGTTCTTACCCTCACCACAGTTTTGACCCACATACGGTCGCAGACAGCTGCACTTGTAACCTTGCCAAAGGTTAACACACTCTCCATGGTTCTCGCATGGACCAGAAAGGCATCGGTCATGATGGCTGCAGCCTTGCACAACATTCACTGCTGAGCTGCTCAACCAGTCCTCCGGTACCATCAGCTGCGAGTCCACAAACAAGTCCCTCATGCAGCCGATGAATGAGCCGGTGCCCCCTCCCTCATCCAATCCTCCAACAAAGGTGCTTTGTAGAGCTGACTCCAGCTCAAGGGCGCCGGTATCCACTTGGGCTGTTGTACCACAGTTATCTGCATCCTGGCATGGCTCCAGCAGTTGCAACAGCAGGGTACCCTCTCCAAGTACAGCCTCTACTGTGTGCCATTCGCCATCAGATAGATCCTGAGGCAGCATCAGAGTCCAGCTGGTTGTGTCTGTCTGAGGGTCACTCCTAAGATCAAGAAGCAGGTGTGTCTCCTGCAGCTCTAGGCTGAGTATGACCCCTTCGCTACCCCTCTGGAAGAGTACGGTGTTTTCCAGCACTGTGCGAAAGCTTAGTGTGATATTAAAGTATGCTTCTGCACCCAGCAGCGGTGTCTGCAGGTGCAGGAATCCTCCAATTGTCTCAAAGGAGAATACAGTGGGCGTCTGGCAGTAAGAGCCGGTGTAGCCTGGCTGACAGATGCAACTGTAGCCATGTACGCCTTCGCTCAGGAAGGGCATACAGGCTGCCCCGTTCTGGCACTCGTGGCCCTCGCAACCCACCAGGGGCTCGCTACAGTTATGGCCACCATAGAGGACTCCATCATGGCTTTCGGACAGGCAGATGCACTTGTAGCTGCCCAGGAAGTCCTCACATGTGGCTCCATTATGACACGGGTTGTTGGTACAAGCAGTAGTATTTTGCTCACACAAGGCACCTGAAATGGGAGAGCCCAGAGTGGAATTCAGTCAAGTTTCTTACAAGTAAACATTTAACAAAGATTGTTGCCCAAGAATGAAATTTTCCCACTGCAATTATAAAACCTTGTTTTTATAAAGGTTTATCCTTAAAACTATTTGTTGCATTTGTGCCATTTGTGCCAATGTCAAAAAATGGTCAATAACTAAAGCGTGGCTCATGCCAGGGATAATGTGGGCACGTTTTAGACAATAATCCCTCAGGAAAACAAATAAGTAAAGCTGATTGCATAACAATCATGCAACTTTATGCTAGAGTGGATACCCACTGAGTGTTGTGCCTAAAATTTCACTGAATGAGAATTTAGTTATGAATGAGTTTAAAATGGATGGATAAAACATTAAAGAGCTATGAATATGCATTCAATGGAAACCAGGTTGTGTAGCTGATCGTTTTTTCATGACCTAAAGTCATTGCAAGTTCATCATATTTTCAAACAGAAAGAGTTTTCATTAGCCTTATAATTAGCCCCCCAACACTGATTTCACCACAGATTTTTCACTGAGAATGATTGTACAACCAAAATGAAATCCAAACAACAAAACAAAACTGTGCAAATTTACCTGAAACAAGCAACAGGACACTCCAAATCCAAACTAAAACTTCCATGGCATTAGAAGTCTACCATTCAGCAGCCACACATCTGTTCAGTCGCATTGCTTTTTGATGGGTCCATCTATAGCAAAGGCCATCCTAACAGACAGCCTTCAATGTACATCCATTCCTTCAAGAAAAACTGTGTACTGCAACACTAGGCCCCCATCAAAGCCAGCTCCCGGGGGATTAGCTTAATGCAACCTGAGCATCTTACAATGGCGAAGCCCAATTATAGCCTCCGCCTGTGAGTCATGTCCTGAGCTAGTAACAGTGACAAACTCTTTTGTCAAGTCAAGTCACCTTTATTTATGGTGAACGTGATTTCACCAAGTACAACATGTTCCTGGATCAACATTTTTGTTGATCCTGGAACAACATTCCAATCAACCAATCAGATTTCAGGGACAAGTTTACTGTTTTTGTCAAGTTTAGGCTTACAACCAGGGTTAGGTGCTTCCACATCAGTGTTATTCAACTATCATTTCCCTCTGATTTTAGAAATAAATTATGGGTATGGTTAGGTTTAGGGGTTGGGAAAAGGTTAGGACTAAATTTTCGGATAGGAATGTTGTTCCAGGATCAACAAAATATGTTGATCCAGGAACATGTCTTACTTGGCAAAATCACGGTGACCCCTATTTATATAGTGCTTTTTACAATGTAGATTGTGTCAAAGCAGCATTACAGTGATAACTGGTAAATCATTTTAGCTGCACAGCAGCTCTTAAAGAAAATGGTGTCATTGTCCATCTTAAGTAAATTCAGTATTGATTCATTCTGTTGTAAGAATCAACAGTTATTAATTTAGTTAATTTATCTATATCAGCACTGGAGTAAACAGTGATGTCATCATCCAGCTCAGTTCAGTTCGCATACAAGGGTGTCGATGCAGGCAGATCAAATCATTGTTGGATATCAAATGTCAAGCGTCCCCAACTAAGCAAGCAAAAGGCGACAGCATATAATCTATGTGCATAATCTATATGTGAGTGGCACTAACACAACTTTCTCTTCTGAATAAAAACCAACAGCATACCTTGATCCTGCTTTTATACAATATCACACTTAGTAAATAAAGTGTAATTCAAAAGTTTAAATAGGGATGTTAGTCTGCAGATACCTGAAAATCCTGGTGGACACTTGCAGATGAAACCAGAAGCATGCCTGGGGTTGTATCGAGGAGGAAACAGGGACTCTGTGCCGTAAAGTGTCTTCCAAGAGCGCTCAATGCAAATGCCTTCATTCACACAGGGACTGCTATCACACTCACTGACATCTGTCTCACAGTTACGACCCTCAAACCCTGGTACAGAGCAGATATGAGAGGACAGACTATTGATGTTTTGTGTGCTAGCTTGCCTAGCTTATTTAACATGATTTCAAATGAATGAACATTACAAGTATAAATACATCAACCAATCACATGCATGACCCTTTTAATAAATATAAATACAGAACCACAAAATTAAATTCAAAATCCGATCTATTAATAACATTATATTCCAGTTTACACAAATGAGCTCTATTTTAGTCACCTGGCCAGCAAATACAGGTGTAGTTCCCATTTTCATCCTCACAGAGGGCGTCGTTGAGGCAGGGTTGAGACCAGCAGGGAGGAGGCGGGATCTCACAGTGAACACCAGTAAAGTTAGTTTGTGAGCAGTCACAGCGGTAGCTACAAGATTATTTCAAAATACATAGGCATATTGGTTATTATACAGGTTAACTCATTTCGAGTGTATTCACAGATTTAACATAATAAGCATATTATATTATTCTACACAATAATAAAGTGCATGTGGTTTACTCTGTGTATAGTGAGCGACTAGTTTTATTTATTTATCATTTTATTTACAAATATATATTTTTACCCCCAAAATTTTATTAGAAATTGATTTATACTACAATTATTTATATTTAAAATTATTAATAGTATGTATAATTATTAAATAAGTAAAATATTGTGATTCCAAAAAAAAAAAAAAAACAGAAAAGAAAGTAATTTTATTTTGCATTAAAAAAATGAAACCCATTTTTGGACCATAAAGAGTTTTGCATTGCGACAATATTTTCATTAAAATTAAGCATATTTCCTCTCCAACTTCTCATTATAAACTTAAAATCAGCATAAATTAAAGGAAGAACAACAAATGCTGCCATCATGTATACACATTCAAATGTAAATTTTATATATATATATAAAATATATATATAAAATTATATATTGGTACATTGGTACAAAAATAGGCTTAATTTTATTTAATTATAATTTCAAATTTCTTTCATAAAGAAGTATATGTAATAATAAAAAAAATGGAGCACAGATTGATTGAAAATTATCAATTGTTTTCTGAAAGAAGACCTATATAAAAAAAGACCAAAATACTAACATGGAAATTTATTGTACCTATTGATTTCATCCACACACAGAGCCCCATTTTGGCACGGCTGGTCACTGCATTCATCAATGTTTGTTTCGCAGCGTTCCCCCTGGAAGCCCGCCAGGCAGGTACACGAGAAGCCATTGATGTGGTCATGGCAACTGCCGCCGTGGAGACAGGGCTGTGATTGACACTCATCAATCTGAACCTCACAGCTGCTACCTGGAACATCAGAGACAGTGGTGTTGAGTGCAAAGATGCCAATCCGCTTTTTGTCGAGATCTCTGCATGGCTTATTACACATGCCATCTGGACAGACCTCATCCTGGATCAAACAGACTGTAACTGGAAGCTTCCAGTCAGTCTTTAGGGTAATTGATATGCTGCCCACAGCTTTTTCTTAACTTGATCAAAAATGTTTTTAGGCAGATTTGAACTGTGAGGTTTAACATCACGTGTTTTAAGAGACCAGGGCTTGTTGTCACACGAGGAGGTTGTCAAAAGTTCAATTGATTAATTCTCTTGCATTTGAACTGAAATGCTTAGTTCAAAACCTCATTTTTTTGTGACAACGTACCCCTTATAGGCCTAGAGACAGCATAATGCACTCAACTTACTTAATGACTTCTCTTATTAGCTATATTTAACAAGATCTTTACATTTTTTTCTATGGTCCTTCATAAAACAAATGTGAGGATGTTCTTCAGGGTTGCATTTCAGATTGCAATATCATCCTTCAGCCACAAGATGGCATTAGCTGCATTTGGCACTAGTTGAGACATCCCACAAGTCAGTCTAACAGGTGAGTCGCACATGGTGCATCAGACCCTCTCTCCTTTCACTCACCCGTGTATCCAGGCCTGCAGAGACAGATGTAGTGCCCGATCTTGTCCACACAGGTGGCTCCGTTCCTGCAGGGCCACGACACGCATTCATTTACCTCGATCTCGCAGCGCTTGCCCTGGAATCCCGGCACGCAGAAGCAGGTGGGGCCGTCTCTTCTGCTGCGGCAGATGGCGTGGTTGCGGCAGGGGTTGGGGGAGCAATGGTCCACCTCTTTCTCGCAAGAACTCCCGGTATAACCCTCTTGACAGATGCATGCATACCCCGGGATCCTGTCTTGCACTGCCAGACAGCGGACACTGTCCCCGCACAGCCCCTGAGCACAGAGCTGGGCACTGGAATGACAGTCCTGCCCCAACAAGCCAGGCTCACACTGGCAAACTAGTTCCCCCGGGTGGGCGCCGGAGGGCTGACACGTCGCATTGCCCTGGCAGATGGACAGTTGGCAGAGAGCGCTGGAAGAATCACAATGCGTGCGGGGCAGGGCTGGCACAGGCGACTGACACTGGCACAGGAAGTCAGATGGGGCTTCCCTGCACTCTGCCCTGTTTTGGCAAGGCTTGTCCAGGCAGGGTGCTGAGGTCTTGAGAAGTGTTAAACCTACAAGGATTTACAAAAAAAAGAAAAAACACTTTCACATTTGTTGAAAGTTGTCTGCTTCCATAAAGTATGTTGGGCTAAATGCAATATCAATTAGACTCTTAAATAAATGTTCCAAAATGGCGTTTCACAGCAGTGCCATAGAAGAACATTTCCCCAAAGAACCTTTTAGTAAACAGTTCTTAAAAGAAAGAAAAAACATTTCCATGCATGGAACCATTGATGCCAATAAAGAACCTTTATTTTTAAGAGTGTACAGCAGCTTTGGAAAACTTAATTTGCACACTTTATATGTAAAGCTTCTGGATAAGTTGTGGTTGAGTTCTGGCTGACATCCGGGGATTACGGCACTGTTGTTGGCCAGTTATGGCTGATTTCTGGGACAGGGAAGAAGGGTGAGTTTTGGT
The DNA here is from genome assembly GCA_037950675.1 of Hypophthalmichthys molitrix. Lineage (NCBI taxonomy): Eukaryota > Metazoa > Chordata > Actinopteri > Cypriniformes > Xenocyprididae > Hypophthalmichthys > Hypophthalmichthys molitrix. The sequence goes on along the minus strand of CM075501.1, from coordinate 9,036,088 downwards.
CTGCTACCGTCATGGGTCTGGCTCACTTTCATTAAGTAGCTTTTGGGCCAATCTTGGACCGTAATTCCATTGTGGTATGTGGGCCAAACTCTCATCCGAAATTCAACCGGATTCGGCCCAACACAAATTTGCTATCTGGGTTCTTGAACATTCTTATAAGTTTGCTAGTGCAAGAATCACATTCTGACTTTTTCTGTTTTCAACAAAAGTATGCTTTTATTCTTCAAATATCATTTTCAGATATATAGTGCTTTTCACAATACACATTGTTTCAAAGAAGCTTTATAGAAAATCATGGTGTTAATGCTTATAATATCACTCAGTTTCGATCAGTGAATCTTTTGTTTCTAATCAGTGGTTCGGAGCGTGTATCAAACTGCCAAAGTCACGTGATTTCAGTAAACGAGACTAGTGTTTCAAAATTTCATGTGACTTTGTGCATGTGGCAGTTTGATACACGCTCCGAACCACTGATTCAAAACAAAAGATTCATAAAGCTTCAAAGCTTCATGAAGCAGTGTTTTGAAATCGCCCATCACTAGTTATTGTTGAATAAAGTCGTTATTTTGTTTTTTTGGCACACAAAAAGTATTCTCGTCGCTTCATAACATTAAGGTTGAACCACTGTAGTCACATGAACTGTTTTAAATATGTCTTTAGTACCTTTCTGGGCATTTGAAAGTGTTAATTATCTTGCTGTCAATGGAGGCCTCACTGAGCCATTGAAAAATATCTTAATTTGTGTTCCGAAGACGAATGGTCTTAAGAGTGTGGAACGACATAATGGTGAGTAATTAATGACAGAATTTTCATTTTTGGGTGAACTAACCCTTTAACAAGTAGGCTTTCTTTTGAATACTTGCTTTCACGTAGCAACAAAAGTAAGTTAATTTATTATTATGAATCCATTCTTGTCTTTACATGGTTGTTTTCGATTGAGGTGTCACACTTTAAACTAAGAAACTCGAACAAGATTTCAGGATGCTAGTACTGTAGTTGCATATATTGTGCCGCACTGTGCTTGTATAACGTCCTTCAAACAGAAAACATATGGCCAACAAGCTTGGAAACAAAAGGCCAATAAGCATTAGATGAATCGGCTAATGAGCCAACTGGACTTCAGAGCCAATCAAACATCAGGTGATGGAGCAGCTGCACTGTGCTTGACCCATACAAAGAACCACTCTGGTGATCACGATTCTTTCACTGCTGACATTGTGGGATTGGTGCAGAGAATTGATAACCATATGCTCCAAATGATTGTTAATATCCAAACTGGAGTGCTGCACACAGAGGTACAATTCTTGCACCTATGGTAGGAGAAATCACCTAAATTGAACATCGTTGTCTATGCAGCCATGTTAGAATCATGTTGATGATCTTGTGCTGTGTTGTGTATATCTGCGATTGTGAATATGAGCTTTGAGCACCCCTAATCAGATCATGGGGTTTATGTGACTACATAGGATTAACCTGTTAGTCCCGTCTACTAAGGAGAGCTGTGCTTGCTGGACCCCTTTAACGAGAGCTGATCATTGCTTATATACAAACAGAAGCCAAAGCCTGAGAAAGCACTTTAACTTGATGCAGTCAGTTCATCCGTTTGCATGATAAAACTAGCATCTGTAGCAGGGTGCAAGACAGCCCCCTCTGAGAAAGGGGGTCTATGAAAAAGTTTGTGTGGTCTTAAAAGTGTGCATCCTTTTTACATTTTAATATACATATTTCCACAGTGTTTCTGTAGCCAAAAAAGTTTGATAAAAAGTTAGCCAGAGTGCACTAAATAAATATGCTCACTTGTTAAAAGCAATCGCTTATCATAGCATAGCAACAACTTCTCAAATGATGTCTGTATCGAGCAGTACATTGACAAAACAGTTTTGCCATTACCTCATTGTTATTAATTTACATGTATACATTCAATGTAGCCTATACCTTGAATGCAATGTTAGTTGCTTTTCCCCAAAGCGACTAACATTGCATTCAAGGAATACAATTAATCAGTTCATGTATTCCCATGCGTCGCAAGCTGTCGCAAGCGCCATGCTGTACTGTTTCTGTTCCGCTGTCCCCCACTCCCGCAAGACTACCGCTCTCTGCAAAAATGTTATATTTATCCTGAAACTTTAACGTTTTGTCCTGTTCCCTCCCGCAACAACCCGTAGGAAGAGCTCTATGTGGAATTTTCAGTCCCGGTCTGGTTAGATTCTGTCTCGTTCCTGTGTCTATAGGCTATTTTTTCCAATTTCCACACACTTCAGATCTCTAGTGACAGACTTCTGTGTGCTGTTATTATTAGATGATTAGATTTTGCGGGAGCCCACTAGTAATTTCTTTATCCCACTTCCCGCGCAAATATTGGTATCTTCCCTCCCCCATTTGCCCTCAGCAATTCAAAACTTGTCCTGTACAGCACTTTGTTGCATCCCACGGATCTCTACCAGATGATTTCTTCCCCCTTTCTTACAACCAACTGCAAGCTCGCATTCAGATCCGCCTTTATCCATTCAACAACTGCACTGTTAGAACCAAATTCTGTTTTTTTTTTCTTTTTGATAATTCTTTACACTGGAGTTTACGTCACAATACAGAAGAAAGTTGCTACTTGGTTGTGTTTAAGTCCAATTTTTATACCCTTTCTCTCGCTGACTTCCCTCAGTTTCGTTCACTCAGGTGTACGTCATGTGCTTACGTTGCATGAGTGCCCACTACTGGCAGAAACTTTGGAATGTGTTTATATGGAACGCCCTAAGCCAGGGGTGTCCAAACTCAGTCCTGGAGGGCCACAGTTCTGCAGAATTTAGCTCCAACCATCTCCAAAACACCTGCCTGGAAGTTTCTAGTATGCCTATTATGCCTTGATTAACTGGTTTAGGTGTGTTTAATTGGGGTTGGAGCTAAACTCTGCAGGTCAATGGCCCTCCAGGACAGAGTTTGGACACCCCTACCCTAAGCCTTTGATCACTTGGAATCTGCTATAGAGCCGATTTATTATTTACAGTTTTTTTCCTCATTAATTTGTTTTACGCACCATTCCATAGGCCTGTATGTACGCTTGGGCTGTTGGAAAAAATATAAAATATAAAAAAATTACACAAACAAAAGTGATAACAATACAATAAACTATAACAGTCAGTTTAAGGTAGCTACAAAGTATTATGTGGTTAAATGTCAAAATGACTCCAATTTCATACACTAGAGTTGTGTGGGGTGGGGGTAAATTAAGCACAATCTGCTATGATGTCACAATCATGTTGCATTGTGGTCTATGGATCTCCCTGAAGTGTTATAGCACATGTACGTCTGCAAGATGTCTGTGAAAGATCACTTCATCTGAAGAATCTGCTGTTTACAAACATCTGATAGACGTCTTTAAGATGTCAGTTTTACATACATTCTAAATCATAAACATCTTAAAGACATTTTCTAAACGTCTGTTTTACATCTGACAGGAAACGTCCTATAGACTTATTGCACATGAGCAAACACACACATCAAATAGACGTCTCCGAGATGTACTTGTGCTAGTAGACACACTCCCTCAATCAAAATCGATGGGTTAAGGATCTGTGCAGATAAACTTCCCTCATCCACTTGACGAAGCTGAACGCACTTCAAAATGGTGGCAGGGCAATTTGCCACCTTCTAATAAACAACCACAAGGTTTTAAACCAAGTTCCACCCTACATTTTTAATCTTTTTGATAATTCATTACACTCGAGTGTACATCACAATAAAGAAGAAAAGATATGTTGCTACTTCTCTTACATTGCGACTTTAAGATAATTAGGCAATTACTCTACAGGTGCCAAAGACAACCTCAATCGATTTTGGCAGCAAATTCTTATAAATGGCTTACTGTTTAAAATTAAAATAGTCAAATAAGGCTAGTATATGAAAAAGCATTTAACATAATATAAATTTACAAACTTAAGCTTAAAATGTCAGGTTTGTGCATATATCTGACTGGTGGTCACATCTACAGAATGCTGGGCCTGCACAGCTTTAGATAAAGCACATATATAAAAGCCTCCTCCGTCCTGTATTCAGCTGGTCATTCTCAGAAATGCCAGAGGAAACAATGTTCTGTTATCTATCCAAAAAACGGCTTAACCTCTGTGACAGCCCTATTCACGACGCGCGCTGCGCAAGGACGTTTGCAAACTTTGGAGTCTCAACAAAGCATCAAATCATGTCCCCATAGCAACCAATTCCACACTTCCAGCTTTCCTTTTGCAGGGATTGCTATGGTAACCGGCAATAGACATAAGTCAGTCATTTAGGGGGTGTCTAGAAACCCCATTCAAACCCGGCAGTCTGCAATGTTTTTTTTATTACAGACTGTGCATTGAGACAAAGGCTAATAGCACAAGCAATCATGAGCGCAATTTGGCAATGTTGCTATCAGGACTGCCCCACATTTACATTCAGTGTCTATAGAGAGAAAATTTGCTGATATGTAGGTTTATTGAAAGTCTTTAGAAATTAAAAACTGTGTAGTCAATAAATTTTAATCATGTTAAACTGCATTTCTTCTACCTTCAAATCAAACATCTATATTTCAAGTTGTTGGCCAGCTGGTTTTGGGACCCAAACTGTCCGTTTTGGGGGATTTCTGTAAGATCCGCTTATTGGGAGTCTAGACCAGCGCTCAGCATGAGCCCACACACATTATCCCAAAAACACAAAGATGTCAAACCATATGCTCATATAGACACTGTAATCCTCCTAAGGTACATACAATGTAAAGTATCAAACTCAAATGTTATACTATGGTAAAATGCCCAGGCATTTTTTTTTTTTTTTTTTTTTTGCCAGTGATGAAAGCAAACCACAATCCTTTTAAATGTTCCAGAGAGTCTAGAAAATGAAAAGCACAGCTCTGTTTCTAAGTGTCTTTGATGCAAAGCCTTTTATGTTCTTAAGTGCCACTGCGGCTGATGCGTCCAGGGTTACGATACCTCTGACCACACTCATGCGGAGCCGTATCAAAGCAAAAGGGACTAATATCAAGCTACTGGGTAGTCTTTTTCATCCATATAAGAAGAAAATTTGCATTTTGCACACAAACACACATAAAAGTATAAACCATCATTAAGTGTAATAAAACACCCGAAAAAAACACTATGTTGTTTAATTATTTAGAAAATGTAGTAGGAATTCAAATACTAGTTGCAGGACAATGTTTTAAAACCTACTAAAAAAATTAAATCTAGAAATAAAAAATAACTAAAACAGTATATCTCACATGTATAAGTAAATCTTTGCTCTTTGACACTAATATTCAACAAGTGGCCTAGCAATTACGTCATTACTGCATAAAAGCAACAGGCTGGACTACTTACTTTCTGTCCACTGCAGAAGAAGAAACAAGACACATGCAACTAATCTGAGCCACACTGAACCTAAAACCGTAAGATCCATATCCATAGTTAGATGTCATTGTGATAGTGGGCAAGCTGACATGATCACGGTGTTACTCCAGCATCCTCCAGTGTGTGTCTGTCTGTCTGAGGCTCTCTGAGTCTTAGCATGCTCTCATTCACATACGCACCAATGAGGCGCAACTCTCTGTATCCTCTATACAAAGAGGCCTCTGGGGATTGGTGAAGACTTGAACACAGAGAGAGGCCATCAGGCATGCTGTCTGAATAATAATCAGCAGGTGATGATTACATTGGATATTAAGTAAGCGACGGCAGACAAAATGCTGCTATGCAGTACTTTTCACCCTCTTGCAATCAAGGCCTTCCATCCACTCCAGTCTAATGACTTCTCTCAAAAAGCTCTTAAGGTTAATTTAATGCAAAATAGACCATGCCATCTGCCGGGATTCATGGGTAAAAATGTACACTGCTGCCTTCTGGTTAGCGTTTAAACATCTAGCTCATTTGATTTCCAAGCCATGAACTGCAAAGTGATTTTTTTTTTTTTTATCTGTTATTTCAGTACTTTTATGTGGTGTGTAACAACACAATTTTCCATTATTTTGTTATATTTCATTTTTGTGTGTGTGTGAAAAAAAGGGAAAAATAGAAATAAATATGGAGATTTTTTGAATAGTTACAACAGTAGAAAAAAAATTATTAAATAGGCAATTCCTATTATAATAACATTGAATTAAAAATAAATCACCTTGCAGTGCCGCACTTTCATAGTCTACTCCTAAAAAGTAAATAAAATTAATAACACAATCATATAGGCTACATTTGCATACAAAATTTAAATAAGAATACAACTCTAGTTTTTGTTAAATGTTAAATACCCTCAAGAAAAAATAAATACATTTTTAATGTTAACAGCTAAGAAAAATGTAAACAGACCACATTATAACACTATATAATAGCTGTTGCAAATACGTTTTGTATTCTCGTTGCTTATTTCGTAAACATACTTGCTGTGGACAAGGGCGTGAGCACAAAAACACATCTAGGCTCGTGTCTTTACACTATCAACTTTAAACACGTAACAAACGGCAAGTCAAATTTTGTGAGGCAGTGCCTGAATAACACTGCAATGTGCATGAAGCATCTTCCTGCATTGTGGGCGTGTGTACAGATTTTTAAAGGAATCCTAGAACTTTGATTGGTTCAAGTTTGCTTTTCTGTCCAGTGATTGGACAATTTTATCAGCTGCAACGATCTGATTGGCCGCTTGGTCTGTACTCAAATTCAAACGTGCGAGGACGCACTCTGGTTTTAAACGGTATTCTGTAGCTCAGCATCACAGACACATGGATTTACCGAATAGTCGTCTATTTAGTTGAGTTAAACATGTCGTTTAAAATTGTGAAAGCGGAGTGTTTGGACTTCAGTCCAACATTTGATTCTCATTTTAGTCGCGATAAACCTGGCAAGGAAAACAACACTTCAATTCCTGTGCTGAGTTTGCTTCAGTTTTCTAGGTCCCCCTTCGTGTCATTTGGGACGATCAAGTTGGGATCATCAAAATCTCTGCCTTTACGAATTGAAAATCCCACCGAGGATGCAACAACAACAGTCATAGTGGATAAAATTTCAGCATCCAAAGGCTTTTCGGTTGATCAGAAGTGTTTTACAATACAGGTAAGCGTAAACAAGCTGCTTTCTGTCAAAACCTGTGAGCTCCTCAACATTTTAGGTAGCAAAGAAAATCTGATATTTTGATATTACAGTTGGCGTAAAAGTAAAATAACCGCATCGTAGACCCACTATGAGAATGAGTAATGCTTATTAACGCTTACATTGTTTATTCAGTTCGTGAATTTACACATGCGCAATGCTTGAGGCTTCTTTTGCAGTATCTAAAGAAATAGTTCAAGAAATGAAAATGGTCATTTATTCACACAAATCTGTCTGAATTTATTTATTCTGTGGAACACACACACGAGATGTTTGGCAGGATGTTCATGGGACTGAAGCTGTCAAGTTTTTAAACTGAAAAAGTACCATAACCGTATTCTATGACCCTAATAATGTATCATGTCTTTTGAAGCAATATGATAATTTTCTGTGGAAAACAAAACAGAATTAAAGCATATTACTGGAAATCGCCTCCAGCATACCTTTTATTATTTTAAATATGTTCATATTCAAGATTGGTGTGTTGTAATTGATAACAAAACACACGAGAAGCAACGAGACATTTGACATCTTGACAAACTATTTGAATATATGCAAATGTAGAGCTTGTATGTGCTAATTTAAGATTATGAACTTAAATTATGGTGGTCGTCTTCTCACAAAACTATAGAAGATTTGAAATATTGAGCATGAGTTGAATGGCCTTCTTTTATGCTGCTTTTTCTCACTTTTGGAGCTTTACTGCTCCAGTCCCAATTCACTTTCATTATATGGAAAAGTTCTGCATGAACATCTGACTAAATATTTTCAGTTGAGCTCCACCAAAAAAGGTCATCCAAGTTTGGAAAGGCATAAGTGCAAGTTAGTTAAAGTACATTCTCTATTTTTCAGCCTGAGGACAGCATTATTTTAACTCTCACTTGGACACCAGTGGAAGAAGGTGGAGTTCGAGAACTCCTCAGCTTTGTTGCAAATGGTATTGTCAAACATCAAGCGATATTGCTTGGGAAAGCAGAGGCGACAAAAAAGAAAAAGGTAATTTGTAATAATGGAGATATAAAATACATACATACACACACGCATATATACGGTGATAGCCAAAATGATTAGAACAGTAAGATTTTTTTTAAATATTTTAAAAGAAGTCTCTTCTGCTCGCCAAGGCTTCATTTATTTGAGCCAAAATACAGCAAAAACAGTAATATTGTGAAATATTTTTACAATTTAAAACAACTGTTTTATATTTGAATATATTTTAAAGTGCAATTTATTCCTGTGATCAAAGCTGAATTTTCAGCATCATTACTCCAGTCTTCAGTGTCACATGATCCTTCAGAAATCATTCTAATATGCTGATCAAGAAACATTTATCAATGTTGAAAACATTTTGAAACATTTATCTGAAATATAAAGCTTTTGCAACATTATAAATGACTTTACTGTCACTTTTGATCAATTTAATGCATCCTTGCTGAATAAAAGTATTAATTTATTTAATTTCTTTCCAAAAAAAAAAAACAACTCTTACTGACCCCAAACTTTTGAACCGTAGTGATGTTACAAAAGCTTTGTATTTCAGATAAATGCTGTTCTTTTGAACGTTCTATTCATCAAGTAATCCTGAAAAAAAAAAAAAAAAAAAAATTGTACATAACTGTTTAACATTGATAATAATAATAAATGCTTCTTGAGCAGCAAATCGGCATATTACAATGATTTCTGAAGCATCATGTGACCTTGAAGACTGGAGTAATGATGCTGAAAATTCCGCTTTACCAACACAGAAATAAATTTCATTTTAAAATATATTCAAATAGAAAACAGTTATTTTAAATTGTAAAAGTATTTCACAAATTTACTGTTTTGCTGTATTTTGGATCAAATAAATGATGCCTTGGTGAGCAGAAGAGACTTCTTTTGAAACATTAAAAAAACTTACCATTCTAATAATTTTGGCCATCACTCTCATTCATATATATATATATATATATATATATATATATATATATATATATATATATATATGTGTGTGTGTGTATGTTTTATTTAAAAAAAAAAAAAAAAAATAGTGTGTTTAGTATAATTTGAGTACTTACAAATGTGTGTTTTTCAGAAAACCCTATGGGATTCAATTAAATCCAAGAAGGGGGTCCCGGCACCCGCAAAAGAGAAGAAAGTGAGATCAATGCCAATTAAGGCAGTGAATAAGACATTTCATGTGTCTCGCCAGTCGCAATACAGAAAAGAGAGAACGTCCAACCCACTGTCGCCATTAAACCAGGAGCGGTCTGTCTATGGTTCCAGTGGCACTAGGGCGAATGCACCATCCTCCACTCCTGAGATGCCAAAGCCTGCTTTTGTAACAGAAAATTTTGATGATGTGCATTTGCAAAAAAACTCACCAGTGGTTGTCTTAGTACCAGCAGAGAGATTGTTTGATACTCCTGGTAAAAAGGGTGTGCCTTGTTCACGTAAACCAGAGTGCAGAGAAATTAAAAGGGTCTTGAATAAAACACTCTCTCCTGCTAGCACCCCAGAGAGGTTTGGAAATCCATGCTTTCAGAGTCCGCTTCCCGTGATTGCACAAAATGTGCGAGATGAAAGTCAAGAGCCAGAGAAACATTCTTTGTCTGTAAAAGATGCTCTGGATGTTATAGGATCAGATCTGTCGCATGCAGTGAGCCCACCGAATGCTTGCTCAAGCTTTGATTTTTCTGATTCTCTTGAGTCTGAAAAACAGATTCCAGTAACATCATTTAGAGCGACTGCAGTCATTTCGCCACCAGTTGAAGTTGCTCACCCAAGGTTGACTTTCTGTGTGAAACCCAATAAAGTCATAGGAGCTGAATCAAATCATCATGCATTTAGGCTCAAGGCATTACCTTTTAGCACCGCCACAGTGACCAAGTCAAACAAAGTTGATGACACCCTTGTTCCTGATGGTTCCAAGAAGTTTCCTGTGAATTCTACCACAGTGACCAAAAGCAAAACAGAAGCCTCTTTCGAGAGTCCAGGCTTGCGAAAGAAGAAAACCTCCAGGCGTAGGCTCTTAGAGAAGACCATGGAGCTCTCAGAGCCTAGTAATGCAGAATCTAACACAAGTTCTCCTGACAGCATCTCCGCTCTGCCTGTCATTAGCTCAGATTCAAGTCCAGATGTGGCACTAGAGTCCAAATGTCTCATAACTTCAATGCCAGCTGCAAAAGAGTGGCTGACATCATATGGATCCCCTCCTGAACAGCTTTTGTCCTCCATATCTCCCATACGACCTAAAGTTTTGCCCTCTGTTAGTAGCAGTAACAGTCCGTCAAGTGGTCTGGAGTTGACAGTCGGAAACGTCTCTGAAAAAGTGCAACCAGGTCTTTCTAAGGACCAGTTTCCTGTGCAATGCGTGACATTTGCACAGAGTAAAAAGAGAAAAAGTGATGAGTTTTTGCGAGGTCATTCGGAAGATATGTCAAACGTCCAAGCGAAAAAGTGCCGTGCTCCAGCCCATGCGACAGAGCTTAAGAAACCAAGCCAAGAAAGAACATTCACTTCAAGGTCCACATCTGGACAGCAACAAAAAGCTATAGGTAGGTCAAGTATACTCATGCATAATGTAGGTGACGAATCTAGTATGTATTATCAAATACATACTGGTAAACATTATTAAAGATGTTTGGACATTCTATGAGTTGAGAACCAATTAAATAATACCTTTTTTTTTTTTCTTTTTTTTTTTTTTTCATAAAGCTCCACCAAGCTCCAGAAAGTTCACAAAACCTCCAGCAAAGAAATCATTTCCAAAAACAACTCAAAAAGGTTAGAAAACATTGTTTAGAATGGCGTTCTTGAAAATCTTTGAATAACTTGCCCTACATGTTTAGTATGACCAATGATACCATTTTAAGTGTATTTCACTGATGTAGATGGTCAGTCTGGGAAGTCACTGAGCAGTTCGACTCGAAAGCCTGCGAGGATCGTGGCTGTGGCTCAGGCCAAACTGACCTTCATGAAGCCGACACAGACGGGTATGTTTTTACAGCTACATTCACATAATTTTTGTTATGTTTTTAAGTGGCATATTTGCTTAAGTTGTACAATCTTGACAGCCATACCAAGGCATCCTTTGCCATTTGCTGCAAAGAACATGTTTTATGATGAGCGATGGATTGAAAAGCAGGAGCGAGGCTTTACCTGGTGGATGAATTATGTTCTCACTCCTGATGACTTCAAAGTTGCAACCGAAGTTACCAAAGGTGGGTGCTTTTGTTTTAGTTGGTATCCTTTGAGTTAGAATCTTTTGCATTGTCATTAAGTTAAATTTAAAGGGTTAGTTCACCCAAAAATAAAGTTTCTGTCATTAATTACTCACCCTCATGTCGTTTCAAACCCGTAAGACTTTTTGAAGATCTTTTTAAGAAATCTGAGCACTTTCTGTCCCTCCATAGACCGCTACACAACTGACATTTTGAAGCTTAATCCATATTTATTGAGCGGTTTAGTCCAATTTTTCTGAAGAGACTCAATCGCTTTATGATGAAAAGATTTTATACTTTTCACATATAAACATTCATCAATTACAAACTCTGTAAGAACTTTTTGAAGCGTCAAAGTGTCTGTTGCGTAGCTATCTATGGAGGGACAGAAATCTCTCATATTTCATCAAAAAGATATTTATTTGTGTTCCGAAGATGAACAAAAGTCTTACAGGTTTGGAATGACATGAGGGTGAGTAATTAATAACAGAATTTTCATTTTTGAAAATTAAGTAATTTCAGCTGCAATCTTGTAACATCTTTCTCTTATTGTTTCTTCTTAGTGAATGCCTTGTCATTAACTATGGGGAATGACAAATTCAACATACCCAAAGCACCAACAAAAGAAGAGTTGTCGTTTAGAACTTACACAGCCCGTCAACGGCTAAACCGCCTTCGGCGAGCAGCTTGCAAGCTGTTTACGTCAGACACCATGGTGAAGGCCATCCAGAGACTGGAGCTGGAAGTAGAAGCCAAGAGGCTCCTTGTGCGAAAGGACAGACATCTCTGGAAGGACATAGGTATGAGGTGCCAAAGGATATACATTTTGTCAATGCGAATTATGCTTGTAGGACATCAGTCTTTTTGTACATGTTAAGGTGGGCGTACACTGCATTTTCTGACATTTAGGAAGTCGTGAGCCATTGCACGTTACGAGTCAGTTAACCTGATAATCTTGTCAAAGCATCCGGCACAGCACGACTGTACTGCACTGCGAGCCGGTGGCAATCACATGAGCTTTCACGCTAAACACAGAGCCTGGAGCTTTAATGTTGCTGCTATAGCTTCAGATAAAAAAGAGAAAGAAAATAAAAATTTGGGTGTACAAATTATTTGGTGAAAAGTTGAGAACAGCGCAGCCATTCCTTTCAACAAACTTCTAGAACACACGCTGTAGTGTTGCAGCCACTGGGCTATAATAATATTCATAGATCTAGCCTATGTGACGTGGTTGTGTATGAATTGGCAGTAGGGGACAGCCTATACGCTGGACAAAATCTGGCTGACTCCCTGAATTTCTTTTTTTAAACTTGTTTAAAAATTATCAGGAGGTGTGTGTTACATACTCGGCTTGGCTCGTAATTCCTCTCACACAATGCCGTGACCACACGAGCATTTCCACATGATTTCTCCTGAGAGTAAAAAAATTTTTTTGAAAAGTCTCTTATGCTCACCAAGGCTGCATTTGTTTAATCAAAAAAAGTAATTTTGTGGAATATTACTGTTTTAATAAATTTAAAATGTAATTTATTCCTATGAAGTCAAAGCTGACTTTTCAGCATCATTACTTCAGTTGTCAGTGTCACATGTTCCTTCAGAAATCATTGTAATATACTGATTTACTGCTAATGAAACATTTCTTATTTTTATCAATGTTGAAAACAGTTGCTCTGCTTAATATTTGATGTTCTTTATAGCGGGTGTCACTCTGTTAAATAAAATATTTAATGTTTTAATTGACTAATATTTCTTTCTTGTTTTTTCATCTTTTATTTTAACTTCTCAGGTGAGCGTCAGAAAGTTCTTAACTGGCTGATATCATACAATCCACTTTGGCTACGAATCGGACTTGAGGTATTTTGTTTTGTTTGTGAAAGCATAATGTTCATTTGTTTGCTTGCTAAAAATATTAACATTTTTTGTCATTAGATAGATTTATGATTTTCATGTATGACACATCTTTTGCCCATTCCTTGTTTTAGACGATCTTTGGAGAGCTTATATCACTCGAAAGCAACAGTGATGTCATGGGACTGGCCATGTTTATTCTTGGACGTCTGCTGTGGAACCCAGACATAGCCGCTGAGTTCAGGCACTCTAAAGTGCCCAATTTGTACAGAGATGGTAACTTAATTTGATAACTTTTTTTTTTTTGTGAACTTTTTTTTTTTTGTGAACTTTTTTTTTTCTATGGTCTTTGTACTATTATTATTATTATTATTATTATTATTATGATTATTATTGTAAAGAGTGTGTCTGTAATAACAATTTTTTTTTTTTTCCCCACTCATCAGGCCATGAGGAGGCACTGTCTCGCTTCACGCTAAAGAAACTATTACTGCTGGTCTGCTTTCTGGATAAAGCCAAAGAGTCCAGACTGATTGAACACGATCCTTGTTTGTTCTGCATGGATGCTGAATTTAAGGTGTGTGGGTTTTACATTTTTTTTCTTCTCTAGGTGAAAAGCTGTCTTGCGATATCAGCATGACTGAGTTGAGTTTGTGGCATCAACCTTTTTGCAATTTATTGTTCTGTGTTTCACTGCATATGACAATTCATACTCAAGACATTCATTATAAGATGATTAGTGTAGGGCTGTCACAGTTCCTCAAGGTTAAATTAAATACCAAAAAGTGGTGCATTCCATGGTCGAGTACCCATGAACCACATTATTAGATCTTTTTCTAAGGCTGCACATATACTTAATATAGCATAGCATAGTGCTTTCATTTAACCTTTACAAAACAGGAGAATACATCAGTATGTCTCTAAATATGAGAACTGTTGTTCTTCACAATTTCAAAATAAAAAGTTTACATGTTATGTTGTCCTCTTGTTCAAGAAATTACAGTGACTGTAGCATTTCTGTTGTAAAGAAGTGGCCAGATATTAAAGATTAAGTGGACATTTAAATGAAATGTTTTTTGGCCAATATTAAACAAGGATATGATCTTTCTTTTTCTTTTTCTTTTCTTTCCCTATAGTCAAGCAGAGATCTGCTATTGGCGTTCTCACGGGATTTCCTCAGTGGTGAAGGCATTTTGTCACGGCACCTCGGCCACTTGGGCCTAGCAGTATCTCATGTTCAGACTCCTCTGGATGAGTTCAACTTTGCAGTGAAGAATCTTGCTGTTGACTTGAGATGTGGCATTCGTTTGGTGTATGTTTGATTTGAAAAATTTCATTTTTGCATGTTTATTGTTCATACATCATAATAAAATATCATGGCTATTGTGATCCATTCCAATGTTTAGATTTGGCAGTTTTAAAAGCCTTTAATTTCCCATGAGATATATATCTCCACTTAATATTTCTTTATTCATTTTTTTTAGGCGGGTCATGGAGCTCTTCACTCTAGACTGGACTTTATCTAGAAAGCTGCGGATACCTGCTATTAGCCGCCTGCAGAAAGTGCACAATGTTGATGTTGCACTGCAGGTTCTGAAAGACAAAGGTGTTGACCTTAAAGATGAGCATGGTGAGTGAGCATTGTTTCTTGATGATAAATATGTAGCAATTCCTAATGAAACGGTTCATAATCTAAAGAAAATAAGCACTCTGAATTTGTCTTTATTTTCTTGAAGGAGCGAACATTGACTCCAGAGACATTGTGGATGGACACCGGGAAAAGACCCTAAACCTCCTTTGGAAAATCATATTTGCCTTCCAGGTATCAGCCAGGGCTGTATACCATATTTCCCAGCACTAGTTTTTTGGAAAAAATCATTAGGATGACTGATACTCATGTTTATCTTCTGATATTGTGTGTTTAATATGTAATTCTTTAAATATGACAACTTCTTTTGTCATAGGTGGAAGTGCTACTTGATGAGAGTCAGCTCAAAGAAGAAATCAGTTTCCTCAGGAAAACCTGGAGAACAAAACAGAAACTGGCTTCAATAATGGCTAACAAAGGTGTTGCAGTGACAAGAATGAAAGCGAGACAAGCATTTGAACATCCCAGCCAGAAGGTGACACTTCTTCTAGACTGGGTCAACGCTGTTTCTGAGTTCTACAATTTAAAGGTGAGTCACATTAAAGAAATAGTTTGCTCATGTATTCACTGGTATGTTGTTCCAAACCCATATTTTGTCAGATACTGCAGAGAAATCTCATGAATACGTTTGTATGATAACCTGCAAAGGATCCTTCTTTGAACAATATCTCTCCATTATTTTTGCAGGCTGAAAACTTCACGGTGTCATTCTCAGATGGTCGCATCCTGTGCTACCTCATTCATCATTACCATCCTGGTCATCTTCCTGCAGAGGAGATACAACAGAGAACAACGCAGACGATAGAATGTGGACATCGCGGCAGAGTGGAGCTTAATAACTCCTCGAGTGACTCAGACTGCTCTTTTGAAACTTTGCCCACAACACAAACTGGTACTTTTTTTTTTTTTTTTTTTTTCTTTTTTTTTTAAATCACAGAATTTTTACATTTAAGTGAACCGTTTCTACAATATTTATAATTGTAAATGTCTTAGACCTGTTTGTTTTTTGCCTTGGGTCCAGAATCTCTGTCAGTGGACTTCAGAGAGCTACTTGAGAATGAGAGAAGCAACTTTCATTTGGTGAACACCGCTGTGTCTTATCTTGGAGGGGTGCCTGCTATGATAAATCCAGAGGATATGTCCAACACTATCCCAAATGAAAAGGTAAAAACATTTTATCCCTGTCCATTAGAACTGCATGATTCTGGATAAATTGAGAATCACGATTTAAAATAAGCCTAATTTCCACTGAAATTACCTGGAAACTTTGTTTCCACTGCAGTCTAAAGTACCATGAAGATTAGTCCGGTGACATAGGACTACTCGTGACTTTCCAGTTCCCGCTGGATTTTGTTCTCCGCGTATAAGCTTAATAAAACCTGAAGTTGGTCCATCGGTAGTCATTTTTAAACTCCATTGTTGATTCGAATAGCAAAACTTACTGCATGCACCGCAACGGACTTGGTGGTTGAAATAAAACTCAACCAATCGGCATGTTCAGTGCCCAAGTCCCATCCCCCAAAGTTCCTGAACTTTGAAAAGTACTACCTCGTGAGCAGGGACTTTCTGAGGGGGAATTTTTTATCTGGAACTTAATTTAGACCCTGGTTCCTGCGGTCGAAAAGTGGCTATAGAGTTCATGAATCTCCCATGATTCTGAATAGACATCTAAACAAAATAACACGTAATTTATTAGAGGTGCTTATGAAATGATAATTGCTGCAGTCCATTTAAATTTTTTATTTTTTATTACTATTATTATTATTATTATTATTAGGGATGTGCCCGAAGCCGAATACCATATTCGGAAAGGAAATGACGTGTACTACAGAGCCCCTATAGGGAAAACACGTGAGATGGGAGGAAAAAATATATTTCTTTCTATATACATGCTTTCTCTTGCAATTATATAGTTGGGTAATTATAATGTAAATAATTTGTCAGCATCAGGAAGCTGCTGTTAATATGCAGAGTATTGAAATTGCTTTTGAATCCGCATGCGCTTTTACTTTCACTTTCGAGATTCGCAATCACACTTGCTTGTTTTAATTTTATTTTTATCCATTGGATAGGGAGTGAGTAATCGGTCTTTCAACTCCTGTCAAATCAAATTGCACATAGAAACCTCAGCAAGAGATGGTGCCAACTGCTGGTAATCATGGCTGCTGTGGAAGCACATCCTTCAAGCATAAATTCAGTCGAGATATCAACATCTTCCTCTAATTTGAGGAAAATTTCGATTTCTGCCTAATAAATGATCTGTATATACGCTAACCTATATTGTCATTTTAAAGACCATTTTATGCCACTGAAAATATAATCATAATATAACAGCATAATAATGCAAGTATGCCTACACATTTTCAAATAACAATGTTCTAAACTCTTAAGAATATTTAGACACTGGAATTGAAGTGTCAAATTATAATACTGTTGAATAAATAATAAACTTTTGCTAACAAAGTGCAAAATAACATAGAAAAAACACATTTGCAAATGTTTTTTTTTTTGTTGTTTTTTTAAATGGAGATTTTCCATGTATAGATTTTTCCCAGAGCTTTTTTTCTCAGTAAAGGGGTGCTTACACATTGCTGAAAAACACACACCCTACTTAGCAGTCAGATTTCCATATGAACAAAGACACAGATGTCTCAGGCCATATCTGCTGCTAAATCTATTTTTCTAGATGTGTTTTTTAAAAGTTAGAGAACTTCATTTAACTTGAAATTCATTTTTGTGTAAGCATAATGGGCAATATATTGTGCCACCAAAAATTGAGGTTATGTCCATATATCATGTGATATGTTGATATATCGACTATCGCGACAGGCCTACATAAGGTTTTTGTATTCTTTGCACTGTTCCGAACATGTGCAACATTAGCTCGCTCAATGTTTATTAAGGCCTTAAAACTGATTTTTAAATCAATTTTTTTTTTTCTTTCATTCAGTGTGATTTAAATGGTGATGAGTTTACTGATAACTTTCATCTTTTCATCTCTTTGTGTTTTGATGTATTCTAAAAAGTTGGCAGTCAAAACTAAAACTGTTGGATGTTAGATATTCTTTCTGACAAACAACAAAAGATAATGTGAATTATAGTATGTACACTGTTTTCCACATTTTTAAATCAGTGTAGACGGTTTACATTTTTTTTTAAAGTAATGGTACTTCTACTTGAGTAGGTTTTTTCAGTACTCTTTCCTCCCCTGTGTATATTTAATGCAACTGTGACTTCTTTCCCCCCAGGTTGTCACATGTTACCTCTCCTTCCTTTGTGCCCGTCTTTTGGATCTCCGCAATGAAACAAGAGCAGCCCGAGTCATCCAGGGTGCATGGCGGAGATACAAGCTACAGAAGGACATTGAGCTTACTCGGGTAAGGGTGTCATTTTTCTACCATGTCAAGCTGCTTGGAACTTTGATATGCTTAGATTTTTTTGTCTTATATTGAGCATGATCTGCATACACAGCAAAAGAACCTGGCTGCCACTAAAATCCAAGCCCTTGTGCGGACTTTCATCTTGAGAAGAAGAATGTTACGACAGAATAAGGCAGCCATCAAGATCCAAACATTCTGGAGAGGATACAGTGCTCGAGAAAAATTGAGAGTGCTGAAAAAAGAGAGAGATTTTGCTCTTCAAAATGCAGCTGCAACTGTAATTCAGGTATGTTCAGGATTATGTGTGGGTACTTTTGCTCCTGTACTGTTTCCACCTAGTTATGGATTACATTATATTATTAATATATTGTACAATTATTGTTATACATCTAAATGGCTAATCTTAATTAGCATTTTCTTGTCTTCACACAGAAAACATACAAAGCTTGGAGGGTTCAAAGTCTCCTAAAGAAAAACCGTGCCGCCTGCGTGATCCAAGCAGCTTTCCGGAAGTGGCGTACAAAAAAAGTTCTGGAAAAAAACACTGCAGCCTTGCGCATTCAAGCATGGTACAAAATGCAGCGTTGTAAGACCCAGTACCTGGATATGAAAAGGAAAGCAGTCTGTGTTCAAGCATGGTTTCGAGGTCACCTGCAAAGATGCAAGTTTCAGACTTTAAAGAAAAGGCGCAATGCTTCAATTGTCATTCAGAGTGCATTCAGGGCCTACCTTGTCAGACAACAGATATCCAAAATGGAGCAAAATGCAGTCATGATTCAAAGGTGGTTTCGAGCCTGCATGCAAAGGAAAGCAGATCAGAAGAGGTTTTTTGAGATTAAATCGGCAGTTCTGGCTCTGCAAGCAGCTTTCCGTGGATGGAAGGTCCGTAGATCTGTGGCTCAACGCCTGCAAGCTGCACTTCTGATTCAAACTTCTTTCAGGCGGTTTATAGCTCAAAGGCACTTTTTGTGTTTGAAAAGAGCAGCCATTGTTCTGCAACAGAGATACAGAGCTAAAGTATTTGGAGAAAAGTTACAACAAGAGTATTTGGCTCTTAAATCTGCTTCAGTGACAATTCAAGCATTTTGGCGAGGACGAGCTGAGCGGAAGAAGATCAGTCAACTCCACAGATCTGCCAAAATCATTCAGTCAAACTATCGTAGATATGCGGCACAGACACGGTTTTTGGAAATGAAACGGGCCGTCATAGTCATTCAAAGACAGTACAGAGCCTTCAGAGATGGACAGAAAGTGTACGTGGAATACACTGAAATGAAAAGAGCAGCCATTGTGCTACAGAGTGCTTATCGTGGCAGGAGAGTAAGACAAGAACTGCTGAAGAAAAACAAAGCAGCAACTTTGATTCAGTCTGTGATAAGAGCACATAGTTGCCGCCAGCAGTTTTTAGCTCAAAAACGTGCTGCTATTGTCATTCAGCAACATCGTCGGGCTTTTGCATATGGACGGTTGCAAAGAAGCCATTACGTCCATTTGAGGCAGGTGACTATAACTCTACAGGCCATATATCGGGGGTCCAAAGTGAGGCAAAATCTGAGACGAGAGCATCAAGCCGCCACTATTATTCAAGCTCAATTCCGAATGCATAAAGTACGCATTGCCTTTGTTGCTGCGAAGTGCGCAGCTATCATCATACAGCAGCAATACAGAGCTTACAGAGTTGGCAAATGCATTCAAGCTACTTACTTGCAAATGAAAAATGCTGCTGTAGTTATTCAGTCAGCATTCAGGGGAATGAAAGTTCGCAACTACTTACGAAAATCGCACCAAGCTGCAACAGTTATTCAGGCGCATTTCCGTGGACATTCCCAACTCAAAAAGTACCAGAGACAACAGTGGGCGGCATCAGTTTTACAGCTGCGATTCAGGGCAATGATGACTAAAAATGCTGTCATGAAGCAATATGGAGCCATAAAAACAGCTGCCATATGTCTCCAGTCAGCTTTCCGTGGAATGATGGTAAGAAAGGAGATTGCAGAAAGGCACAAATCTGCTAAAATTATCCAGAAGACATATAGAGCGTACAAGCAACGCCGTGATTACCTTGCTCTCAGAAATGCCACCATCTGTATTCAGCAACAGTACAGAGCAATTGTAAGTGCAAGGCAACAACGTAAAAGGTATTGCTCCTTGCGAGCAGCTGCCATCACTTTGCAGTCTGTGTACCGAGGGATGAGACTAAGAAAAGAAATCGATAGAAAGCATAAAGCGGCCACTGTGATTCAGGCAATGTACAAAATGTACAGAACTAGAGTGCCATTCCAAGCTATGAAACTGGCTTCATTGGTCATACAGAGGCAATACAGGTGCCATTTACTGAGAAAAGAGGCAAGAGAGAACTTTTTAAAGCTGCAGAGTAGCGCGACAACAATTCAGGCTATATACAGAGGAAATCGTGCACGGCGTGATATCGCTAGAATGCACTTTGCTGCCACAGTCATTCAGAGGAAGTACCTTTCCTACAAACAAAGGAAGCACTTTTTGTCCATCCGAGCAGCTGTAGAATTGTGTCAACAACGCTACCGATCCATTTTGATAGCAAGACATGTTCGGAGAGATTATTTTGCTAAACGCCAAGCTGCTGTTGCAATCCAGGCAACTTTCAGAGGAATGCAGGTCCGGCGACAAATCCGGAGAGAGCACGAAGCTGCAACAGTCATTCAGTCCCATGTGAGAAAGCGCCTCTTCAAGTTGCGCTTCCAGCGACTTCGTTGGGCAGTCTGTACTGTTCAGCAACATTTCAGAGCTAACAAAATGATGAGGCAGGAGATGGCAGCACTAAAGGAACAGAAGAATGCTGCTTTGATTCTGCAAGCAGCCTATCGTGGCATGAAGTCCAGACAGACTTTGAAGCAATTGCATCAGGCTGCCACCACCGTTCAGGCAACTTTCAGAGCTTATAGTTCTCGTAAGAGGTATTTAGCAATGAAATGCGCTGCTATTGCCATTCAGCAAAGGTATCGTGCCGTAAATGCGGCAAAACAACAGAGAAAGAATTTTCTTGAAATGCGTCAAGGTGCACTTGTTCTGCAAGCGTGTTATAGAGGTCTTAAAGTTCGGAGGAAACTACTACTACAGTGTCAAGCAGCAGTTTTGATTCAGTCTTATTTTAGAAGACACAAAGAAATGGTTAAGTACCGGGCCATGAGGTTGTCAGCTATCATTATCCAGAGCCATTACAGGTCATACATCCAGGCTAGAGCAGATCGGGAGAACTATCTGCGTTTGAGAAATTCTGCTGTAGTCATTCAAGCAGCTTTTCGAGGACACTATCTCAGGAGACGTTTAGCAGAAAAGCAAAAAGCGTCTATCATCATACAGGCTAGTTTCCGCATGTACCAGCAAAGGTCAGCTTTTAAGAGACAGCGCTGGGCAGCCAGGGTTCTCCAGCAGAGGTATAGAGCTTTGAAACTTCGAGACGAGCATGTGAATAGATACCAGCTGGTGAGGAATGCTGCTGTATGCCTGCAGAAGTCTTTCAGAGGGATGAAGGGGAGAGAACTGGCCAGACGGACCAAGGCTGCAAGAACCATTCAGTCCTACCTCAGGATGTCTGTCCAAAGACAGCATTTCATTAAAGCAAAGTCTGCAGCAATTGTGATTCAGTCTGCATACAGAGGCCACTGCGCCAGAGTTCAGCATGGTAGGATTCAAGCAAGCGCAACGCTTATCCAGAAGTGGTACAGATCACGTAAACTGGTCCAGAAAGATCGGAATGGTTTTGTTGCTCTTAAGCAAGCTACACTTACCTTGCAATCTGCCTTGCGTGGAATGCTGGCAAGGAGGCTTGCAAAAAGAATACGAGCTGCAATCAAGATTCAGTCTTTGATGCGCATGCACATGCACCGCAAGCACTACGTAACGCTCTGCTCAAGTGTCCTAAAATTGCAAGCTCATTACAGAATGTTTGTGGCCCGGAGAAGATATCGCAGATTGCAGGCTGCAGCAGTTATACTCCAAAAGCGTTACAGAGCTCATAGAGCAACAATGGAACAGAGGTGCAGTTACCTGAAGACTCTCCAAAATGTAAAGATCCTTCAGGCCAGAGTACGTGGACACATTGAGTACAGAAGATTTCAGAGATTGAGGGCAAGTGCCATCACAATTCAGGTAATCACTATGCAGTTGTATTCTGTCTTGTCATTTATTTCAATTTGATTCACTCCAACAGAAGTGATCAGAAGGCTTTTTATTTCTTGCCCTCGAACAGGCTCATTATCGAGGGATGATTGAGAGACGCAGGTTTCAGCAACTCAAGGAATCTGTTTTGGTTATACAGAAACATTACAGAGGTTTCCATCTTTGCCAGAGAGAGCGTGCGCAGTTTCTTCAGCTGCGAAGGTCTGCTGTTGTGATACAAGTAAGCATGTAACAACCTTAAAATAACGTTTTATTTTACTTTTTGTTTTTCTCTAAAAATTTTCCCTGAACCCATTACCCTGGTCTTGCAGAAACCCTGCTTCTGCTCTCAAGTTTTTTTTTTATCTCTCTGTACAGTTTTGTTTCTATTTGAGATATATATAAATCCAATAATTTGTATGTATATTAGATTTTCATGTTTGGTTTGTCTCTGGTTAACTGCAGACAGCATTTCGGGCTTATCAAACAAGGCGACATGCCTTGCAAACACAGGCTTCCCTGAAAATTCAGTCCTGGTTCCGAGGAAGCCTAGCTAGACGAAACTACACCTTAAAACAAGCTGCTATTGCAACAATTAGACGATGTATTCAAGCAAGACGCCAACGTGCAAGGTAACAAATAAAGGACGTTTTATTCTTCGCCTGTGATTTTTGTGTCACAAGGAGTCACAACATGACTATTTGTCCTCTCTTCCAAGATTTCTAGCAGTCCAGCACAGTGTCCAAGTCATTCAAAAAAGATGGAGGGAAACTCGGATTGCCAGAAAACAGCGTACTCACTTCCTGAGGTTGAGAAAATCTGTTGTATACATCCAGGCGTTATGGAGAGGTCTGAGAGTGAGAGATTCCCTTCAAAAGGTAACCGTTCTTTGTGGACTGGGAATAAACATTTATTTTATAGGAATGTGTAATATGTTTGTCTTTTTAAGGGTGCGATTTATCTGTGCTTGGTCACAATGGCAGTCACGTTTGATTTATACTGACACCTAGTTGTGTGGATGCAGCATTATACAAAAGTAAAGTTTTTCAGTTACAATTGCTGTTGAAGAAATGTGCAGTCAACCAAGATTTTTATTCCATGAGTGAAAGTATTCAATACCAGGAGATTACTAAGATAAAGTTAGTATTTGGCTGGTCATGTGATCTTGAAAATGGTGGCCATCATAAGGTGACCCGCTCCATGCAGCATAAATCTACGTTTATTAGACTACTGATGTAACTGGAATCTTCATTTCATGTGAGTGTACATGATTTTAAACATTTATTAGAAGTTCAATTATTCTTTGTGCTAAGCTTTTTATTAAGAAAAAAGATTAAAGTGTGCATTTTTAAATTTGATTTCAAAGCACAAGTTCTCCTAAATGACACTGTTTTGCCCCCAGTTTGTTTAAATTCCGGTAAGCAAAATAGACTTGTGCAATGATGAGAACGCTCAGTAAATACACACTAACTAAAGTTTACCATTTGTACATAAAAAAAACAAAGTTTCAGGGACACTGTTTTCAAAGTACATTTATTTCAACCTGGGATTGTTGACATTATACTGTGTAATTTTGCTTGTGTTGCCAAGCATTACTTTTGGTCTCTTAGGCCTTGACTGAATTCTTTTTTTATTTTTTTTTTTAATTAGGTCAATTGCCCTCTTACTCTAGTCTTGTGCTACATGCAAAAGTTTTACTTTGACTTCCAAAGAACCACTGAAGCTATAAAAACAATCCTATTATTCACAATAGTATCTCAAAATAAAATTGTTTACCAACTCTTTGAAATCATCACTAAGCCTTCAGTCTATTCTTTTTCACAGCAAATAACAGCTGCTGTGAAGATACAATCAGCTTTCAGAGGCTTTACCCAAAGACGACTGTATCACCAACAGAGAGCCGCCGCCATAATACTACAGCGGCGTTTCCGAGTCTTGCAGCTTGCCAGAGTCGAGGAAGAAAATCTAAGACGACGACACAGTGCCGCTGTTTATCTTCAGGCATTGTGGCGTGGTTGGCTTGCAAGACAACAGGCAAGAAATGATATTACTAAGGCTGTTCACAAGTAATTGATTATTGAAGTACTTGTTCTGCAACCAGCTAGTTGGAGTAGATTACTCAATGCCCATCCATGATTCAAAGTTTCTTGAGTAAATTAAGGGGACTAAATATGCTAAAAGTTACTAAATGTTTTATAAAGTATTAACTTGTTTGTTTTATAGGTAAAAGAAATGATTTGTGCTGCAAGACGCCATCGTTTCACAGCTGCTGTTTACCATCATCTCTGCGCAGTAAGGATTCAGAGAGCTGTGCGAGCGCACTGGGCTCTTAAATCAGCCAAGAAGAAAATCTCTTCGGTCCTATACATCCAGGTACATTTAATCCTCTACATGTTAAAGGTGCAATGTGTGAAATTTGGGAGGATCTATTGACAGAAAAGCTATATAATAAACATAACTATGTTTTCAGTGGTTTATAAAAACCTTATATAATGAACCATTATGTTTTTATTACCTTAGAGTGAGCCATTTCTGTCTCATACACCGCAGGTCCCCCCTCCATGTCAAGTCGTCATTTTGCGCAGGCATGTTTCTACAGCAGCCCTAAACGGACAAACTGCTCTACAGAGTGCATTTAGTCACTATATTGTTCTAAATCGTTCGTGTTTTTAGAGACAGCTTGCATCGTCACTATGTTGAATATGCACGTAGTAGTTAGTAGTCCTCTGGTTTATTAGAAGCAGAGACCATTCTTTGTTAGAAGTAAGGAGACACCTTATTGCTTCACTGGCTAATGTACACTCTGCTGTCTCAGACGATGACATCTTTGTCTTGTGTTGGCCAGAAGGCCATCGTAGCTTCTCCAAAAGGGAGGGGTAAGCTCCGTTGGTTGCAGTTCACAACCTAACTGCTAGATGCTGCTAAAATTTACACATTGCACCTTTTAAAACAAAATAATTTCTTGGGTATGTTGACTGCAACAAACATGTATTTCCTTCAATGCAACAAATTATTTAACGCTAAATGCTGTAAAATTACATTTTACCCAGTGCTCGAAGTGTGTGTGTTGGGGGGACCGCATACTGGTGTGTACTGGCTCACTTCGAGCAGTGCATTTACCCCTCAACACAGCTTATATAATACTCTGGAGAACATTTCTCACAAAAATATATGTATCCTCTACATGTGCACTGGTTTTAATATCACTACTAAGATTTAGCTTGACCAGCAAAAAAACATCTTATTGATTTCTACAAAGTTTTCTTATCATTTAGGTCATATTGCAGGTTAAAAAATTTTTTCGAGATGAATATATAACCTTGTACGAAAATACCATATAAAAAGGTACTGCAGGATTTAAAAATGTTTTGCCGGACATAAGGGCACAAATTTAGTAGGTAAAGTGACGGTCTCTGTAAAAAACGCTTTAGACCGGAGGATTATCATCCCGGCGATATGGTGGAGTTCAACATTGTAATACTACTGTAAATGATGATTAAATGAATAAACTTACACACGCAATGCTTCTTCACCATTTTTACGTGAATCAATTTCAACACTGATGAATACAAATTATGTATACAAATGCATACAGTCTCACACTCACACAAAAGTTTTGAATTATGTGCTGGTAATGCAAATACTCCAATTTGATTCATGCCATATGTACATTCAAGTTCACTCAACTACATAGTCACGACGTCATATGCATCCTCACACTATCAGTGAATGGGCACGGAATAAACACAGAATTAATGAATAAAGGATAACATGAAACTGATTCAGTAAACTGTGGTTCGGCCGCCGGCGGGAGACGTGATTGTCACGGATCCATCAGATGCAGCTTGATGAAAACATGAATTGTGCACCGTAAGTCTTGTTTTTTTGTTTTTGTTGTTTTTTTACATTTGCTAACTACCAAATCAGTCGTGATGAGAAACTGCTATATCACGTAACGTTACTGTGGACGGATATTAACGAGTGAGACATAGGCTATGCCTGATCATAGTTTATTAGATTCTGATCGGAGCACAGTGTTACGTATCGTTAGCTAATGTGTATATATCTACAAGCTAACACTGGTCTGCTACCCTGTTCTCCACTGGTTCTCCTCACACCACAGCTCAATTTGTCTCTTTTGACCGTTATTCTGTCTAATCCTGGCCTGTCCCTGCTCTCTTGGCCACATAGCAGGCTAATTATGTCTGTGGTCTGGCTAATTATGTCTGTGGTCTGGCTAATTATGTCTGTGGTCTGTTATATGAGTATGAATAAA
The DNA here is from genome assembly GCA_037950675.1 of Hypophthalmichthys molitrix. Taxonomy (NCBI): domain Eukaryota; kingdom Metazoa; phylum Chordata; class Actinopteri; order Cypriniformes; family Xenocyprididae; genus Hypophthalmichthys; species Hypophthalmichthys molitrix. Next base: position 9,009,497 of record CM075501.1, on the reverse strand, counting down.
CATTTACAATTTCCTCAGTGTCCGAACTGTCACTGCGATCCATTGTTTTCCTATCGTTTATATTGACCGCACTCCCTCCCATTACGTCCCTTCCGATTTGGCATTTTTCAGATGCGGAAGTAAAATTTTCTCACAAAAAACGACTCCAGAAGCCTAAGTAGTGTATTTAAACGTGTATTTTAAAGAAAATCTAGTTCCTACAATATTTTTCTATACATTGAATCACTGAAGCTCTAACCTGCAATATGCCCTTTAACCATTTTATTGATGTTTTATATGCATCATGAACTTGGGTAAAGTGCTTACAAAAAAAAAAAATGTATTGCATTTGTTAGCCAGAGGTTACATCATGCAGTAGAAGGTTAGCCACTAGCTTATTTCACATTTAGCTAATTATAAATACTTTTAATTTAACTATACATTTTCTCTTCCTCTCCCCAACTTTCTAGCAATGTTTTAGGGCAAAGCTGCAGAGAAAGAGATATCTTAAAGACCGAGAAGCCATCATCAAGACCCAGAGGGCAGTGAGAACATGGTTACATCGTCGCAACCAAGCTGCCGGTACTATCCAGTGTGCAGTCAGGAAGCTCCTTCTTAGACGCCGCAAGGAGAAGCTACAACGTGGAATAGTAAAGGCACAGGTATGGTGTCTTAAATTAAATGGTGTACAAAGAAAAGACTTGATACATAATGCATATACATTTTATATTATATTACATAAATGTGTATTTTCTGTAAGTAAGTAAAACTTACTGCCTTTGGTGGTCTAAAGAGAAAGTATGTTGATGGTCTTTTACATACAATGAAAGTGTTTTCAATTTTGCATGAACAACTCTATTAATTGAAACTTGTACAATGTGATTAATTGTTTAAGGCACTCTGGAGGGGTCATTGTTCAAGAAAACATCATGACACAAGCAGTGTCATTTCCATGAGGCGACGTCTCAGGGAAGTAAATCAAAGGGTGAAGGAAGAGGACAAGCTGTGTAACAAGACCACAACAGCGTTGAGCTACCTGCTTGGACTTCAGAATTATGCTTACATCCTTGCAGCCTTGAAACATTTAGGTAAGACGCTGTTTTCAAAGTTAGGAGGTTGGCTTTTTTATAAAATGTTAACTAATGTTATCTTTTTTTATGGTTAAAGAAACTGCCACCAGACTTTCACCAGAGTGCTGTGAACGTCTTGTTGAAAGTGGAGCAACGCACACCATCTTCACTTTGATAAGGAGCTGCAACCGAAGTGTGCCTTCAATGGAGATCATCACATTATCCATCCAAGTCCTTCTCAACCTATCAAAAGTATGTTGCCTCATAATTAGGGCTGTTAATGAATAAATTGCGTATTGTATCAAATAACCTGATATGCTGATTAATTAAATTGCATGGTGCAGTATTTGCTCTGCAAATTTATTATTTATTTATTTTTTTTTCTTCATATTTTTCAGCACAACAGAACCATTGATGCAGTTTATGATGTGGACAACTCTGTAGAAACCCTCCTGGATCTTCTGCAGATCTACCGGGAGAAAGCTGGAGATAAGGTTGCAGAAAAAGGTGGCAGCATCTTCACCAAAGCTTGTTTTCTCTTGGTTCTCTTGGTCCAGGATGAAAGGAGAGCAATGGTGGGTGTTTTTTTTTTTTTTAATAAATAATAATAATATTAAACTTCATCTTTTTTTCTTTTTTTTTAAATAGCACCTTGAAAAGTTGCATCTCAATGCACTTTACAAAGATCAAATAAAAATACATCGAAATAGGGAAAGACAAAATGAAAACACACATCAAAACTTTATAAATTACATACAAGCTAGCCTGAAAAAAAGAGTTTTAAGAGAAGATTTAAAAACACAAAGTTTCAGCATGTCTGATCTTAGTGAGAAAAGGGCCGGTCACCCATAGAGCGTAATCGAGTTGGAGGAACGGCTAAAAAAAAAACAGAATTGGAGGAGCGGAGATTACGCCTTGGGTAAAGAGAGTTAAAAGTTCTGACAAATATTGTGGTGTCAAACCATGCAAAGCCTTGTAAGCATGATACTTTTAAAATCTAAACAAAACCTAACAGGGAGCCAGTGCAAGGATTCCAAGATAGCAGTCTTGCAGTGTTTGCAGGTGAAAAAAAACAAAACAATGTTTTGCATAAAGGTTTTCTGGACCTGAGGATTAAATATTAAACTTGCATCAGATATCGCACCCAGATTTTTAAATTTTAACTCCAGAGAAGAGCCATCCACATTCAGGGTTAAAGGGTTAGTTCACCCAATAATGACATTTCAGTCATTAAGTACTCTCACTCATGTTGTTCCAAACCTGTAAGACCTTCGTTCAGCTTTGGTGCACAATATTTTTTTTTTTTTTTTTTTTTGATGAAAAAGAGGGGGGTGGGTTCAACCTTAATGTTGTGAAGCGATGAGAATACCTTTTGTGCGGCAAACCAAAAATAATGACTTTATTCAACAATTTCATCTCTACCCTGTCAGACTCATATGTAGTTGACTCAGTTTACGTCCGAGCTCCGGCTCAGTATTGGCCGGCTCCTGCGTCAGCATTACACGCATGCGTCCTGGTACTTACGTGAACAGCGTTGGCTAATACTGAGCCGGCGTTTGGACATAAACACAGAAGTGCTGAACTGTATTCAACAATTTATTCTCTACCCTGTCAGTCTTGTACACAGTTGACGCAGTGAACAAAGTCGTTAGTTTTGTTTTTGTGCACAAAAAAGTATTCTCGTCACTTCATAACCATTAAGGTTGAACCACTGTAGTCGCGTTGACTATTTTATTCTAATGTCTTTAGTACTTTTCTGGACCTTGAATGACAGTAATTACATTGCTTTCTATAGGGGATAAAAAAAAAAAAAAAAAACCTTGGATTTTATCAAAAATATCTTAATTTGTGTTCTGAAGATGAACGAAGGTCTTATGGGTTTGGAACGACATGAGGGTGAGTAATGACAGAAATTTCATTTTTGGGTGAACTAACCCTTCAAAGAACTAGCTTTGTATTTGGTGGGGTGAACCAATGAGCATAACCTCACTCTTGTCACTGTTGAGACAGAAAATTGAGACAAACCCTATTTTTATCTCAGAAAAATAGTTTTCAAGAAAGGCGACAGCCGCACTATCACCAGGAGTGTCACCTACGTAAAAATTAAACTTAAGACCAAGAGATCTTTGAAGCTGACCAAGGGAAAAATGTAAACGCTAAAAAGTAAGGGACTCAAAATCGATCCTGGGGAACACCAAATTGAACTGAACTGAACTGACTTTGGACTTGCATTCACCCAGAGAAACAAACTGCCTACTCTCTGAGAGATAAGACTTGAACCAGTTTAGTACAGTATCACTAACACCAAAAACATTTTCCAGTCGAGTGAGTAAAAGAGAATAGTCTACAGTGACACAAGCTGTACTGAAATCGAGAAGTTAGCTCAGCTCATTCTTCAGTTTAAAAAAAAGCTGAAAAAGTGCTGTCAATACAGCTAAACTTGTTGAACTTAGAACATTCCTTTAGCAAATTTCATGAAAATTATGTCATGAAAGCTTGCTCAAACATTTCATTGTTTGAATGCTTTTTTCAAACAGGAGGTCCGAAAGCTACCGAAGGTTTCGGATCGCATTCGTAGCATCTACCGACTTGGGCTTCGAAAGTACAAAATGGATGCTGAGAGAAACAAAGTCAAGCAGAAAATGAACACGTCTCTCAATGGAAGTTTCCTTCTCCAAGCCACCCCTCGGAAGTCAAAACCAGTGACCAGGTATGCAGTTATCTGTAAAACCTTTTGCCCTTGTTTGTGTTGTAAGGAAGATACTGATCCTGCCAATCTTTTGATTTCTCTCAGGTTTGCTCCAGACTGGGTTCTATGCCGAGACAAAATGAAGGACATTGTGGATCCTCTTTGTGCTATTCAGATGCTGGTTAACGCTCTGGCCCTTGTGCCTTGAAAATATTGCAGCAAGAAAAAAAGTTATAAATTTGTGTGCTGCTAAAGTGTTTAATTGTTGCTCAAAATTGTGCACCCTGTTGGCTTTGTAAATATTGTGTAATTTTTTTTTTTTTATTGTGTATATATTTTTATTGCCTTGTTTTAACTTTTAAATGTTGTGGATGACTGTTTTATTGGCACATAGTAGGGTCTGTGCTGTAAAATGGCACATTAGCTTTGAGATGCTGTAAATAAAAGTGCAGTTTCGAGTTTTCTTTTAATGTGCTGTAATTGAACATTAAAAATTACCACAGCCTTTCATATATGTCCTGGTGCCATTTTTGACTGAAATAGCAGCCTATAAGATTACAATGTGAGTAAACCCTAGTGAAAATAAACAAATGTATTTGAAACATTTATTTCATGCTAAGTATACTACAATACATTTACATATTTATGTACTTAATAAAAATACCCTGCAATTGTAGGCTACTTTTGGTATACTAAACTGATAAGGTCTGCTAAATTGGAACAACTAATTTTGTACTTAATACACTTTAATTGCACGGAAGTAGTGCTGAGGTCAAACTAAACATATATTTAAGTATATTTGATTGGGCTAAAGTGGAACTATTGCAAGTATACTTTGACATTCATCTTGCGGAATGAAGTTTCATCTTTACTCCGTAAAGTCATTTGAAATTAAAATGACCATCCGAATCCCTCCTATGAGCTTCAAGTTATTTTAAAAACATTATTCCTCTCATGCCACAAAGTACCATTGGCGGGAAATATATTTACGTATGTATATTGTACAAATTGTACATCTTTCAGCATTTAGAGGCCAGATATTCCTGCAGCGACCAAACAGCACAGTCTCAATCTTGTTGAAGATACATCCAAGTGTCCTGGTCTTTGCTTCTGAAATTTTCAACACCTGACAAGGATTTATTTTGCTTTAGTAACCATCTTACTGTACATTTATTCCTTACATATTTTGTGCTTACTAAACATGGCATGGATAGACATTAGACAAAAATTATAAAGACACAAAGGGAGTATGTTTATACAAAAGTTTTATTAGTTACATAAAGTGGCAGTGACATACAGCTGGCGTACAAGGTGTACAAAACACATGAGCCCTACAACAATTACAAGAATTTATCACAAACATAGTGTGGTTATTTTATCAGTGCTTTATTTTTCTGTCAAACTAACAAACTGTCTGCTACACCATGTTGTTAATGGAGTGTTGATATTATGCACACCGAGGCAGAAGCATCACTCCGTTTTTACATATTTGTCTTAAGGTAATTTCGTCTTTTAAGTATTTGCCTGTCTGACATGAAAAGGAGATAATACCCTCATGTGGTGAAAATATCTTTTCCCGTCCACTGCATCGCAGCTCTATACCCCTTTCATCCATTTCTTCCACTGTCAATGTACAGGGCTCTGAAACAAACCCACATGTCACTGTCAGTGTTACAATGCACATTTATTGATTCATCAGCACAAACTACTTCAACTCCAAGATTAAGATCAAACAACAAATGTACTAAAAGTTATGCAGTGAGAAGTTCAAAAGCCGCACACATCTTTGAAATGTATGGTGTAGCTTGTCCATACTTACTTAAACACGTAAAATATCCTTTCCATTCGCCTTGCACACAGGTCAAGTAGGGGGGGCCTTCCATTGTGAATTTCTTATAGCACGTATTCAACTTTCTCTCCATAACTGTATTCATTTTTTGGTATTTCTGTTGTATCTGCATTTTCCTGGTTTGGTGGTGGCCCACATTCAGTTCTCACTGAAAGCAAAGCAAAGACATCTCTTCATTTTCATTGACTTTTTTCAATGTTTCGTTAATCAATCTTAGTATTAGCAAGATGTATTTTTTTTTATGGTGTTAAACAACAGAATACATTATTAAATTAATGCAGAGATAAATTGAGCAGGATTTTAAAAAATGACATTAATGACCTGATTATTAAAAGTTGGTAAGGTTAATGTTTTGTTCAAATCCCTAATGCTAAAATGAGAAAGCATCTCTCATATAAAAATAAGTTATTAGCACTTTACGTAAGTTATATTTATAGGCTTTTACCCTCTGTGGCCTAGTCACATTTTGGAAATGGACTACTCCATTCTCCATTTGACAGGCAAGTGATTTCTCTCCGTCCTTTCAAAACTAGACCTTGTCCATCACATGCAAGATTTAAAGGCCAGTTCACACCGCACCGACAAACGCCAACAAACAAGTTGGCCGTTGGATTTAGAATTCTATGAGAAAAAACTGTCATGTTCACACTGCCCCAACAAACAGTCACAGAGAGTCAAGTCTGACTGGGAAAATTCCACAACTACATACGTGTAACCATGTTAACAATATTGTCAGGCAAGTTTATTATATTAATAATATAGTATCATAGATATTTTCGTTGTATTAAAGTATTGAGGCAAAACAAAAATACTAACCTGAAATCCGAAGCGCTGTAGCCATCGATGTGCGTTGTGGTTGGTAGCCTACTCCGGTTTTTAAACTTTTTTTTTTTTTTAGCGCGACCTTTTTTATTTATGTGACCCATAGGCCTATACAACCATGTAGCTAAACACGCCAAAACGAATTAATTTAAAAAGAAACCAAAAGGTAAACCTGCATTGCTCTCCTGTTGGTTATACCTCTCTCTTTCGGTGAAGTGGAGCAGTGCTCTTGCTGAATGGCACGGATTGCACTACGGACTATTGTACCTTTTATATGTTTTTTTTTTTAAACTGTATTTTATTTTTTTTATAATGAACAAGCTGCGATGTCACGTTTCCAATGCTTTGTTGTGTGCGGGCGCGATCAAACAAGCTGTCTTTGCAGGGGACTTGCCTCATCGTCATGGCAACGGTTCGTGGCCAGGTTATATTAAGTCAGAGTTTGTTGCCGTTTGTTGGAAAACTGTTCACACTGCTCAGACATTCCAACGCCGATTAAACATGTTCAGTCGGATGAAAACAGATTCCGACCAACGCCAACAGGGGTATCACACCTATCCAACAAACTCCAACCGACGAGTTTGTTGGCGTTTGTCGGTGCGGTGTGAATTGGCCTTAATGTGTGTCCAGGTATGATAGCAACTTTTGGACTCTTTGATCATTTTCCCTGAGGTTTGCAACACATACAGAAAAACAAACAGAAACAAGAAAAACAGAAAAATCTGGTCAGTTTAGCATCCTTCACATCAAAACAAATCGTTGTCCCATCCTTGCCTTCACATTTAGGAAAAGGGCTGCTCCATTCTCCATTTGGCAGACAGGTGATTTCTCTCTATCCTTTTAATTTCAGCCCTTGTCCATTGCATGAAAATATTAACTTGTGTCCAGGTTTGACTGGTCCCTCAATATCTGGGAACCACTCTATTTTGATGTTGTTCTCTGTTGTGTTCAGAAAACACGTTATATCTAGAGAAAGAAAAATACTGGTCCTCCATCTGGATTTATTTTTCCATTCACATTATTTATCCATTGACTGACATATATCTAAATCAGATTTAACTTGTAGAGTAAGAAGATTCATTTACAGAAGTTTTCGTAAATTATCAAACCATATTCCTTATTAGTAATCTCTCACTTGCAATCATGAGAGAAATCCCCAATGCCCTTACCTTTGTACTTCTATATAAGCATTTTCAAATGTTACTGACTACATTTGAATGCGAATAAGATTTACAATGTCTTCATACATCCACAATTTGGATATGGTTTATCCCATTTTCCACTTGAAATATCCACCTGGATATCCAATTACTATATCAACATTGATGAGTTGTTCACCCTCACATGTAATTTCTGTAAAAAAAGAGAATCAAATAAAGTTTTAGTTTTATTGTATTGTATTTTGGAACAGCCATATATTAACAATGATGGTGTGTTGTGGGATGCATATTGTAACACATGGTTGCTTTAGTAAATGCACGACTATGGTGATAAACAAATAATTAGTCTTTATTAAATCAAAAACGGAACACTCAGGAGATCACAAGGATAAATATAACAGCAAATCCAGAACTGAAACGAGATGGAACACTGAACAAAGGAAACCAAGGGCTTATAAACAGAGAGTAATCAAGAGAAAAACAGAACAAGTGTAAATGAATAATCAAAATCCATAGTAACTAATGAAGAGCAGGAAAACTGAACAAAGGGAATAGGAAACAATGAGAAACAAACCAAAACAAGACCTAAACGTGACACATATGAGGTCATCCACACATTCACTTACAACAATTCAACCATTATAAAAAAAATAGCTGAGCTACTGTAATAACCCAGCTAACAGAATTTTGTTATAAGAACGTTCTCTAAATATTCAGTGTTGGTTCTGGGAACGTAAAAAACGTCCAGTTTTCTTAACATTAGAGGAACGTTTTTATAAGTTTTATAAGGTATAGTGCTCAAACGTTTTTTCAACTTAATTTTGATTAAAAATTCTAGGAACATTGATTTATAACATTGCAGAAGTATTTTCTGAAAACACCTGCAATTGCTGAAAGTCAGTCTGGTTAGTAATAAGTGAAGCTGGTAATGCTGTTTGTGGAGTTGTTTATTCAGATCTTCAGAGATTTAATGTCTTTTATCTTCAGTTCATCTAAGGCTGTGGCTGAAGAAAGTTGTAGTTTGTGTTCTTATTTCTCTTTCTTTCAGTGCTTGTTCACAGCAGGTGTTTGGATGATTGAAAGAATGTTTCAGGAACATCATACTAACCTTTAAATAACATTCTACTAACATTAAGGAAACTGAAAAATTTTATGTTCTTGGAATGTTACAAATGTAAATCAAAATTAAGTTTGAGGAACATTATACCTTATAAAAACGTTCCTCTAACGTCAAGAAAACTGGATGTTTTTAATATTCCCAGAACCAACACTGAATATTTAGAGAATGTTCATATAACAAAATTAAACCATAAAAAAAAATTAAAAAAAAAAAAAAATTAAACCATACTGGACTGTATATTTAAGGTACCCTAGGGGTGTGCCATGATAGTATACTACTGATAAAATAGGTAATTCTCATATTTTATAGTTTAACTAAAGTTTTAGACCCACATTTGGATTTTATTGTAAATGAGCTCTAATAGAAAAAGCAGCAACCACTTTATTCAGACAGGCATTATAATTTAACACTTGTCATAAACACTCTTAAGACCGGTTGCAAGTCTGTGTAATGTAGATGAAAGAAACTGTCCCTTCTCTCTGGCCCATCAAACAGGACTTCATGATAAAAAACAAATAGGACTAATTTCAGAATAATTTCTGAATTATTACAAAAAACAGAACAATGCCTAAAAGCTGCTGTGTGACAAGGTGTACAGCTAACAAGCTAAAAAACCCAGAAATAAGTTTTTATAAGCTGTCGACCCCAAAAAACAAATGTTTAAGGACACAAAAGTGGATACAGGCAGTGAGACAGAGTGCAACGGGTCATATTACTATAAGAAATACACTGGAGGGGAACATAATCGGCGACAACATATGCTAAACAAACAAAAACAAACCATTCATTATTTTTAACCATGTCAAAGAATTATTTCACCTGTAGCCGAATACATTCCCCTCCAGTGTATTTCTTATAGTAATATGACCCATTGCGCTCTGTCTCACTGCCTGTATCCACTTTTGTGTCCTTAAACATTCGTTTTTTGGGGTCGACAGCTTATAAAAACTTAGTTCTGGGTTTTTTAGCTTGTTTTCTGTACACCATGTCACACAGCAGCTTTTAGACATTGTTCTGTTTTTTGTTATAAGCCAGAAATGACAAGAAGGCAGCCTCGCGCTATAAAGTCAATGGGGACTGTTCGATTGCCCCCCCCCCCCCCCCCCCCGACTTTACATATTGTTCCCCTATACTTACACATACTTACTTTATAAGTACACTATAATTACTCAAAGTTACTCTGTAAATATTTTGTAATCACGCAGTAATCTAAAGCGTTAACAAAAATGATTTATTTACTCTGACTCGTCAAATGAAGTTCTTGATTTCATGTGAACATTTTACAAGGCTGGTATAAATACTTATGTGACCAGGGCTGTTTCGTTTGAGTCTATAAAAGATAAATTAGAAACTGATTAATTCACATTATAAATGTTATAAAAGTTTTATTTGGGTTGTTTCATGAGTAAAATACATGCATTGACTTATCTAGCAAAAAAGGTATCTAGCAAAAAAATTTAGGGTTAAAAGGGTTAGGCTAATATTTTTTTTTTCATACATGCACATCTTAAACATGCTACATTTAGTATTTTTATTGCAAGAAATCATGAACAGATGAAACTGAATTGGGGGAAAAAGGTTCATTTTGATCGGCTTCATTTTGCTTAGTACAGCTGATGCTTCAGTGATGTTTTATTCTCCTTGTCACACACACAGAGGCAAAGTCATCTCTCCATCATTACATGTTTGTCTTAGGTCACTGCCTATTGAATATTTGCCTCTCTTACAGCTAAAGTCGATTCTATCCCCATGTGGTGAGATTATCTTTTCCCGTCCACCCCATCGCAGCTCTATCTTTCATCCATTACCTCCACAGACACTGAACAGGGCTCTGAAACAAACCCAACATCTCACTCTCAGTGTTACAGAATACATTCATTGATTCATCAGCACCAGAACTACAACTTCAACATCAAGATTACATCAAAACATAAATAAATAAATTAATTAAAAAAAGGGTGAGAAAAGCCTCATGTCTTTGATGGTATAGAGTGTTCTTACTTAAGTACTTAATATTCCCTTTCCATTCTCCGTGTTCACAGGTCAAGTATCTGGAGTAGGGCTGATGCTGAACCAGTGTGTATTTATTAAAGCAGGTGTATTCAACTCTCTCTCCTGAATCATATTCATTTTTTGTCATTTCAAGTGTATCTGAAAAGTTCACCTGTGGTGGTGGCCCACATTTCCCTGTAAGCAAAGACATTTTTTAGTTTTTAGAATGAGACTTTCTGAAGAAAATTTGAGTGTTTATTATATTTATTGGGTGTTTTGGGTGGTCTCTGATGAATTACACTCATGAATTACATAGCATTTACTTTAAAGGGGTAATACACTAGTGGCAACATGGCTTTCAATAAAATTTGGCTGTCTTTGTGGTATGAAGGAAAAAATGTTGTTGAAATTGGTGCTACCTAACTAGAGAAAAGAGAAAAAAATGTATCCATAATCATTTATTCTTTATGTGACCCAGCATATGACTTGTGTGCCCATTAATTATGTACCAAAGTTTTTACTTTAATATGAGCAATAGTGATGCTTGTAAACAATTCTAATAAAACTCAACTAATTAAGCATGTGACCTCCTACACATTTAGGGAATGGGATGTTCCATTCTCCATTTGACAAGCAGATGATTTTGCTACGTCCTTGTAATTTCACTCCCTTCCCAACACATGAAAGAGTTATTGTGTGTCCAGGTCGTATTGAAACCTCAGGCCCCGGGTGTCCGTCCTCAATGACGTCTGATCTCATGTTCGCTGTCAGCTTTGCAACACACATTACCTCTAAAAACAGAAAGATCGGATCAATTAAGCATCCTCCATGTGAACAACAGATCTATCTTTGATATCTTTGTCCAATCCAAGGCTTTTACCGTCTGTGGTCTTATCTTCACATGTAGGAAAAGGGCTGCTCCATTCTCCATTTAGCAGACAGGTGATTTCTCTCTGTCCTTTTAATTTCAGCCCTTCTCTATTGCATGAAAATATTAACTTGTGTCCAGGTTTGACGGGACCCTCAATGTCAGGGGATCGCTTCATTATTAAGTCTTCCACTGCTGTGTTTAGAGGACACATTGGCTCTAGAGAAAGCAGACATTTGATCACATATTTATCCACACAGAATCATTTATACCTTATGTGACCCAGTGTTTTGGAGTCACTACAGGGGCCGTATTCACAAAACATTTGATCTTGCCACTAAGAGTTCTCCTAAATAGCAGTAAAAGTTCTTCGCTATAAGAGTTTTCTCTTAAAACTTTTTCACAAAGCTGCTGAGAAAACTTAAGGAATAGAGAGAAGTCTTAAGCTAAGAGAACAGGTGGGGTTGACCTCGTCGATATGGATGATGTCAACACACTTATTAATTATGCACACAGTGATTGGCTGATAGAGGAGGAGTCTCTGTCAGTGATTTAATCATAGAAATATTGTAGAACAGGGTACCATGTAGCCATATTCAAAAAGATTTTAAAATGTAGGCTAAGTGTCACTAATTAAACAAGTATATGTTCAGCTTATTGTCAGCCTCTTACATGTCTGCATCTTGAGATTGCAGAATTCAAACGACAAATGATGTTTTATAAAAAGTTTGTGAGGAGCATGTTCAGATGGTGTATATATATATATATATATATATATATATATATATATATATATATATATATACATACACACAGCCGATATACATTTTGCCCGTATACATAAATTAACCTTTATGTCATCGCAGATTAAAATCTATATATCAAAATATTTATTGCATTTATGAAGAAAAGGCTCAGCAGCAAAGGCTCTGTCACCTATTGCCTCACCAATGGTGTACATTGTCTTTGAGCAGATTGCTGAGGTGGATCGCCGCCAACAGCCATTTTAGGATTGTTTGTGATTTGTTCTTAGTGACTTAGGAGTCCTCTTGACTACTTTTAACTTTTCACAGATTTAGGAACTGGTTTTAATGCTAAAATGTTTTGTGAAATACTCTTAGAGCAAAAATTTAGGAGTCTTAAATTTGGGACTGACACCCCCATTATTTTTAAGAGTGTCAGCAAATCAGCAAGTTAGGAGCTACTTTTAGCCTTAAGATGTTTTGTGAATACGGCCCCTGATTTCCAACGAGTAGGGTTTAAAATAATGACATTTTTGTTATATGGTATTGAGTTAGAGATGGAGCATACATCCATCCCTAACAACCTTATGAAAAATCCTGGATGTCCAAAAAGTATTTTGACAAACATCAGTAACACTAAGAGATAAAGACAGCAAACAAAATCTTTAAAAAAATATTTGTCCATTTTGGGTCATTGGGACAGTTTGAGTTCATGTGTTCATGTATTGAATGATAGATGTTTTAATGAATAACCCATACTATAAATTACAAACTTGATATATTTTTCATTATAAAATGAATTATAAAAAACATTTCATGTGTAAAAACAAACCTTAAATATTTAAAACAAATATATTACTGCAATATGTCTTCATACCTCCACATTTTGGATATGGGTTATCCCATTTTCCATTTGACAGGCATTCAATTACTTTCGTTGGCCGTACATCTTCAGGTTCACATCTGTGCATCGGAAAACTAAGATATGTCCAGGTTTATAAGGTGAAACGATACCTGGATGTCCCATTAAAACATCAACATTGAGGAGTTGTTGACCCTCACATGTAACTTTTGAAGAAGAAGAAATGAAATTCAGTCAGTATAAAAAGATAGATGTTAAAGTTTTACTGGAATAAAGAGCAGTTGAATAGCATCTGATATTAACCAATAGCATGAAAAGGAGGAAAAAATACTCTAAGACATCAAAACCATACTGGAGTGTATAACTTATTTGAAGTATTAATAGAAGTTATACTACATTATACTACAGGGGCTGTATTTACAAAACATTTTATCTTGCCAATAAGAGTTTTCTCTTAAAACCTGTTTACAAAGCTTTACATCCTCGTTGCTATGGATGATGTCAACACACTCATTAATTATGCACACAGTGATTGGCTGACAGGGGACGGGTCTCTGTCAGTGATTTAATCATAGAAATATTGTAGAACGAGATATCATGTTGCCATATTCAAACAAAGATTTTAAAATGTAGGCTAAGTGTCACTAATTAAACAAGTATATGTTCAGCTAATTGTCAGCCTCTTATATGTCTGCATCTCGAGATTGCAGAATTCAAGCGATTCAAATGATGTTTTATAAAAAGTTCAGGAGGAGCATGTTCTCGGTCCATCTAATCAGCTCGAGAGGAGGCATAAATATATTTGTGCTGTCAATCGATTAAAAATATTAACTTGATTAATCACAGTTTTTTTTCTGTGATTAATCGCAATTAAAAACAAAAAAGTTATGTTTTTAATATATTTTTTAATGTAATAATTTCACAGTTAATCACCAAATTAAAGAAACAACATAAAGACAGTATATTTTAAATACTTGTTTAATGACATCTTTTTATGAATGAAGGCCAGTATCACTGATACTAATACAGCTACTGATGTCTGGATGAAATTGATTTTTTCCACAATTTTAAACATGAATTATAGCCATTCAACATTACAGTGTAATTGAAAGCTATATTATCTCTTACATTTATTAGGCTTCAAAAATATAACAACTTTTAATTTAAGCGAACTTAGAACAATTCTCACATAAACACATAATAAATGTCATACAGAGAATGCGATCCGACGTCATGCCTCGTTGCATGCCGGGGCGGCGCCGCCATTTTGACAGGATCGCCCCCTATTACTTGCACTGAAATTAATATGGATACTTGCTTACCTTTTGTTTTGTTTCTGCCATTAAGTGGAACATTCACATTTTTAATGGTATCGTTTGCAGGGAATAGAAGCTATTTTATCGCATTGCATGATAATTTTATTTGTTTTTTTCACTTAAGTTTTGTAGAATTTCGTTTACAATGTTGATCTGTTTACCGTGTTGCACGCTGGACGCTCGCTGCTGCATCAGCCATCATATGAATACCCAAACAAATCTATATGTGTTCAACACGCTGAGAGAAGTCGATTCATTTATTTGTTGGAAACATTTAAATGATGCTTAAACGAGCATATTGAGTAGGCCTACAACTGTTGTCATTGAAAATATTCCCCTTTTCCACGATCACAGAGGAGGAGAATCAGAGATTATGGCTCACATTCAGCGGACAGACAGACATACAAACAAACTGTATTTTTATATTTATTTCAACAAATGACAAAGAAAATCAAAACCCTAGGAGCTTGTCAACAGTTTAGTAGTGGCTCCCTGCAAGGGGACATTTTAAAAATGCTGGCTTTGTGTACTAAGACAGTGATATTAAAAGATGTGCAGATAAGCCCAGAATATGAACGCAGCGCGTTTAATTACACATTAAGCAATTTCTTCCTTTTATAAAACCGTTTATTAAGAAAATGCTTAAAATGGCATAGGCATTTTAAGTGATACTGAAAGTTTATATTTTGGTCTCATTCGTTTTTCTGCACATATGTGCTTTATTAGTAAACTGAATTTGGTCTCTTTGATATCAGTCTCAGTGCATTAAACGTTTTCTTTACATGAGAGGAAACCGCTTAACATGTAAACGTGTTGCGTTCATATTTTAGCCTCATATGCATATCTCCACACAGTATGCTTTAATAGATATGTACAGAATTTTGTCTTGGTGCATTAAGCCACATGAAGCATTTTTCTTGTTAAGCATTTGAATGTCCCCGTTCAAGTTCTACTGATTCACGAGCAGAGTGAGAGTCAGACTCGCAAAAAGTAATAATGTTAATTATTAAACCAAACAAAATCAAAACGTTCAAGAACACTTAGCAATGTGATTCTTTTATTGAGTGATAAGCAGTGGGTTTAATCAGTGCCATTATTAATAGATCTGCCATCCGGTGTCTTCTCGTCATCTCCTTGACCTGCTTCCCTTGGTGTTTTTACACGTAGAAAAGGCGAAAAAACGTTTTTCATTGTCCAGTTTTCTCTCAGAGCGATGATCTGAGTTACTATCGCCATTATCGATGCAGCATTAATGACATACATTGGTGAGATTTTTCACAATCATGACAGAAAACAAATTACTCCACTAAACTCAGTGACGGAAAGGCTGCGCGATCCTGTCAATATGGCGGATAAACAAAGAAGTTACTCACAACTCAATGCGGCGTGACGTCAGATTCGTATTCTCTATTCACCTGTGCCTTTCCTACCTGTCTAAAGGCCTTTGCACACTGAGTCCGAAATTCGTGTCCGAAATTTTCGCACGTTAAAAAATAAATACGACCTCACGTTGTGTCAATCATGCGGTGACCGGGAAGGGACATGTTCGGTTCACTTAGTTTTGTTGTGGCCACAACATATAAACTCGTGGGAACATGATAGCTATGTCGTGCCCACGAGATATTAATTCGTGGGAACGTGATAATAAGTCGTGGCCGTGAGATCATTTTGTCGAGGTAACGACATCTTATGTCGTGGCCACGAGATCATATGGTTAGGAAACAACATTATTTCTCATGGCCACGAGTTAAATGTGTAAACAACCTGCGCAACCAAGGCAACCTGGAATTATCAGAAATAGATAGGCCTAATAATATTTATTTTTAATTAAGGATGATAAAATAAGGGCGGCATTAAGAAATTATTAATATATTATTTGAATGCTGTTTAAATAGTCAACATCGCGCGCAATATAATTTAAAGCATTTAAATTATTTATTTGATAATAACATGTATGTTAGCTATATTTTGTAAATTCTTTAAATCGGGCATTTAAAGTATTTACAAAATATAGCTAACATAGGCCTACAGAAAGGTAAAGAGATACGGGAAATGAAGGGGAAAATAAAGCAAATAGCCTAGGTCTACATAACAATGAATAAAAAAATGTAACCATTAATGATAATAATAAAAATAATAAATAATATAAAAATATGAAATTAAAATGAACAATAAGTGAATGGATTTAAAAGACTGTTGGATATGATAAAAATATGCACTGCATATTCTAACATTTATTGATAAACTTAATTCGAATGCTGCTAAACTGTATTCATCGCACACAACACAATAGGCAATATTAATATAATAATTTCTTAATTCCGCGCTTTTTCTTAATTAAAAATAAATATAGGCCTATCCATTTCTGATAATTACAGGTTGCCATGGTCACGCAAGTTGTTTACACATTGAACTGGTGGCCACGAGAAAAATATGTCGTTCCCTCACCATATGATCTCGAGGCCACGACTTTACATCGCGTGGCCACAACATAAGATGTTGTTACCTCAACAAATGATCTCGTGGCCACGACTTATTTTCACGTTCCCACGAATTAATATCTCGAGGCCAAGACATATTATCATGTTCCCACGAGTTAACATGTTGTGGCCACGACAAAACTAAATGAACCGAACATGTCCCCTCCCGGTCACCATACAATCACATTTGCACACTGCCTCCGAAACTTTCGTCCGTCATAAAAAAAATTCGGATCAGGTTTGATTTAGTGCGTTTTTCGCATCCGTGGCATGCATTTTGAGAGACGTTTTGACAATTCAGAGCCACCGTACAAGCAAACGGCAAAATTCCCAATGCCATCTAACAAGTTGATCCACGTCATCTATTACACAAAGCAGCAGCACTGTATGACGAACAAGTGCGGAAAGAGACAGAATATAACGACAGATTGTGCCAGTGTCGCTAACAAAGCATCAAATTGAGCCACTGCATCCTGAAGTAAGCTTTGAAATGCTCGGGATAATCATGCAGCTCCTTGATGAGGTGAACTCTCCTTCCTCTCTACGCAATCTCGGGATTGGATGGACCCAATATTTCCTCTGTCTTTTTAAGATGAGAGAGGACAACTAAATCATGCTCACTGATTGAAGACTTCATCTTGTAATATACAAAATATTTGTGTACAATATTTCTTTTTCAGGATTCCTTGATGGACAGAAAGTTCAAAAGAACAGCATTTATCTGAAATACAAAGCTTTTGTAACATTATACACTACCGTTCAAAAGTTTTGGGTTTTTTTTAAAAGAAATTAATTATTTTTTTTCAGCAAGGATGCATTAAATCGATCAAAAGTGACAGTAAAGACATTTATAATGTTACAAAAGATTATATTTCAAATAGGCTAAATGCTGTTCTTTTGAACTTTCTATTCATCAAAGAATCCTAAAAAAAGAAATATTGTACACAAATATTTTGTACAATTGTACACAATAAATGTTTCTTGAGCATCAAATCATCATATTAGAATGATTTCTGAAGGATCAGATTATGTAATGAGTAATGATGCTGAAAATTCAGCTTTGCCAACACAAGAATAACCGAGGGAATTAACCAGTTATTTTGTTCGTTGGTGTGTGTCTACTGGAGTGAACACTTTTGACAGGTTGTGCAACTTAATGGTGTTGGAGCAGTTTAAAAACATAGTTCCAGACCGAATCTCATACATTAATGAGCATAAAGTGACCTCTGCAGCTAAAGCAGCCATCCTTGCGGACGAGTTTATTTGAACTCGTAGAGACAACAATGGAAATCCCCGGCAATTTCGAGGCTTTGATGTGTAATCGTCTCTCTTTTCTGCGTTCTCCGAATCAGCGTATACATTAGGCATTGTTCTCACAACCGTATAGTCCGGAAATTAGACACATCCGAGGAGTTGACTATATTTTAAAGGATGCGTTGGCACGTTCTATTGGAGATGATGAATAAAGTCACATATTTGGTTTTCTTCCTTTCTCTCATTTTGGTAACCTTAATTGTGATTTTTTTTTCTTCAAGGCGCCTGAAATTATTGAGAAGGGGGATTGGGAATGAATGGAGGGTGAAAATCTATTTTTTTTTTGTGGTTGACTTTGCATATTATTGTAAATGTTTATTATCTTTGGTTAGATTTGTTAATTGAGTTTGGATAATTTATTTGAATGTCTTTGTGCTTTGTTTCACTCTCTAAAGGTGAAAATCATATTAGTTCACAAAAGGAACTTTGCCCTACAACCACAATGTCTGGTAAGTTTCCAATTGCAGTTAGATGTTAATCAACTCACACTAAGAGATAAAGACAGCAAACAAAATCTTAAAAAAATATTTGTCCGTTTTGGGACATTGGGACAGTTTGAGTTCATGTGTTCATGTATTGAATGATAGATGTTTTAATGAATAACCCATAGAATAACGCAAACTAAAAATTACAATCTTGATATATTTTTCAACATTATAAAAAACATTTCATGTGTAAAAACAAACCTTAAATATTTAAAACAAATATATTACTGCAATATCTCTTCATACCTCCACATTTTGGATATGGGTTATCCCATTTTCCATTTGACAGGCATTCAATTGTTCGTTGGCCGTACATCTTCAGGTTCACATCTGTGCATCGGAAAACTAAGATATGTCCAGGTTTATAAGGTGAAACGATACCTGGATGTCCCATTAAAACATCAACATTGAGGAGGTCTTGACCATCACATGTAACTTCTATAGAAGAAGAAATAAAATTCAGTCAGTATAAAAAGATAGATGTTAAAGTTTTACTGGAATAAAGAGCAGTTGAATAGCATCTGATATTAACCAATAGCATGAAAAGACATCAAAACCATACTGGAGTGTATATTTGAAGTACCCTACTTAGGGTGTATGGCATGCTAGTATACTACTGATAAAATCAGTGATTCTCGTTTTGTAATTGATTTTACTTCAGTTTTATAATTTACTTTTAGAATTTTACTTTTTAGTAATTTTAGACCCACATTTGGATTTTATGGAAAATTAACAAAACATTTTTTTTTGTACAGGATATGAAATATACTTTAGCTATTTTTTGTATTGTTGTGTTACCTTGAGCATTTGTTGAGATATCCACGATCGTTAATAGAAGAAAGAGAAATAGCTTATAATATTTCATTTTAAGCTGTAAAACATGACAGATTGCTTAGTACAGATTACAAAGCAAATGAACAGTATCGACTGAACATGGAGTATTTAAAGAATTATTTACTTTCCTTATTTGAAACAAATCAATGCAAAGATTTCTTTAGTATTAAACATGAAATAGTATGGTTGAAAAATTCTGATATTAGCCTACCTGTTTTCCAGAAGATATATTCCTCTTCAGACCGTTTGCGATATGAATCTTTTAAGTCTGTGTGATGTAGACGAAAACAAGCAGCCCTTCCCTCCGCCCCATCAAACAGGACTCACCCTCCAATGATTCGTTGAAAACTTGACAGCGTTCTTCTTTTATTTAAGGCAGAGAACTGTAATTTTGCATTATTTTAGATAACAATACGACTAAACTGATGTACTACACAAATTCACGTTCCAGTTAAATTCGCTGACTTGAAATATTGAGAACCACATTTGAATTTTATGCATGAAAATATTAAACTGTGTCTAGGTTTAACTGGACTCTCAATATCAGGGAATCGCTCCATTTTTAAGTATTCCACTGTTATGTTTAGAAGACACGTTCACTCCTGTTTGACTTGAAATATTGAGTTTGAATGCAGAAAGGCTCACAACAATTTTCTGAGTTTACACAGCACAGAACTATAACATTGTCTGTTTTTGCTAATATTAGCTGAAGTTTTATTCCATTTGTGACCAAAATTTTCTCTTTAGTTTGAAGAGTTTGAAAAGAGTTGATGTATTTTCCATAGACTTGTCAGTTCTGAAAACACAGATTGTAATAGATTATACATCCCTTACTTTCCTATAAGTCTCAAATCTTGTTGTTGTTTACTTCTGCACAATATCTTATTACATCTTATGAGTGGTCTTTTACTCATTAAACCTGTATGAGTTTCTTACTTCTGCTGAACACAAAAGAAGATATTATAAATGTTGGTGACCAGACAGTTGATGGCACCCTTTGACTTCTATAGTATTTTTTTCTTACTATGGCTGTTTGATTACCAACATTCTTTAAAATATCTTCTTTTGTGTTCAACAGAAGAAAGAATCTTTTATTTTTTGAAATGTCTCATAACCACGTCATGATATCTTATGGCTGTGTAAAAGAAGACTTAACTTTTGTTACTTTACTTAAAGCAGACAAAGACTTATAAATATTATGACAGCCTTATAACTTTTAATATATCCATTATAACTTGAGTGGATAAAATTATATTAATTGTTTGTTATAAATCATTATAATCTTAAGTTATAATTAATAGTATACCCACAAATAGTTATATATTACTGTGCTTACGATTATTCATGAGATGAACCACATTATAATGTTCATAATGCATTATGCATGTATTATAATGCATTAGGAATACCTTTATAATAAATTATAAATACAGGCTTCATAGAAAGTATTACAAAAGTTTTATTTTGTATAGCCGTATGCATCAGTAAGGTTTTATTCTCCTTGTCACACACAGCGAGGCAAATGCATCACTCCATCATTACACTTTTGTCTTAGGTCACTGCCTATTGAAGATTTGCCTTTCTTACAACTAAATTCGATTTCATCCTCATGTGGTGAGAATATCTTTTCCCGTCCACGCCATCGCAGCTCTATACCGCTTTCATCCATTACCTCCACAGACACTGAACAGGGCTCTGAAACAAACAACATCTCACTCTCAGTGTTACAGGATACATTCATTGATTCATCAGAACCAGAACTACAACTTCAACATCAAGATTACATTAAAATATCAAAAAGTAAAATACAGTGAGAAAAGCCTTACATGTCTTTAATGTATATGGTGTTGTAGAGTGTTCACACTTACTTAAGCACTTAATATTCCCTCTCCATTCTCCGTGTTCACAGGTCAAGTATCTGGAGTAGGGCTGATGCTGAACCAGTGTGTATTTATTAAAGCAGCTGTATTCAACTTTTTCCCCTGAATTGTATTCATTTTTTGTTATTTCCGTTGTATCTGCAAAGTTCACATGTGGTGGTGGCCCACATTTCCCTGTGAGCAAAGACATGTTTTAGACAGTTTTTAGATCACCAAGTAAATGTGGCATTAATACATCTCAATATCAGCCAGATGCCTTTTTTACAGCCTTAAACAACAGAACATGTTTTTAATGTAATGCACATCATTAATATGAGTATATAAGGTCATTTTAATAAAATGCTTGAAGAAAATGACTTTCTGCTTTGATCTGAGAGATCTGGGTTGGATTTTTCTATATAATATAAAATAATATAATAATATAATAACTAGATTTAAATTAGACTTTCTGAGGACAATGAGTTGCGTTTATCCATGCAAAACTCGCCGCCATGGCAAGTAGTAGCTATGCTGTCGCTAAGTTGTTTCGGGTGGCCGCTCGATGACTGCTTCTGGCCCAAGTCAAGAGAGACTTGTGTGCTGGCAAAATGGATTTCAATAAAACTTAGCTGTCTTTGTGTTAGAAAGGCATTTTTTTTGTTGAAATCACTGCTACCTAACTAGAGAAAAATAGGAAAGAGGCAGTAGGAAAACTTAGACACCCATAATGCACTGGGCATGTTGCCGTCCAAAGCCACTCCAACAAGTCTGCTCCTATTGGATAGGCTTGATCAGAGTCAAATAACGGCTTGATTATGACTGAAATTTTCTGAGAAGTATTTCCTACTAAAGCGTGTCAATTTGTATTGTTCTGGGGTGCAAATATTCAAAGAGTAAAAGTTTAGCGGGAGTTTTTTCAGTTCCAGGATCCAGAGCGTGGATGACAATGAACACAGTGTTTAAGGACAAACAGAAACTGCCACTCCATTAGTCCATAAGTTGCAAACACTGCTAAAAAAAAACTCAGTAATTAAGAATTTGACCTTACCTCCTACACATTTAGGGAATGGGACGTCCCATTCTCCATTTGGCTGACAGCTGATTTTGCTCTGTCCTTGTAATTTCACTCCCTTCCCAACACATGAAAGAGTTATTGTGCGTCCAGGTCGTATTGAAACCTCAGGCCCCGGGTGTCCGTCCTCAATGACGTCTGATCTCATGTTCGCTGTCAGCTTTGCAACACACATTACCTCTAAAAACAGAAAGATCGGATCAATCAAACATCCTCCATGTGAACAACAGATCTATCTTTGATATCTTTGTCCAATCCAAGGCTTTTACCGTCTGTGGTCTTACCTTCACATTTAGGAAAAGGGCTGCTCCATTCTCCATTTAGCAGACAGGTGATTTCTCTCTGTCCTTTAAATTTCAGCCCTTTTCTATTGCATGAAAATATTAACTTGTGTCCAGGTTTGACGGGACCCTCAATATCAGGGGATCGCTTCATTATTAAGTCTTCCACTGCTGTGTTTAGAGGACACGTTGCCCCTAGAGAAAGCAGACATTTGATCACATATTTATCCACACAGAATCATTTATACTTTCTGTGACCCAGTGTTTTGGAGTCACTACAGGGGCCGTATTCACAAAACATTTGATCTTGCCACTAAGAGTTCTCCTAAATAGCAGTAAAAGTTCTTCACTAAGAGTTTTCTTTTAAAACTTATTCACAAAGCTGCTGAGAAAACTTAAGGAATAGAGAGAAGTCTTAAGCTAAGAGAACAGGTGGGGTTGACCTCGTCGATATGGATGATGTCAACACACTCATTAATTATGCACACAGTGATTGGCTGATAGAGGAGGAGTCTCTGTTAGTGATTTAATCAAAGAAATATTGTAGAACAGGGTACCATGTAGCCATATTCAAAAAGATTTTAAAATGTAGGCTAAGTGTCACTAATTAAACAAGTATATGTTCAGCTTATTGTCAGCCTCTTACATGTCTGCATCTTGAGATTGCAGAATTCAAACGACAAATGATGTATTATAAAAAGTTTGACGAGCATGTTCAGATGGTGTATATATATATATATATATGAATGAAGAAAAGGCTCAGCAGCCAAGGCTCTGTCACCTATTGCCTCAATAGTGAACAGTGTCTTTGAGCAGATTGCTGAGGTGGATCGCCGGCAACAGCCATTTTAGGATTGTTGATTTGTTCTTAGTGACTTAGGAGTCCTCTTGACTACTTTTAACTTTTCACAGATTTAGGAACTGGTTTTAATGCTAAAATGTTTTGTGAAATACTCTTAGAGCAAAAATTTAGGAGTCTTAAATTTAGGACTGACACCCCCATTATTTTTAAGAGTGTCTTTTAAATTAGCAAGTTAGGAGCTACTTTTAGCCTTAAGATGTTTTGTGAATACGGCCCCTGATTTCCAACAAGTAGGGTTTAAAATAATGACATTTTTGTTATATGGTATTGAGTTAGAGATGGAGCATACATCCATCCCTAACAACCTTATGAAAAATCCTGGATGTCCAAAAAGTATTTTGACAAACATCAGTATGACGTCACATGAAGTCGGACAGCATCTCTACCACTGGGAAGTCTTATTTATTTACGTAATTCGGTAAACCAATTTATTTGATTCATACACTGCATTTTTACCTAGAATATTCAAAAGAATTGTAAAAAAAAATATATATATATATATATATATATATATATATATATATATATATATATATATAATAAAAGAATTGCAGCAAAATACATGATCTTATAAAGAAATGTATAATATAAAACAGTATTAATATATTAACATTTATGTAAAATAATATTTTTGTAGTAGTATATTCAAAATAGTATTATAAAATAAAATGCATTTTATTAATTATACAAAATATTTTTTCAGCAATATGCAAGATAGCATATACAAATTATATACAGAGTGTTATTTATTTATTTATTTATTTATTTATACATACAAATACATACCATGTCTTTTGTTATATTAAATTTGAATATACCCTCTGTGGCCTTACCTACACATTTAGGAAATGGGCCGCTCCATTGCCCATTCGACTGGCAGGTGATTTCTTTTGGTCCTTGTAAAGTCCATCCATAATCACTACATGAAAATGTCAACCTGTGTCCATATCTGACTAAACCATCATTTTCAGGGAGCCCCTCCACTCTGACATTTTCCTCTATGTTGTCTGGGACACACGATATCTCTATAAAAAAAAAAAAGTCTAGTTTCAATACTTCAGATTGCAAAATCCGTAAGTACCAAAGTTGCCCAACCACTTAAACAGTTAAAAATAATTTAGGATATTCAATATACTGTTCACTGAAAGGTTCTTTGCTAAGGTGGTTCTTCTGTGAAGACCCACTTTTAGACCCTTAATTTTTAAGTGTGTAGGTGACTTTTCAGTACCTTCACATACAGGTAACTGATTGTCCCATCCACCCTCCCGACATGTTCTGGTGTCAAATCGACTCATCATCTGGTAGCTTGACAAATGTATCTATAAGATTATTATTTCTTTTTTTCAAATAGTTATGTCTGAATATGAATTTACATACTTACTCATCTTTGCAGATATACTTGATGGTTGTTCCAAAAACAAAGTTCCTACCACTGACAATAGTGTATCGACCATTTGGAATATCTTCAGGCAGCTCACAGCGTTTGACTGATTGTGAATCAGAAAAAAACAAAACAATTCAGAGTTCTGAGAATTCAGTTTTTGAAATCCACATGATAATAAGCAAATCTGATTACAATTTGAAAGTATTTTTAAAGGCACTCTACTGATTTCTAAACTTTGTGTGTGTGTCTTGTATACCCACGTGAACAATTTCTACCACGCAATTTGGTCCACTTATTATCCGTACAATTGTAGGTGATTTTTAGCAGAGATGCATAGCCAGGTTTGCAATTGTATTCAAGTTTATCACCATCAGTGTAGTTGTCCTTCCTTGAGCTTGGAGAAACTTCTGCATTCTCCACCTCTGGGATCTCAGAGCAACTTGCTAAACAATTAGAAAATGACATCATTGCTTTTATTTTTGTATGTTATTCATTTAGTTATTCATTTCAAAAAGAAATGCCTTACCATTCGGTGTAGATGCATCAACGCCAAAGCATATCCAAACACAAAAAATGGCAAGAATTGATCTCATTTTCCCAATCTGTTAGTTTGCTCACTCTGAGAGATGAAGAAACTCACCAAACAAAGTCTTTAACTTAGTTAATATTTGCCAGTTCTGGGCAGGACTTTTGTGTGCTAAATGAGGTTTACTTGGGATCACATATAGGGGTATTTATATGTGAAAGGTTTGTTAATTAATGTCTAAATAATAATAATAATAATAATAATAAAAACAGAAATATAATGACATTTAAAAGTTTGAGCACTAGGTATAATGGTCCCATTTTGCATTTTCTGTTTATTTTTAAATTCATTACAAAGTAAATCATCAGTAATTACCAACAATTTGACTAAAAAGTAAATTGGGGGGGGGGAAAGCATTTAAATTGTAACTGCAGCATTGCAATCTTGTGAATTTGGTGAATTTTAAACATTTTTTGTAATTATTTTTAATTTCTTCCTCATATGTTGGTTTATTTATTGTTATGTCCCCTTTTTGTCTAAGGGTGGCAGGAGATAAACACAGTAAACTCTTCAAGGTTTTATCTACAAAGTAAATTCTATTTTACAACAATTAAGAATAAGGTAAACAGTAATGGTATCTCAACGCATTTAGCTTCAGGAAGGGATTAAAGCCAAAATAAGAAAAAAAAAAAAAAGGGGTAAGCTACCTAGGAGTAAGGGAGTCTAAATAACCTATCAAACAAAAAGTCAAATAAACAACAAATCTCTTCCCTGACTACCTTACTATCCCAAAAACAGGGTTAGTAAAAAAAACAAAAGTGGCACCCACTTCCCTACTGCATCTGCGGGCAATAATAATGGGGCAATTACACCCCAGCAAACCTTGGTCCGACGCCAACGTTGTGTCCCTGGCCAGAAATAGCCGCAGTCGGACGCCGGTAATCGGTAATGTAACAGAACATTTCCTAAAAAATGCATTCAGATACGTTTGTACAGTTCTCTGGGGTTCTCTGGCAGCCATTTCCTTCTGTGTAAATGCAAGCTCCTCTCCACAACTCTAATGAGGAACAGGTGGCATCAATTAGGCTCCTGAGATGACAGAGAAAAACAGGGGAAAACTACACTTCCCAGCAGGCTGTTGGGCATCAAGGAAACACAATCACACACACACATATATTCACAAAATTATCAACAATAAATGACATACATCCTGGGATATTATAACATATGACGTAACACCTGGGACATAGCATTTGAATTTGATTTAAAATTCAGAATTATTTTTTAACTAAACTAAAAATGTAACTACAAAATTTACACTGAAATTACCTTGATTTTTTTTTCTACATTCATTTATACAACATAAAAAGAAAATTCTGAAAAAGTCTGAGATCATAAAAATATACATTCGCAATAACAACCACTTGAGGGAGTTGTGTAATGTTTCTCTCCTGTATGTGTTGTACTCCAACTTCAAAACATTGACAAATGTGAGCTTAGGACCCCTGGAACTGTTGTGGTGTTGTCGTAACACATTTTACACACTTAGCAAACTGAACCACTGCAAAGCAAATACTTTGTGCAAACATGAAGTGCTCTTTGTATGGGAACATCAAATACAAATAGCCTGGAATTGATTTTTTTGAAGGCAGATGAGGCAAAGCCCTGGACAAAATAAAATCATTCAGTAGGACCTTCTGCAATTTCACAATTTATTGATATCTAACCTCTTCTGAGCTTAAGGTTGATAAGGTTGATTATTTTAAATTATTACTGTTAAATAATACATTTTCTCTTCTGTTTGCCTTTTCATGTTACATGGGCATACATGAGTGTTGCCAGTAGTTTACTGTAAAATTGAATTTTGTGGGTCACTTTGTGCTGAAGAGTAGAGTCTGTGCTTAAGTTCAGGAGAAGATCAAAAAGCATTAATGATATGCTGCTAGTTGCTTTATTTAACAGATGGTGACTGTGTAGTTGCTGTTGCAGTGAAGATCTCTTTATTTAAAATATTTGTAGTGAACTCTAATTAAATAATTTTACAATAATAATATGCTCACATTATTAGCATATTATAAATATTAGTTTATAAATTTAAATGGCAGTCTGACAATTAAAGGTAACTCGAGTTTTAATTTAGTGCATGGTATCTTTGCAGTAACATACTGTATATTACAGTAAATAACTGTACAATCAACAGTAAATTACTGGCAACAGTGTTGCCAGTATTTTACTGTAAAAAAGCCTGGCAAGGTCTAACAGTGTATGCATGACTTTTGGTGACACTTTATTTTACAGTGCCGTAGTTATACGTTACTACATGAACTTACTATAGTAATAACAGTAAATTCTGCATAATTACAAGTAACTAACACTAAACCAAACCCTAACCCTAACTGTAACTCTTATGTGGTTAATTAATACTACTCAGTACTTATTTGAGTAATTACACCACACAGAATTAATTTAAATTATTAAATTAAATGGGCCGCTCCATTGCCCATTCGACTGGCAGGTGATTTCTTTTGGTCCTTGTAAAGTCCATCCATAATCACTACATGAAAATGTCAACCTGTGTCCATATCTGACTAAACCATCATTTTCAGGGAGCCCCTCCACTCTGACATTTTCCTCTATGTTGTCTGGGACACACGATATCTCTATAAAAAAAAAAAAAAAAAAAAAAAAGTCTAGTTTCAATACTTCAGATTGCAAAATCCGTAAGTACCAAAGTTGCCCAACCACTTAAACAGTTAAAAATAATTTAGGATATTCAATATACTGTTCACTGAAAGGTTCTTTGCTAAGGTGGTTCTTCTGTGAAGACCCACTTTTAGACCCTTAATTTTTAAGTATGTAGGTGACTTTTCAGTACCTTCACATACAGGTAACTGATTGTCCCATCCACCCTCCCGACATGTTCTGGTGTCAAATCGACTCATCATCTGGTAGCTTGTTAAAAATGTATCTATAAGATTATTATTTCTTTTTTTTAATTTAAATTAAATTATTTAATTAATTAAATGATTTAAACATCTGATGTTTAAAGTAAAAAAAAAAAAAAAAAAAAAAAAAAAAAAAAAAAATATATATATATATATATATATATATATATATATATATATATATATATATTAGCCCAGAGTCACAACTACTGAAGAACTTTGTTTTACAGCAATAAAATTACAATACGAGTTTACTTGCCTTGATGTGGGCTATGAATACATTGGCTTATTAGATGTAAAATTCTATTCAGCTCAAACTCTTTTAAAATAGAAAATAGTTAAAATAGGAGTAAAATAAAAATAGGAGGAAAGAGTTTTAAAAAGACATCAGAGTAATAGTTTGAATGTTAAGCTTTATTCCGAAGCAGTGTTAACGCAATGCCATATAACTGTAACATGAGCATGAATATTAAAGCATCAAGCAAGTGTGTGTGGATGTGTGTGTGTGTGTGTGTGTGTGTGTTTGTGTGTGTGTGTTGCTCCTGCCGCAGCGTGTCTGTCCATCTTCATTCACATCTGTGGGATCAGCAGATCTTCAGAAAACTATGATACATGCAGAGTTACAGGCTTGTGGACATTAATGTTGTTTTTAATGAGTTTACATGGCCATGATCACACTTATCCACTAATAATCATACAGGATCTTTATCCCATTCAAATTTTGCACTGCAAAATAAACACTGAAAACATAATATATTATTGTAAATCAAATGTGGATAGCAACATCATCAAAATGTTACATAGTTTTTACCTCAGTGTTTTAATCCAGCTTTTTTTCATTTTTGTCTAGCTGACCTGAAGAAGAAGAAAAAAATTAAAAATTTAATAATATCAATAAAAAAAAGTCACCAATGAATACAGCTATTGACTAAAAGTTTTTCATTTGGACACAAAAATACTGAAGTTTATCCAGGAGTTTAAAGAGTTGCCTTGTTTATATAAAACCAGCTTGAGAACAAATTGCAGAGCTTCTTTTACACTTATATAACTGAAAAGAGGTATACAGTACCGTTCAAAAGTTTGAGGTCAGTAAGATTTTTTTTTAAACTCAGTAAGGATGCATTAAATTTATCAAAGGTGATAGTAAAGCCATTCTTTACTATCCCTTTCCTAGATACTTTGATAAGGAGGCGATTGATCAAAGAGTATTCTCAATGCTTCATAACATTAAAGGAACACTCCACTTTTTTTGAAAATAGGCTCATTTTCTAATTCCCCTAGAGTTAAACAGTTGAGTTTACGATCTCCGGGTCTGGCGGTACCACTTTTAGCATAGCTTAGCATAGTTCATTGAATCTGATGAGACCAATAGCATCTCGCTCAAAAAACTGACCAAAGAGTTTCAATATTTTTCCTATTTAAAACTTGATTCTTCTGTAGTTACATCGTGTACTAAGACCGACGGAAAATGAAAAGTTGCGATTTTCTAGGCCGATATGGCTAGCAGCGGGTGCAATGATATTACACAGCGCCTCTCACAAATGTCTCCATGGTTGCAAGGCATGCTCCCTCTGCAAGCAGGGGGTCACAGCCGCTGCGTAATATCATTGGACCCGCTGCACCCATGGTACGGCAGCAAAGTTCCTTGATTATTACGCCGGAATGAGAGTATAGTTCCTAACCATATCGGCCTAGAAAATCGCAACTTTTCATTTTCCGTCGGTCATAGTACACGATGTAACTACAGAAGAGTCAAGTTTTAAATAGGAAAAATATTGAAACTCTTTGGTCAGTTTTTTGAGCGAGATGCTATTGGTCTCATCAGATTCAATGAACTATGCTAAGCTATGCTAAAAGTGGTACCGCCAGACCCGGAGATCGGCTGAATGGATTCGAAAATGGTAAAACTCAACTGTTTAACTCTAGGGGAGTCGGAAAAAGAGCCTATTTTCAAAAAAAGTGGAGTGTTTCTTCAGTGATAGAAAATGATAGAAAATTCATTTTTGGGTCAACTAACCCTTTAACTAAACAAATAAACGTAGGATGAGTCACCCAGCATATACTGTATCTTTATGATATAAAAGATTTGTAAATATTTGATATTTTTTAGCTGTAAAAACATAATAATGATTACACTTAAATGTTGCCAATACGTCCATACA
Organism: Hypophthalmichthys molitrix; assembly: GCA_037950675.1. NCBI lineage: Eukaryota > Metazoa > Chordata > Actinopteri > Cypriniformes > Xenocyprididae > Hypophthalmichthys > Hypophthalmichthys molitrix. The sequence continues at coordinate 8,978,823 of CM075501.1, read as the reverse complement.
TTGTACTTTCAGCATCTATCCAAGCCTACAAAAACGTATGTTTTGTTTGTAAAAGTTATTTGTTAATACCTATGTATTAACAATGAGACCAGGCTGATATAATATATTATCCATATTATCCATGTAAAATTCACCGTCACAGTGCTAGTGCATAGCTATGCTGTTGCTAGGTTATTGTCGATGGTTGCTAGGACATTGCTTCTTGGCCGAAGTCAAGAGTGACTTGTGTGCTCATGAATTATGTACCAAAGTTAAGCATTTACTTTAATATGAGCAATAGTGATGCTTGTAAACACTGCTAAATAACTCGATACTTAAGCATGTGATCTTACCTTCTACACATTTAGGGAAAGGGACTTTCCATTGTCCATTTGACAAGCAGGTGATTTTGCTCTGTCCTTGTAATTTCACTCCCTTCCCAACACATGAAAGAGTTATTGTTTGTCCAGGTCGGATTGAAACCTCAGGCCCCGGTTGTCCGTTCTCAGTGACGTCTGATCTCATGTTCGCTGTCAGGTTTGCAACACACATTACCTCTAAAAACAGAAAGATCGGATCAATCAAACATCCTCCATGTGAACAACAGATGTATCTTTGATATCTTTGTCCAATCCGAGGCTTTTACCGTCTGTGGTCTTACCTTCACATTTAGGAAAAGGGCTGCTCCATTCTCCATTTGGCAGACAGGTGATTTCTCTCTGTCCTTTTAATTTCAGCCCTTCTCTATTGCATGAAAATATTGACTTGTGTCCAGGTTTGACGGGACCCTCAATATTAGGGGATCGCTTCATTATTAAGTCTTCATCTGTTGTGTTTAGAGGACACGTTGCCCCTAGAGAAAGCAGACATTTGATCACATATTTATCCACACAGAATCATTTATTCTTTATGTGACCCAGTGTTTATGAGCAAATATGCTACTAACTTGCAATGTGGTTTAGCATAACAGTTACAGTTTTGTTATATGGTATTTCACAAGCAGCATTACAGCCAGAGTTAAAGATGGAGTATACATCTATCCGTAACAACCTCATGAAAAATTCAATATGGTGTCTATCCTGACTAATTGTGTGAGATTTGTGATATAAATAAATTAAGCAAATTACATTTTTCCAGTTAATTCACAGTCATTTGCAGCTGATGTTCATCATGTATCTAGTCATTGTTTTATTCACCAGGTAAGTAAATGTGATTTTAGATTTATAAAATTTCCCAGATAGCAACTTTGTGTCGGCCCAGATCCGGCCCACATCTGGCACATGCAGAATGATGATCTGGGCCTCATGTGGCAGGAATGATGGCACTTGGGCGGACCGCTCCTGTTTGCCAGATCTGGGCCACAATCAGGCCATAGAAATGCCACATGTCAGCCAAGAGCACAAACAACAAGATCTATGACTTCAGCCACAGCCTTAGATGAAATCAACTGAAGATAAAAGACATTAAATATCTGAAGATCTGATTAAACAACTCCACAAACAGCATTACCAGCTTCACTTATTAGTAACCAGATTGACTTTATTTCTGACAAACATCTACCAAAGTTGTTATTGAGAATTACCAGAGGTTTAGATGTTGATGATTTGTTGAAAATAAGTTTTGTTTGATGTCACCATTATTGAAGTCAGTCTTTGATTTAGTTAGGCAGTTTTACTCTTGACTTTTTTAGTCTTAGTTTTTGGGGTGTATCATGCAAAAAAGAATGCATTGTGGCATTAAGCATGTCACCATTGTTGAGATTCATACACTGATTCTTGATGTATGTTTGTGAGTAAATAAAGACAAGACAAACTACCCAACTAAAGAAAACACTAATCACCATGATGGTAACATAAAAAAACCAAACAAGTTTCAATAAAAAATCAACAATAAAAAACCTTCTCTCTTAATTCTCAATAAGACCTTCTGTATATGGAGTTGTTTAATCCTCCTCTGCTGAGATCTTGAGAGATTTAATGACTTCTTTTATCTAAGGCTGTGGCTGAAATCAGTTGTAGTTCTAGTGTTTAGATTTTTTCTGTTCTTGTTGTTTCTCTTTCCTTCGTTGATTCTGCTTGTTAACAGCACACTGTAAAAAAGTCTGTAAAAATACCGTACTGTATTAATCTGAAGGAATTTTTTCCGTATTTGAGTTTTACAGGGCTTTATCCGTATTTAGAATTACGCATTGCATTGTGGGAACAAGAGCCTGGTCGGCGCGAAAAGTTCGAGACGCAAGCGCCATTACACACGCAGATGTTCTCGGTCAAAGTTTCTTTTTAAAGTCGAATTTCGGATTTGTGGAAGCAGTTCTAACACTTCTGTGGTTAAAATATGAGAATTATGTTTTGTTACATGTCAAATAAGCTGTTTACGTGACGTTATTAGTTGCCGCCTGGCTTGTTAGGCAAATGAATGCGGGAGCCGTCGCGTATATCATTTTATGTATATCGTCACACATTGAACGATTTAGTTCATACTCGTGGATGTTCCCTGACTGTATGTGTTATAGTGTCTTGTAAATGTTAATTAACTTTTATTTGTCAGATGCGGTTTATTTCATGCTGAGGGTATAGTTTCACACATCCAGGGTGCGCACTAGGCCTACTTTTGTGTTTAAAGCCGTTTAATGCCTTTGAATAAAGGCTACCAGAGGAATTGTCACAAAAAGGAAAGACTTGGGACTTGGGGGTGAAGGGATGAAGATATACGTGAAGATCCAACAACATCTGGCTGGCAGTACTGGCATTGTGAAGTTCACCAAACACCATCACCTTTTCTGTCAGACGAGGTATGTTAAGACTTTTTATTGTGTGCAATATGTATGTAACATTAATATGTGTGTGTGTGTATTTATATATAAATACATAAATAAATTATATATGTATGTATGTATGTATGTATGTGTAATACACTTTCTGAAAACAAATTGTTTAGGGAAGATTTACACATCTATGTTTGGAGTGGTTTTCTGAAGTGATAATTTAATGTTTCAATTTTGCAATATTTAATTTGTTTAAGGTGATGGCCATTCAAGATTGCTGTCCTTCAAGAAGTTATTAGTGACCACATCTTCTCCCCCATTGTGGCAGTGAGCTACAAAATACCACTTATCCTGGAGTTCATAAAAAGGTAAGCAACACATTTTTTAATGAAATTGTGTATAGAGCTTGTTGTTGTGTTACTGCTTATTTAGTTGAAAATAATCAAAAAACCTAATGTGTAGTTGAGCTGACAAGCTAACATGACATGCAAATAGAGTCCATTGGAAACACAAGTCTTAGCATTTTATATACAGTGTTTGAATTGGAAAGTATTAGGATAGCAATTGATAATTTAATGAACTTAAAATACTGTATGATTGTTTTTCCACCCCAACCTGGTCTGCATACTACTTTGTAGTTCAGTTTCTTTCAATTTCTTGTGTAGCTAAAAACATATCGGTTTCTTCAAATAACTTTCCTGTGCAGAAATCCTGAACGAGGGTCGAGAAGGCTGAGATGAAGGAAACCAAATGGCTACACATTCCTCCAAGACTGCTGAAGTTCTGGTATGAACAACTTTGAAAATCCATGTAAAATCTGAGCTTTTGTCAAATCTCAATATGGAACTTTAACTGAACAGGAAATTGAAAGTTTTTCACCTGAGTATTTCACCAAAAAAATGAAAATTCTGTCATTAATTACTAACCATTATGATCTTGCAAACCTGTAAGATTTTTGTTAATTTTTGGAACACAAATGAAGATCTTTTTTTAATGCAATCTTTCTCTCCCTCTGTTGACAGCCTACGCAACTACCACTTTCAAGGTCCAGAAAGGTAGTAAAGACAGCATAAAAATGACACCATGTTCTAAGCAAATGCGATGCGATAAGACTCTAGCGCAAAGCCATTTTTCTGGCCACACCAATTGCGACGTGACCAAGTGATGCGACAAAATCGATCAAAAACCACAGCCAATCAGAACATGGTGTAGGCGTGCTCTCTTTGTCAAGCGCACGGCAGTCACAACGAAATGGATAAGTACATAATCAACTTTATAAATATTACACCATTTATTGTAAACATTTAGAGTACATACTGAGTTACTGAAACAATCTTTGTCATAGAATACACTTGGTATGTACTTTAATTAATGATTAAATGGTGTAATATTTATGAATTTGATTATGTACTTATCCATTTCATTGTGACTGCTATGGGATTGCCAAGAGAACCCGTCCAGATGCTGTTCTGATTGACTGTAATTTTTGATTGGTTTTGTTGCATCTCATGGTCACATCGCATTTGGTGTGGACAGACAAACTGCTTGTTTGCTAGAATCATATCGCATCGCATTTGGTTAGGAAGGAATTGGTGTCATACTTTGTGTTGGTGTTTGAGCCGCAACGTCGCAGAAAAACAGAAACTGTTTCTAAAATAGAATTGTCGTGTGTCGCTGTCACAACATGGAAAACATACCTTTTATTGTGTGTCACTGTGTTATATCGCATATAGTTAAAACATGGTGTAATCCATGTGACATGATGGTGAGTAATTAAAGGGTTAGTTCACCCAAAAATGAAAATTCTGTCATTAATTACTCACCCTCATGTCGTTCCACACCCGTAAGATCTTCATTCATCTTCAGAACGTAAAGTAAAGGTTTAGTTCACCCAAAAATGAAAATAATGTAATTTATTACTCACCCTGATGTTGTTCTACACCCATAAGACCTATGTTCATCTTCAGAACACAAATTAAGATATTTTGATTAAATTCGATGGCTCAGTGAGGCCTGCATTCACAGCATTGGTACTTCCTCTCTCAAGATCCATAAAGGTACTAAAAACATATTTAAAACAGTTCATGTGAGTTCAGTAGTTCTACAGTAGTTCTATAAAGCGACGAGAATACTTTTCAACGACTTTTCAACAATATAGTGATGGGCCGATTTCAAAACACTGCTTCGAAGCTTTACGAATCGAATCAGTGATTCGGATCTCCTATCAAACGGCTAAACTTCTGAAATCACGTGACTTTGGTGCTCCGATTCACTGATTCGATTCGTAAAGTTCCGAAGCAGAGTTTTGAAATCGGCCCTTCACTATATTGTTGAAAAGTCATTATTTTGGGGTTTTTTTGGTGCACGAAAAGTATTCCCGTCACTTTATAATATTAAGGTAGAACTACTGATGCAGTAAAAAAAAAAAAAACCTTTATGAGAGAGGAAGTACCATTGCTGTGAACGCAGGCCTCACTGAGCCATCAAATTTAATTAAAATATCTTAATTTGTGTTCTGAAGATGAATGAAGGCCTTGTGGGTGTGGACGACATGAGGGTGAGTAAAAAATTACATTATTTAAATTTTTGGGAGAACTAACCTTTTAAGATATTTTTGATGAAATCTGATGGCTCAGTGAGGTCTCCATTGCCAACAAGAACACTCCCTTATTCAATGCCCAGAAAGCTACTAAAAACATATTTCATGTGAGTACAGTGGTTCAACCATTATAAAGCGACGAGAATACTTTTTGTCTGCCAAAAATAACAAAATAGCGACTTTATTCCACAATATCTAGTGATGGGTGATTTCAAAACACTGCTTCATGAAGCTTTATGAATCATTTGTTTCGAATCAGTGGTTCAGAGCACCAAAATCGCATGATTTCAGTAAACGAGGCTTCGTTACGTCGTAAGTGTTTTGAAACGTCAATAGTTCACACGACTTTGGCAGTTTGATACGTGATCCAAACCACTGATTCGAAATGATTCGTAAAGCTACATGAAGCAGTGTTTTGAAATCACCTATCACTAGATATTGTTGAATAAAGTCGCTATTTTGTTTTGTTTTTTTGGCGCACAAAAAGTATTCTCGTTGCTTTGTAATATTAAGGTTGAACCACTGTACTCAGATGAACTGTTTGAAATGTTTTTAGTAGCTTTCTGGGCATTGAAAAAGGGAGTGTTCTTGCTGGCAACAGAGGCTTCACGAAGCCATCGGATTTTATCAAAAATATCTTAATTTGTGTTCTGAAGATGGTCGAAGGTCTTACGGGTGTAGAATGACATGAGTAATTGATGACAGAATTTTAATTTTTGGATGAACTAACCCAAAATGAATATTGACGAATGTTGTCTTCTCTTAGTATAGGGACACACCAAGCTGACGGCAAAATAGTAGAGCTGATGAAAGCCGACTGTGTTGTTACCTCGTGTCGGGAAAAAAAAATCTGCGCTTGGACACACTGAAAGGGCTACAGCCGACTGTCGGCTACCACATGCGTTCTATTGCTTCATATATATTCATCTATATGCGTCATTCAGAAAGGGAAACTAACTCTGCAGGCTGCAGATACACAAACTGTAAACCAAGTCAGCCGATGCTCAAAAACAGGCCGACGCTGCCTGACGGCTGATCATCAGCTTGGTGTATACTGGGCTTTACAGAAAAATGGCATCAGCACTGGAACATTTCACTATTGACTGTCTTTAGCAGTATTGTTAATGATAAAAACAGCAACCCTGTCTTTGTATTCCATTTGTTTTTGTTTGTTAGCTTCTTTCATTGTGTATTGTATTGCATCTTGACTTTCCTAGTTTATGATGTTTAATTACCTCAATGAAGTACCTGCTCATGTATCACTTTTTAATTGTTTGTTGTTGTATAAAAAGTATTTCACAATATACTTTTTTAAATTGTTTTACACATTGTTTAATTTGTCACAATTTGTCTTATCCATTGAATACGTTTTTTAAGAATGTTTACAAAATGTAAAAATAAACCATGTTCAATTTTACATATGTTGATTTATTTGCTACCAAGGATATGCTATAATTTCATAGACATTTATGCATAAGGATTGTCTGTAAAAGTACAGAAAATGTACTGTAAATTTACAGAATTTTCCGTATTGGAGTTGAAGGAAATGTCCGTAATTTAACAGAAAATGTACTGGTAATTTTCTGCCAGTACATTATCCGTTTTTTTACTGAATTTTTTTTTTACAGTGCAGCTATCTTCAATAATTCTCATCACTTAATTAATTACTTAATTATCTCATTAAATCCAACACTGATTCAGTGTTGCATTTAACAGCCTGTAGTGTGCACTCTGAACAATGTTCATTTAATCTGGGCTAAACCATGTGGGGCCTACATGGGTGTGCTGGCTGGGAGGCGTCCTGCCAGCGGGATCGTGACAGTTAAGAGGTTAAGTGACTCTCTTGTGCAGACAAACATTTCACTCTATTTTGCATTTTCACAGATCCATCATCCTTCTGAAATTTCATCATAAGGCTCACTACAATTGTATTTAAAAATTTCTGTATTTTCGTACGCATTTTTCCCATGTGCCCAAAATTTCTTATGAAAAAATATACGTGGAGAGAGACTGTGGAGTCAGATTCATTTTTTTTTTTTACATTTTCCTCATCAACAGCTTTATTTGGTATCCCTACTAATTTATTTAAAAAGTTGCTATTTTAAATCACTCATTGTTTCTTTTCAAGTTAGAGAACTTTTTTTTTTTTTTTTCAGAGAGGGAGAGAGAGGAGTACTGATAATCTTTAACATTACAATACAATTAATCTGCCGCAGATGGACTAAAAGTACCAAATTTGATTTTGTAATTGTCGTCACCACCACAAAATTATCTGGGGACTTGATGTTATTCCTATTGATTGTCAAATATAATAATAAAAATAATAAATAAGACTAGATATAAATATATAGATATAAAGGGTTAGTTAACCCAAAAATAAAATTTCTGTGTTCACTGTGCCAGCTGCATAGCAGACTGACAGGGAAGAAGAAAAATTGTTGAATAAAATCATTATTTTTGTTTTTGAGCACAAAAAGTATTCTCGACGCTTCATAACATTAAGGTTTAACCACTGCAGTCACGTCGACTGTTTCAACGATGTCTTTACTACCTTTCTGGACCTTGAATATGGTAATTTTGTTGCTTTCTATGGGAGATAAAAAAACTCAGATTTCATCAAAAATATCTTAATTTGTGTTCCAAAGATGAACGAAGGTCTTACGGGTTTGGAACAACATGTAATTAATGACAGAAATTTCATTTTTGGGTCAACTAACCCTTTAACCAAACAAATAAACGTAGGATGAGTCATCCAGCATATACTGTATCTTTATGATATAAAAGATTCACAAATATTTGATATTTTTTAGCTGTAAAAACTACTAATGCTTACATTTAAATGTTGCCAATACGTCCATATTGTTCTTTCAGCAACTATCCAAGCCTACAAAAACGTATGTTTTCTTTGTAAAAGTTGTGTGTTAATACCTATGTATTAACAATGATACCAGGCTGGTATAATTTATTATCCATGTAAAACTCACCGTCACGGTGCTAGTGCATAGCTATGCTGTTGCTAGGTTATTCTCGACGGTTGCTAGGACATTGCTTCTTGGCCGAGGTCAAGACCCAGATAGCAACTTTGTGTCGGCCCAGATCCGGCCCACATCTGGCACATGTGGAATGATGATCTGGGCCTCATGTAGCAGGAATGATGGCACTTGGGCGGACCGCTCCTGTTTGCCAGATCTGGGCCACAAGCAGGCCATAGAAATGCCACATGTCTGCCAAGAGCAAAGAAATAAACCAGAACTGGACCTTATCTGATCCACAAAATATTTCTATATTATTTATAGAGTCATCTCAGCATTAACAAGCCTGTTATGAAGCAGAGTCACTGAAGGAAAGAAGAAAAAAAGAGATGAGCTGAAACACAAGAACTACAACTGACTTCAGCCACAGCCTTAGATGAACTGAAGATAAAAGACATTAAACCTCTGAAGATCTGATTAAACAACTCCACAAATAGCTTTACCAGCTTCATTTATTACTAACCAGACTGACTTTATTTCTGTCATTCATCTACAGCAGTTCTTATTGAGAATTAACAGAAGTTTAACTCTCATGTTTGTTTCATTTGAGGTTACCATGATGGTGACTGATGTTTCCATTAGTTGGCCTCTTAACTTTTATTATGTATTCATTTATTCTGTAGCGTGTTTGTCAAACATGTTTGCGGTAGCAACAAAAATTGAAATAAGATCAGCTGTTAGCTATGGATGATTTTATAATTGTTGTGAAATGGCCTGAATCACTTAAGTTGTTTAATGTTTTTAAAAGTTGTTTTGTGCCATTAGTGTTACAAATCCTGTGTTTCTGTGACATGACATCCAGCTGTAATTAGAAAATTAAAAAAAAAAAAAAAAAAAAAAAAAAAAAGCACTTTGGGATGACACACAAAGACATCAAGAATCAGCACATGAATCTCAACAATGGTGACAATCAAAAGTGTCATGTAGTCACAATGCATGCTGGGTACTATAGTACAAAACTCCCAGAATGCATCAGAGCATGGATAAATTATGCAACTGATCTGATTGCCTGAATATTTTGTTTATTGTCACCATTGTTGAGATTCATATGCTGCTGACTGATATCTGTGTTTGCCATTCAAAGTTAGACTAATGGAAACATCAGTCACCATCATGGTAACCTCAAATGAAACAAATAAAGTCAGCCTGGTTAGTAATAAGTGAAGCTGGTAATGCTGTTTGTGGAGTTGTTTAATCAGATCTTCAGAGACTTAATGTCTTTTATCTTCAGTTCATCTAAGGCTGTGGCTGAAGTCAGTTGTAGTTCTTGTGTTTCTGCTCATCTCTTTTTTTCTTCTTTCCTTCAGTGACTCTGATTCATAACAGGCTTGTTAATGCTGAGATGACTCTATAAATAATATAGAAATATTTTGTGGATCAGATAAGGTCCAGTTCTGGTTTATTTCTTTGCTCTTGGCTGACATGTGGCATTTCTATGGCCTGATTGTGGCCCAGATCTGGCAAACAGGAGCGGTCCGCCCAAGTGCCATCATTCCCGCCACATGTGGCCCAGATCATCATTCCACATGTGCCAGATGTGGGCCGGATCTGGGCCGACACAAAGTTGCTATCTGGGGAGAGACTTGCATGCTCATGAATTATGTACCAAATTTGAGCATTTACTTTAATATTAGCAATAGTGATGCTTGTAAACACTGCTAATAAAACTCAATAATTAAGCATGTGATCTTACCTATTACACATTTAGGAAAAGGGACCTTCCATTGTCCATCTGACAAGCAGGTGATTTTGCTATGTCCTTGTAATTTCACTCCCTTCCCAACACATGAAAGAGTTATTATGTGTCCAGGTCGGATTGAAACCTCAGGCCCTGGCTGTCCGTCCGCAGTGACGTTTGATGTCATGTTCACCGTCAGGTTTGCAACACACATTACCTCTAAAAACAGAAAGATCGGAACAATCAAACATCCTCCATGTGAACAACAGATCTATCTTTGATCTATCTTTGTCCAATCCCAGAGGTGGAAAGTCCAGGGGTCAGAAAGTAAAAGTCCTGCCATATTTTTTATTTCACCCGCCGAAGCTGTGTTAAAGTTAATGAGATAATTAAGTGATTAATTGAGTGATAGTTGACAATTATTGAAGACACCTGATGTTAACAAGCAGAATCGCCAAAAGAGAAAATCACAATTTTAAGTCACCATCATGGAGATCAGCATTTCCTTTAGTTGGACTCTTGACCCTTGACTTTTAAATATTAGGTTTTGTTTGGACTGTTGTAACTGACTTATAACAGCCAGACAAACAAAGAAAAAAAGAGTCAGGTGGTGTTGGTTATGTTTTCACATAATCATTATTTGACTTGAACCATCAAACTCATTTAGAGGCCAATCTTTGAGTTAGATTTATATTGTTAATTACAGCAGCTCTGTGATTCTATAGCAGAATATCAGCTTTTTCAATACAATCCAAAAGTAAAAGTTGTTCTGATTAAATTTTTTTTTAAAAAAGCATCATATTCTGATCAACAGATCAACTCTGAACATTAGAAAACAAGCTACTAAAAAGTCACATAAAAATAGCAAAAAGTAAAATAGTGAGAATAAAAGAAATTACTAAGACAATTCAGTTCATAATTTATTCATGCAGCAATGCATGATGGGAACCATGGATGAATTTTGATTGGTGGTACCCAGAATGCACTGCAACATGCTTTATTATTTTCACCACTGTTGAGATTCACAGGCTGATTCTTGATGTCTGTGTCTTTAAATGAAAGTGCTTTTTCAATAAAACATCTCATTAACTTTAACACAGCTTTGGCGGGTGAAATAAAAAATATGGCAGGACTTTCCACCTCTGTCCAATCCGAGGCTTTTACCGTCTATGGTCTTACCTTCACATTTAGGAAAAGGGCTGCTCCATTCTACATTTGACAGACAGGTGATTTCTCTCTCTCCTTTTAATTTCAGTTCTTCTCTTTTGCATGAAAATATTAACTTGTGTCCAGGTTTGACGGGACCCTCAATATTAGGGGATCGCTTCATTATTAAGTCTTCATCTGTTGTGTTTAGAGGACATGTTGCCTCTAGAGAAAGCAGACATTTGATCACATATTTATCCACACAGAATCATTTATTCTTTATGTGACCCAGTGTTTATGAGCAAATATGCTACTAACTTGCAATGTGGTTTAGCATAACAATTACAGTTTTGTCATACACTGTTAGACCTTGCTGTAGAAAAACGCCAAATTCTGACAGTAACAAACCATTTTCCATTAAAACAGTAATATACTGTAGAAAACAATGCATTCTGGGTAATATTTGTCATTTTCGAGAAAGTAGTCTACAGGAATATACTGTGAGTTAATAGCGCTCAAAGTTGACAATCTGAGGCTGTGTTCTAAATCACACCCTACACCCTCATTCACTATTCCCTACATTAGTTCACTAATATAGTACACCTGACGAAGTGAATTAAAAGAAGTGAGTGAATTCAGACACTGATGAACACCTGATTAGCAGAATCACTGAAGGACAGAGAAACAAGACCAGAAAAAAAGAGAAGAGACGAGCAGAAACACAAGAACTACTACTGACTTCAGCCACGCTGAGTGTGAAACCAGTTCACAAACCAGTTTGACATTATTTCTTTCATACATGTACAGAAGTTCTTGTTGAGAATTAACAGATTTGGATGTTGATGTTTTATTGAAAATAAAAATGTATTGAAGTTTGCAGTCACCATCGTGGTGACCAGTGTCTGCTTTAGTTGGGCTCTTGACTCTTTTACATTAGCTTTCTCTGGCTGTTTTAACTGAGTGTTTATAAAGCACATTTGTTATGGCAGGAAAAACCTAACATGAAGTTGATCAGGTGTTTTGGTTGCTGTGATGATAATGTAATCATCTTGGACTTGTTTAATTCACTGATCTCTTTCTGTGTCTAGTCTTTGATTTAATGGGTATTTTATGTTTATTGGTTATACTATGTGATTCAACAGCATAAGAACCACCTACGTTTCAGTAGTCAGTTACTTAGAAGAACATATAAGTCCTATAACGTATAAAAAATTTTGAGCTCCTGCATAACTTGGACAGCAGAGACATCAACAATCAGAATATGAATCTCAACAATGGTGATATCCAAACGTTTAATGTTGCAATGCATGCTGGATGCCAGCATAGTACAAACCTCCCAGCATGCACTGCAGCATAAATAAATTATGCAGCTTTATTGCCACCATTGTTGAGATTGATGTGCTGATTTTTGATATCTGTGTGTGTCTACAAAAAAACGCTGCAGCTGTTTTTTGTGCATGGTGTTTAAAAATAAACTCTTTTCAGCTGATTGTTTTTGGAACATTTGTTGTAGTTTCACAGTGGTGAGAGTGTAAAATATTAGTCTGTTTTATATAGTCAAAAGACTATATGATGGTTATGTTTCCACCAATGCATAACTATTAACACTCAATGATTTTTTTTCTCCTTTTTTGTTTTTGCCATAACAAATGTGGCTTGCAAAAAGAGTTTAAACAGCCAGAGAAAAAACAAAAACTGATATATAAAAAAATCATGGGTCAAGAGCTCAACTAAAGCAAACACTGATCTTCTCAATGGTGACATCAAACCAAACATTTTCAATAAAACATCAACATCTAAACCTCTGTTAATTCTCAATGAGATATTCTGTAGAAATAAAGTTAAACTGGTCAGTAATAAGTGTAATAATGTGTAATGGCTGGAAGACAGTTGTAGTTCTGCTCGTAGAATTGGATTACCTCTAAAAACAGAAAGATCGGATCAATCAAGCATCCTCCATGTGAACAACAAATCTATCTTTGATCTATCTTTGTTTTTTGTTTTTTTTTAGTAATCTGTAAGAAGTTTTAAAAGACAGTTATCATCACCAATCAAAATCTTACCTTTACATGTTGGCACTTCTTCCCAAGTTCCACTGCGGCAGAAAACTGTGCTTTTCCCTTTCATTAAGAATGAGCTTCGACATACGTATGTTACACTAGATCCATCTCCATAAAATTCTTCAGGTTTAGATGTTATGAATGCATTTTCTACCTTTGGAGGAATGTCACAACGTACATCCACTAAAAAAAAAGAAAAAAAAAAAAAAAAAAGAAACGTATGGAAATTCATGAACTCCAGTAAGACTGAGGTTAACATTATCAATAGATTCTATTGTCCACTATATGCTGTTGCTGCTCCTCACAGAAATATAATAAGAGTTTGAGAAGCTCACCCTTACAAACTGGTGTCTCCCATGTACCACTGACACATTTCATTAAGCGTTGAGTTGGTATGAACCCTGGATCACATTCAAATGCTGTTGTGTCTCCATCATGGAAGATCTGTTTTGTTTGCTTTAGTTTTACATGGTGAACACTGGGAAAAGCACCACATTCGTGCTCCCCTGTAAAGACAGATAATATTTCAGTAACCTATCATTCGTCTAACACCTGAGACTGACAATAATAAAACTCACGGATGCACCGAGGTTCTTCAGACCAAGAGCCTTTGCTGCAGGTCACTGAATCCCACCAGTTCCCAGTGTATGGTTTATAACCCGTGTCGCAGGAGTAAAAGATTTCTTCCTCATTGGAGGAGTGGGTGTGTATGAACCCATTTTCCACAGATAGATCAGGGCACAAGTTTGGTTTTGCTGTGAGGAAACAGTTTCAAGACTTCAAATTAATGATTATATGTTTTTGAGATGTCATTGTGTAGATATATAGTGATTCGATTGAATATTGAAAAAGTTCTGTGATATAACTAACATACCAGTACATTGCCGTATGCCTGTCCATTCAGTCTGGGAGTTACAGGTGATTTCTACAGGCTGCTCTGGTTCAAACCCACGATGACATTTATATTGTATCCTTGAATTGATGTTGTAGTTTGGTCTCTGATCTCCCGCAATCTCTGCATTTGGGATTATTGGTGCTGCACACAATTTTTCTGTAAACAAATATCCATCATATCAACTAGAATTCATATTATATGATGAATAATTTGCACAAACTGTTTTTCTTTATTTCACAAAAAAATTTTTTTACTATCAGCACATACCAGCACACAGTGGTTTTGGAGTCCATCCGTCTTGTGTACATGTGGCCACTGATGCCTTTTGTTCATACCCAGACATGCAATAGTAAGTTTTTCTTGCTCCCAATTTCATATCTCCCCTGAAGTAAGAGTGTGGGTTATACACATGCTGGTCACGTGGAACTTCACATTTAATATCTGAAACAAGATTCACATTATTTTAATAACACAGTAAGTTCAGCTCCTAATGCAGAAGTCTTTCTCTACAATCTTACCCTCACAAACAGGCTCATGATCCCACTTCCCGTTCTCTTGACATGTAAATGATCTGATGCTTTCTTTTGTAAATAAGATCCAGTATCTTTCAGCACAGGTGATCTCCACACTTTCTCCAACTCTGAAAATAGTTTTTCCCGCTGGTTTGATCATGTTTACTCCAAATCTTGTTGACTTAAGCTCACAAGTTACTTCTGTACAAGACATACCCAGATAGCAAGCAATGATCAAAACAATGTTAGATCAATGTTAATGCATTAACCGCATTGAATCAATATCACTTTTGCTCCCTCAATTCATGTTGAAAAAATGTTGAAATTTCAACAAAAAATCTATGGAAATGGCATTGATGTTAGTTCAACATCATGCTTGCACTCTCAGAAAATGAAACACAACTACAACTGACTTAAAGCCACACAGCCTGAAATCAAATGAAGACAAAGAAGACATTAAATCTCTCAAGATCTCAGCAGAAGTTCTTTTTGAGAGTTAACAGAGATTTAGATGTTGATGTTTTATTGAAAATGTTTGGTCACCATTTTGGTGATGAGTGTTTCCTTTAGTTGTGCAGTTTGACTCTTGGCTTTTCACTACAGGCTGTTAAATGTAACACTGAATCGGTGTTGAAGTTAATGAGATAATTAGGTGATAAAGAACAGAATCACAGAAGGATAGAGGAGCAACAAAATCTATGACTTCAGCCACAGCCTTAGATGAAATCAACTGTCAGCTGCTTTATGATAAGAATATAGTCATCTTAATTCACTGATCAAATTTACATTTATGCATTTGGCAGACGCTTTTATCCAGAGCGACTTACATTGCATTATACTATACATTTACAAATATACTTTACAATATATTTTACAAATGACTGAGCTTTGTAGGAGCAAAAGTTTGTGTTGGATCTTTAGTTTTAATCAAAAAAGCTGAATTAGTTTTAAAACACACTGTACACTAAACACTTCGAAGCTCCTGCCAACCTTCCTCACACACAGACATCTAGAATCAGCATATGAATCTCAGCAATGGTGACATGCTTCATGCCACAATGCATTCTGGGTGTATCATGCAAAACTCATCTATGGCCCCCAGAATGCATTGCGGCATTAAGCATGTCACCATTGTTGAGATTCATAGGCTGATTCTTGATGTATGTTTGTGAGTAAATCTCACTGTAGTTTAAAATGATTAATGTACAATCTGTTTTAAAGCTTTTTTTGGTGATGTCAGTTGTAGTTCTAGTGTTTTGATTTTTTTCTGTTCTTGTTTTTTCTCTTTCCTTCTTTGATTCTGCTTGTTAACAGCAGCTATCTTTAATAATGCTCAATCATCACTTAATTAATTACTTAATTATTTCATTAACTCCAACATTGATTCAGTGTTACAGCTTGTAGTGTGCACTCTGAACAGTGTTCATTTCATCTGGTCTAAACATTGTGCCTACATGGGTGTGCTGGCTGGGAGGCGTCCCGCCAACTGGATCGTGACAGTTAAGGGGTTAAAGGTTAGTATTATGTTCCTGAAACATTCTTTCAATCATTCAAACACCTGCTGTGAACAAACACTGAAAGAAGGAGAAATAAGAACACAAACAACTTCAGCCACAGCCTTAGATGAACTGAAGATAAAAGACATTAAATCTCTGAAGATCTGATTAAACAACTCCACAAACAGCATTACCAGCTTCACTTATTACTAACCAGACTGACTTTATTTCTGTCACACATCTACAGAAGTTCTTATTGAGAATTAACAGAAGTTTAGATGTTTGTTTGAGGTCACCATCATGGAGATTGGTGGTTGCTGTAGTTGAGCTCTTGACCCCTAACTATTGCATAGTTACTTTTTTTTTTCAGCAATTGCAGATGTTTTTCCGAAAACATTTCTGCATTGATAAATCAGATCAGCGTGTCTGTTTTAAAAACAAACAAACAACTGAATTAAACTGGTTAAGCTGCTTTTTTTTGTAGTTTTTTTTTTGTTTTGAAAAAAGAAAAACTGTTTTAGACTTAAACATCAACACTCATCATACAAATCTCAATAATGGTGACAATTAAAAAAGCTTCAGCTGCATAATTTAATTATGTTGCAATGCATGCTGGGAACCATGAATATATTTTGTACGCTGGCATGAAGCATGTCACCATTGTTTTTTTTCAAATGCCGAATGTTGATGTCTGTGAGTGTATAAATGACGCAGAAAAATGTTTTAAACAAAGAGTTAACAATGACAGTGTTGCAAGTGATGTTTCTCACATTGGTTGAGTTTGATACAGTGTTTCAATTTGTGAAGTTAGCAATTACAAAAAAAAAGCAGTTGTTTAAACCAGAGATGGAAAGTCCAGGGGTCAGAAAGTAAAAGTCCTGCCATATTTTTTATTTCACCCACTGAAGCGGTGTTAAAGTTAATGAGATAATTAAGTGGTTAATTGAGTGATGATTGACAATTATTGAAGATACCTGATGTTAACAAGCAGAATCACCAAAGGAGAAAATCACAATTTTTAAGTCACAGTCATGGAGATCAGGGTTTGATTTAGTTGAGCTCTTGACCCTTGACTTTTTAATATTAAGTTTTATTTGGATTGTTATAATTGATTTATAACAGCCAGACAAACAAAAAAAAGGATCAGGTGGTGTTGGTTATGTTTTCACATAATTATTATTTGGCTTGAACCATCAAACTCATTTAGAGCCCAATCTTTGAGTTAGATTTACATTATTAATTACAGCAGAAAATCCAGCTTTTTCAATACAATCCAAAGGTAAAAGAAAAAATCTTTCTTTTAAGCACACACAGACAGCAAGAATCAGCGTATGAATCTCAACGACAAGCTACTAAAAAGTCACATAAAAATAGCAAAAAATTAAATAGTGAGAATAAAGGAAATTACTAAGACAATTCAGCTCATAATTTATTCATGCAGCAATGCATGATGGGAACCATGGATGAATTTTGATTGGTGGCACCCAGAATGCACTGCAACATGCTTTATTATTCTCACCACTGTTGAGATTCACAGGCTGATTCTTGATGTCTGTGTCTCTAAATGAAAGTGCTTCAAAAAGTCAAGTGTCAAGAACTCAACTAAAGCAAACCGTGATCTCTATGATGATAATTTAAAAGTTGTTATTTTCTTCTTTGGTGATTCTCCTTGCAAAACAATGCTCAGAAATCTCTGTTAATTCTCAATAAAAAACTTCTGTAGACGTGTGACAGAAATAAAGTCAGTCTGGTTAATAATAAGTGAAGCTGGTAATGCTGTTTGTGGAGTTGTTTAATCAGATCTTCAGAGATTTAATGTCTTTTATCTTCAGTTCATCTAAGGCTGTGGCTGAAGAAAGTTATAGTTTGTGTTCTTATTTCTCTTTCTTTCAGTGCTTGTTCACAGCAGGTGTTTGAATGATTGAAAGAATGTTTCAGGAACATCATACTAACCTTTAAATAACATTCTACTAACATTAAGGAAACTAGACATTATTATGTTCTTGGAATGTTACAAATCAACGTTCGTACAATGTTGAATTTTAAATCAAGTTTAAGTTGAAAATTAAGTTGAAAGAACGTTTGAGGAACATTATACCTTTAAAAACGTTCCCCTAACATCAAGAAAACTGGACCTTTTTTACGTTCTCAGAACCAACACTGAATATGTGGAAAACGTTCTTAAAACAAAATTCTGTTTGCTGGGTAGGCTATTTGCTAAACTATCATCTGAAAATGAAGCTAGCATGAAAGATAAGTAGTTTCAAATATCTGTACCCCCCCCCGAACTAAGTTCTTTACCTTCTCAACAATCCAAATTTTTAAATATTCTCACTATATTGAAATAATCCATTGAATTGATAATCATTGTAGTAAGTAGTTACTAATTTTGATATTATCAAATAATTATAATATTTGTTATAAAAAAAGAAATCAACATCAGTTGGTTTCAGCATGACAGGAAGATGGATATATTTTCTTGAATGTATGGGAAATAATATTTTTTCAATAACTACATTATTTTGTTTTTGAATTTTCCATTTTGAATTTAAGGCTAATGGCTATCTAATTTTAGTTTTTCGCATAACGAAAGTTATATGGATAGATATGGATTTTTGTATTATTTCCCAAATGAATGGTTTATTATGTAACAGTGGTACATTACCATCACATTCTGGTTTCAGAGTCCAGCCAAATTTAGCACATTTGGGGATTCCCTCTCTAGGCTGGAACCCTGGTGAACATCTGTATTTTAATATGGCATCTTTCTGGTATTCTTGCACTGGCTCAACAACAAAACCATTTGATATATCAGGTGCTGTGCATGTTATCTCTGTGTGGAAAGTGAGAGAAACAAGAATAATTAAAGTGGTGCTTTTAATAAAGCACAGAAATCTATAATCATTGGGTGAAGATACGGAAAAACAAAAAAATAAACAATAGAATGAACCTTTGCATGTTGGAACAGAGCCACTCCATTCGCCCGTCTCTGTGCAGTGAATGTCACTACTTCCATCTATCTTTTTGTCAGAAGATACACACTCAAAGTGAATAACATCACCATAACTTCCCTCTTCTGTGTTGCCTGATGCAGTCACAACCGCATTTGTGCGAATGGCTGGACATTTCACAGCTAGCCAATAAATAAATAAATATGAAAAAAAGAAACCAACAAACTAATCACTAAGATTATAATTCTCTTGAATAATGTAGCCTATGAGTCACTATCAGAAAGACGGAGAAAATTAAAAGGAAAAAAAAAAAAAACTGACTTTCAAGAAAGCTTACCCTCACAGACAGGGACAGTATTATCCCATCCTTGAGCTCTGCAAGTACGCTGATTGATTCTGCTTGTCATTTCAAATCTGTGAACACAGTGTTTTTACAGTTTTTACTAGTACAAAGAATGTTAAAAGGATAGTATACATTTCATACGTTAGAACACAATGCATTAAGCACATTTACCCTTTCCTGCAAGTATACAACACTGTTGCTCCAAAAACAAACTCCGACCCTGTTGTAAGTTTAAAATCACCATTTGCTGTGTCTCCTGGGTGACTGCATTTTTTCTCTGCAGAAATCAAACAAGGTTTACTCTGCATAATTGGCAATGATTTAATTACCAATAAAATGATGTGGTGATCATATTGACAATTTTCTCACTTGCACATTTTCGCTCAATGTTTATCTCCCATGTTCCCTTTTTACACGTTAATCTGTACATGCCAGTAAAACCTGTCATGCAGTTCACTTTCACTGTTTCACCATCACTGTATGAAGCTTTCGCAGCTGGTTCTGTGTTGTCATATGTGATGTCCTCTCGAAGACATTCTGAGAAGCACAAACAAACATTACACAAAGACATAACTGTCATGTTAAATGCTGAAGTACATGCACAACTAGTCAACACTGAAAAGCTACAGTTTGGGAAGTGCATATAATATAACATTTATGTTCAAGTCAATAAAATCTAAATGAAAAAGACTTTCAAATAGATAACAATAAAAAAAATTACTTGCCTTGACATTGGCCACAATTAAAGAAAAACAACCAAAAGACGAAGCCGAGGAGTTTTACTGGAACTCTCATTTTGAGCTCAGTTCACAATTATCTTTTTTTGGTCTGTCTCTGATACTCTTGCCTGCTTGGGGATCAACAAGTTAATCATTTACCAAGAGTTTTTTTCTTACATCAGACCACTCTGTGCACAAGCAATATTTCCTGTAAATGATGCAGCAATTCATATTTGCCATTTAGACACACCAAAGTCCAGTTACTTTAGAGAAGTCACTCTTCTTGAGCCATATTTTTGCAACACATGAACAGGAAGCAAAGAATCCAAAATAATTGCCATGTTCACTTCTGAACTCTGTAGCTTAATCCTGTTAATGTTTTTCACTGGCTCATGTTTTTCTTGAATCATAAAGTATGATTATGTTGTGAATGAATCTGTCACATGAGTGAGACTGAAGAAGATTCAGAACACTTTCAAACTTTTAAACATTTCAATAGTACAGTCATTGTGAAATATATTTGTAACTGCCATTGCAAAATGTGTCTATTAGAATTAAGCAATCTACTGAACTGATAAAAAAAAAAAGAGAGGCAGAAAAAGAGTATGACACTTAAAGTATTCGACTGACTGCTTAAATTGTTGTTGTCTCATATCACCTAGAATATAATCCTCCTTATCTCACACTGAAAAAAAAATAATCACAAATGTACAAGCTGGATGTCATTTACTGGATCTTACATTGTGGACTTTTTGTAAACACTGAAAACAACTCAAAGGTCTTTAACTTTATTTGCAAATGGTTGTCATGTGATAACAGACTCTAGGCACATTCAATGAATATGTTCAAAATAGGACCTGAAACTGTTCGAAAAAAATAGGACTTTTTTTCTCCAGAAAATTTTGACTGTGAATATAAATGTCAAACTAAATACTATATGGAGTTGTTATATTATGGCCCGGTTCAGAGGTGGAAAGTCCAGGGGTCAGAAAGTAAAAGTCCTGCCATATTTTTATTCCACCCACTGAAGCAGTGTTAAAGTTAATGAGATAATTAAGTGGTTAATTGAGTGATGATTGACAATTATTGAAGACACCTGATGTTAACAAGCAGAATCGCCAAAGGAGAAAATAAAAAAATTTAAGTTACCATCATAGAGATCATGGTTTGCTTTAGTTGAGCTCTTGACCCTTGACTTTCTAATGTTAGATTTTGTTTGGCTGTTGTAACTGAGTTATAACAGCTAAACAAACAAAGAAAAAAAAAAGTTGGTCAGGTGGTGTTGATTATGTTTTCACATAGCTATTAGTTGATCAGAACCACCAAACTCATTTAGTCCAATTGCAGATTCACATTATTACAGCAGCAGATCCAGCTTTATCAAAACAATCCAAAGAATTTCTTAAAAGTTTTTTTTTTTTTTTTTAAAGAAAAGCACTTTCATTTAAAGACACAGACATCAAGAATCAGCCTGTGAATCTCAACAGTGGTGAGAATAATAAAGCATGTTGCAGTGCATTCTGGGTACCACCAATCAAAATTCATCCATGGTTCCCATCATGCATTGCTGCATGAATAAATTATGAACTGAATTGTATTAGTAATTTCCTTTATTCTCACTATTTTACTTTTTGCTATTTTTATGTGACTTTTTAGTAGCTTGTTTTCTAATGTTCAGAGTTGATCTGTTGATCAGAATATGTTGCTTGTCACCGTCGTTGAGATTTACAGGCTGATTCTTGATGTCTGTGTGTGCCTCAATGAAAGATTTTTTATTTTTTTTAATCAGAACAACTTTTACCTTTGGATTGTATTGAAAAAGCTGATATTCTGCTGTAGAATCACAGAGCTGCTGTAATTAATAATGTAAATCTAACTCAAAGATTGGGCTCTAAATGAGTTTGATGGTTTAGGTCAAATAATGATTATGTGAAAACATAACCAACACCACCTGACCCTTTTTTCTTTGTTTGTCTGGCTGTTATAAGTCAGTTACAACAGTCCAAACAAAACCTAATATTAAAAAGTCAAGGGTCAAGAGTCCAACTAAAGGAAACGCTGATCTCCATGATGGTGACTTAAAAGTGTGATTTTCTCCTTTGGCGATTCTGCTTGTTACATCAGGTGTCTTCAATAATTGTCAACTATCACTCAATTAATCACTTAATTATCTCATTAACTTTAACACAGCTTCAGCGGGTGAAATAAAAATATGGCAGGACTTTTACTTTCTGACGCCTGGCTTTTCCACCTCTGGCCTGGTTTCACAGGCAGTGCTTAGCATAAGCCAGGATTAGACTTTAGTTCAGTTAGGGTAATTAAGGAGCTTTTATAAATGTACCCTTGAAAAAAACATTACTGGTGTGCATTTTGAGACAAAACAATGACAGTGACATTTTAAGGTATGTCAGTGCAAATTGCTTTTAGTTAAAACAGCTCAAACATGCATTTTAGTCTAGGACTAAGCCTTGTCTGTGAAACCGGTGGTATATATTTTTTTATATTTATATTTTCATGTTTTTATACATTTTTAATATATAGATTTATATATTATATTTGAGATATATTATTATATTTTTTGAGGTTTGTGATTTTTGCAACCCTATATCAAACTACATCTATACTAAAATACCTAATTTGATTAGATTATTTTTAGACTATTTTATATTTTTCCCCCTCAAAATTCCTTCCCTTGATCAACTGCACCACCAAGTGGTCCCTGCATGAAGATTAAATTTATGATTGTATTTATTATCTTAAAACACTGTTACATGTTCCCTGTTTGTTTGGACTTTTATGTTGTAATTCTAGTTCTTGTTTCCTGTGCCACATGTTGTGTTAAATGTTCCCTGTTTGTTTGGACTTTTGTGTTGTAATTCTAGTTCCTGTTTCCTGTGCCACTTGTTGTAGTCCTGTGTAGTTTCCCCTGCTAATTAGTCCTTGATTGTTCCCTGGTGTGTCTTGTCAGCTTGTTACCCTTTGTGTATTTAAGCCCCATTAAAAAAAAGGTAGATCTGGTGGACGGTTTTCTGGACATTGCCCATCTTACCAACTTCCCAGATTTTGTTATCGTTTTTTTATTGCTCTGGGCTAAACAACCATATTCTATCACTACTTCCCCATGATGGTCCTCAAGGGACATTTCGTAAGTACATGGAGCAAGTGCTGCTGGTGAGCAGACCCTGTTTTTGTAGAGGAGGGTAGATGAGGACACTTCCCCTAAACATTTTTATGCCTCTTTGGTCCAGTGTCCGCCTTGCCAAAGCCTTCTGTTATGGCCACCACATCAGAGTCCCCAGCCGTCATGGCCGCCACACTCAAAGCAACAAAGGCTGTTCCAAGATGTTCAAGACTGGCGTCCAGTGTGGGGGACCCTCCACTAATGTCGGCACGACCAGCTGTTATCCTAGTGGTCCCAGCACATCCAATTTAGGTAGTCCCAAATCCAGTGGTCTCAGCGCATCCGAGTTGGAGTCCGAGTCCAGGAAGTCCTACCACCATCAGCCTTACTTCCTGTAATGGCAGTTGCCATCTTATGTGTTTGGGCTGCACAAATGTTCACAGCTCCTCCCGAGGTGGTGGTGACTGCTACAGCTCCTCCCGAGGTGGTGGCGAATGCTACAGATCCTCCTGAGGCAGCCACATCCACTACAGCTTTTCCTGAGGCGGCAATGAGTGCTAAGGATCCTTTCGAAGAGGCGACCACTACTGATCCTCTTGAGTCAGCGCCGATCACTCCTGAACTCTCTGTCTGCCTTGACACGACCACAGAGGTTGTCCCTCAACTCTCTGTCTGCCTTGACATGATTACGCAGGCCGTTCCTGAACTCTCTGTCTGCTCTGATACGACTACGGAAGTCATCCCTGAACTCTCTGTCTGCCTTGACATGACTACAGAAGTCGTTCCTGAACTCTCTGTCTGTTTGTGAGTGTAATAAGCAGAGAGTATGTGCGTTGTGCACCCGCATATACCAACATCTGGCACATGTGACATGATGATCTGGCCCACATGCTGCAATGAGTTACGGTCCATGTGTGGGCCGTTTCTGTTTGCCAGATCTGGGCCACAAGCAAGCCATAGCAATGCCACATGTCAGCCAAGAGCAAAGAAATAAACCAGAACTGGACCTTATCTGAGCCACAAAATCTGTGTATATTAAGTATAGAGTCATCTCAGCCTTAATAAGCCTGTTTACAAGTAGAATCACTGAAGGAAAGAAGAGAACAGAAAAAGAGACGAGCAGAAACACAAGAACTACAACTGACTTCAGCCACAACCATAGATGAAATCAACTGATGATGAAAGACATTAAATCTTTTAAGATCTCAACAGAGGATGATTAAACAACTCCACAAACAGCATTACCAACTTCACTTATAACTAACCACATTGACTTTATTTATGTTAGAAATCTACAAAAGTTGTTATTGAGAATTAACAGAGGTTTAACTGTTTCATTTGAAGTCACCATAATGGTAAATAGTTGTTCCATTAGTTGGGCTCTTAACGCTTATTATGCATTTTGTCTTTTCTGACTGCTGTGACAGTGTGTTTGTGAAACAATTGTGCAATAGCAAAGGAAGTTAAAGCAAAATGTCATCAGGTAATGATGGTTGTCTGTTGGTAGTCATCATGAAATATAACAATGATGTTGTGCTATTGAAATATTTACTTTATAAATCCTGTGTTACTGCAGCTTTCAGTTAGAAGATTTTAACAGACATGAGCACTAACAATTCACTTATGATGACACACAGAAACATCAAGAATCACCGTATGAATCTCAACAATGGTGATAATCAAAAGTGCCATGCTGCAGTGCATGCTGGGTGTTTTGTACTATGCTGGTACCCAGCATGCATCCCACTTTTGATTGTCACCATTGTTGAGATTCATATGCTGATTCTTGATGTCTGTGTGTGTCATCGTAGACTAATTTTCAGTGCTGATGTCCGTTAAGATCTTAAGATTGCTTCATCAAGCTATTTCATGACAACTTAAAAACAAACAACTGCCATCACCTGATGTCATTCTGCTTTAGCCTTCTTCGCTATTGCAAATGTATTTAACAAACTCACTGTCACAGCAGCCAAAAAAGAAAAATGTACAATAAGAGTTAAGAGCCCAACTAATGGAACAAATATTCACCATTATGGTGACTTCAAATGAAACACATTAGAGTTAAACCTCTGTTAATTCTCAATAACAACTTTTGTAGATTTTCTAACATAAATAAAATCAGTCTGGTTAAGCTGGTAATGCTGTTTGTGGAGTTGTTTAATCCTCCTAGGTTGAGATCTTGAGAGGTTTAAAGTCTTTCATCTTCAGTTGATTTCATCTAAGGCTGTGGCTGAAGTCAGTTGTAGTTCTTGTGTTTCTGCTCTTCGGTTTTTCTGTTCTCTTCTTTCCTTCAGTGATTCTGCTTTTAAACAGGCTTATTAAGGCTCAGATAACTCCATACTTAATATACACAGATTTTGTGGCCCAGATAAGGTCCAGTTTAGGTTTATTTCTTTGCTCTTGGCTGACGTGGCATTTCTATGGCCTGCTTGTGGCTCAGATCTGGCAAACAGAAGCGGCCCACATAAGGACCGTAATTCATTGCAGCATGTGGGCCAGATCATCATGCCACATGTGCCAGATGTGGACCGGATCTGGGCCGACATAATGTTGCTATGTGGGACCAAGCATTTTGCATTACAGTATGTACAGTATGCCATTCGATACTGTAAACAGCTTAGATGGTAGAGCCACATTACTGTAACTCACAATTAAAAGGTCAACTTCAGTATAGATTCAGCCATTTGGTACAGTGAGGACATTTACTTTATTGGCAGCAAACTCTATTCTAGCATACAATTGTTGTTTTTTTAATTGCTTTGGTGCAATTTTCACAAGCAATTGGTCAATTTTCAAAACTTTTAGTACTAATATCACAACAGATCATCAAATGTGCACTTTTTTCAATACTTTTCAGCATATTTTCAGTTGTGTACAATACATAAAATCACAAAGTATCCTTTTCACAACATAAAACAAGTGTTTAATTTATATAAAGGTTTTATTCACAGTAACTGCCTTTCATAATGTTATTACTATCAAACTTTTGATTTGCGTCTCTTCTCATTCAGTTTAATACATTTGTCTTTTATTTAATCTAACTGATTAATCTAACAAATTTCAAATCCCTCTGTATCTCTCTCTTTCTCTCTCTCTCTCTCTCTCACACACACACACACACACACACACACACACACACACACGTTGGTTGTATTAGATCATTCTGTATTATTTATAAGCTGTTTTCCTCATGGGGACCAAAAAAAACAAAAACAAAAAAAGAATGAAATTTGTGCACACAGAGCAGGATAAAGTACAAGGGAGAGGAAACAGTCAATGACTGTATAACATTAGATTGATCAGAGATGCATCAGAACAAGGGAGACAGATGGCATCATTTTACATTACAGTACAGTATGCCATGTGAAACTGTAAACAGAGGTATTACCATGACAGAGACTGCCACATTACTATAACTCATCCTTCATCTGTAAATATCAACTACAGTATAGATTCAGTCATATCATGGTACAGTGAGAACATTTACTGTCTTGGCAATAAACTCTGTTCTACATATATAACGCACTGAATACTACTGCAAACATTATGGATTTTATGTCAATTATGTATTTTAGGTAATGTAAGTGTAATTTTAATGTGGCATCTGTAGCTTGTGTAACTGTAATTATTTCAGCAACAAGGGTGATTTGAAACACGTATCTTGCATTGTTTGCTATTGAATGAACTGATTGTTAAAAGTACTAAATTAAAAGAAGAACACACTGTTGAGTTTCGGTGATTAAACCAAATGTTCTCATTACATTTCACAATGATCTTGTGTTTTGAAATTATGTAGAATGAAAATATGTACAACTAGAATGAAAGCATGAGATCAGGTTTTAAATGAATGACTAGCTGTGTGTTAAGTGTGATCAGTTTGGAGTTTTGTACTAAGAGTTTTCGAAAATGTACACCTTACATGTGAAAATAGTACCAAAGTGAATAAACTGTAACAACAGGGAGCATTACATAAATAATGAACTTTGAAGTTTGAATGATTTTTTACATAAATCAGTATTTAATTATAGGATAAGAATAACATCTTTTCATTTTACTGACTTTATTACTGCACAAAGAATGCAGCATTTTTTTTCTGTATCTTTACATATAGTAATTTACTTTGTCTTTAAAATAAAAATTTGAAACAACACAAAACAAATTCCTGAAGCAATAATTACCAAGAAAAAAAAATGTTTTTAATGTTCTGCAAATATATAGAGTTTTGTAGATGAAGTTTAAATGAGAGAAGTATTCATGGATTTTGAAAAATGTGGTCATTGAATGCATTTTGTGTGAAAGCAATGAAAAATTAAAGCTGCAAGCAGCGATGAAAGGGCCCTCGCACCCGGGCTCACCGCCACCCGTTGGCCTCAGGAAAACAGTGAATAGTGGGCGATATGCAGTAAGCGAGTAAATACAGGAGAAATATGGCAGTCATTTTGACGTGCCACACTTCCTGCTGCCAACAGGTGGCGCTTTGACTATTACTGAATATTGTCATGTAGATGTCTTCAGGCCAGGACTATTATCAAACATGTGAAGTTCGGAGCACATCAGACATTGTATGCCCAAGTTACAACAACTTCATGTTTCGTGGAGTTAATCGCATACTTTACTTAGCCAAGTGTTGCATGATTTAACATGTTTCTAGCATGTTTGGTACTTTATGGCATATTTACAGTTTTTCTCAATCGATTTAACACATTTCTCCAAACTCGGATCACTGTTCTCAAAACAGTTAACACAGTGATCTGATCACTTTGTAACTGTCCTAAACAGATTGTATATTTTCATTCATTTCACACAAATTGCAAATCATGTGAATCATTTTCTCAAAACACTATGCACAAAATTCTCAATTGTTTTAATAATAGTTAATACGTCCAGCCAAAACTTTAATAAATCAGGGAAAAAAAAGATCACAGAGTTTTTATCGTCTTTACACAATTTACAAACATTTATGTACCATTTTGAATGTGAATTTAACCTCTGTGCCAAGATGAAAGTTGGTTAGGAGAACTGTGTGGAGAGTTTTGAAAAAGTGACCTAAGTATTGAGAAATGTGTCCTAGCGATTGTAAAAAACTGTAATACACACAACACAGAAAATGCAGTTTTTACAAATGTTTATGCATTTATCACAACTGCATTATGTAATAGAGACATAGAGTAATAGAGTATAAAAGGGAAAGTATAAACAGAGCAAGAAAATATGCAAGAGAAGGGGGAAATAAAGAGGTGTAAGCATAAAGGTGGTGGTGTGGGTAGAGGAAGGGGTGTAATGAGAAGGAAAGGAAGAGTGGGACATATAGAAGGAGATCATATATGAAGAGAGAGGAGGAAGTAAAAAAAGGAGAATAGGAGAAGAGTTGAGTATACAACTGAAACCTGTTTAAACACATTGTTTATGACCCAAAAATATGCATTTTATCAGTTTTGAAAAGATTTTTATTACAGTTTTTCTCGATTGCTAAAACACTATAACCAGGCTTTTGAACTAAAATTTCAAAACCATAACGGCATTTATCAAAAAGCACACCCATTTCCCTAAACTATAAACACTATTCCCGTTTTGACACATGAGTCGGATTTGTTGAACTTTCCCTGCAAAACTCTAGACACAAATCCCTTCATTTCTCATTGCCTATATTTGGTCATTTAGAAAGCACTAGCATTCAATATTGTTCATTCAAGTCAGCACAGCTTTAGCTCAATTAGCACACAGTTACCCAGGTGGAAACACTAAGAGTCAAAATTTATGGATCCCGCCTTCTGTTTGGATCTGCCTGCCTCATCCACGTAGATAAACTCATGTGGCAGTTCGGCGGCATCAAACTCCAGAACTGTCTGTAACAGAAAATATTGAATAGTGTTACTGAAAACACATACAGTAACTACAATGTCTATATTTTCACACAAGAAGGGGCTGGGTTGGGTCAGTATAGACAAAAACTACAAGCTACAGGCAGGGCAGGTGGCAGCATAAACCCTCATTCCCACCTCACAATATATGGTATGTAAAGTAAAGTGACACATACCTGCACATAATCATGGCGCAGATCCTTGACCCTGACACTGTTCCTCTCAAATGGCACCCTGTACAGCTGCTTTATTCTGAAGTCATGTTTCTGTAGGATGTGACTTAGTGTAGAAATGCTAATCCTGTTGATATTGTTGAATACATTTCTATTTGCAATTATGCGTTGTTGCAACTCACAAAGTCGGATTGCATTATTTTCTCGCACCATTTCAATGATGGCAAGCTCTTGTTGTTGAGTGAAGAGCCGTTCCCTTCCACCTTGAGGAGGTCGTCCAACCATTCTGTAGAAAATGCCACCACAAGATGTCATTGGTTAGGTTCTTTTTCCCATACTGTTCTTTTAAACTGTACACAGTACTGTAACATCACAATATACTTCACAGCACAACCCATTCTTGTATAGTACAGTTTGTACAGTAATACTGTAATATGATACAGAATCATGTGACACATACAGTAGGTATACTGTGTATATATATATATATATATATATATATATATATATATATATATATATATATATATATATATACTGTGTATATATATATATATATATATATATATATGAAGATATACCTGTTCTCCAGTCAAAATGTCCTATTATCGATGCTACTGTGTAGTGACTGAGGTTAGGGTGGACTCTTTGCCCAGCCTCCCTCATGGACAGGCCATGATTTATCACATGGTTCACCAGAGTAGCCCTGATGTCATCTGATACACGTCTCTGCACTGGTCCTCCTCTTTGTCCTCGTCCTCTTCCACGTCCGACTCCTCTCCCTCTTTGTCCTCCATGCTTGCAAAGTTCTCAAAATGGCTTACCTGAGGCCTATTTATAGTGCTAAGGCTCAGACCGATTGGTGTTCTGTTTTCTGTGCAAGTGTTTTCAGGTGTGTATGTAAATGCCTACAATTGCCAGATGAGTTTTGCATTTTGAACAGAGTGTTTTTCCAGTGATAACAGGTGATTTCGTTTTTGAACAAAGTGTCTAATGTAAGAAAACGTGTGTAGTGTTTTGCAATAAGTGTGTTACAGAATTGCAAACAAAGTGCAAAGTTGACAATGTGTTTAAGCTATGGTTACACTGTGTTTAAGGTATGCTACATGAAGTTTAGGTATTGAGGCTTTGGTCTAAGTATTCGGTTTTAGTGTGTAAGCAATGGGCAAAAACCGTAATCGAATCGAATTCGCGATTTTTTGAAGAACACATATAAACATTGTTTTAGTCGTCTGTTTATTTTATTCATGTTTAATCAATCAAAGCGTTTCTACCTTCTGTTTATTCAGTCACAGCCAGGGGCGGACTGGGACAAAAATTCAGCCCTGGTACTGTACCCGCACCAGCCCACACCCACGGACATGCGCATTCCCAGGTGAAAAAAGTACACTTCCATAATGTCCTTAAAGTGTTCAATTTTCACACACTAATTTTGTACGTGAAATACTAAAAATTCTTCTTTAGTACTTCTTAGGATAATCTTAATAACATCTAAGTTTACTCAACTGTGCTATTTTGAGACACCATGAATTTGTATTTAGTTACGATTTGTAGTACACTTGAACCCATAAGTGTACTACAAATACAGAGATAGTGTGTTAAAAGCACATTTTACACTTTAAGTACATTATGGAAGTGTACTATTTTTACCTGAGTTGCTATACGTCTTTGACGTGTTAGACTATATTGCAAGCCTACAGCAGCCTATTTACCCTAAATCCAAACATCTCTGCTGATATTTCAGTCATGTAATTCAGTAACAGGCTAGCTAACAATTGTAACCAATTATCACAAAGCAATGACATTTTAAAATATAGGGGGGTTGTATGCTAAGCTTACAACGGTTTAATAATAATAATATAATAAAATAATAATAATTAAAAAAACTGGAGCTAACTGGCAGAAGTAGTGTGAATTGCGTGAAAATGACTTGAGCTAGCTGTATTTTTTGTTTTTTCTTACCTTTATGGCACTATGTCCTCCGCTGCAGCAGCTGAATTTAAACCCTTTGAAAAGAGTTCGGTTAATTTTAGGCATTTGGCAGCATCAGACTTTTTTTTTTTCCTCGACCCTTTTCTGCACCGCCTTTCCTTTTTTAAGGTCCA
Source organism: Hypophthalmichthys molitrix (assembly GCA_037950675.1). Taxonomy (NCBI): domain Eukaryota; kingdom Metazoa; phylum Chordata; class Actinopteri; order Cypriniformes; family Xenocyprididae; genus Hypophthalmichthys; species Hypophthalmichthys molitrix. The sequence goes on along the minus strand of CM075501.1, from coordinate 8,947,389 downwards.
TCATTTAACTTTTACTGACAAATTTGCTCATGTTGCGCTCTATCTAATGACATGCTTGATTTTGACTGAACTTGCTTCGCAGGGAGTTTGAATGACAGGCGATCTAACCAATCATAACGCCGCATCCACATTTATGTCCGACAAAGCAGTTAGATTAACGCCGTGGACTTGAATTTGAAAAAAGGTGTGTATTGTAACGGGCCGCTTGAACTGAGGCGCTACAGCAATCTGTCAAGACACATTAAAAAGCTACAAAACGGTATTTATTGTTTAGATTTCTCTTCTGTCGACGCATTGCAGTGTCCTCTTTGCTCCAACGTATTTTTCATTCTGAGAGAACATGATGTGTGGCGTGAGAGCGGCATGGTATGTCATACACAGCAACAGTAACTAAAGGGGGCGGGGCGGTCGGCCCATCTCGAGACCGGGCCGGCCGTTGCCGACTGGGCCAAATGCTTAACATTTATTATTAATAATATTATTATAACCATAGTGAAATCGTGCAAGCAATAAAAACCCATCCTCTGCGCTGTCGGCCTGTAAAAACTATTTATTTATATATATTAAAATTAAAACTGACCGGCCCACATTAAAAAAAATGGTCAGGCCCCTCTGGCATTTGCCAGAATTGCCCGATGGCCAATCCGCCTATGGTCACAGCGATAGCTTGATGTCCACTGGGGATTTCCTGGAACAGCGTTTGTTATATTGCGTATATTTGGAGTATCTGCTCAAGGGCGCCCTCCGGCGTCCAGTATGAAACAGACATGTTCAGCGCCAAGTAAAGCTCACACAATCCTATTCAGGGTAAAAATAGAAAAAATAATTCCTCTCTCTAAAGAACTTTGAGGGGAACATATAATCAATATGTTTTTCTCCAGCGTACATAAGTGTACAGGGTTTTTTCCCCCCCCACAGTGGATGCATAAGAGGCACGTAGTTCATATTAAATACATGGACTCCTTTTTTGATTTTGCATACCTCCTGACAAAAATAAAGAAATTATTGAAACAGATTTTTATCATAATAATATAATATTTGATAATAAATCTTTACACCTTTCTAATGATTTATAGACATACTGCTTGCATGTTAACAGGTAACCCCACATTTTGTCATACAAGTTTTAAATATTATTTTCTAATTATTATAGTTATATTTATAATTAAATACTAATGCTAAATACTTTAATAATGAAAGTTATTACAACAGTAATATTTCTTTTTTAGTTTAATATTTTTATTTAGCAATAATGATAATAAAAATAATTAGTCAAAATAATATATTAGCACAAAATTTCGGGCCAAATTGTGCAGCCCTACAAATATTTATATATATAGTTTTTTCATTTGTTTTATAAAATCACATTTTAAATCGCAATTTTAACCAATTATATTTTTTCTCCAAATCGTGCAGCCCTAACCTTTTTTGAAGCTTTATTTGTGAATGACCCTTATAACAAAAGCTAAGAAACACATTACAATAAAAGTGTATTTTCATTAGTGTATTTGTACATCCACAGCTGAAAATGTTCTAAAATCAACAGACAATACGCCTGTAGTTTTGATATTAGTATTTACTTTTGATAAATGCATTACTAGAAAAAAATTCAGTGCTTTATTTTGCAGTGAAGTTGAACTGTTTGGCTAAGGTAAGCTAAGAGTGTGTTTAGATCACTAAGTTAACTGTTTTGAAAGCAGTTACATTACTTTGGAGAAATGTGTCAAATCAATTGAGAAAAACTGTGTTTCTGAGAGTGAAGCAAAGCATGCCATTTCCTGTTGTCTGCAGGTGATGCTATGACTAACTGAATATTGGCATATAGATGTCTTTAGGCCAGGACTCTTATCACACATGTGAAGTTTGGGGCAGATCAGACACTGTATACCTGACTTACACCAGCTTCCTCTTTTATGGCGAAACATCAGACTTTGTCAGGCCGCCACGGACACACCCTCCAACGAAAACACAAGATCACTGCAATTTAACATCGCTAAGACCTTAAGATTAAATGTGTGACCAAATATGATGTTGATCTGGCTAAATCTCTATGAGGAGTTAATCACAGTGTAAAAATGTAATTTCCTGTTGCCCACAGGTGGCGCTATGACTGTAACTGAATATTGGCATGTAGATGTCTTCAGACCAGGGCCCGTATTTATCAAGCCTCTGAGAATTACTCACAAGAACACTGCTAAGAATTGACTTAAGAGTTAGTTGTCAAGCATTTCAGTTGTAATTTAAGTGAAGTGTAGGACTAAATCTTAAGTGTCAGTCTTAGAGATGATTCACGACATGATGTTTTATTAACAAAATTCGGGAGGAGCAACGGTCAAATAATCTGACTAATCATCACGTCATTTCAGCCAGCTGATACAATCAGTAATCAACATATCTACCCAATCAGCTTGAGTGAAAGCATATATACAGACACAGTTGACTCACCCATATTCCTCGACAGTTTTGCAGCATCCCTCCACCACCCCTTCTCCTCACACTTGCCTGGTTACTTTCCTAACTGGAATACGGGGGAGTTCTCTGGGTTCGGGCCAAATACCGAGCTCGGAGCCCTTTCCTCGGACAGCACGCCAAATACGCATACTATTACGCATACCATTTACTATCTGATTATTTGTAAGTGTGAACTCGTGAAACTTTGCTGTGCCACAAACGGGATTTTGGATGACGACATAGGCATGGACCAATCACTGAATAGATTATTTAAGAATATTCTCAGATAAATTCACATTGAATGATTCCTAAGAGGAGTTTACATTCAACACACATTTGACAATACAGAATTTTCAAGAGAATACAACATAAACATATTGGAAATGAAAGATAAACATGTTTTCCACCATGTTTTAATTGCAAATTTTAAACCGGTGGGCTGTTAACTGACCTGCCTAGCATATAGCCTAGATTTTATGATATAATCAGTCACCGTGGAGAAGCACTACTGCTTGCTGAATGGGGCCGTTCACATATCGCGCCTAAAACGTGTGGAAAGCGTGGCTGCGCCGCTTTTTCCTCCTTTCCACAAGTGCTTGTGCTCTCGTGGCGTCTGTCGTTGCTGTGCAACCATGAACTGCGCTCTCCATGATGATGAGGAAGTATCAGCAAAGGATTAATTGATTTCAAGCCCTTGCATTAGCTTTACTACTAGATACATTTATGGAGATGAGAAATAAAAACCCGCCCTGTACAGCTACGATCAACTGTTCGGCTGAGTTTTCGATGTTGTTACGAAAAGGCCGAAGCTGATCGGTTGGTTCTTGTCACATGACCTGTGGTGCGGTTGCGGCATTCTGAAAAGTTTAGATGTTTTCATCTCACCGCGGCATAGGCGCGCCTGGAAAAAACGAGCGCGCTGCACCACATGCACACCATTGATTAACTACTTGTCGTCAAACATTTCAAAAACCCCTGAAAGATTTGCGCATGTCCGTCTCCTCAGTGCCATCACAAGCCCCTACTGGCAACTCTTAAGCACTTGAGAGACCTCTCGAGCTGTCTTAAATAACTGGGAGAGTAAGAGTGATTCTTAGCTTTAAGAAATTTGATAACTTGCATTTATGCTTAAGTTTGAAAGTAGGAGTAAATTTAATAAAATCTCAGCACTTAAGACTAAAATGGCACATTGAAAAGCTTGATAAATAGAGTAAAATTTTAGTCTTAAGTACGTCAAAATTCTAAGAATGTACTCTTATTCCTAGACTTAAGAATAAATATGATTCATAAAGGTTCCTAAGTGTCAAGACTAGGTCTTAGCTCATAAATTATTTAGGAGAGCTGCAGAGGTAGTAGTTAGGAGTAACAAGAAGGCAATAAAGAAGAGGAGACACGCGCTTTCCAATGAAGATATGATGTATTGGAGTTATATGATGACATGGAGTTGATAAAATGATATAAACTTGATGTCACGGTTCATGGGTCTGTATGCTTATTCTGTGTCTGTGTGTGTTTCCGCTCTTTGTGTTGTCAGCGTTGCCTAGTTACAGCGCAAGTGACGAGTCAATCAAATGGTCACAGGTGTAGCACATTTGCACATCTGCACTGCCTTTATCTGGCTGGCGTTTCTGTCGAGTGTTGTCAGATCGTTGTTGCTCATGTCCTGTCTTGTTCTCTGTCAGTCTTCCTAGTTCCTGAGCCTTTACGCCTGGTAGCTGCTGTCTCTTACCCGGATTTCGTACTGGTGGATTTCTTCCCTGCCTTAGCTGGAAACTCTGCACCGCCGGATTATGCTGCACCTGTTACAGTTCTTCTGCTTGTCACTCGTTGCAGTAGTTTAAATAAAGACTTTTCACTCGCATTTGGATCTTGTATTTCTGTTTCATGACACTTGATTGTCAATTCTTTTTGTAACTGACCTAATAAGAAATGTGATCATTTAAAATAAATGTAATAAATATTACTTAAACAATAATTAATGTTTAATGCATTTAATACACTTAAAGGTGCTGTATGCGATTTCTCAAATTCGTCGTTGAACACTGTTGATATTTAAAATCAACTCAAACAAACCCACCCCTCTCTTCATTGCTCCGCCTCCAAAACTCAAACTCCAATCCTATCCGCGCTGCTCTGAGTTGGTCTCGAATCCCAGCCCAATCACTGGTGGCAGGCGAGGCGAATGCACTACCAATGACGCTAAACACCTCGTTCTCTAGCGGTCGTCAGTGTGCAGTAGTTTAACTGCAAAACTCTCACTATCTGGCCACTGTTACACACGTAATGCGAGTAGATGTCTGTTTATCACAGCTGACGCGCAACAAAATGCTTCACGAAAATGCTTTTTTTCTTATTTTCAAATCTCCCTCTTGCTAGTTCTCTTTCCTCGACCATCATACGCCCCTTAATGCTGATTGGTTAGACGTTTGTTGTTGGTATCGGCCCGACTAACTTCCATACAGTGTATTTGAAATAATCCCCTTTAATGACTTTGAATAAACTTTTTATAACTTTAAATGTAAAAACTTGTCCCACTCTACAAATCAATGATGACTGTAGAAATTAAATAGTAATTGCCTTTTTTTGGTGACTTTAAGAATGCAGCAGTGCACCGGTGATGACTTGAGCCCATCAGTCCACAGTAAGCAGGCTCTTAAATAGTACTGTTGCTAAACTTACTACACCAAATATAGTGGCCAAAAATTGATGTGCAAAGGTTTTTTTTTTTTTTTAATGACCCTACAATTTTGCTTAAACCACCAAAATATGAGGAACATATTTTTATTTTTATGTTTATATTATTTAAATGTTTTAAAATATGACATTAATTACAACATAAGTTTTTAATATTTCATTGGTTCTCTCTTGTTTTTGCATGATCATAATTTCTTTGCATGACAGCCTGGCCAAAAATCATTTGAAATAATTTGAAATCTCATTTCATTATCTCACATGAAACAATTGACTCCCATCACAGCTACACAATATGCTTACACAATATCTTTTAACACATTTTTAAAAATATTTGAATTAAGGTTGAAGATGTCAATTTTCATATGGTTGGACATCATATTTGGCCACTACTCTATAGCAGTTCATTGACTTTCCAGCTGACCATCAAACCATGTGGCAAAAGCAAGCCACTTTTATGTTGACAGTGGGCTTCCCTGGAGTTGTTGGAGCCTTTGATGGAACTCGTGTTCACATCATCGCTCCAACTGTAAATGAAGAGATATATATCAATAGAAAAAGATTCCACACCATCAATACTAATTTGTGATAATTTTGCACAATGCAAAGCTATTTTTAAAAATAACATTAAATGATTGGTGCTGTGCTGCTGTGACTTCACCCTTTGCAGGCTTGCTATTGGCTAATTCAGAGGTTGAGAGCAGCCATTTTGAGCTGACATCATTATAGTCCTTAGTTCACAGTCAGCATTTAAGAATCAGTCTTATACTTTACTAAAAGTTGCTTTTAGCTTCTTTATGAAAGTCTCCTACTCTTAGAAAAGTCCTACTCTTTACTAAAAATTTTTTGACACTTAAGTCAAAACTTAAGTCTATTCTTAAGAGCATTTCTAAGAAGTTTTATGCATACAGGCCCAGGACTCTAATAAAACGTGAAGTTTGGTGCAGATCGGACATTGTATGCCCGAGTTACAACAACTTCCTGTTTCATGGCGCAACATCGAAATTTGTCAGGCCGCCACGGATACGCCATTCAGCGAAAACTCAAGATCTTCGCAATTTAACGTCGCAAAGGCCTTTATATTAGACTGACTAAATATGACGTTGATCTGATTAAAGCTCTAAGAGGAGTTCGTTAAAGTATACAATGTCTGGAAATGGCAAAAACTGCAAAAATTTTGCAGAGAAAATTCAAAATATCTCATTCCTGTTGGGTTTTCAGATTTTGCACCCAGGGACTTTTTTGTAGGTATTAGACTGTTACATTTGTCTACCGAATTTCATACATGAAACGTAGCACTTAATTGAAATTTTGTAGGTGGCGCTATCGAGCCATTTTGCCACACCTAATTGTTACACCTAATAATTTTCACCACTTCTGACGCGTGTGCAAAGTTTCATGAGTTCTCGAGCATGTTTAGGAACTCAAAAATGTGATTCAGTTGGGAGAAGAAGAATAACTGACTGAGCAATTACAATAGGGTCCTCACACCATCGGTGCTCGGGCCCTAATGATTCACAGTTTGGTCCACATAGACTTCTGTTTCGCTGAATGTGTGAAGAGTTTTGAAAATGTGGCTTCAGTCTTGACCGATGCTTGCTAGCAATTAAAAAAAAACTGTAATATGTAAAAAAGTTGCCAATAGAAGTGAGCAGTAGTCATGAATTCTCAGTGTTTTTCCACACTGTCACATGCACTTTGTAATGTCATATACTGTATATTAGCCAAGTTTTATAAATGAGATTCACTTACATAATGTCCCAGCTCTTAAGCACTACTTTGTCTACAATAAATGGCTGACTGTACATTTATCCCACTGATTACATGGCTACGCACCAGATAAATAAATATATAGACATCAGATATTGTTATTGTTTTAAAAACTTGTATATTATTCTAAAGCCTCTGCTAAGAAAATAGTCCATTACAATGCACAAAACAACCAACCTTGCAACATAAGTACAGTAATAATAATATTGAATTAAATTCATCCAATGTCATTTTTGAAAAGTTTTTCATTGTATACTCAGTACAGTAAACATATACACAATTAGCTGTTGTTAATGTTGTTTTTATAAATGCACATTTTTAACATGTTGCTTTTATCATTTATTTAATTTTAATTGCAGAAATTCCAAAACAGACCAAGTGAATTGGGGAAAAAAAGGTTTTATATTGATTGGCTTCATTTGTTTTTGCTTTGTAGAACAGCTGATGCTTCAGTGATGTTTTATTCACTGTCACACACACAGAGGCAAAGTCATCACTCCATCATTACACATTTGTCTTAGGTCACTGCCTTTTGAAGATTTGCCATTCTGACAGCTAAAGGTGATTTTATCCTCATGTGATGATAATATGTTCTTCCTTCCACCCCATCGCAGCTCTATACCTCTTTCATCCATTTTCTCCACTGTCACTAAACAGGGCTCTGAAACAAATGCAACATTTCACTCTCAGTGTTACAGTATACATTCATTGATTCATCAGAACCAGAACTACAACTTCAACAAGATTACATCAAAATTACAAAAAACAAAAACAAACAAACAAACAAACAAAAAAAAAACCTCATGTTACCTCATTTCATTTGCAGAAACCAACTGCCTCAAATTGTCCGAATTTAAATTGACAAACTAATATTTATGATATGCTAATAATGTGAGAATATTATTACTATGAACTTATTTCTTTAGAGTTCACTAAAAATATTTTTATTAAAGGGTCGTAAAGGGACTTTGGTTTTACATCATCAATCCACACACGTTCGGTGACGTGAGCTGCATTACACGCGGGGCTGAAATGGTGGCTAACAAAAAAATCTCTAGCGTTAATTTTGATCAAGGCTTATCTTGAAAAACGAAGACAATTTGACGTTTGTCGTAGGAGAAGTCACAGGACTGTGCGCCACATCTTCTGACACTGCCAGAATTTCGTCTGAGGTCAAATTTAATCGCAACGGTCATTCACGAATTTACACGTACACTACCAGTCAGAAGTTTGGACACGGTAAGATTTTTTAATGTTTTTAAAATAAGTTTCATCTGCTCACCAAGGCTGCATTTATTTAATTAAAAATACAGTAAAAACAGTAAGATTGTGAAATATTATTACAATTTAAAATAACTGTTTTCTGTTTGAATATATTTTATAAAGTAATTTATTCGTGTTCACAGCTGAATTTTCAGCATCATTACTCCAGTCTTCAGTGTCACGTGATCCTTCAGAAATCATTCTAATATGCTGATCTGCTGCTTAAGAAACATTTATGATTATTATCAATGTTGAAAACAGTTGTGTACTTTTTTTTCAGGATTCCTTGACGAATGGAAAGTTCAAAAGAACAGCATTTATCTCAAATACAAAGCTTTTGTAACATTATACACTACCGTTCAAAAGTTTGGGGTCAGTAAGAATTTTTATTTTTTTGAAAAGAAATGAAAGAAATTAATACTTTTATTCAGCAAGGATGCATTAAATCGATCAAAAGTGACAGTAAACACATTTATAATGTTACAAAAGATTATATTTCAAATAAATTCTGTTCTTTTGAACTTTCTATTCATCAAAGAATATTGTACACAAATTTTTTGTACAATTGTACACAATAAATGTTTCTTGAGCAGCAGATCATCATATTAGAATGATTTCTGAAGGATCATGTGACACTGAAGACTGGAGTAATGATGCTGAAAATTCAGCTTTGATCACAGGAATAAATTACTTTATAAAATATATTCAAACAGAAAACAGTTATTTTAATTTGTAATAATATTTCACAATATTACTGTGTTTACTGTATTTTTAATTAAATAAATGCAGCCTTAGTGAGCAGACGAAACTTCTTTTAAAAACATTAAAAATGTTACTGTGTCCAAACTTTTGACTGGTAGTGTACATGAAATCAAAATAAAGTAATTCGTATAGTAATTTATGCGTATTTGGCGTGCTGTACGGGGGAGGGCTCCAAGCTCGGAATTTGGCCCGAACAGAGTACTCCCCCTCCCTAACTGGGATAGAAACCAGCCAAGAGTGAGGTGATGGAGTGGTGGAGAGATGCTGTGAAACTTAGATAGAGGTGAGAAACGGCTTTATATATCAGCTTCCTCTTGCAGTGATTGGTTGATTACCTGAACGTGCGCCTCCTGAATTTTGTTAAATAAAACTTCATTTAATAGGCTGTCGGTGAACATGTCAAACTAGCGATCAAAGACTACAGATTTTTGCCTAGGATTATAGAAATCTTTTAGGATTCTTAAAATTTGTCTCAGACGACCAAATCGTGGCCAAAATCGCACAGTGTGCACCCGCCTTTAATTAGGCCTACATAGATCAGTCTAATGAAATGTGGAAAATAGACTAATAACTACCACTAATAAATTTAATTTGATCTAAACCGTTTTCTGATTTTTATTGTTTTTTTTTTATGTTTAGTCATAACTACTTTTCTTCCCGGGACTACAGTATGTATGGTTTGTTTCTGGTGGGATACTCATTAGTAGCGCACTGTAGGTGCTCGCTCGGCGCATTAGTTACACCATAGAATATACACTAAAAAGAAGCGACACTCAATGGAATGTTCCATTGCAACACCGGCGCCCAGCAGCAGCCCTGCGTTTCCGCCATTTTGGGGTGAAAGTACGGTGGCCCAGCTCGGTAAAGTTATGTTCTATAGAGTTGGCAGTGATATCAATACCGTGATTAGTTTCAACAGTATGTACCCACTGTATATCGACATGAAATATTAATTCAAAATCACCTACGTGCACAATAGCTTCATATACTTTTAACATTTAAAAACAGACATGTTCAAATTCCAAAGCTTGTCAGTCTTACCAACAGGAACTAACAAGCTTTGGAATTTGAACATGTCTGTTTTTAAATGTTAAAAGTAATTTTAATGAATACAAATTATATGTTTTAACCACTTGGCAGACGTTCCCTTCATCATGTGCCGTGGTAGCGCGTCAAATCATTCACAGGTATAAATATGAAGCTATTGTGCACGTAGGTGATTTTGAATTAACATTTCATGTCAATATACAATGTTTACATCTAGTATTAGCATTAGGCTTATAAACACTGAATTAATACCAACATATGAAATTAAATTAAGGACATACATCAGAAAAATTGGGAATGTTGGACAATAAATATATAAATATAACAGCTTGATTTTGCAGTGTTGTCTAATGTCCGTTAAAGCAAAAGTGTCCAAAAGTGGGAATTATGCGATAACGGACACAGCAATGCATCATGTATTTGTAGCGTCTGTGGTGGATCAAAATTATCAATACAACTATAAATTAAAGAAAGCTTTTAACGTTTGACCTCCTTCAGATAACCCATAGACCATGGCTCCGGCAGGTCTGGATGAAATTACCCTGGTGGCATCTTTGTTACCTCCAGTGAGGAGAAGCAGGAGGCTTTCTCACCAGCTCTGGGGACTTCAAAGAGTCACCCGTGCTCCCCCCCCCACAATGGCACTAAGGGCCATGTGGCATACCTAAGACGCTACGAAAACCCAATACACATCACACACACACACACATACAGAGACACAAACACACATTTGGAAACTGTATCTACATTTAGCCTCAAAATATGACTATACCAAAGTGTACCCGTTGCTGTATTCAAGTGAACGTGCATGTATCCCTAGTATATAAGATTAGTTATGATTGTAGCATTGTTAGTTTTATTCTAAGCGGTATATTCAAGTATAAACTGTATCCCTCACTTTTATGTGTTTGACGTCCGACAAGTTTGGTCTCATTGTAAAGCTCTCTTTATGCCCTAAATAACAATGTATGTCCCATCACTGTAAAATGCATTGTTCTATTTTAATGGTATTTTGAAGAAAATGTACTCAGTTCTGACACTTCATAAACCATGCAAATGAGGCCATAAATGGAGACAAAGAAAAAGTTTGCCCGCCAAAGTTGCACCCGCACCATTGGCTGACGCATCCGAGGAGGCGTTTGGCTTGTTTGTCCTTAAAAGACATTCACACGCATGTTTCCTTTGTCTCTCGATCGTCTTTCGATTGCCCGTCGCCACCTCACGCACGTCTCTCCCGGACGTCTCGGCGACCGCGCTTCCATCACGCGCTTCTCTGCATCTTCGGGACGACCATCCGTTTGGCACAAGTTCGCTTCTGTCAAGCCTCCGTCATCCTCCATCACCTCGGAGACGGACTCTCTCTCTTCTTTATTTTCCGGTTATCTTACTCTTAAGTTAAAACCTCGTTTGAAAACCCCGCCGAGAACCCAGTCTCGGAAAAGGACCAATCGCTCCAGCCGCACGCATTGAAACTCCTCCAGGAAGACACGCAACCGCAGCACCTAAAACCTATGCAAGTATAGAACTATTCTTTTCGAAGCGTTTTAAGCTCCATGCATAAGCTGAGTTTCCTTGCTGGCTCTCAAAGGTTTAACTGTTTGTAATTTGCCACTTTCTTTGATCACCTCTGTTTTCCTGCCTTTACTTTCGCTTTTGTATATATGTGTATTCCTTTGTGTATATCTAGTCATATAACGTTAGCCCATGTAGTTGTAGTTTCGTATATTAAATACATTATATTCATGCTCGATTGCCTCTGTTGCTCATTCACGAACCAGGTCCCTTCTACGTTTGATTCTGCAAAACTGCTTTACGCTTTAATGCTATAATAGGAAGTTATTCTCGTGGCCAGAGACCAACTTCCTTTTATAAATAGTTTATGAGAAAACTGATGGTTTGCTGGACAAACTAGGATAGTCTTTCTCAAATCACTATTGAACTAAACCTAATCATATATGTAATTAATTATAATCCGTTGTAATTAATTCACAATATATGTGCATAATTCCCTTTTTGGTCGATCTATATTATAATTAATCATAACGCGTTATGACTTAATTATATATATATTTCACCCACAATTTGAGCTAATTGATTAAATACTTGTAAATTCGCTACATATTATAAGATCGTTATGTTTGTAGCGTGATCCATTAAAACGTACAGTATAGCCTATTTCAGTTCAGACCTAGTGTGATACTATTATTACTATTACTCCACTAGGTCTGAAATATATTGTTCACTGCAAACATGATGATCTTAAATGTATTAATTATTAATTTACTATTAATAAATGTGTAAAGTTGCATAAAATGGAAATACTCAATAAAGTAGGCTAACTGCGTTACCTGGTTGAATGGTTGGATTCCACAACTGGTAAAATAAAACATATATAAGACAATACAACATTTACTGTAGGTGCCATAAAATTTACTGATGATTTAATTTGAAAAAATTTTCTTTTGCGCTTCTGATTTGGCAGTGAAATTTGCTGATTTTGGGTGCGTAAGATGTAAAGGATTCTATGGTACAGTTATTTTCACCCCATAATGGCGGCCGCACTACTGGAGCGCCATCTAGTGGCTGTTGCCCAAAAAGTGTCACCTCTTGGGTTCTACACTCTTAGAAAGGATGTGTGACTCAAACTGTGTTAAATTCTAACACATTAGTGTGTGAGTTTAGGGACAGCACTTGTGTTAATTCTGACACATTCACTGAGTCAATGATTTTAACACAGTGAATGTGACAGGAAGGTTAACCAGAGGTGTAGTCAAGACCAGAGCCTCCAAGACCAAGACCAAGACCATTCAAGAGGGAAGTTAATGAGATAATTAAGTCATTAATCAAGCACTAGTGATGAACACCTGCTGTTAACAGGCAGAATCATTGAAGGAAAGAGGAAAACAACAACAAAATAAAACACCTGTGCTACTTCTGAACATGAAGATCAAATTTGCAATGGTCTCTTTATCAAGTATAGTCAAAAAACATCACTTACACATCAGTGCTTGTGTTTTGGGACAACACTTTTGTTCATTTTGACACATTCACTGTGTCAAACACAGACATTCATTATGTGTCAAAAAGCATTTGTTAAAAACCGACTCAAATTGGCTAAATTCTTACACATCACTATGTGAGTTTAGGGACAACATTCATTGTGTAATGATTTTCCAACAGTAAATGTGTCAGGAAGGTGATCTGTTAACAAGCAGAATCACCAAAGTAGAATCACCTTCATGGAGATCAGGATTTGCTTTAGTTGAGCTCTTGACCCTTGACTTTCTAATAGTAGATTTTGTTTGGCTGCTGTAACTGAGTTATAACAGCCAGACAAACAAAGAGAGAAGATGATCAGGTGATGTTGGTTATGTTTTCACATAATCTTTATTTGACTTTAATCACCAAACTCATTTAGAGCCCAATCTCTAAGTTAGTTCACCATTGTGATTCTACAGCAGAAGATCCAGCTTTTCCAATATAATCAAAAGGTTTTTTTAAAAGTTGTTCTGATAAATTTTCTTTTTTTTTTTTCATTTAGAGACACAGACATCAAGAATCGGCCTGTGAATCTCAACAATGGTGAGAATAATAAAGCATGCTGCAGTGCATTCTGGGTGCCACCAATCAAAATTCATCCATGGCTCCCATCATGCATTGCTGCATGAATACATTATGAGCTGAATTGTCTTAGTAATTTCCTTTATTCTCACTTATTAATTTTGTTTTGTTTGTGACGTTTTAGTAGCTTGTTCTTTAATGTTCAGAGTTGATCTGTTTATCAGTTGCTTGTCACCGTTGTTGAGATTCATACGCTGATTCCTGATGTCTGTGTGTGCCTAAAATAATGTTGTTGAGTTTTGTTTTTTTTTTTTTATCAGAATAACATTTAAGAGATCCTTGGGATTATATTGAAAAAACTGGACTTTCTGCTGTAATCAATAAGGTAAATCTAACTCATAGATTGGGCTCTAAATGAGTTCAGGTCAAATAATGATTATGGGAAAACAGAACCACCTGATCATTTTTTCTAGTTGCTTGTTTGGCTGTCACAACTCAGTTACACCAGCCCAAACAAAATATAGCATTAAAAAGTCAAGGGTCAAGAGCCCAACTAAAGCAAACCCTGATCTCCATGATGGTGACTTAAAATTGTGATTTTAACAGCAGGTGTTCGTCACTAATGTTCAATAGTCACACAATTAATTAATTATCTTGATTGAATGGTCTTGTTTTGGTCTTGGAAGGTCTGGTCTCGACCACACCTCTGGTCTTGAATGGTCTTGGCAGAGGTGGAAAGTCCAGGGGTCAGAAAGTAAAAGTCCTGCCATATTTTTATTCCACCCACTGAAGTAGTGTAAAAGTTAATAAGATAATTAAGTGATTAATTGAGTGATGATTAACCATTATTGAAGACACCTGATGTTAACAAGCAGAATCACAGAAGGAGAAAAATCACAATTTTTAAGACACCATCACAGAGATCATGGTTTGATTTAGTTGCGCTCTTGACCCTTAACTTTTTAATATTAGAATTAGTTTGGGCTGTTGTGACCGAGTTGTAACAGCCAGACAAGCAAATTTAAAAGATGATCAGGTGATGCTGGTTATGTTTTCACATAATCATTATTTGATCTGAATCAATGAACTCATTTAAAGCTCAATCTTGGAGTTAGATTTACATTATTGATTACAGCAGTCTTGTTAATCTACAGCAGAGGATCAGCTTTTTCAAAACAATAGGATAGGATTTTGCAAAAGTTTCATTTAGAGACACAGACATCAAGAATCAGTGTATGAATCTCAACAGTGGTGACCGTCAAGAAGCATGTTGCAGTGCATTCTGGGTGCCACCAATCAAAATTCATCCATGGCTCCCATCATGCATTGCTGCATGAATAAATTAAATTAACAACTTTTAAGAAATCTTTTGGATTATATTGAAAAAGCTGGAACTTCTGTTGTAGAATCACAAGACTGCTGTAATCAATAATGTAAATCTAACTCAGAGATTGAACTTTAAATGAATTTGGTGATTCAGGTCAAATAATGATTATATGAAAACATAACCAACATCACCTAATCACTTTCTCTCTTTGCATGTATAACTCAGTTAAGCAGCCATATAAAACCTAATACTAAAGAGTTAAGGGTCAAGAGCTCAACTAAATCAAACCCTTATCTCCATGATGGTGACTTTTTCCATGATGGTGAAAAATTGTGATTTTTCTCCTTTGGTGATTCAGCTTGTTAACAACAGGTGTCTTCAATAATGGTCAATCATCACTCAATTAATCACTTAATTATCTCATTAACTTTAACACTGCTTCAGTGAGTGGAATAAAAATATGGCAGGACTTTTACTTTCTGACCCCTGGACTTTCCACTTTTGGACTTTTGTGACAAAGACGTTGAAAAGACTTCTTCCGAACATAACTTTGCTTAGTGGGTAGTGTCGCTATTACTTTATTAAAATAGCTGCTATCATCTCTGTTTTATTTTGCAATTTCACTGAGAATTAACGTGACCATTTTTTAAAAATTGCTCAACCTTCCTTCTCAGGTGACAAGACTTGTTTTGAAGACACTAATTTGATTTTGATTCTAGAAAGCATTTGATTGGACAAAACAGTGTAGTGCAGGATGAGACATCCAGCATATACTGTACCAGAGAAAACTGATAATGTTTAACATTACATTAACATATTAATCTAGCACAGATGGACTAAAAGTACCAAAACTCAAATTCTGAATTCACTGGCTTTTCTTCAAAGCAAATTGATTTTGTAATTATTGTCGTCACCACCACAAAACTATCTGGAGCCTTGATGTTATTCCTATTGATTGTCAAATATCAAATAATCTCTCTTCATTTTCACCTACAGAAATGTTTTTTTTTACTAATCTGTAAGAAGTTTCATCACCAATGAAAATTTTACCTTTACATGTTGGCACTTCTTTCCAAGTTCCACTGCGGCAGAAAACTGTGTTTTTCCCTTTCATTAAGAATGAGCTTCGACATACGTATGTTACACTAGATCCATCTCCATAAAATTCTTCAGGTTTAGATGTTATCAGTGCATTTTTCACCTTTGGAGGAATGTCACAATGCACGTGTGCTATAAAGAAAAGATATTAATGGAAATTCATGAACTCCAGTAAGACTGAGGTTAACATTATCAATAGATTCTATTGTCCACTATATGCTGTCGCTGCTCCTCACAGAAATATAATAGAGTTTGAGAAGCTCACCCTTACAAACTGGTGTCTCCCATGTACCACTGACACATTTCATTAAGCGTTGAGTTGGTATGAACCCTGGATCACATTCAAATGCTGTTGTGTCTCCATCATGGAAGATCTGTTTAGTTTGCTTTAGTTTTCCATGGTGAACACTGGGAAAAGCACCACATTCGTGCTTCCCTAAAGACAGATAATATTTCAGTAACCTATCATTCGTCTAACACCTGAAACTGACAATAATAAAACTCACGGATGCACCGAGGTTCTTCAGACCAAGAGCCTTTGCTGCATGTCACTGAATCCCACCAGTTCCCACTGAATGGTTTATAACCCGTGTCGCAGGTGTAAAAGATTTCTTCCTCATTGGAGGAGAGGGTGTGTATCAACCCATTTTCCACAGATAGATCAGGGCACAATTTTTGCTTTGCTGTGAGGAAACAGTTTCAAAACTTCAAAATTCTGATTTCATATGTTTTTGGGTCGTCATTATGCAAATGTGTATAATGATTTGATTGGATTTTGAAAAAGCTCAAGGTAAAGGCAAATTGTTAATTTCTCTCCATATGACTGAGAGAAATTCAAAGACAAAAAAGAAAACTTCTAAGAAAACTTCTAAGATATTATTATCCCATCTGTGATCTCTGTAGGTACGCTGATTGATTCTGCTTTTCATTTCAAAACTGTGAATACAATGTTTTTACACTTTTTACAATAACCCGATTTAACCTGTCATGCAGTTCACTTTCACTGTTTCACCAACAGCATTTTTAAACTGGTTCTATGCTTTCATATTTAATGTTTTCTTGAAGACATTCTGAGAAACACAAAGACGTAACTGTCATGTATATTAAATGCTGAAGTATCTAGTCAAAACTCTCTAAAGCTACAGTTAAATGTTTTGGGAAGTGCATATATTATAACATATTTTCAAGTCAATAAAATCAAAATGAAAAAGACAGTCAAATAAATAATAACAAAAAGCACTTGCCTTGACTTTGGGCACAATTAAAGAGAAAAAAACAAAAGACGAAGCCGAGGAGTTTTACAGGAACTCTCATTTTGAGCTCAGTTCTCAAGTGCCTTCTTTTGATCTGTCTTTGATACTCTTGCCTTCTTGGTGATCAACAAGTTAATAATTTACCAAAGTAGAGGTTTTTCTTATACTAGACCACACTGTGCACAAGCAATATTTCCTGTAAATGAAATCTTATCTGATGCAGCAATTTGTTTTTGTCATTTAGACACAACAAAACGTACAGAAGTCAGACTTCTTGAGTCATATTTATGCAACACATAAACAGGAACCAAAGAACAGTTTCCAAAATAATTGTTCACTTCTGAACTCTGTAGCTTAATCCTGTGAATTTTTTTTTCTGGTTCATGTTCTTCTTGAATCAAATCATACATACATTATGTACATTGTGTGGTGAATGAATCTTTCCCATATGGCATTGGAAAAGAGTGAGATTGAAGAAGATTCACAACACTTTCGAACTTTTAAACATTTCACAAACAGTCATTGCAAAATATATTTGTAACTGTCATTGCAAAATGTGTCTGTTAGAATTGAGCAATCTATTGAACTGATATAAAAAAACAGATGCAGAAGAAGAGTTTGACACTTAAAGTATTCAACTGACATCTTAAATTGTTGTCTTGTATTGTCCTAGTATAGATGATCCTCCTTATCTCACACTGAAAAAAATAATTGCAAATGTAAAAGCTGTGTTCATCCCAGTGTGAACTTATGGTTATAAATATACAGCAAATTTCCCAGTGTTAAATTAACACTGCTCAGGGTTTACATGAGTACATTCAGAGTGTTATAAGTAACACTGAATCAATGATGAAGTTCATTAGGTAATTAAGAGATTAATTGAGTGATGATTGAGCATTATTGAAGACACCTGATGTTAACAAGCAGAATCTGAGGAAAAGAGAAACACAAGAACAACAATTGACATCCAGCCCATATGTATAAAGCCACTAAAAGTTTAGTCTTAAGTGTGTCAAAATTCTAAGAATGATGTAATTTTACTCTTATTCCTAGACTTAAGAATAAGTATGATTCATAAAGGTTCCTAAGTGTCAAGACTAGGTCTTAGCTCATAAACTATTTAGGACAGCTGCAGAGGTCTCCTAACCTAGTTAGGAGTAACAAGAAGGCAATAAAGAAGAGGAGACACGCGCTTTCCGATGAAGATATGATGTATTGGAGTTATATGATGACATGGAGTTGATAAAAAAGATATAAACTTGATTGACAATTATTTTTGTAACTGACCTAATAAGAAATAACTTTAAATTAATAACTTTAAATAAATGTCATACATTTAATAAATATTACTTAAACAATAATTAATACATTTAAATGCATTTTAATACATTTAATGACTTTGAATTCATTTTTTATAACCTTAAATGTAACAACTCCTCCCGCTCTGACTGTAGAAATGAAATATTAATTAATTTTAATTCATATTAATTTTTTTGGTGACTGTAATGCAGCAGTGCACCGGTGATGACTTGAGCCCATCAGTCCACAGTAAGCAGGCTTACTATTGCTAAACTTACCACACCAAACATAGATGTGTTTTTTTTAATGACCCTACAATTTTTCTTAAACCATCAAAATATGAGGAAAATATTTTTATTTTATGTTTATATTATTTAAATGTTTTAAAATATGAGAGAAGATTAAAACACTAAATTAAGCAAAGGTATTTATCTAACAAAATTTTTGGCATAAAAAAAAAGGAAAACTACAACTACAGGTTTCAGAAAAACAAAAAAGCTCAGAAAAAAGCACACTGACTACAACATAAATTAGTTTTTAATATTCCATTGGCTCCTACTCTTAGAAAAGTCCTACTCTTTACTAAGAATTTTTTGATACTTAGGTCAAAACTTAAATCTATTCTTAAGAGCATTTCTGAGAAGTTTTACACATATGGGCCCAGGTGTCTTCAATAATGGCTAATAATCACTCAATTAATCATTTAATTATCTCATTAACTTTAACGCTGCTTCAGTGGGTGGAATAAAAATATGGCAGGACTTTTACTTTCTGACCCCTGGACTTTCCACCTCTGCTGGTAATACTGTTTGTGGAGTTGTTTAATCAGATCTTGAGAGATTTAGGCCCGGTTTCACAGACAGAGCTTAGATTAAGCCAGGATTAGGCCTTCGTACAGTTATAAAATATGTGTACATATTTTTTATTTCACCCGCCGAAGCTGTGTTAAAGTTAATGAGATAATTAAGTGATTAATTGAGTGATAGTTGACAATTATTGAAGACACCTGATGTTAACAAGCAGAATCGCCAAAGGAGAAAATCACAATTTTAAGTCACCATCATGGAGATCAGTGTTTCCTTTAGTTGGACTCTTGACCCTTGACTTATTAATATTAAGTTTTGTTTGGACTGTTGTAACTGACTTATAACAGCCAGACTTTCCACCTCTGCTGTTAACTGACCTGTCTAAAGCCTAGATTTTATGATATAATCAGTCACCATGGATTCCAAAAGAAAACCGAACTGGCGCGAAGAAGAAGCGCTACTGCTTGCTGAATGGGGCCGTTCACATATTGCGCCTAAAACGTGTGGAAAGCGTGGCTGCGCCGCTTTCTCCTCCTTTCCACAAGCGCCTGTGCTCCTGTGGCGTCTGTCGTTGCTGTGCAACCATGAACTGCGCTCTCCATGATGACGAGGAAGTATCAGCAAAGGATTAATTGATTTCTAGCTCTTGCATTAGCTTTACTACTAGATAAATTTATGGAGATGAGAACTAAAAACCCGCCCTGTTGTCACGGAAAGGCCAAAGCTGATTGGTTGGTTCTTGTCACATGACCTGTGGTGCGCTGCGGCATTCTTAAAAGTTGAGATGTTTTCATCTCGCGTCTTTTCTAGGCGCGTCTTTTCTATTATGAGCATTTTATTAGCATATTATCCTACATTTGTCGCATTTGCACGCTCAAAAGCAATATGTGAACGGCCCATTAGTCAAACAATTCAGCCCAACATTAATCAGCGCTGACAAAGATGATGCTTTTCCAAACGATACCGTTTGATTAACTGTTCGTCGTCAAACATTTCAAAAACATTCTTGCTCCCCTGAAAGATTTGCGCATGTCTCTGTCTCCTCAGTGCCATCACAAGCCCCTACTGGCAACTCTTAAGCACTTGAGAGACCTCTCGAGCTGTCTTAAATAACTGGGAGAGTAAGAGTGATTCTTAGCTTTAAGAAATTTGATAACTTGCTTTTATACTTAAATTTGAAAGTAGGAGTAAATTTCATGGATTCTCAGCACTTAAGACTAAAATGGCACTTTGAGAAGCTTGATAAATACGGGCCCAGGGGTATATGTCTTGTTAAATCTTCATTTGATTTCATCTAAGGTTGTGACTGAAGTCAGTTGTAGTTCTTGAGTTTCTCTGTCCTTCAGATTCTGCTTGTTGTCATCAGGTGTCTTCAATAATGCTCAATCATCACTCAATTAATAACTTAATTACCTAATAAACTTAAACTCTGATTCACTGAACAGTGTTACTCAGTGATTCACTAACACTCTGAGTGTGGGCTCATATAAACCCTGACCAGGTGGGTAGTGACGAAGTACATTTACTTCATTACATTTACTTGAGTAGTTTTTTGGAAAATTTTTACTTTTTAGCAGAGGTGGAAAGTCCAGCTTTTTCAAAGCAATCCAACAAATTTCTTAAAAGTTGTTCTGGATTTAAAAAAAAAAAAAAGCTTTCATTTAAAGACACAGACATCAAGAATCAGCCTGTGAATCTCAACAATGGTGAGAATAATAAAGCATGTTGCAGTGCATTCTGGGTTCATCCATGGTTCCCATCATGCATTGCTGCATGAATAAATTATGAACTGAATTGTCTTAGTAATTTCCTTTATTCTCACTATTTTATTTTTTGCTATTTTTATGTGACTTTTTAGTAGCTTGTTTTCTAATGTTCAGAGTTGATCAGAATATGTTGCTTGTCACCATCGTTGAGATTTACAGGCTGATTCTTGATGTCTGTGTGTGCCTAAAGAAAGACTTTTACTTTTTTTTTAAAAATTAGAACAGCTGTAAAGAAATTCTTTGGATTGTATTGAAAATGCAGGATTTTATGTTGTAGAAACACAGAGTCACTGTAATTAATAATGTAAAACTAACTCAAAGATTGGGATCTAAATGAGTTTGGTGGTTTAGGTCAAATAATGTTCATGTGAAAACATAACCAAAACCACCTGAATCTTTTTTTTCTTTGTTTGTCTGGCTGTTATAAGTCAGTTACAACAGTCCAAACAAAACCTGATATTAAAAAGTCAAGGGTCAAGAGCCCAACTAAAGTAAATGTTGATCTCCATGATGGTAACTTAAAATTGTGATTTTTCTCCTTTGGTGATTCTGCTTGTTAACATCAGGTGTCTTCAATAATTGTCAATCATCACTCAATTAACCACTCAATTATCTCATTAACTTTAACACTGCTTCAGTGGGTGGAATAAAAATATGGCAGGACTTTTACTTTCTGACCCCTGGACTTTCCACCGCTGCTTTTTAGAGTAGATTTAAATGTGGGTACTTTTACTTTAACTTGAGTACATTTGTAATGAAAAATCTGTACTTTTACTTCGCTACGTTGGGCGTCGTTCCTCTCGTTACTTTATTTTAATGCAATACTGCACATGTTAAGAAATGCGTCATTTATTCCAAGCACGCTGTCTCTTTTTTCATGAACGATGCCCCATTCACAAATTAATCACTCTTTTGAGTTTATCCTGTTCAAAGAATCGAACAAGTTCAACTTGATCAAACAAGTTGGCAAAACTGTCTAAATTGGTTCACGAATCAGTTTGAATGATTTGTTCAGTTCCTGCACGCACTGAATCGTCTGAAGCGGTTTCTCACTCGGAGCGTTGGATGAAGTGGCAGTGGACCTACAGTCAATTAAAAGCAAATCTGCAATGCATCCAATTGTTTGCCAGCGATGAAGATCTTTATTAGTTGAACTGCATATGCTGTCTGTGAACAGTTCCACAGGTATCAATTTCATTATTGATTCCGAAAATTATTCCGAAATTTTACAACCAAACAGATTATTACGCCACAACAAAGTATGTAGCATTTCTTTACCGTTTTTATGGACATATATCTTAATTTATACATTAAATAACCATTGTTCAGAGAATATGAAATGAACACCCGCAGGGTAACCTATTGCGCAATGGCGGCGCGGGCGACCTGTTCGTCTTTAAAATGAACGCCTTTGCATTGACACAGTTAACCAGTTTACACGCGCCTGCAGAAATATACATTTGATTACATTTTGGAGAACAGACGGCAGAAGATCCGTCAATGTGCATTTGATCATTGTTTGTGTGCAGATGTACATCGGTTATGAGCTTGAGTAAAGGGTTTCTCTCTTTCTTCTTTCAAATGTTGCTGTATACGTTATTATTATTCAAAGTAAAGGACATGCAATGATATTCGGGTTACAGATGCCAGAAATAATGCTTGTCTCTTCTGTGTTTGTTGCAAAGATATCTAATTATGAAAATAATTTAAACATCTATCTAAATAATAACATGCTATTGTATTGTTGTGTGTGTGTATATATATATATATATATATATATATATATCATTACAAAATAACAAAATAACTAGTATCGAGTAGTTTTTTCATTGGATACTTTTTTACTCTTACTCAAGTAACTATTAAGATTATTACTTTCACTTTTACTTTGAGTAAATTTTTCTATAAGTACTTGTACCTTTACTTGAGTACAGTTTTTGGATACTCTACCCACCTCTGATAATGAATAATAATAATGTGAATCAAAATTTTTCACACAGTTCTCCTAAACAATTTTCAGCTTGGCACATCAGTTAATTTCACATTCAAAATGTACTAAATCTACCAAAACCAGTGTTCGGGGGGCAGACCTGGATCTACCATTAGCATTAAGTGACCCCCTATAAAGGCCCAAAAAATAACCCTGGTTTTTCATTAAAACTAGAATTCTAGAAATATATAACCTAATCAATAAAACTTTTTTTTTTAATCAAATTGTTACGCTGCCACTCCAACCCAGCTAACAGAATTTTGTTATAAGAACGTTCTCTAAATATTCAGTGTTGGTTCTGGGAACATTAAAAACGTCCAGTTTTCTTGATGTTACAGGAACATTTTTATAAGGTATAATGTTCCTCAAACGTTCTTTTAACTTAATTTTGATTTTAAATTCAACATTCTAGGAAAGTTGATTTGTAACATTCCAAGAACATAAAAATGTTCAGTTTCCTTAATGTTAGTAGAATGTTATTAAAGGTTAGTGTGATGTTCCTGAAACATTCTTTCAATCATTCAAACACCTGCTGTGAACAAACACTGAAAGAAAGAGAAATAAGAACAAAAACTACAACTTTCTTCAGCCACAGCTGTAACGAATTAACTCAAAGGGGGAATATTAATAATTATTCATAACTCATTATGATTATTAATTATGATTAATTATGAATATGTGAATTAGTTAATCGGATTAACTTGATTTAGCTACATTAAATTAATATTACAATCAATTAACCTGTTCGTCTAGTGATCACTCAGTGTTAGTTGTTTATTAACGCTAAGAAATGTTAATTTTCAGATTATGGAAAGCAACATTCTTATTGTACAGTACTACTCAGAGCTTGTAGTCAAGATCTAAATCATTTAAGAGGCAATTTATTAGCAGACAGAGTCAGAACCAAACATGTATTGTAAACCACACACAGGTGGTTTACAAATTAATACTAAAGCGCTGTTCAAATGTACGATACTTGCAAGATGCCTTTAGGCTGAGGAGCATCGGATCTGCTGGCTGAGGAGAAATCTTGATGATTCGGTCCGAAGTTGTAGCCAGTATCTTCTGCGTTGGATGAAGTAATATGAAACAACTTATGCTGTTAATTTGACTCAGTGGGGAGAGAGTTCTTTCTCTCTCTCATAGATGAGCACATGGCAGGGTTGCAGGCCTAGGCCTACAGGCCTTGGCCTGAAGAGGCCTGGAGCAAAAGGGGGTCTCTTCAGTCGTCCAAGAAGCAAGAAGGAGAGAGAGGGAGGGGCGTTGTGCACTGGCTTTTAACCTCTGGTCCAAGTCACACCTCTTAGGGTTGACCTGACCAATGAGGATGTTGTATTTCCCGGCGACAACACACCTCCTGTCAGGGCTTTTATGACTGAGCAAGATTAATTAGCTGAGTTTTTGAAGAAGACCTATTAAAGATTCTTGTAAGATGTGTTGCGCCGGTATCGACATATCGCATCCACAAGCATTTATATCTTCTCAATACGAACCCATAGACACTAAACATGGCATAATTGAAGTTACCTTAAATGTAACATAAAATATGTGAATACAATATTGAGTACAATACAACAAACATTAATAGTGGATATCATTTCCTGGGGATATGCATGTTAATTTATGGAACAGTCTGTCTATAAATTAATACAGGAAAGTCTGTTTTCTGTGGGAAAGATGCAGGAAAGATGCAGGTTTTCTGTGTGTATCTTTGTCTTTGCTCTTCCATGTGGCATCCAACATTCCTTGGTGAAATAAAACTTGTAACTGAGAACTTCCCGGGGGGATGGGGGACAGGTCCCAAAGTAAGCTTCAAACAATTATTGGTTAACTATAACAAATAACTGTCTGATTTGTCTGTCGTTACACAGCCTTAGATGAACTGTAGATAAAAGACATTAAGTCTCTGAAGATCTGATTAAACAACTCCACAAACAGCATTACCAGCTTCACTTATTACTAACCAGACTGACTTTATTTCTGTCATTCATCTACAGCAGTTCTTATTGAGAATTAACAGAAGTTTAGATGTTTCGTTTGAGGTCACCATCATGGAGATTGGTGGTTGCTTTAGCTGAGCATTTGACCCCTGACTATTGAAGAGATGCTTCTTTATCAGCAATCACAGCTTTTTTTAGTAAACTTTTCAACGTTGGTAAAGCAGATCAACATCTTTGTTGTAATAGAAAAACAACTGCCCATGCATTGCAGCTACATAACACTTTTGATTATCACCATTGTTAAGATTCATGTGCTGATTCAAAACAAGCAAAACTAACTAAAAGTTAAGAGGCCAACTAATGGAAACATCACTCTCAATCGTGGTAACCTCAAATGAAACAGAAGAGTTAAACTTCTGTTAATTCTCAATAAGAACTGCTGTAGCTGAATGACAGAAATAAAGTCGGTCTGGTTAGTAATAAGTGAAGCTGGTAATTCTGTTTGTGGAGTTGTTTAATCAGATCTTCAGAGGTTTAATGTCTTTTATCTTCAGTTGATTTCATCTAAGGCTGTGGCTGAAGTCAGTTGTAGTTCTTGTGTTTCTACTTGTCTCTTTTTTTTTCTGTTTCCTTGCTTCCTTCAGTGATTCTGCTTGATAACTGGCTTGTTAATGCTGAGATGACTCTATAAACATAAAGATTTTGTGGATCGGATAAAGTCCAGTTCTGGTTTATTTCTTTGCTCTTGGCAGACATGTGGCATTTCTATGGCCTGCTTTGGCCCAGATCTGGCAAACAGGAGCGGTCCGCCCAAGTGCCATCATTCCTGCTACATGAGGCCCAGATCATCATTCCGCATGTGCCAGATGTGGGCTGGATCTGGGCAGACACAAAGTTGCTATCTGGGAAGGCTTTTTGCAATCGATTTTTGAAAAGATTTTCATTATACTCAGTACAATACACATATGCTCACTTAGCTGGCATTAAATGAGGTAATGTCGTTTTCATACAAGCACAATTTTAAATATGTTGATTTTATCATTTATTTAGTTTTAATTGCAGAAATTCCAAAACAGAGAAACTGAATGGGGAAAAGGTTTTATTTTGATTGGCTTCATTTGTTCTTGCTTTGTAGAACAGCTGATGCTTCAGTGATGTTTTATTCACTGCCACACACACAGAGGCAAAGTCATCTCTCCATCATTACATGTTTGTATTAGGTCACTGCCTATTGAATATTTGCCATTCTGACAGCTAAAGGTGATTTTATCCTCATGTGGTGAGAATATCTTTTTCCGTCCACCCCATCGCAGCTCTATACCTCTTTCATCCATTTCCTCCACAGACACTGAACAGGGCTCTGAAACAAACCCAACATCTCACTCTCAGTGTTACAGTATACATTCATTGATTCATCAGCACAATCTGTAACTACAAGATTACATCAAACTTATAAAAAGAAAAATACAGTGAGAATGTCTTTACGTCTTTGATGTTGTAGAGTGTTCACACTTACTTAAGCACTTAATATTCCCTCTCCATTCTCCGTGTTCACAGGTCAAGTATCTGGAGTAGGGCTGATGCTGAACCAGTGTGTATTTATTAAAGCAGGTGTATTCAACTCTCTCTCCTGAATCATATTCATTTTTTGTCATTTCAAGTGTATCTGAAAAGTTCACATGTGGTGGTGGCCCACATTTCCCTGAGGGCAAAGCAAAGTTTTTTGTTTTTTTTTGGCATTAATAAATCTCAATATCAGCCAGATGCCTTTTTTATGGCCTTAAACCTTAGAACATGTTATTAATGTTAGTAATGCACATCATTAATTTTAGAATTTGTGTCCATTTTTCTAAATGTTTTAAAAATGCCTTTCTGTATTTAAGAGATCTGGGTTGGATTTTTCTAAAAAATATATAGATATAAATTTACATTTAAAGTTGTGTTTATCCATGTAAAACTCACCATCACAGTACTAGTGTGTAGCTATGCTGTTGCTAGGTTACTGTGGGTGGTTGTTAGAACATTGTTATTTGGTCCAAGTCAAGAATGACTTGTGTGCCCATTAATTATGTGTCAAAGTTTTTACTTTAATATTAGCAATAGTGATGCTTGTAAACACTGCTAATAAAACTCAACTAATTAAGCATGTGATCTTACCTCCTACACATTTAGGGAATTGGACGTTCCATTCTCCATTTGGCTGACAGCTGATTTTGTTACGTCCTTCTAATTTCACTTCCTTCCCAACACATGAAAGAGTTATTGTGCGTCCAGGTCTTACTGAAACCTCAGGCCCCGGGTGTCCGTCTGATTTCATGTTCACTGTCAGGTTTGCAACACACATTACCTCTAAAAACAGAAAGATCGGATCAATCAAGCATCCTCCATGTGAACAACAGATCTATCTTTGATATCTTTGTCCAATCCAAGGCTTTTACCGTCTGTGGTCTTACCTTCACATTTAGGAAAAGGGCTGCTCCATTCTCCATTTGACAGACAGGTGATTTCTCTCTGTCCTTTTAATTTCAGCCCTTCTCTATTGCATGAAAATACTGACTTGTGTCCAGGTTTGGCGGGACCCTCAATGTCAGGGAATAGCTTCAT
This sequence comes from Hypophthalmichthys molitrix, assembly GCA_037950675.1. Taxonomy (NCBI): domain Eukaryota; kingdom Metazoa; phylum Chordata; class Actinopteri; order Cypriniformes; family Xenocyprididae; genus Hypophthalmichthys; species Hypophthalmichthys molitrix. The sequence goes on along the minus strand of CM075501.1, from coordinate 8,919,761 downwards.
TATTAAGTCTTCCACTGCTGTGTTTAGAGGACACGTTGCCTCTAGAGAAAGCAGACATTTGGTCACATATTTATCCACACAGAATCATTTATACCTTATGTGGCCCAGTGTTTTGGAGTCACTGTTTTCCCATGAGTAGTGGTTCAGCATCACATTTACAGTTTTGTCATATGGTATTGAGTTTAAAATGGGGTATTCATCTATCCCTAACAACCTCATGATAAATTCAATATGATGCATATACTGACTAAGGTCTGTTAGCTTGTGTGAGATTTGTGATATAAATAAATTGAACAAATTACATTTTTCCACTTAATTCACAATCATTCCCAGCTAATGTTCATCATGTATCTACCCTTACAGAACAAAAATATATGGGAATACTGCAAAATATAATGCGATAGATTACATAATACATTTCCATATATGGGAAACTAGTGCTTATATTTTTCAATATACTGCAATATATGCATTGACCATGTATGGCTATATATTGATACATATTAAGTATTTATAAATGAGGACAAAAATAGCATTACATTCTTAAAGTGTACATATCCTTTATTGTGTACATATATTGCACATACATGTTCCCATATAAATGTGAATGTTTTGTACACACATATATACACATTCATGGAATGAGTTACAATTGACTGTTAAAGGAGAGTAAATGTTAAAATTAGGTGCTATTTCATGTGTTTTGCTCAATATTGATATAGGGGGAGATGTGTTTAAAGTTCTATTATTTTGGAATTTAAAAGGTTTTCTGGTATGTGTGAGTTTTTGGGGTTACCACTGTGCTGAAGAGTAGAGCCTGTGGTGAGGTTTATGATTGGCTGAGCAGCATTAATACTATAATAACTTTATTATAACTAAAAACATAACAGCTGTGCTTTTGTTAACTTGAAAATATGTAAAATTTAAAATGTAAATTGTGATAATATATAAGAAATGTGTTTATGCTGCATGAGTAAATATATCTGCAATGTATTATGCATGCAGTACCATATCTGATCACATATAAATCTATATATTATGAAGTATATTACTGAATATAAAATGACATACATTATGATATACTAGTAAATATATTATCACATATTTTTCAAAATATGAAAAGCGGCAATTCCTTATGTATCATTCAATATATTGTAATGTGAAGGAAATTTTGAGTTTCTGTATAATTTCCATATGATTTTACTTATATGCCTATGGTTAAATGATTTTGTTTTTCTCAGAAGTGCTTAAGTATGCATTCTTTGGGTGACAAGTGGAAAAACATTGAAGTGGTAAACATGTTCCTAATATGATAAAAGGACAGAGGCTTCAGCCTTGGAGGTTAGAGATATAAAAATGAGGGGAAGCTTTCGTTCTTTGTCTCACACTCTGCAGCTACTTGGTTCTCTGTATGACTATTTGACTTTTTTTGCAAGAAATAAAACTTTGAAAGACAATTGGACATGTTTGTCTCTTATGCAGTGAGAGTCCTGTTGATTTTTGCCACAACAGTAATATATTTACACAATATATTTTTCTGTATATTTTCAAATATACTGTTAAATCATGTAATATATTGATCATTCATATATAGGGAAACATATTTTCTTTCCATAAGGGTAGTCAGTGTTTTATCCACCAGGTAAGTAAATGTGATTTTAGATTCATTAAATTTTAAGTGACTCTCTTGTGCAGACAAACGTTTCACTCCATTTTCACAGATCCATCATCTTTCTGGAATTTCATCTTATGGCTCAATACACTTGTATTTCAGAATTCCTTTATTTTTGTACGCATCTTTAAAGCCATTCTCAAAATTTCTTAAGAAAAAATATATGTGGAGAAAGACTGTGGAGTCATTATTGTGATTTATTATTTTACGTTTTCCTCATCAGCTTTGTATAAATTCAGGTGTCCTTAATAATTATTTAAAAAGTTGCTATTATCTCTATTTTATTTTGCGATTTCACTGAGGATTAATGTGACCATTTTTAAATCACCCAATCTTTCTTCTCAGATTAGAAAACTTTTTTTATAAGAGAGGAGTACAGCACAATGGTACTAAAACACTAATTTGATTTTGATTCTAGAAAGCATTTGATTGGACAGAAAACAGTGTAGTGCAGGATGAGACATCCAGCATATACTGTACCAGAGAAAACTGATAATGTTTAACATTACATTAACATATTAATCTAGCACAGATGGACTAAAAGTACCAAAACTCAAATTCTGATTTCACTGGGTCTTCAAAGCAAATTGATTTTGTAATTATTGTCGTCACCACCACAAAACTATCTGGAGCCTTGATGTTATTCCTACTGATAGTCAAATATCAAATAATCTCTCTTCATTTTTACCTACAGAAATGTTTTTTTTTTTCTTTTTTTTTTTTTTCTAATCTGTAAGAAGTTTTAAAAGACAGTTATCATCACCAATCAGAATCTTACCTTTACATGTTGGCACTTCTTCCCAAGTTCCACTGCGGCAGAAAACTGTGCTTTTCCCTTTCATTAAGAATGAGCTTCGACATACGTATGTTACACTAGATCCATGTACATAAAATTCTTCAGGTTTAGATACTATGAGTGCATTTTCCACCTTTGGAGGAATGTCACAACGTACATCCACTAAAAAAAAGAAACGTATGGAAATTCATGAACTCCAGTAAGACTGAGGTTAACATTATCAATAGATTCTATTGTCCTTTACGCTGCTCCTCATAAAAATATAATAAGAGTTTGAGAAGCTCACCCTTACAAACTGGTGTTTCCCATGTACCACTGACACATTTCATTAAGCGTTGAGTTGGTATGAACCCTGGATCACATTCAAATGCTGTTGTGTCTCCATCATGGAAGATCTGTTTAGTTTGCTTTAGTTTTACATGGTGAACACTGGGAAAAGCACCACATTCGTGCTCCCCTGTAAAGACAGATGATATTTCAGTCAGAGGTGGAAAGTCCAGGGGTCAGAAAGTAAAAGTCCTGCCATATTTTTATTCCACCCACTGAAGCAGTGTTAAAGTTAATGAGATAATTAAGTGGTTAATTGAGTGATGATTGACAATTATTGAAGACACCTGATGTTAACAAGCAGAATCACCAAACACGAAAATAAAAAAATTTAAGTTACCATCATAGAGATCATGGTTTGCTTTAGTTGAGCTCTTGACCCTTGACTTTCTAATAATAGATTTTGTTTGATTGTTGTACCCGAGTTATAACAGCTAAACAACAAAGAATAAAAGTTGGTCAGGTGGTGTTGGTTATGTTTTCACATAATCATTATTTGGTCCAATTGCTGTGTTAGATTTACATTATTACAGCAGCAGATCCAGCTTTTTCAAAACTTTTAAAAAATTTTTTTTTTTTTTTTTTTTTAAACATTTTCATTTAGAGACACAGACATCAAGAATCAGCCTGTGAATCTCAACAGTGGTGAGAATAATAAAGCATGTTGCAGTGCATTCTGGGTACCACCAATCAAAATTTATCCATGGTTCCCATCATGCATTGCTGCATGAATAAATTATGAACTGAATTGTCTTAGTAAATTCCTTTATCCTCACTATTTTACTTTTTGCTATTTTTATGTGACTTTTTAGTAGCTTGTTTTCTAATGTTCAGAGTTGATCTGTTGATCAGAATATGTTGCTTGTCACCGTCATTAAGATTCACAGGCTGATTCTTGATGTCTGTGTGTGCCTCAATGAAGGATTTTTATTTTTTTTAATCAGAACAACTTTTACCTTTGGATTGTATTGAAAAAGCTGGATCTTCTGCTGTGGAACCACAGAGCTGCTATAATTAATAATGTAAATCTAACTCAAAGATTGGGCTCTAAATGAGTTTGATGGTTCAGGTCAAATAATGATTATGTGAAAACATAACCAACACCACCTGATCCTTTGCTTGTCTGGCTGTTATAAGTCAGTTATAACAGTCTAAACAAAACCTAATATTAAAAAGTCAAGGGTCAAGAGCTCAACTAAAGGAAACGCTGATCTCCATGATGGAGACCTCTGATTTCAGTAACATATCATTCGTCTAATACCTGAGACTGACAATAAAAAAACTCACGGATACACAGAGGTTCTTCAGACCAAGAGCCTTTGCTGCATGTCACTGAATCCCACCAGTTCCCAGTGTATGGTTTATAACCCGTGTTGCAGGTGTAAAAGTTTTCTTCCTCATTGGAGGAGAGGGTGTGTATCAACCCATTTTCCACAGATAGATCAGGGCACAATTTTTGCTTTGCTGTGAGGAAACAGTTTCAAAACTTCAAAATTCTGATTTCATGTGTTTTTGAGTTGTCATTATGCAAATGTATAATGATTTCATCAGATATTGAAAAAGTTCAAGTTAAAGGCAAATTGTCAATTTCTGTCTGTATGACTGAGAGAAATTCGAAGATAAAAAGGAAACTTCCAAGAAAGCATACCCTCACAGTCAGGGACATTATTATCCCATCTGTGATCTCTGTAGGTACGCTGATTGATTCTGCTTGTCTTTTCAAAACAGTGAACACAATGTTTTTACACTTTTTACAAGAACACTATAACCTGATATAACCTGTCATGCTGTTCAGTTTCACTGTTTCACCATCAGCATATGAAGATTTTTAAACTGGTTCTATGTTTTCATATTTAATGTTTTCTTGAAGACATTCTGAGAAACACAAATAAAGCTTACACAAAGATGTAACTGTCATGTATATTAAATGCTGAAGTACATGAACAACTAGTCAACACTGTCTAAAGCTACAGTTTGTGAAGTGCATGTAATATAACATTTATGTTCAAATTATTAAAATCTAAATGAAAAAGACATTCAAATAAATAACAACAACAAAAAAAACTTGCCTTGACTTTGGGCACAATTAAAGAAAAAACAACTAAAAGATGAAGCTGAGGAGTTTTACAGAAACTCTCATTTTGAGCTCATTTCTCAAGTACCTTTTTGGTCTTTTGGTTTTTCTTACACCAAACCACTCTGTGCACAAGCAATATTTTCACTGCTTGATCATGTTCTTCTTGAATCAAATCATAAACTATGATTATGTGGTGAATGAATCTTTACATAAGGCATTGGAAATGAGTGAGACTGAAGAAGAATCACACTTTCAAACTTTTAAACAAATATTTAAAATGCAGCGTCTTTATTTTGTTACATTTAATTTTTAGGAATCATCCAATCAGAATTCAATAAAATCAAAATGGTCTATAATAAAAATCAATAATAATAATAATAATAATAAATAAAATCAGTAATAATAATAAAATCTTACCAGTACATTCCCGTATGCCTGTCCATTCAGTCTGGGAGTTACAGGTGATTTCTACAGGCTGCTCTGGTTCAAACCCACGATGACATGTATATTGTATCCTTGAATTGATGTTGTAGTTTGGTCTCTGATCTCCCACAATCTCTGCATTTGGGATGTTTGGTGCTGCACACATATTCCCTGTAAAACAAAAATTTCAATCATATTAATTTGAATTCATATTATATGATGAATAATTTGCACAAACTGTTTTTTTTTTTTTTTTTTTTATTTCACAAAAAATCAGCACATACCAGCACACAGTGGTTTTGGAGTCCATCCGTCTCGTGTGCATGTGGCCACTGCTGCCTTTTGTTCATACCCAGACATGCAATCGTAATTTCTTCTTGCTCCCAATTTCATATCTCCCCAGAAATAAGACTGTGGTTTATACACATGCTGGTCATGTGGAACTTCACATCTAATATCTGAAACAAGATTCACATTATTTTAATAACACAATAAGTCATAATAAATCACCAAAATACAGTGATAACCTACTCCCAGATAGCAACTTTGTGTCGGCCCAGATCCGGCCCACATCTGGCACATGCGGAATGATGATCTGGGCCTCATGTGGTGGGAATGATGGCACTTGTGCGGACCGCTCCTGATTTCCAGATCTGGGCCACAAGCAGGCCATAGAAATGCCACATGTCTGCCAAGAGCAAAGAAATAAACCAGAACTGGACCTTATCTGATCCACAAAATATTTCTATATTATTTATAGAGTCATCTCAGCATTAACAAGCCTGTTATGAAGCAGAGTCACTGAAGGAAAGAAGAAAAAAAGAGATGAGCTGAAACACAAGAACTACAACTGACTTCAGCCACAGCCTTAGATGAAATCAACTGAAGATAAAAGACATTAAACCTCTGAAGATCTGATTAAACAACTCCACAAACAGCATTACCAGCTTCACTTATTACTAACCAGACTGACTTTATTTCTGTTTCATTTGAGGTTAACATGATGGTGATTGATGTTTCCATTAGTTGGCCTCTTAACTTTTTTTTTTTTAAATATTTTTTTCTTCTCTGGCTGTTGTGGTAGTGTTTCTGTCAAACACGTTAGCAGTAGCAAAGAAAACTGAAGCGTGATCAAGTGGTGATAGTTAGCTATTGAGGATTTAAAAATCATCATGAAATAGCCTGCTTCAGTAATATTGTTTGAACATAATTTACTTGCTACTGCAACATGAGCCAGATGTATTGCAGAAATCAATTAGAAGATTGAAGATGAAAAAAAAGCAGCCTACAATGACAAACACAGATATCAGTAAGCAGCATACGAATCTCAACAATGGTGACAATAAACAAAATATTCAGACAATCAGATCAGTTGCATAATTTATCCATACTCTGATGCATTCTGGGAGTTTTGTACTATAGTACACAGCATGCATTGCGGCTACATGACACTTTTGATTGTCACCATTGTTGAGATTCATGTGCTGATTCTTGATGTCTTTGTGTGTCATCCCAAAGGACTTTTTTTTTTTCTTTCTAATTTCTGCAATACAGCTGGATCTCATGTCACAGAAACACAGGATTTGTAATATTAATGGCACCAAACTTTTACAAACTTTTAAACTACATCAGTGATTCAGGCCAATTCACAAAGATTATAAACAGAGGTGGAAAGTCCAGGGGTCAGAAAGTAAAAGTCCTGCCATATTTTTATTCCACCCACTGAAGCGGTGTTAAAGTTAATGAGATAATTAAGTGGTTAATTGAGTGATGATTGACAGTTATTGAAGATTGCTTTAGTTGAGCTCTTGACCCTTGACTTTTTAATAAAAGTTGGTCAAGTGGTGTTGGTTATGTTTTCACATAATCATCATTTGATCTGAACCACAAAACTCATTTAGAGTCCAATTGTTGAGTTAGATTTACATTATTAATTATAGCAGAAGATCCAGCTTTTTCAATCCAATCCAAAGAATTTCTTAAAAGTTATCCTGGTTAAAAAAACAAAAAAAACAAAACACTTTTATTTAGAGACACAGACATCAAGAATCAGCCTGTGAATCTTAACAGTGGTGAAAATAATAAAGCATGTTGCAGTGCATTCTGGGTACCACCAATCAAAATTCATCCATGGTTGTCTTAGTAATTTCTTTTATTCTCACTATTTTATTTTTTGCTATTTTATGTGACTTTTTAGTAGCTTGTTTTCTAATGTTCAGAGTTGATCTGTTGATCAGAATATGTTGCTTGTCACCGTCGCTGAGATTTACAGGCTGATTCTTGATGTCTGTTTTATCTTTTATCTTTGGATTGTATTGAAAAAGCTGGATCTTCTGCTGTAATTAATAATGTAAATGTAACTCAAAGATTGGGCTTTAAATGAGTTTGGTGGTTCAGGTCAAATATTGTTTATGTGAAAACACCACCTGATCTTTGTTTGTCTGGCTGTTATGAAACATTTACAACAGCCTAAACAAAACCTCACTATAAAACATCAATAGCTAATGGCCAACACCTTATCTCATTTCAATTTTTGCTGCTACTGTAAATGTGTTTGACAAACACACTATCACAACAGCTAGAATAAACAAGCAGATTATAAAAGTTAAGAGGCCAACTAATGGAAACACCAATCTCTATCATGGTAACCTCAAATAAAACAAACATGAGAGTTAAACTTCTGTTAATTCTCAATAAGAACTGCTGTAGATGAATGACAGAAATAAAGTCAGCCTGGTTAGTTGAAGCTGGTAATGCTGTTTGTGGAGTTGTTTAATCAGATCTTCAGAGGTTTAATGTCTTTTATCTTCACTTGATTTCATCTAAGGCTGTGGCTGAAGTAGTTCTTGTGTTTCTGCTTGTCTCTTTTTTTCTGTTTCCTTCTGTCCTTCAGTGATTCTGCTTCATAACAGGCTTGTTAATGCTGAGATGACTCTATAAATAATATATAAATATTTTGTGGATCAGATAAGGTCCAGTTCTGGTTTATTTCTTTGCTCTTGGCAGACATGTGGCATTTCTATGGCCTGCTTGTGGCCCAGATCTGGCAAACAGGAGCGGTCCGCCCAAGTGCCATCATTCCCGCCACATGTGGCCCAGATCATCATTCTGCATGTGCCAGATGTGGGCCGGATCTGGGCCGACACAAAGTTGCTATCTGGGCTATATCATGCAGTTCACTTTCAGTCTGATCATGAGTCTATTTCACAAATGGATTTGAGTTTTGGGACCTGCTTTACAATATGTATAACATTTATGCTGCCTTCACGTGCTCTCGGAATTATCGTAAATACGAGTTTCGTAGGTAAAAATTGCACATGAATGCTCTCCAATTTCAATTATCATAATCACGACTTCACAAGTGGGTATTATCAAATTTCCAATAGCACATGAAGGCAGCTTTAAATTCAAGTCAATAAAATGTAACCGAAAAGGACGTTAAGATGAACAATAATATCATCAAAAATAATAATTTGCCTTCACTTTGTGCACAACTAAAGGAAAACAACCAGAACACAAAGCCAAGAATGTTTACAGAAATTCTCATTTTGAGTTCACATCACAAGTAACTTTTTTGTCATTTGGACAAACCAAAGGATAAGTTACCTTAGACAAATCAAACTTCTTAACTCACATTTATATAACATAAACAGGAAGCAAAAAGAAAGTTCCAAAATATTTTGTGTGTTCACTATTGTGTTTTACAGGTAAACCTGTTAGATATTTTTTTCACTGACTAGTGTTATTTATATTTAAAAAAGAAAATTATTAGATGAATTAATCTGTGCCTTAGGACAATGTAAAGAAAAAAAAAAACTACAGAAGTGAGGGAGATGAAAGACTTTTTAAAATATTCACATATTTCAATCTTTCAAACATTGCAAAACATATAACTGCCACTGCACTGAGGTAGACAAAGAGTTTGACCCTTAAAGTATCCGAACATGCTTAAAACTGAAAGACTAAAACTGTTGTTGTCTCCTAGATGACCTAGATTAGGGGATCCCAAACACATTCCTGGAGTCTCCCCAACACTGCACATTTTGCATGTCTCCTTTGTCTCACACACCCATTTCAGGTCTTGGAGCAGGGGTGCCCAAGCTCAGTCCTGGAGGGCTGCTATCTTGCAGAGTTTAGCTGCAACCCTGATAAAACTCACCTGCGTGTAATCCTGAAGACCTTGATTAGCTGGTTCAGGTGTGTTTGATTAAGGAAACATGGAAAACATGCAGTGTTGGGGAGGCTCCAGGAATGTGTTTGGAATCCCTGACCAGAGGTGGAAAGTCCAGGGGTCAGAAAGTAAAAGTCCTGCCATATTTTTTATTTCACCCACCGAAGCGGTGTTAAAGTTAATGAGATAATTAAGTGATTAATTGAGTGATGATTGACAATTATTGAAGATACCTGATGTAACAAGCAGAATCACCAAAGGAGAAAATCACAATTGTTAAGTCACCATCATGGAGATCAGCATTTGCTTTAGTTGGGCTCTTGACCCTTGACTTTTTATTATTAGGTTTTGTTCGGATTGTTGTAACTGACTTATAACAGCCAGACAAACAAAGAAAAAAAGGATCAGGTGGTGTTGGTTATGTTTTCACATAAACATTGTTTGACCTGAACCAGCAAACTCATTTAGAGCCCAATCTTTGAGTTAGATTTACATTATTAATTACAGCAGAAGATCCAACTTTTTCAATACAATCCAAAGGTAAAAGTTGCTCTAATTAAAAAAAAATAAAAATAAATAAAGTTCTTTCTTTTAGGCACACACAGACATCAAGAATCAGCCTGTGAATCTTAATGATGGTGACAAGCAACATATTCTGATCAACAGATCAACTCTGAACATTAGAAAACAAGCTACTAAAAAGTCACAAAAATAGCAAAAAATAAAATAGTGAGAATAAAGGAAATTACTAAGACAATTCAGTTCATAATTTATTCTTGCAGCAATGCATGATGGGAACCATGGATGAATTTTGATTGGTGGTACCCAGAATGCACTGCAACGTGCTTTATTATTCTCACCACTGTTGAGATTCACAGGCTGATTCTTGATGTCTGTGTCTCTAAATGAAAATGTTTTTTTGTTTTTTTTATAAACCAGAACAGCTTTTAAGAAATTGTTTGGATTGTTTTGAAAAACCTGGATCACAGAGCTGCTGTAAATAATAATGTAAATTTAACTCAGCATGAAAGCTTCTAAATGAGTTTTGTGGTTCAGATCAAATAATGATTATGTGAAAACAACCAAAACCACTTGACCAACTTTTTTCTTTATTTGTCTAACTGTTATAACTCAGTTACAGCAACCAGACAAAATCTAACATTAAAAAGTCAGGGGTCAAGAGCTCAACTAAAGCAAACCATGATCTCTATGATGGTGACTTAAAAATAGTTATTTTCTCCTTTGGTGATTCTGCTTGTTAACATCAGGTGTCTTCAATAATTGTCAATCATCACTCAATTAATCACTTAATTATCTCATCAACTTTAACACAGCTTCAGTGGGTGAAATAAAAATATGGCAGGACTTTTACTTTCTGACCCCTGGACTTTCCACCTCTGTCCCTGACCTAGATGATCCTCCTTATCTCACACTGAAAAAATAAAAAGTTTGCCTTTTTTAAACCGTAAATACTGGATCTTACACTGTGGACTTTTGGTAAACACTGAAATGTTAAACTCAAAGGTCTCTAACTTTATACATAAATGTTTGTCATGTGGTAGCTGAGTTTTGGCACATTCAATGAATAGGGTCAACATTTTTAAAATAAGAGTTTATATATTTGACTGAGCTAGTTTTCCTGAGTTGTCTGATTTGTCATTATATTCACCTGTCTTGTTAATTAACTTATTAGTTCCCTTTGTTGTTCATGCTTATAAGCATTCAGTTCTCCCTTAGTGTTTGTTGGTATATGTTATCATCAGTGCAAATGGTGTTTTTTCCTGAGTATCTTCTGTAAGTTTATTTATTAAAAATACATTCCTGCATATTCCTTGTCGTCCTGAGCTTCGTAGGCCTACCATGGTCTGTGATACAGGGGTTTAAATTTAGCATTAACACAAAAAAAATACAGTGAACACAATGTTTTTACATTCTTTACAAGTATTCTATAATCTGATATAACCTGTCATGTAGTTCACTTTCACTGTTTCACCTTCAGCATATGAAGATTTTTAAACTGGTTCTATGTTTTCATATTTTGTGTTTTGTTGAAAACATTCTGAGAAACACAAATAAACCTTACACAAAGACATAAAAGAAGACATAAAGACATTTTTGTTTATTTTATTTAACATACTAATATATTTAAATTAATTTTAAGTTATCTCACACTTACCAGCTTGAGAACCACTGTTCTAAAGGAACAGCTTGAAAAGTACACATAATATTATAGCCTATGTTCAACTTACTAAAATGTAAATGAAACAGACGTTCAAATAAATAACAACAATAATCATTTGCCTTGACATTAGCCACAGTTATAAAACAAAAAAAAACTAAAAAAAAACTAAACAAAAGTGTAAAACATGAATCTCAACAATGGTGACAATCAACAAAATTTTCACACAATTAGATCAACTCTGGACATCACAAAAAAAAAAAAAAAAAAAAATACTAAACTACAGCAAAAAATAAAAGCAAATATTTACAGTTAAACAAAATAATAGTACAGTTCAGCTGCATAATTTATTCATTCTGCAATGCATGCTGGGTGTTTTGTACTATGCTGGTACCCAGCATGCACTGCAGCATGGCACTTTTAATTGTCACAATTGTTGAGATTCATATGCTGATTCTTGTTGTCTGTGTGTCAACATAGATAAAATATTTAGTGCTCATGTTTGTTAAAGTCTTCTATCTGATTATTGCAGGATTTCATGCTGTATTGACGCAGGACTTGTAGTGTAAATGTATCAATGACACAACACAATTGTTAGGTTCAAATAACATCTGGACCGACAGTTTTTTTTTTTTTTTTTGGTCTGACTCTTGCCTGCTTAGTGTTCAACAAGTTAATCATTTACTGAAGTTAAATAGAGTTTTTTTGTTTGTTTGTTTTTTACACCAGATCACTCTGTGCACAAGCAATATTTTGTTCTTCTTGAATCAAATTAAACAAATATTTAAAAGGCAGCGTCTTTATTTTTTTACATTTAATTTGGAGAATCATCCAATCAGAATTCAGTAAAATCGAAATTATGATAATTTCTATAATAATCATCGATAATAATAATAAAATCATAAATTTTAATTCATATTATATGCACAAATTGTAAGATTTACTATCAGCACATACCAGCACACAGTGGTTTTGGAGTCCATCCGTCTCGTGTGCATGTGGCCACTGATGCCTCATATTCACCCCCAACCAAGCAATAGTATTTTATTCTTGCTCCCAATTTCATATCTCCCCTGAAGTAAGAGTGTGGGTTATACACATGCTGGTCACGTGGAACTTCACATCTAATATCTGAAACAAGATTCACATTATTTTAATAACAAAGCTCCTAATGCAGAAGTGTTTCTCTACAATCTTACCCTCACAAACAGGCTCATGATCCCACTTCCCATTCTCTTGACATGTAAATGATCTGATGATTTCTTTTGTACCAAAGATCCAGTATCTTTCAGCACAGTTAATCTCCACACTTTCTCGCACAGGACTAATATTATCACAGAACCTCAGTGTTCGGCAAAATGAGGACGGTTATTTGCGGGGGAATTTTTACTTAATTACTACAAATAACTGGGCAGAACTGACAAAATGGCGGTTTCTTTCAGTTTTTCTGCTCCCTTTGGCCTTCAGTTCATCTAAGGCTGTGGCTGAAGAAAGTTGTAGTTTGTGTTCTTATTTCTCTTTCTTTCAGTGTTTGTTCACAGCAGGTGTTTGAATGATTGAAAGAATGTTTCAGGAACATCATACAAACCTTCAAATAACATTCTACTAACATTAAGGAAACTTGATATTTTATGTTCTTGGAATGTTACAAATCAACGTTCCTGGAATGTTGAATTTTAAATCAAAATTAAGTTGAAAGAACGTTTGAGGAACATTATACCTTATAAAAACTTTCCTCTAACGTCAAGAAAACTGGACGTTTTTAATGTTCTCAGAACCAACACTGAATATTTAGAGAACGTTCTTATAACAAAATTCTGTTAGCTGGGGAGTATTTCCTACTAAAGCAAGGTGTTATTTGACTATGACGGCAACATGCCCAGTGCATTATGGGTGTTAAAATTTTTCCGATTTGCCAAAAAGGAAGACACCTGGCCTTTTTCTCTAGTCAGGTATCACCGATTTCAGTTTTTTTTCCCTTCCTTTCTACTGAATAGGCAGCCAAGTTTTATTGATAGCCCATTTTGCCAATGGTGAAGTACTCTTATACATTCCAGCAAAACCTGCTAAGCAGTTCACTTTCACTGTTCAGTTTCACTGTTTCATGTTCCATCATTGTATGAATCTGTCCAAACAGTTTCTCTGTTTTCATATGTAATATCCTCTCAACAACAATTTGAGAAGGACAAACAAATGTTACACAAAGATGTACTAGTCAACACTCTTTAAAACCATTTAAGGTAAGTGTTGGGTGTGATTATAATATGGATAACATTCTACATATTAAAAATGAATAAACTCACCTTGACCTCGCACCACAGTAACAGAAAACAGAAAACAGGAAAAGCTGATGATTTGTACAGGAACTCTCATTTTGAACTCTCATTTCACAAATGACTGTAACTTTTGTTTTCTGTCTCTTTTTGTATGATGAGGGATCAAAAAGTTAATAATTTACTAAATCAAAGGGAGGACTCTTTTAAACCAGACCACTTTGTGGTCGTGCAGAAAGATATTTTATTTAAAAGAAAAATAATTTTTATCTGATGTTTACAGCTGTCAACTGAACACATCAAAATACAGTGATAACCTGCTGTATCATGCAGTTCACTTTCAGTCTGATCATGAGTCTATTTCACAAATGGATTTGAGTTTTGGGACCTGCTTTATAATATGTATAAGATTTAAATTCAATTCAATAAAATGTAATTGAAAAGGACATTAAGATGAACAACATCATCAAAAATAATAACTTGCCTTCACTTTGTGCACAACTAAAGGAAAACAACCAAAAGACAAATAAAAGCCAAGAATGTTTGCAGAAATTCTCTTTTTGAGTTCACATCACAAGTAGCTTTTTTTTTCTCATTTGGACAAACCAAAGGACAAAAAGACAAACTTCTTAACTTAACATATAAACAGGAAGCAGAAAGGAAGTTCTAAAATATTTTATGTGTTCACTACTGTGCTTTACAGGTTAAACATGTTAGATATATTTTCTTCACTGACTAGTGTTATTTACATTTAAAGAAGAAAATTATTAGATGAATTAATCTGTCCTTTAGGACAATATATATATATATATATATATATATATATATATATATATATATATATATATATATTGTCCTAAAGGACAGATTAATTCATCTAATAATTTTCTTTTTTAAATGTAAATAACACTAGACAAAGAGTTTGAGCCTTAAAGTATCCGAACATGCTTAAAACTGAAAGACTAAAACTGTTGTTGTCTCCTAGATGACCTAGATGATCCTCCTTATCTCACACTGAAAAAAGAAAAAGTTTGCCTTTTTAAACCGTAAATACTGAATGTCATTTACTGGATCTTACACTGTGGACTTTTGGTAAACATTGAAATGTTAAACTTTATAGGTAAATGGTTGTCATGTTGTCATGTGGTAGCTGAGTTTTGCCACATTCAATGAGTAGGGTCAACATTTTTAAAAACAGATTACAGAATTTTTAAAAATACATTTAACCTAACTGTAAAACTAAATATTATATGAGCTATTTTATTTTCTGCTTATTTTCAATGAGGTTTACAATTTTAGCAATGCTGTTTCCAAATTTTGTAAAATAAATAAATAAATAAAAACTTTGATTTGTGTGATTTCATTATTTATTCATCAAAATTTATATATATATAAAAAAAAAAAAAAAAAAATCCAGATTGAGCAACAGGGTGTGTATGAA
The DNA here is from genome assembly GCA_037950675.1 of Hypophthalmichthys molitrix. Classification (NCBI taxonomy): domain Eukaryota; kingdom Metazoa; phylum Chordata; class Actinopteri; order Cypriniformes; family Xenocyprididae; genus Hypophthalmichthys; species Hypophthalmichthys molitrix. The sequence goes on along the minus strand of CM075501.1, from coordinate 8,904,402 downwards.
ATTTTCTGTGTGTTTTTCTGTCTTCCGTGATAGTTTGCCCCATAGTCTGACCTAGGCCACATCCACATGAAGCCAGAGCTTTGCCTATCCAATCTTTTTTTTCTTGTTCTAGAAAAAAATCCATAAACACGGCGTTGTCTCAAGAAATATTTGCATATGCACAAAACCACAAACCGACTCAAAACGATGTAGTATACATGCCAGACCAGTATGTGGCGCTGTAATTCTGCCACAGAGATACACTAAAAACGATAGACATAAACCTTGCGCGCTGTACACAGCTTAGAAATAAAGCTTTATTTTAGTAAAGCTAATAGGCTCGGTAGCTTCTGGGGCACTAACACGAGCATGTAGTCCGCTATACTGTTGTTGTTGTTGTTGCTGTTACGTGACACAGCGGTATCTGACTGGGGTCGACACGTGGGGTGATGACATCACTGCTTCACAAAATATACGGATTGGCTGTACACATGAAAACGCAAGGGTGTGGTTTTCAGATTTATCCACTCTGGGACCCGGTTTGAAAAAATAACGATTTCAGGCTCCCAAAATGCCAGATCTGTCTGGACGAATCGCCGATTTTACGTATACAGCTAAACGTGTCTCTGTGTGGATGGACTCCTGGTTTTCCTGACTTGTCTTATTGTCATTATATGAGTGTTGTTAATTAGCTCATTTGTTCCTTTTGTTTGTTCATGCTTATAAGCCTTCATGTTGTTCATGCTTATAAGCCTTAAACTAGGTACAGACTAAAAGTTTTAGTTCCCTTTCGATACTTCACTCGTACTGCGTATGGGGAAAAACTCCTTTTTTCCTCGATGCTGAAGCCTTTTTCAATAACGCAGTGTAACTGCACGGCCATTGGTTCAAACTGGAAAACTTTTGTGGGCGGGGTGACGGGCTATATAAGCGAGCGTTTCGCCATAGGATTTCAGTTCTCTCTCTTTCAGCGACGACAACGCATCTCTTCGCTGGATCGTCGAGCTGAACGCCTTCGCCTGCTGGAACGAGCTCTCCGCCATTGAAGAGGCACTGCAGCGGACCAGCTGAGATCGACGAACGCAACGCCGGCGCCCTCGCAGACTGCCGCCCTCGAGCGCTCTCTCGAGCCGCCCGCCTCCCGCTTCCGGCCGCCTTCTCAGCGCGTCTCCTGCCGCCATCCGGCGTGCCTAAAAGAGCACTTCCCGCGGTTCTACCGCCCGCTAAAAGAGCCTTCCAGCGGTTCTCGCCGCTCTAAAAGAGCCCCACAATCGCCGTTTTCACGGTGGTGGCGTTGCTGCAAATGCCGCGCCACAACTGTGGCACATGCAGAGCCCCTCTGCATGATGATGACGGGCACGGTGAGTGCGTCTTTTGCCTGGGCAAGTCCCACGCTGAGGCAGCGCTCACTGAGACTTCATGCTCTCACTGCGAGAGTATGAGTCTCGCCTCTCGCGCCCTCCCGTCTTCTTCTCGCGAACCCGCGAAGAAGAGACAGCGGGGCAGAGGGGCTCAGCGCCCGGAGTCGTGTGAGCTCACGCCGGCTCAGCTCCCGCGTGCCTCACCCTCTCCCACGAGAGAACCATCCCCCATCTTGTTCTCCCGCCCTGAGCTGCGTCCCTCGGCTGAAGCGAGTTATTCCGCGTCCTCTCTAAGGCCGTCGAGGAACTCGATCTCGAGTGGGCTCCACCTGAAGAGCCAACGCGCAGCAGACTGGACGAGTGGTTCCTGCCAGATCGTCGTCAGGCCCCCCGCCAGCGCTCTGCGCCGTCCTTCCCTGAAGTTCACGACGAGCTGACCAAGTCGTGGCGCACTCCCTACTCAGCCCGCCTACGCACTTCCTCTTCCACAGCTCTCACTTCAGTCGATGGCTCTCAAGAGAAGGGTTACGAGCACATGCCGCCCCTGGACGAAGCCGTGGCCGCTCATCTCTGTCCCCCCGCGGCCGTGGAGTGGAAGAACAAAAGAGCCCTTCCTTCTAAGCCCTGCAGAACAACCTCCGCCTTGGCTGGCAGAGCTTATTCTTCTGCGGGTCAAGCTGCTTCGGCGCTTCACACCATGGCCATTCTCCAGGTGTTCCAGGCCAAGCTCCTCCGTTCCCTGGACGAGTCTGGAGCCGACGCACCTGCCTTTCGCGACCTCCGCAGCGCTACAGATTTAGCCCTGCGTGCCACGAAAGCCACAGCCCAGGCCATTGGACGTTCCATGGCCAACCTGGTCGTGCTAGAGCGCCACCTCTGGCTCAATTTGACCGAGATCAAAGAGAGCGACAAGGTGGCGTTTCTCGACGCCCCAGTCTCTCCAGCCGGTCTCTTCGGGCCAGCCGTAGAAGGATTTACTGAGCGCTTCACCGCGGCGCAGAAGTCGTCCCAGGCCATGCGACACTTCCTGCCCAAGCGCTCCAGCTCAGCCCCTGCCTCGAGTCAGCACCAGAGCAAGCCTGCTCCTTCTACCTCCCAAGCAGCGCCCCCTAAGGAGCAGCGTCAGCGAGCTCGTCCCGCTAAGCGCCCTTCCTTCCCGAGACGCCAGGGCCCACGACCTAAGATTGTGCTGGACCCGACGCCTCCAAAGTCTTCCTGATCACACGGAAAGAAAGAGGAAGGGGCTAAGTCCCGCTGCGGCCGGACCGCCCCGAAAGCTCTCACGACTACGTCCCCCACCACCCCGTTCAGTTCCGGGTGTCGGGGAAAAAGTGTTTGTTCTGCGCCCTGGGCCCACTGCTGTTGTGCCCACGCAAAACGCCGTTGTTATGGCGAACACGATAAAAAATTTACATTCTCAAAAAGAGAGCACTTTTCCTCTTCCAAATTCGTTGGTGCACAGGCCCCCACACAACAGTCTGTCATCCGACGCCATTCAACCCCTTGTCACGCGGGCCGAGGCCTGGCAGGCCATCCCCGGGGTGTCAAAATGGGTTCTGGGGATAATAAACCACGGTTATTCGCTGCAGTTCGCCCGAAGACCCCTGCGTTTCAGCGGGGTGATTCCCACTTTGGTGAATTCGGACGACGCTCATGTCGGAGGGAGCTAAGGGAGCCATAGAAATAGTTCCCCCCTCAGAGAGCGAATCGGGGTTCTACAGCCGTTATTTCCTTGTCCCCAAGAAAGATGGCGGTCTCAGACCCATCTTAGATCTCAGACTCCTGAACCTCTCCCTCATGAGACGGAAGTTCAAGATGTTAACGTTGAAACAGATCCTCACGCAGATTTGCCTCGAGGACTGGTTCTTCTTGCTGGATCTGAAAGATGCTTACTTTCACATCCAGATAGCCCCCCATCACAGACGATTCTTGAGATTCGCATTCGAGGGCGTGGCTTACCAGTATACAGTCCTTCCCTTCGGGCTGTCCCTAGCTCCTCGCACATTTACAAAGTGCATGGACGCGGCGCTTTCCCCTCTAAGACAGATGGGAATCCGGGTTCTGAATTACCTTGACGACTGGCTCATTCTGGCCCAGTCACGTACCGAGCTAGATCATCACAGATCCGTGCTCCTGAGCCACTTGGAGTGCCTGGGACTCAGGGTCAACTTTGCCAAGAGCTCACTGCTCCCCAGCCAACGGATTACATTCCTGGGTGCAGTTTTCGACTCAGTCAGAATGAGGGCTATAGTCTCTCCAGAGCGCGCCCTCACGATTCAGCAGCTCGTGGCTTCCGTCAGGAACAAAGCCTGTCTCCCTCTGAAGTTTTTCCAGAGGATGTTAGGGCTGATGGCTTCCGCCTCCCCGGTTTTGCAGCTCGGCCTTCTACGGATGCGGCCCCTGCAACACTGGCTGAAATTCCGGGTCCCACCTCACGCTTGGCGGCATGGCCGCTTGCGTGTCGGGGTCAGTCAGGCCTGTTTAACAGCCCTGAAGCATTGGACGAACCCTATTTGGTTCAGCCGCGGGGTACCCCTAGAGGCAGTCTCCAGAAGGACGGTGCTTTCGACAGATGCGTCCAACTGGGGTTGGGGCGCTCTGTGCGAGGGCAGACCAGCCTTCGGCTCGTGGTCTCACGAGCAGAGCCATCTCCACATAAATTGCCTCGAGATGCTGGCAGTATGTCGAGCCCTTCACTTCTTCCAGGCCATCCTAAAGGGGCGCCACGTCTTAGTCCAATCAGACAGCATGACAGTGGTGTCCTACATAAATCACCAAGGCGGCCTTTCGTCCAGCCGCCTCTGCGCACTGGCAAAGTCCCTCTTGGAATGGGCATTACCCAGGCTGCGGTCGCTCAAAGCGACACACATACCAGGCAGAACGAATCTGGGAGCAGATATGCTATCTCGGAGCAATGTCCCCTCGGACGAGTGGATGCTTCACCCCCAGACGGTTCTCTTAATCTGGGAAATCTTCGGGAAGGCACAAGTCGACCTCTTTGCCTCAGAAGACAATTCTCACTGCCCAACCTATTTTTCGAAGGAAATAGATGCGCTGGCCCACAACTGGCCCAGCCTCCTCCTTTATGCTTTCCCCCCGGTCGCTCTGATCCCTCAAGTCATCAGACGAATCAGGGAAGACAAGCACAGAGTCCTCTTGGTGGCCCCACTCTGGAGGAGCCAAGTTTGGACCTCGGAGCTATTCAGGCTTTCCACAAAAGCCCCATGGCCGATCCCCCTGAGACGGGACCTCCTCTCTCAGGTGAACAGGACAATCTGGCATCCACAGCCGGAACTGTGGGCGCTACACCTATGGTCCCTCGATGGGAGCCGTTAAACCTCCCCGGGGACGTGCTAAACACCATTTCTCAGGCGAGAGCCCCTTCTACGAGACGCCTCTATGCCCAGAAATGGTCGGTCTTCGTTGATTGGTGCTCCGCACGAAACGAGGATCCTGTTGAGTGTGACATGTCTCCGATACTGTCATTTCTCCAGGAGCGTCTGGATAAGGGCCTCACCCCTTCCATGCTCAAAGTATATGTAGCAGCCATTGCAGCATTCCACACTCCGATTGCTGGCCAATCAGTGAGTCGACACAGCCCCACCTGGGACCTTTCTTTGGTCCTCAGAGCACTCAAAGGGCCCCCCTTTGAGCCGCTGCGGTCAGCTGACCTTCGGCCATTAACACTCAAAACCGCTCTGCTACTTGCTCTAGCATCGGTCAAACGTGTTGGCGACCTGCAGGCCCTCTCCGTGAGCCCTGCTTGCCTTGAATTTGGGCCCAACGACTCGAAGGTCATTTTAAAGCCCAGACATGGCTATGTTCCCAAAGTGCTCTCGACCCCGTTCAGAGCACAAGTCATTTCCCTCTCAGCACTGCCTCCCTCGTCGGATGAGCAAGAGTTGGAATTACTCTGCCCGGTAAGGGCATTGAGAATCTACATTGAGCGGTCTCAGCCGTTTCAGCTATCTGACCAGCTTTTTGTCTGCTTTGGTGGCCGCACCAAAGGGTCCCCGGTCTCAAAGCAACGACTCTCCCATTGGATAGTCGATGCTATCGCTCTGTGCTACTCCTCTATGGGCCTCCATTGCCCCATAGGAGTAAGAGCCCACTCCACTAGAGGGATGGCCTCCTCGTGGGCCTGGTCTAGTGGTGTCTCCATCAAAGACATCTGTGAGGCAGTCGGCTGGTCCTTGCCGTCCACTTTTGTCAGATTTTATAACTTCGACGTTCCGACCTTGCATGCTCGGGTCCTTTCAGTATGATACGACGCCTCAGTCGAGCTCCGTCATCATGCTATTCTAGGGGGCCAACTCCCCCCTAGCTAGTGTAACTTAGGGTTCTAGGCTTCGGCCTCTTCACTTGTCCCCTGGACCCCTCCGGTGTCCAAGATAAGCCAGTCGTTCCCTTCCTTGGCACGGCGCGGTTGAATTCGTTCCCCATACGCAGTACGAGTGAAGTATCGAAAGGGAATGTACTCGGTTACGAACGTAACCTCGGTTCCCTGAGATACGGAACGAGTACTGCGTTCTATGCCGTGCCACACGGCTGCGGCTTCAGTGTCGTCGCTTCAGTCGAATGACCTGAAATCCTATGGCGAAACGGTCGCTTATATAGCCCGTCGCCCCGCCCATTTTGGCGGGCTTCGGCGCACCGCATCGCCATAGGCTCGCGCAGCTATGCCGCGCCGTCATTGGTTCAAAAAGTTTTCCAGTTTGAACCAATGGCCATGCAGTTACACTGCGTTATTGAAAAAGGCTTCAGCATCGAGGAAAAAAGGAGTTTTTCCCCATACGCAGTACTCGTTCCGTATCTCAGGGAACCGAGGTTACATTCGTAACCGAGTACGTTTTCAGGCCACCAAAACTCTTTTGTCGTGTAAATGAACAGACCAGCACACCCATGGGCGAACAGATGGGCGCAAGTGCATTTGCAATTTAAACAATGTGGGCGCTGAATGTGAAAATGAGAACTGCATGGGGCTGAAAATAACACTTGCGTCGCATCTGGCGTTGCATTGCGACGGGTGTATGATAGGGTCAAATATTTTAAACAAATACAAATACGCAAGGTTATGTCAAAAACACAGGTTCACAAAACACAGTCGGTTATGTCTGTGAACGTAAACACCAGGGACAGAAATCGCATGTGTATAATAGATCTGTGGCGCATTCCCTTCAAAAACAACACTTATCCTCCATGTCTTCAGCGGCTCTGATATCGGGAGTAAATGAAGACTGTTACGTTCACTCGTATATCCAACAACAAAATACCTCAATCGCTTGCGAGAGATTCGTGTCGCTACAGCTGATCTGGTGTAGAGACAATGGAAGACAGTGTACAACTCGCTCAGGGCGGAAACTATGCTAATACGGCAGAGTCAGTCAGCAGAAGTGGGCGGGATCAGAGCAATGTGACGTCATATTGTGCAGAAAATAAAAACGGCTTCTTCTATGAGACTGTGAGGTTTTATGGGGATTTTAAAAAAGAAGTGGGCGGATTTTTTATCATTATAGGGTTGTTGTGCACACACACTGCCAACACACATTTATGTTCAAGCACCATGACAAAGTGAATTTTGCATAATAGGTCCCCTTTAATGTTCAGTGAACAAAGCATGAAAAACATTTTTTAAATTCTTTCCAATAAAGATCTGTACAGCTTATTTGGATTTTACAAAACTATCTTTAATATACAGCATCCTTTGTTTTCTTTCTTTCATTTTTTTTTCTTGAGTTTGCTTTGCATATATAAAATGCATAAATATAATGCAAGAAACATGTTGAACTAAAATCCACACCACAGTCAGTCCAATTATTAACATGTTTTTAATCATAATGGTTGTTAAAGGGACGTTGAATGAGAATGTACAAAACGGAACAGGTTTGCAACAATCAGAAACCATGAAAACAAACTATGAACAAGAACTCAGAACAGTGACAGGGAAAACCATGACAAAGAAACTAAACAGATCAGGACTATGAAACTGAGGGTATACGTTTACATGACAATGATGTACTAAAAGTGGAAAAACATTTCCTTTGTGTTTTTCACATACAGCACTTATGTAAGCTAAGTAAATGAAAGTAAATTTTTCATCTTTTTTTGTGTTAATTTAAAATTAGACAAATCTGATGTTATTTAATCTTTTGTCATGTATATTCTTTTCATTATTTTTTCAGTATATTTCATTTTTTTCACCCTAAGTTGATTTACACAAACTGAGAAAGTCAAAAAACGTTAGTGCCCAACTCTGCCCTAATCACATTACTTTTTTTGGTGTTAATCAAATTAGATTCTAATAGTCAAAAAAGTTAGTGTAGATGAAACAGCAGTCACAGTAATAGTATGAATTGTAGCTGAAATATAACTAGTGATGCATGATGTCCAACAGGCCTTTCTTAAAGCTCAGGCACAAAAAAAAACACGCCTAGAGTTTTCCAGGGCCCAAGATGAAGACTACTGGGACTCTATATTTTGGAAATTGTTTTCTATTTGAAATTTGAATTTGAAAATATGAATTCTATTTTAAAAAAAAAAAAAAAAAAAGTATTCATAGTTCATACAAAATCATTGGCTCTGGTCTGCAAACTCCACCTATGCAGTAAATACACACTCAAAGTGAATAACATCACCATAACTTCCCTCTTCTGTGTTGCCTGATGCAGTCAAACTCTCATCTGTGCTAATGGCTTGACTTCTCATAGCAGCCAATAAACGTAAAAAAAATAAAATAAAAAAATAAAGAAACCAACAAAAAAACAATCAAACAAGTAAAAAACAGGGCAAAAAGAGTTCTTTCTTACATCAGACCACTCTGTGCACAAGTAATTTCCAGTAAATGGAAAAAAAAAAAAAAAAAAAAAAAAAACTCATCTGATGCAGCAACTCATATTTGTAATTTAGACACACCAAAAGTAAAGTTACTTTAGAGAAGTCAGACTTCTTGAGTCATATTTATGCTACACATGAACAGGAAGCAAAGGGCAGTGTCCAAAATAATTGCCATGTTCACCTCTGAACTCTGTAGTTTAATTCTGTTAATGTTTTTCACTGGCTCATGTTCTTCTTGAATCAAATTATATAGTATGATTATGTGGTGAATGAATCTGTCACATAGAGCATTGGAAATGAGTGAGACTGAAGAAGATTCAGAACACTTTCAAACTTTCAAACATTGCAAAAGTACTGTCATTGTGAAATATATTTGTTACTGCCATTGCAGAATTGAGCAATATATTGAACTGATAAAAAAAAAAAAACAGATGCAGAAGAGTTTGACCCTTAAAGTATTCGACTGACTGAGCTTAAACTGGTGTTGTTGTCTCTTATGACCTAGATGATCCTCCTTGTTTCACATTAAAAAAAAAAAAAAGTTGGAAATGTAAAAGTTGGATGTCATTTACTGGATGTTACTTACTGGACTTTTGGTGAACACTGAATTATTAAACTCAAAGGTCTTTATTTGCAAATGGTTGTCATGTGATAACAGATTCTTGACACACAATTAAACTCTTAAAAATGTATTTCAATTTTTATTAAGAAATATTGAAAAAAAGAGTGCAAAACTTTCAGAAAATGTTGACTGTGAACATAAATGTTAAACTCTCTTGATCAATTGCACCACCAAGTGGTCCCTGTGTGAAGTTTAAATTTGTGATTGTATTTATTATCTTCTTAATAGAAGATAAAAGCACTTTTGGCTGATTTTGGATGTGCGCAGATGTTTTTTCATTCTTGCATCATTTATTATCTTAAAATATACACCATACTTTTCTGGTGTATTAACTGTAACAGACAAAAAGATTGTCAGCAATTCCATCAGAATACCCGTCTATTAACCAGCCAAACCTTGAACCCTTGCTTAATATGCAAAAAAAAGAAAAAAAAAAAAAAAAAGAAAAAAAAGTTATGGATAGATGTAAACAGTAGTCATGAATTCTCTGTATCTTTCCACACTGTCACATGCACTTTGTAATGTCACATGTATTAACCAAGTATTTATAAATGTGATTAATTTAGATAAATGTACATTTTACGTGATATTATATGATTTTGTAGTCAAGTGTCCCAGCTCTTAAACACCATTTTATATAATAAATGGCTGACTATACATAATCATGGCTACTCACCAGATAAAGAAATAGGGAGACATCAAATATTGTTTGACAAGATGACAAGATGAACAAGATGAACACCACAACATGAGAACAGTAATTAGGGCCCGAGCACCGATGGTGTGAGTTCTTCTTCTTCTCCGAAAATGAATTGCATTTTTTGAGGGCCTAAACATGCTCGAAAACGTATGAAACTTTGCACACGTGTCAGAAGTGCTGAAAATTTATATCTGATATGGGTTTTAGAATTAGGTGTGGCAAAATGGTTCAACAAAATTTCAATTAAGTGCCTTTTTAAGCTACGTTTCACATACAAGTATGAAATTTGGTAGACACATGTAACCCAATACCTACAAAAAAGTCCCTGGGAGCAAAATCTGAAAACCCAACAGGAAGTGAGATAAGTTTTTGCCATTTCCAGACGTTGTACTTTAACAAACTCCTCCTAGATATTTTATCAGATAAACATCATATTTGGTCAGTCTAATCTAAAGGCCTTTGTGGCATTATATTGCAAAGATCTAGAGTTTTCGTTCAACGGCGTGTCCATGACGGCCTGACAAAATTCGATGTTTCACCATGAAACAGGAAGTTGTTGTAACTCGGGCATACAATGTCCGATCTGCTCCAAACCTCACATGTTTTATTAAAGGGATAATTCACCCAAAAATGAAAATTTGATGTTTATCTGCTTACCCCCAGGGCATCCAAGATGTAGGTGACTTTGTTTCTTCAGTAGAACACAAATGATGATTTTTAAAACGTTCCAGTCTGTCAGTCGTATAATGCATGGCAATGGTAACAAAATCTACGAGAGTAAAAACAAACAATATACAGACAAATCCAAGTTAAACCCTGCGGCTTGTGACAACACATTGATGTCCAAAGACACGAAACGATCGGTTTGTGCGAGAAACCGAACAGTATTTATATCATTTTTTACCTCTAATACACCACTATGTCCAAATGCCTTGAGTGCGCACGCTTGTTGCACACTGCAGATAGATCGATTTTTAGAATATCATATTAAATGCTGGATGGCTTGTGGCATGCAATTAATTTTAAAACGTATTGTATGATGGAGAAAATTCTGTATTACTGTTACTAAAAATAAAACTGCATCTGATTATGCTATTATGTTATTATGTTAGCTACTTGATAAAATAGTGTTTTTCTCTGAGGCATGGTAAAGCATGGTACTCGCAAAAAATAAAAATTAGATTTAAACAATAAGACTAAACGTGTTGAGCTATATAACAATAATTAGTTTTCTGTCTATAAATATATCAAACAGTTGTTCCCTTGCCTATTAAAACATGTAAATATTAAAGCGTCTTTGGTGTTTCCATGGTTTCTACAAAATAAAACCGGAAACCGAGGGTAACGCGGTTATGAGTTTACCGTAGTCAACCAGATCCAGGCCGTATCCAGGTGAGACCGCAGACCGGCGCCTTGACACGACCACAACGCAGCCCTGAAGTATCAGGAGAGATTGAGTCAACTAGATCGTCCATTGTGAAGGCCTCATCGACATGACAGCCAGTGGCACAGCTCCTCAACAGATGAATACGATCCTCAACTGGACTGAACTGGAATAAATACTTTGAATGTTGCGATCCTAACGGACATAAGAAAAATTAATCGTACCAAAGCACTGTTCGCCAGAGGAGAACTGGCCCCCCAACTAAGCCTGGTTTCTCCCAAGGTTTTTTTCTCCATTTTTAACACAGCAGTCTATTTGCCACCTGTTTGCCATCTGATGTCACCTGTTGGAGTTTGGGTTCCTTGCCGCTGTCGCCTTTGGCTTGCTTAGTTGGGGACACTTGATATTTGATATTGAACAGTGCTTTGATCTGCCTGCATTGACACTATTCTTTAAGAGCTGCTGTGCAGCCAAAATTATATACCATTTATCAATGTAAAGCTGCTTTGACACAATCTGCATTGTAAAAAGCGCTATATAAATAAAGGTGACTTGACTTGACTTGACTATGACACAATTGACAGGCGACTCCTCACGCGTCCCGGAGCCTTGGTTAAAATTGCAATTTTCTCACGATTTACAAAGAGTTGCAAACATTTGGGATGTTGTACTTAAGTACTCAAGTGAACAAAATATATAACACTGGCCTAATGGTTTTTGGATATTTTACTGCAAAATTCTTACATATTGCACCTTTAATTTCTCACCCTCATGTCATTCCAAAGTGGTAAGACTTTTGTTCATCTTCTGAACACAAAGAAAGTTAATTTTTGATGAAATCTGAGAGCTTTCTGTCCCTCCATTGACAGTCTACACAACTGACACTTTGATGCTTCAAAAAGTCCATAAAGAGATTGTAAAGCTAATCCATATGAATTGAACGGTTTAGTCCACATTTTCTGAAGAGACCTGATAGCATTATATGATGAGCAGATTTAATTTAGTCTTTTATTTATTTATTCATTTATTAATTCTTTTTCATATAACCTTTGATCACCGAACATAATCAGAAGCTCAACCAAACTTGCTTGACGTGCAAAAACAAACCCTATTGTGTTGTGTAACACACGATAATGAACCTCATTGTGTAATGATGGGTCGACAGAGTGGGGATCCATTTGCAGCTTTTATTAAGATAATCACCAAAGCAGACAGGGGCAAGGGCAAAGACATAAACAGGGACAGGCAATGGTCGGGTCACAGGCAGAGATCAGGGCAGGCGGCAAGCAAACACAGTCCAGTACACAGGCAAAGATCAGGACAGGCAGCAGAGAATCACAGGAAATAAACAGTCCACAAGAAAACACTCAGTAAGGATCACCAGGGCAAATCAAGACTTCGCAAAGTGTGTGACTTATATAGGGTGAGTGTGATGAGGTGCAGGTGTGTGCGCAATCAGTCCCAGGAATGAGGGCCTATGGGAAACGTAGTCCGAATGGAAAACAGTCAATATTCAGGTGACGGCTCCCTCCGGTGGTGCGGAGGAGGAGGCGCTGGAGCCACATTTGTGACACATTGGTTCTCGCACACGTCAAGCAAACATGCTTGAGTTTCCGTTTACCACAACTGATGTCTGAGTTGATGAATGTTTACATTTGAATAAAAGGCTAAATTCAATCTATTCATCATAGGGTATAGGGATATATATATATATATATATATATATAGGACACATTTCTCAATAGATCATCTTGTGGATCCAACTGTGGCATAAAAATGCATTCAATATTTTACATTTTTAAAATATTTTAATTTTAAAATGTAACTACGGCACTGTAAAATAAAGTGTAACTGGTTTTCCTTGTATTAATAAAGTCTGTTTGAATGAATCTTTATAGTCTCCTAACCCATGCTTAGGAAATGTGACATTAGGAGAGCTTGTGAAAAGTTTTTAAAAAAGTGACCCAAGTATTGATAAATGTGTCCATTTGATTGTAAAAAAAAAAAAAAAAAAAAAAAAAAAAAAAAAACTGTAAAAGGTTCATTATTATGTATTATTAATAATACATAAATATATAATTATTAATATGTATTATTAATAAATTAAATAATATCATTATTATGTCTCCTATAAATGATGTTAATAATATAAACATGTCAGTGGTCACATTTGTAATCAGCAGGAAGAGTAGAAAGAGTAGAAAGAAAGTTTAATAAACTCTCTCTTAAACTTTCTAAACTTTCACTTTGGTCTTAAAGGCTTTTTGCAATCAATTTTTGAAAAGTCTTTCATTGTACTCAGTACAATACACATATGCTCACTTAGCTGGCATTAAATGAGGTAACGTCGTTTTTTATACAAGCAAAATTTCAAACAGGTTGCTTTTATCATTTATTTAGTTTTAATTGCAAGAATTCCAAAACAGAGACACTGAATTGGAAAAAAAAGGTTTTATTTTGATTGGCTTCATTTGGTTTTGCTTTGTAGAACAGCTGATGCTTCAGTGATGTTTTATTCACTGTCACACACACAGAGGCAAAGCCATCACTCCATCATTACATGTTTGTATTAGGTCACTGCCTATTGAAGATTTGCCTCTCTGACAGCTAAAGGTGATTTTATCCTCATGTGGTGAGAATATGTTTTTACGTCCACGCCATCGCAGCTCTATACCTCTTTCATCCATTACCTCCACAGACACTGAACAGGGCTCTGAAACAAACACAACATTTCACTCTCAGTGTTACAGAATACATTCATTGATTCATCAGAACCAGAACTACAACAACAAGATTACATCAAAATTACAAAAATAAAAATCCAGTGAGAATGTCTTTGCATGTCTTTAATGGTGTACAACTACAACAACAAGATTACATCAAAAGTTCATACACTAGTGAAAAATAAATATACTAAAATGTATTTGAAACACATTTATTTCATGCTAAGTATACTACAAATACATTTACATATTTATGTACTAAAAATCCCCTGCAATTGTACTTTTGGTATAGTAAACTGATATACTTAAAGTCTGCTAAATTGAAACACCTAATTTTGTACTTGATGCATTTTAATTGTGCGGAAGTAGTGCTGAGGTCCAACTAAACATATATTTGATTGTGCTAAAGTGGAACTACTGCAAGTATACTTTAGGTACACTTTAAATATCTTGCATTAAAAGATTCTAAAATTCATACAATCCTTATTAATATTGACATTAAAACACATTTTAGGCTTAATATTAAAAAATGTACATTGTGCACAAGTAGTACACCAAATAAAGTTTAATTATAATCTCAGTAAGTCTCAAGCAATATGTCAGTAAATATATTAATGTTTTTGAACTATATTTAGTATGAAATAAATTATATTTATAATTGTATTTTAAATATGTTACTTTTTTACTAGGGTACTTACTTAAGCACTTAATATTCCCTCTCCATTCTCCGTGTTCACAGGTCAAGTATCTGGAGTAGGGCTGATGCTGAACCAGTGTGTATTTATTAAAGCAGGTGTATTCAACTCTCTCTCCTGAATCATATTCATTTTTTGTCATTTCTGTTGTATCTGCAAAGTTCACATGTGGTGGTGGCCCACATTTCCCTGAGGGCAAAGCAAAGTTATTTTTTATTTTTAGGCAATATTTAGATCACCAAGAAAATGTGGCATTAATATATCTCAGTATCAGCCACATGCCTTTTTTATGGCCTTAAACCATAGAACATGTTATTAATGTTAGTAATGCACATCATTAATTTGAGAATTTGTGTTCATTTTTCTAAATGCTTCAAAAATGCCTTTCTGTATTGAAAAGATCTGGGTTGGATTTTTCTATATAATATATTATAACTAGATCTAAATTTGTGTCTTAAGTTGTGTTTATCCATGTAAAATTCACCGTCACGGTGCTAGTGTATAGCTATGCTGTTGCTAGGTTATTCTCGACGGTTGCTAGAACATTGCTTCTTGGCCCAAGTCAAGAGTGACTTTTGAATTATATACCAAAGTTGAGCATTTACTTTAATATGAGCAATAGTGATGCTTGTCACAGACACGCCAGGTTCCAGCGTCACCCACTCACAGCGCACTCAATCCCCGGAGTACTAATCATCTGCACCTGCACCTCATCTACTCACTCATCATCACCAGTATATAACACACTCACACACATTCACTCACTGTCCGGTCTCGTATGCACATAGAATGCTATCTGCTTACCTCTTGGACTCCATTGAAGAAACCTACCTGTCTCCTTCGTCTCCAAGTCTCCTCGTGTTGTTCCAGTTTGTGTGTGAGTGTCTCCAGTCATCCTCGTCAGCCATCTCCTCATCGTATCATCATTCATCACTCCTGCAAATCCACGAAAGGACAGTATCACTATTATTCACCATCTTCACAACTTTATACATTCATCTTCACTTACCTGCACTACCGTCTGCTCAGCTGTGTGTGAAAATAAAGTCTGTTAACCATTACTTCTGCCTCTGCCCAGTCTGTATTGTAACAATGCTTGTAAACACTGCTAAATAACTCAATACTTAAGCATGTGATCTTACCTCCCAAACATTTAGGGAATTGGACGTTCCATTGTCCATTTGACAAGCAGCTGATTTTGCTATTTCCTTCTAATTTTGATTCCCTCCCAACACATGAAAGAGTTATTGTGTGCCCAGGTCTTACTGAAACCTCAGGCCCCGGGTGTCCTTCTGATCTCATGTTCACTGTCAGGTTTGCAACACACATTACCTCTAAAAACAGAAAGATCGGATCAATCAAGCATCCTCCATGTGAACAATAGATCTATCTTTGATATCTTTGTCCAAGCCGAGGCTTTTACCGTCTGTGGTCTTACCTTCACATTTAGGAAAAGGGCTGCTCCATTCTCCATTTGACAGACAGGTGATTTCTCTCTGTCCTTTTAATTTCAGCCCTTCTCTATTGCATGAAAATATTAACTTGTGTCCAGGTTTGACGGGACCCTCAATATCAGGGGATTGCTTTATTATTAAGTCTTCCACTGCTGTGTTTAGAGGACACATTGGCTCTAGAGAAAGCAGACATTTGATCACATATTTATCCACACAGAATCATTTATACCTTATGTGGCCCAGTGTTTTGGAGTCACTGTTTTCCCATGAGTAGTGGTTTAGCATCACATTTACAGTTTTGTCATATGGTATTGAGTTTAAAATGGGGTATTCATCTATCCCTAACAACCTCATGATAAATTCAATATGATGCATATACTGACTAAGGTCTGTTCGCTTGTGTGAGATTTGTGATATAAATAAATTGAACAAATTACATTTTTCCACTTAATTCACAATCATTCCCAGCTAATGTTTATCATGTATCTAGTCAATGTTTTATCCATCAGGTAAGTAAATGTGATTTAGATTAATTAAATTTTAAGTGACTCTCTTGTGCAGACAAATGTTTCACTCCATTTTCACAGATCCATCATCTTTCTGGAATTTCATCTTATGGCTCAATACACTTGTATTTCAGAATTCCTTTATTTTTGTACACAACTTAAAAGTACCAAAACTCAAATTCTGATTTCACTGGGTCTTCAAAGCAAATTGATTTTGTAATTATTGTCTAAAAACTAAAACTATCTGGAGCCTTGATGTTATTCCTATTGATTGTCAAATATCTAATAATCACTCTTCATTTTCACCTACAGAAATGTTTGTGGTTTTTTTTACTAATCTGTAAGAAGTTTTAAAAGACATCATCACCAATCAGAATCTTACCTTTACATGTTGGCACTTCTTCCCAAGTTCCACTGCGGCAGAAAACTGTGCTTTTCCCTTTCATTAAGAATGAGCTTCGACATACGTATGTTACACTAGATCCATGTACATAAAATTCTTCAGGTTTAGATGCTATGATCAGTGCATTTTCCACCTTTGGAGGAATGTCACAATGCACATCCACTAAAAAAAAGAAACGTATGGAAATTCATGAACTCCAGTAAGACTGAGGTTAACATTATCAATAGATTCTATTGTCCACTATATGCTGTCGCTGCTCCTCACAGAAATATAATAAGAGTTTGAGAAACTCACCCTTACAAACTGGTGTCTCCCATGTACCACTGACACATTTCATTAAGCGTTGAGTTGGTATGAACCCTGGATCACATTCAAATGCTGTTGTGTCTCCATCATGGAAGATCTGTTTTGTTTGCTTTAGTTTTACATGGTGAACACTGGGAAAAGCACCACATTCGTGCTCCCCTGTAAAGACAGATGATATTTCCGTAACCTATCATTCATCTACTCAGCTAACAGAATTTTGCTTTAGTTGAGCTCTTGACCCCTGACCATTATAGAGTCGCTTCTTTGTCAGCAATCACGTCTCCAGAAAGTATTTCTGCTTTGATAAAGAAGATCAACACGTCTGTCTTAATAACAAACAAATGATTGCATAAAGTGGTTTAAATAACATTTTTTTCTATAATTGCTAACTTAAGAACTTGAAAGGTGAAAAAAAAAAAAAAAAAAAAAATTATCACAGACATCAACATTTGGCATATGAAACACAACAATGGTGACATGATTCATGCCAGCATACAAAAAACTTTCATGGTTCCCAGCATGCATTGCGACATGAATAAATTATTCAGCTGAATTTTTTTTTTTTTTTTTATTGTCACCATTGTTGAGGTTTGTATGATGAGTGCTGATGTCTAAGTGTGTCGCTTTTAACTTCTAAATAGTTTTGGACAATATTACACTGATCATTTCAATGTTCAAAATAAATTTTATCACATTTTTGAGTTTTTTATTTCCTTTTCACATAACTCTTCAACACCAAAAAAAAAACAGTTGTTTGTCTGTCTTTATCAATGCACAAATGTTATCTGAAAACACCTACGCTTGTTGATAAAAAAGCAATTCTGTAAGAGTCAAGGGTCAAGAGCTCAACTAAAGCAAACACTGATCTCCATGATGGTGACCTCAAACGAAACATCTAAACTTCTGTAGACGAGTGACACAAATAAAGTCAGTCTGGTTAGTAATAAGTGAAGCTGGTAATGCTGTTTGTGGAGTTGTTTAATCAGATCTTCAGAGATTTAATGTCTTTTATCTTCAGTTCATCTAAGGCTGTGGCTGAAGAAAGTTGTAGTTTGTGTTCTTATTTCTCTTTCTTTCAGTGTTTGTTCACAGCAGGTGTTTGAATGATTGAAAGAATGTTTCAGGAACGTCATACTAACCTTTAAATAACATTCTACTAACATTAAGGAAACTGCACATTTTATGTTCTTGGAATGTTACAAATCAACATTCCTAGAATGTTGAATTTTAGATCAAAATTAAGTTGAAAGAACGTTTGAGGAACATTATACCTTCTAAAAACGTTCCTCTAACGTCAAGAAAACTGGACGTTTTTAATGTTCCCAGAACCAACACTGAATATTTAGAGAACGTTCTTGTAACAAAATTCTGTTAGCTGGGTAACACCTGAGACTGACAATAATAAAACTCACGGATGCACCGAGATTCTTCAGTCCAAGAGCCTTTGCTGCATGTCACTGAATCCCACCAGTTCCCACTGAATGGTTTATAACCCGTGTCACAGGAGTAAAAGATTTCTTCCTCATTGGAGGAGAGGGTGTGTATGAACCCATTTTCCACAGATAGATCAGGGCACAATTTTTGTTTTGCTGTGTGGAAACAGTTTCAAAACTTCAAAATTCTGATTTCATATGTTTTTGAGTTGTCATTATGCAGATGTATAATGACTTGACTGATATTGAAAAGGTCCAGTTAAAGGCAAATTGTCAATTTAATGCTGAAGTACATGAACAACTAGTCAACACTGTCTAAAGCTACAGTTTGTGAAGTGCATGTAATATAACATTTATGTTCAAATTATTAAAATCTAAATGAAAAAGACATTCAAATAAATAACAACAACAAAAAGCACTTGCCTTGACTTTGGGGACAATTAAAGAAAAAACAACTAAAAGACGAAGCTGAGGAGTTTTACAGAAACTCTCAGTTTGATCTCAATTCTCAAGTACCTTTTTGGTCTGTCTCTGATAATCTCACATTACCATAATCATTTACCAAAGTCAAAAAGTGTTTTTTGTTACACCAGACCACTCTGTGCACAAGCAATATTTTCACTGCTTGATCATGTTCTTCTTGAATCAAATCATAAACTATGATTATGTAGTGAATGAATATTTCACATAAGGCATTGGAAATGAGTGAGATTGAAGAAGATTCACACTTTCAAACTTTTAAACAAATATTTAAAATGCAACGTCTTTATTTTTTTATATTTAATTTGGAGAATCATCCAATCAGAATTTAATAAAATCAAAATTATCTATAATAAAAATAATTAAACAATAAATAAATAATTATAATAATCAATAATAATAATAAAAAAATCTTACCAGTGCATTGCCGTATGCCTGTCCATTCAGTCTGGGAGTTACAGGTGATTTCTACAGGCTGCTCTGGTTCAAACCTACGATGACATTTATATTGTATCCTTGAATTGATGTTGTAGTTTGGTCTCTGATCTCCCACAATCTCTGCATTTGGGATTATTGGTGCTGCACACAATTTTTCTTTAAAACAAAAAATATCCATCATTAATTAAGTTGGCTTGAAAAAGCCAACTCACTGATCTGCTACTTAAGCTTTTTATTCTTCTTCTTCTTAGACTAAATTTCTAAATGCTACTCCACCTAGACTTTTCAAGCTACAACCACCAAACTCGGACTAGACCTTCAGACTGTTCTGACTTAGTGTGCTATATCTTTTCAGACTGATCAGACTTACGGTTTTCCTAAAAATGCTGATTAAAACTTGGAAAAATCCCATAGACTTTCATTGACGGAATGTTCAGATGAGCCATGACTGAATTCAAATTTTGACAGTTGGAGAGGCTCATCAGACCCCATTAGCTGCCATTCTATGTACTATTTCTAAACCATTGACACTCATTCAAACTCCCATTCTATCTAATATTTCTAATCTATCTATCTATCTATCTATCTATCTGACTATTTCTATCTATCTATCTATCTGACTGTTTTTTATCTATCTATCAACCACCCAGAACAACATGGCACCAGCAGAGCAACCACACAGACCACCCTAGCAACAGCATAGCAACCACCCAGAACATTCTAGCAACCACATAACCACCCAGAACACCCTAGCAACAGCATAGCAACACCCTAGCAACCATTTTGAGTACCCTTGCAACTGCATAGCAACACCCTATCAACCAACCCAAGTACCCTAGCAACCACATAAAAACACCCTAGCAACCACGCTAGTACCCTAACCCTTTCTAATCTATCTATCTATCTATCTTTTAAAACTACTAAACTTAAACAATTTCAAACTGAAATACTTCAAACTTCAAGCTTTTAAAACTACTTCAAACTTTCTGACTAGGCTTTTTCAAGCCAACATAAAGTTTGTCTACAAACTTTTTAATCTAGTTTGAATTCATATTATATGCACAAATTGTAAGATTTACTATCAGCACATACCAGCACACAGTGGTTTTGGAGTCCATCCGTCTTGTGTACATGTGGCCACTGATGCCTTTTGTTCATACCCAGACATGCAATAGTAAGTTTTTCTTGCTCCCAATTTCATATCTCCACTGAAGTAAGAGTGTGGGTTATACACATGCTGGTCACGTGGAACTTCACATGTAATATCTGAAACAAGATTCACATTATTTTAATAACACAGTAAGTTCAGCTCCTAATGCAGAAGTGTTTCTCTACAATCTTACCCTCACAAACAGGCTCATGATCCCACTTCCCGTTCTCTTGACATATAAATGATCTGATGCTTTCTTTTGTAAATAAGATCCAGTATCTTTCAGCACAGTTAATCTCCACACTTTCTCCAACTCTGAAAATAGTTTTTCCCGCTGGTTTGATCATGTTTACTCCAAATCTTGTTGACTTAAGCTCACAAGTTACTTCTGTAAGAATCAAAACAAAAATCTGTGAAAATGAATTTGAATTCTGTGTTTTTTTTCCTAAAGTGAATAAATAAAATTCCATATAAGGCAGGCTACATATAATATGTTGTTTCGAATGCACTTTTATGTTTTCTTACTTTATTTTCACGAGTGACACCACTGATGTTTTGGCATTACGAAGGGTGTATAGACAGTTATTTTTTATTTTTTAACAAAAACGTACAATATTGATGTATTTATAGCACTAAAACGTAAAAATACTTACGTATTAATGGCAATAAAACGTAAAATAATTTACGTGTCCAAGTGTGAATGAATTCCCATGTATTAATATTAAATTGTGGCATGTTTTAAATCTGTTGAATTCAATTGTCATATCAATACATGTTTTAGTCGAATTTGTTGAATGCAGTTTACTCATCTACTTAATAATAGGAGCACAAAAAAATAATTTAAAAAAATTAAAAATAATAATAATAATAATAATAATAATAATAGGTGCACTGTGTAATATTACATGTGGTCTTTATCTCAACGGTCGGTGGAAAAGAATTGGGATAGGACTCGGGAGCAAATCATGTTCATGGATGCGATTATTAACGTTACTGTAGTATGAAGCAGAGCAGGACCCCAGCTAACAGAATTTTGTTTTAAGAACGTTCTCTAAATATTCAGTGTTGGTTCTGGGAATGTAAAAAACGTCCAGTTTTCTTGACGTTAGAGGAACGTTTTTATAAGGTATAATGTTCCTCAAACGTTCTTTCAACTTAAAAAAGCATCTCTACAACAGTCAAGGGTCAAGAGCTCAACTAAAGCAACCACCAACCTCCATGATGGTGACCTCAAACGAAACATCTAAACTTCTGTTTATTCTCAATAAGAACTTCTGTAGACGTGTGACACAAATAAAGTCAGTCTGGTTAGTAATAAGTGAAGCTGGTAATGCTGTTTGTGGAGTTGTTTAATCAGATCTTCAGAGATTTAATGTCTTTTATCTTCAGTTCATCTAAGGCTGTGGCTGAAGAAAGTTGTAGTTTGTGTTCTTATTTCTCTTTCTTTCAGTGTTTGTTCACAGCAGGTGTTTGAATGATTGAAAGAATGTTTCAGGAACATCATACAAACCTTCAAATAACATTCTACTAACATTAAGGAAACTGTACATTTTATGTTCTTGGAATGTTACAAATCAACGTTCCTACAATGTTGAATTTTAGATCAAAATTAAGTTGAAAGAATGTTTCAGGAACATCATACTAACCTTCAAATAACATTCTACAAACATTAAGGAAACTGAACATTTTCATGTTTTTGGAATGTTACAAATCAACGTTCTTAGAATGTTGAATTTTAAATCAAAATTAAGTTGATAGAACGTTTGAGGAACATTATACCTTCTAAAAACGTTCCTCTAACATCAAGAAAACTGGACGTTTTTTACGTTCCCAGAACCAACACTGAATATTTAGAGAACGTTCTTATAACAAAATTCAGAGGTGGAACGTCCAGGGGTCAGAAAGTAAAAGTCCTGCCATATTTTTATTCCACCCACTGAACTACAGATAGATTTTCCACAGATAGATCAGGGCACAATTTTTGTTTTGCTGTGAGGAAACAGTTTCAAAACTTCAAAATTCTGATTTCATATGTTTTTGAGTTGTCATTATGCAGATGTATAATGATTTGACTGATATTGAAAAGGTCAAGTTAAAGGCAAATTGTCAATTTAATGCTGAAGTACATGAACAACTAGTCAACACTGTCTAAAGCTACAGTTTGGGAAGTGCATGTAATATAACATTTATGTATAAATTATTAAAATCTAAATGAAAAAGATATTCAAATAAATAACAACAACAAAAAGCACTTGCCTTGACTTTGGGCACAATTAAAGAAAAAACAACTAAAAGACGAAGCTGAGGAGTTTTACAGAAACTCTCAGTTTGAGCTCAATTCTCAAGTACCTTTTTGGTCTGTCTCTGGTAAATGATTATGGTAATGTGAGATTATCAAAGTCAAAAAGTGTTTTTTCTTACACCAGACCACTCCGTGCACAAGCAATATTTTCACTGCTTGATCATGTTCTTCTTGAATCAAATCATAAACTATGATTATGTAGTGAATGAATATTTCACATAAGGCATTGGAAATGAGTGAGATTGAAGAAGAATCACACTTTCAAACTTTTAAACAAATATTTAAAATGCAGCGTCTTTATTTTTTTACATTTAATTTGGAGAATCATCCAATCAGAATTTAATAAAATCAAAATTATCTATAATAAAAATAATTAAACAATAAATAAATAATTATAATAATCAATAATAATAATAAAAAAATCTTACCAGTACATTGCCGTATGCCTGTCCATTCAGTCTGGGAGTTACAGGTGATTTCTACAGGCTGCTCTGGTTCAAACCTACGATGACATTTATATTGTATCCTTGAATTGATGTTGTAGTTTGGTCTCTGATCTCCCACAATCTCTGCATTTGGGATTATTGGTGCTGCACACATTTTTTCTTTAAAACAAAAAATATCCATCATATTAATTAAGTTGGCTTGGAAAAGCCAACTCACTGATCTGCTACTTAAGCTTTTTATTCTTCTTCTTCTTAGACTAATTTTCTAAATGCTACTCCACCTAGACTTTTCAAGCTACAACCACTAAACTCGGACTAGACCTTCAGACTGTTCTGACTTAGTGTGCTATATCTTTTCAGACTGATCAGATTTACGGTGCTGATTAAAACTTGGAAAAATCCCATAGACTTTCATTGACGGAATGTTCAGATGAGCCATGACTGAATTCAAATTTTGACAGTTGGAGAGGCTCATCAGACCCCATTAGCTGCCATTCTATGTACTATTTCTAAACCATTGACACTCATTCAAACTCCCATTCTATCTAATATTTCTAATCTATCTATCTATCTATCTATCTATCTATCTATCTGACTATTTCTATCTATCTATGTATCTGACTGTTTTTTATCTATCTATCAACCACCCAGAACAACATGGCACCAGCAGAGCAACCACACAGACCACCCTAGCAACAGCATAGCAACCACCCAGAACATTCTAGCAACCACATAACCACCCAGAACACCCTAGCAACTGCATAGCAACAGCCTAGCAACCATTTTGAGTACCCTTGCAACTGCATAGCAACACCCCATCAACCAACCCAAGTACCCTAGCAACCACATAAAAACACCCTATCAACCAACCCAAGTACCCCTAGCAACCACATAAAAACACCCTAGCAACCACGCTAGTACCCTAACCCTTTCTAATCTATCTATCTATCTTTTAAAACTACTAAACTTAAACAATTTCAAACTGAAATACTTCAAACTTCAAGCTTTTAAAACTACTTCAAACTTTCTGACTAGGCTTTTTCAAGCCAACATAAACTTTGTCTACAAACTTTTTAATCTAGTTTGAATTCATATTATATGCACAAATTGTAAGATTTACTATCAGCACATACCAGCACACAGTGGTTTTGGAGTCCATCCGTCTTGTGTACATGTGGCCACTGATGCCTTTTGTTCATACCCAGACATGCAATAGTAAGTTTTTCTTGCTCCCAATTTCATATCTCCCCTGAAGTAAGAGTGTGGGTTATACACATGCTGGTCACGTGGAACTTCACATTTAATATCTGAAACAAGATTCACATTATTTTAATAACACAGTAAGTTCAGCTCCTAATGCAGAAGTCTTTCTCTACAATCTTACCCTCACAAACAGGCTCATGATCCCACTTCCCGTTCTCTTGACATGTAAATGATCTGATGCTTTCTTTTGTAAATAAGATCCAGTATCTTTCAGCACAGTTAATCTCCACACTTTCTCCAGCTCTAAAAATAGTTTTTCCCGCTGGTTTGATCATGTTTACTCCAAATCTTGTTGACTTAAGCTCACAAGTTACTTCTGTAAGAATCAAAACAAAAATCTGTGAAAATGAATTTGAATTCTGTGTTTTTTTTCCTAAAGTGAATAAATAAAATTCCATATAAGGCAGGCTACATATAATATGTTGTTTCGAATGCACTTTTATGTTTTCTTACTTTATTTTCACGAGTGACACCACTGATGTTTTGGCATTACGAAGGGTGTATAGACAGTTATTTTTTATTTTTTAACAAAAACGTACAATATTGATGTATTTATAGCACTAAAACGTAAAAATACTTACGTATTAATGGCAATAAAACGTAAAATAATTTACGTGTCCAAGTGTGAATGTGAATGAATTCCCATGTATTAATATTAAATCGTGGCATGTTTTAAATCTGTTGAATTCAATTGTCATATCAATACATGTTTTAGTCGAATTTATTGAATGCAGTTTACTCATCTACTTAATAATAGGAGCACAAAAAAATAATTAAAAAAATTTAAAAATAATAATAATAATAATAATAATAGGTGCACTATGTAATATTACATGTGGTCTTTATCTCAACGGTCGGTGGAAAAGAATTGGGATAGGACTCGGGAGCAAATCATGTTCATGGATGCGATTATTAACGTTACTGTAGTATGAAGCAGAGCAGGACCCCAGCTAACAGAATTTTGTTTTAAGAACGTTCTCTAAATATTCAGTGTTGGTTCTGGGAATGTAAAAAACGTCCAGTTTTCTTGACGTTAGAGGAACGTTTTTAGAAGGTATAATGTTCCTCAAACGTTCTATCAACTTAATTTTGATTTAAAATTCAACATTCTACAATGTTGAATTTTAGATCAAAATTAAGTTGAAAGAATGTTTAAGGAACATCATACCTACCTTTAAATAACATTCTACAAACATTAAGGAAACTGAACATTTTCATGTTTTTGGAATGTTACAAATCAACATTCTTAGAATGTTGAATTTTAAATAAAAAATAAGCGGTTTCAGGCTCCCAAAACGCCAGATCTGTCTGGACGAATCGCCAATAAGATTTTTACGTATACAACTTAACGCGTCTCCATGTGGATTGACTCCTAGTTTTCCTGACTTGTCTTACTGTCATTATATTTACCTGTGTCTTGTTAATTAGCTCATTTGTTCCCTTTGTTTGTTCATGCTTATAAGCCTTCACTTCTCCCTTAAGCTGGGAACACACTAAAAGATTTTTAAAATGTGAGAGACCACAAACATGAGGAGAAAAAAATCTTAAATTTAACCGTTTTGCTCATAAAGTGTGTGGTGTCCTGACTGTGAAAACGGCAAATCTCACAAAATCTCTTCACTTCAGAATAAACATGGCGGATGATAGGCAGGAAGAAATTGTGATGAAAGTGTTTGGAATGATTTTGACAGAAAATTCACAGGAAAAAAAAGAAAGAAAAGGGTTTGGGTGAAGTCGTGGAGACGGCAGGAACATGGTCTTTCAATCAACAATCAACAGCGCCAAAAACTCCAGTTTTATTCAAAGAATCTCTTAGAGTACATTTACACAACAACGATGTACTAAAATCAGTAAAAACAAATAGACACAAGGTTATGTCAAAAACACAAGTTCACAAAACACAGTCGGTTATGTCTGTGAACGTAAACACCAGAGACAGAAATCACATGTGTATAATAGATCTGTGGCGCATTCCCTTCAAAAACAAAACTTATCCACCATGTCTTTAGCAGCTCTGATATTGAGAGTAAATGAAGTTTATCGTATATCCAACAACAAAATACCTCAATCGCTTGTGAGAGATTTGTGTCGCTACAGCTGATCTGGTGTAGAGACAACGGCAGACAGTGTACAACTCGCTCAGGGCGGAAACTATGCTAATACGGCAGAGTCAGTCAGCAGAAGTGGGCGGGGCCAGAGCAATGTGACGTCATATTGTGCAGAAAATAAAAACGGCTTCTTCTATGAGACTGTGAGGTTTTATGGGGATTTTAAAAAAGAAGTGGGCGGATTTTTTATCATTATAGGGTTGTTGTGCACACACACTGCCAACACACATTTATGTTCAAGCACCATGACAAAGTAAATTTTGCATAATAGGTCCCCTTTAAGGTTCAGTGAACAAAGCATGAAAAACATTTTTTAAACCCTTTCCAATAAAGATCTGTACAGCTTATTTGGATTTTACAAAACTATCTTTATTATACAGCATCCTTAAAAAGCGACATTTGTTTTCTTTCTTTCATTTATTTTTTCTTGAGTTTGCTTTGCATATATAAAATGCATAAATATAATTCAAGAAACATGTTGAACTAAAATCCACACCACAGTCAGTCCAATTATTAACATGTTTTTAATCACAAGGGTTGTTAAAGGAATGTTGATAAAAAATGCAAATAATTTCTGTGAGATATCAGGAATTTGTAGCTGAATGAGAATATATGTACAAAACAGGGAACAGGTGTGCAACAATCAGAAACCATGGAAACAAACTATGAACAAGAACTCAGAACAGTGACAGGGAAAACCATGACAAAGAAACTAAACAGATCAGGACTATGAAACTGAGGGTATACGTTTACATGACAATGATGTACTAAAAGTGGAAAAACATTTCCTTTGTGTTTTTCACATACAGCACTTATGTAAGCTAAGTAAATGAAAGTTAATTTTTCATCTTTTTTTGTGTTAATTTAAAATTAGACAAATCTGATGTTATTTAATCTTGTCATGTATATTTTTTTTCATTATGTTTTCAGTATATTTCATTTTTTTCACCCTAAGTAGATTTACACAAACTGAGAAAGTCAAAAAGCGTTAGTGCCCAACTCTGCCCTAATCACATTACTTTTTTGATGTTAATCAAATTACATTCTAATAACACAAATACATTTATTTACAGTCAAAAAAGTTAGTGCAGATGAAACAGCCGTCACAGTAATAGCTGAAATATAACTAGTGATGCATGATGTCCAACAAGCCTTTCCTAAAGCCCAGGCACAAAAAAAGCCTGCCTAGAGTTTGCCAGGGCCCATGCTGACAAAGATGAAGACTACTGGGACTCTATACTCAGGAGTGATGAGACCAAGATAAATGTTTTTGGAACTGATGGCTTCAAAACTGTATGGCGTCGCAAAGGTGAGGAATACAAAGAAAAATGCATGGTGCCTACAGTGCAACATGGTGGTGGCAGTTTGCTTATGTGGGGCTGCATGAGTGCTGCTGGTGCCGGGGAGCTGCATTTCACTGATAGCATCATTCACAGATGTACTGCTCTATACTGAAAGAGAAGAAAATGACAGTGACAATGATCCTAAACACACATCTAAGGCCACGGTGGGAATTCGGAAGAAGAACAGGGTGAAAGTGATTCAGTGGCTTCTGATCTGAACCCAATCGAACACCTATGGGGAATTCTGAAGAGACAAGTTGAGCATCACTCTCCATCCAGCATCCAGTCTCTAAAAGGTCATTCTTGAAGAATGGAAAAAGATAGATGTTGCAAAATGTCGTCAAATTGTTCATTCCATGCCTAAAAGACTTGGTGCTGTCATTAAAAATCATGGACGCCATACAAAGTACTAGATGTAGTAGTTTTTGTTGTGGGGTGTACTCACCCTAATTTGAGTAAAACTGAAAAATGTGTAATCTAAGTTATATTATTAACCTTACTTTCATGTTATAAGTTAAACAGATGTTATATTAAACTTAGTCTTGTTTTCTATGTGAAATTTGAATTTGAAAACATGAATTCTATTTTTTTTTTTTTAAATGTATTCATAGTTCATATAAAATCATTCACTCTGGTCTGCAAACTCCACCTATGCAGTAACTGTGAACAAGTATAATTTCCTGTAAATGGAAAAAAAAACCAAAAAAAAAAACCTCATCTGATGCAGCAACTCATATTTGTAATTTAGACACACCAAAAGATAAGTTACTTTAGAGAAGTCAGACTTCTTGAGTCATATAATGCAACACATGAACAGGAAGCAAAGGACAGTGTCCAAAATAATTGCCATGTTCACCTCTGAACTCTGTAGTTTAATTCTGTTAATGTTTTTCACTGGCTCATGTTCTTCTTGAATCAAATTATATAGTATGATTATGTGGTGAATGAATCTGTCACATAGAGCATTGGAAATGAGTGAGATTGAAGAAGATTCAGAACACTTTCAAACTTTCAAACATTGCAAAAGTACAGTCATTGTGAAATATATTTGTTACTGCCATTGCAGAATTGAGCAATATATTGAACTGATAAAAAAAAAAAAAACAGATGCAGAAGAGTTTGTACCTTAAAGTATTCGGCTGACTGAGCTTAAACTGGTGTTGTTGTCTCTTTTCACATTAAAAAAATTGTTGTCTCATTTCACATTTCACTATTTCACTATTTCACATTAAAAAAAAAAAAAGTAAAAGTTGGATGTCATTTACTGGATGTTACTTACTGGACTTTTGGTAAACACTGAATTATTAAACTCAAAGGTCTTGTCATGTGATAACAGATTATTGCCACACAATGAAACTTTTAAAAATGTATTGCAGTTTTTTTTAAGAAATATTGAAAAAAAGAGTGCAAAACCTTCAGAAAATGTTGACTGTGAACATAAATGTTAAACTCTCTTGATCAATTGCACCACCAAGTGGTCCCTGTGTGAAGTTTAAATGTGTGATTGTATTTATTATCTTCTTAATAGAAGATAAAAGCACTTCTGCACTTTTTTTTTTTGTTGCAATTTTTTGCACTATGATGTATATCTGGCCTCTGTATAATAAATTGATACAAGCTTTTTGGCTGATTTTGGATGTGTGCAGATGTTTTTTCATTCTTGCATCATTTATTATTTTAAAATATACACCATACTTTTCTGGTGTATTAACTGCAACAGACAAAAAGATTGTCAGCAATTCCATCAGAATACCCGTCTATTAACCAGCCAAACCTTGAACCCTTGCTTAATATGCAAAAAAAAAAAAAAAAAAAGAAAAAAAAAAGTTATGGATAGATGTGAGCTATAGTCATGAATTCTCTCTATCTTTCCACACTTTGTAATGTCACATGTATTAACCAAGTATTTATAAATGTGATTAATTTAGATAAATGTACATTTTACGTGATATTATATGATTTTGTAGTCAAGTGTCCCAGCTCTTAAGCACTATTTTTTATATAATAAATGGCTGACTATACATAATCATGGCTACTCACCAGATAAAGAAATATGGAGACATCAAATATTGTTTTGAGTTTAAGTTATTTTATAAACTTGACTGTATATTATTCTAAAAGCTTCTGCTTAGGAAATGCTTGTTTATTACAATGTACAAAACAACCAACCTTGAAACAAGATGAACACCACATCTTTGTGCCCTGTGTCATTTACATTTTACCAGGTTAAAATCTAATAGCTCAAGCTTTACACTTGATTTATTTATAACACATTAACTTTGAATTATGCTGTGAACCCCCTCACTTGCACTATTTTGAATAGGCTATTGCTTGAAAATGTCTTGTTGTTATAGGTCTAGCTGTATGATATATCATAAACATGTCATCCAACTCTATCTAATCTTTCTTTTTGTTTTTGCTTTTCTGATGGTTTTCAGCTTTCTCTTTCTGCAAATTGTATAGTTGTATAGTGTATAGCAGTATGATCCAGCACCCAAAATACTACAAAAATACTCTGTTCTTTGCGGAAGACGGATAAAAAGACGCACAGGAAACAAAATCCTTCAAAAAGGATTCCCAGGAAAAATACAAGTCAACACCATTATGGCTAAAAATTTGCTAAGGAGTATTTCCTACTAAAGCAAGGTGTTATTTGACTCTGACAGCAACATGCCCAGTGTATTATGGGTGTTGAAGTTTTCCTATTTGCCAAAAAAGAAGACAACAGCTTTTTTTCTAGGTTTTCTGTATTAAGGTATCACCGATTTCATTTGTACAGCTCTCATTTTGAACTCTCATTTCACAAATAATTTTAACTTTTGTTTTCTGTCTTCTTTTTCTCTAGTCAGGTATCACCGATTTCAGATTTTCTCCTGCCTTTCTTCTGAATAGCAGCCAAGTTTTATTGAAAGCGCATTTTGCCAGCAGTGAAGTAGCCCTTTAATCTATACTCAGATAGCAAGCAATGATCAAAATAATGTTAAATCACTGTTAATGTGTCAACGTTAACTGCATTGAATCAATATCACTTTTGCACCCGCAATTAATGTTGAAATTTCAACAAAAAAATCAATGGTAATGGCATTGAATCAGTGTTACAATATGATGCTACATGTACATGCAAGTAAAACCTGCATGCAGTTCACTTTCAGTGTTTCACCATCATTATCTGAATCTTTCCAAACTGTTTTTCATTTGTAATATCCTCTCAAAAACATTTTGAGAAGGACAAACAAATGTTACACAAAGATGTAATAGTCAACACTCTTTAAAACCATTTAAGGTAAGTGTTGGGTGTGATTATAATATGGATAACATTCTACATATTAAAAATGAATAAACTCACCTTGACCTCGCACCACAGTAACAGAAAACAGAAAACAGGAAAAGCTGATGATTTGTACAGGAACTCTCATTTTGAACTCTCATTTCACAAATGACTGTAACTTTTGATTTCTGTCTCTTTTTGTATTGTGGAGGAAAGGAGGAGGACTCTTTCAGTCAAAAGGAGGACTCTTTTATACCAGACCACTTTATGGTCATGCAGAAGTGCATTTTGTTTAAAAGAAAAATAATTTTTATCTGATGTTTACAGCTGTCAACTGAACACATCAAAATACAGTGATAACCTGCTGTATCATGCAATTCATTTTCAGTCTGATCATGAGTCTATTTCACAAATGGATTTAAGTTTTGGGATCTGCTTTATAATATGTATAAAATTTAAATTCAAGTCAATAAAATGTAACTGAAAAGGACATTAAGATGAACAATAATATCATCAAAAATAATAACTTGCCTTCACTAAAGGAAAACAACCAAAAGACAAATAAAAGCCAAGAATGTCTACAGAAATTCTCATTTTGAGTTCACATCACAAGTAGTTTTTTTTTTTTTTTTTTTTTTGTCATTTGGAAAAACCAAAGGACAAGTTACCTTAGACAAATCAAACTTCTTAATTCAAATTTATGTAACATATAAACAGGAAGCAAAAAGAAAGTTCCAAAATATTTTATGTGTTCACTACTGTGTTTTACAGGTAAACCTGTTAGATATTTTTTTCAGTGTTAATAACCAGTGTTATTTACATTTAAAGAAGAAAATTATTATATGAATTAATCTGTCCCTTAGAACAACGTGAAGAAAAACTACAGAAATGAGTGAGATGAAAGAAATTTCAAAATATTCACATATTTCATACACATTGCAAAATATATAACTGCCACCAGAGGTGGAAAGTCCAGGGGTCAGAAAGTAAAAGTCCTGCCATATTTTTATTCCACCCACTGAAGCTGTGTTAAAGTTAATGAGATAATTAAGTGGTTAATTGAGTGATGATTGACAGTTATTGAAGACACCTGATGTTAACAAGCTGAATCACCAACACAAAAAAAAATTTGGTCAGGTGGTGTTGGTTATGTTTTCGCATAATCATTATTTGACTGGAACCACCAAACTCATTTAGAATCCAATTGCTGAGTTAGACTTACATTATTACAGCAGCAGATACAGCTTTTTCAAAACAATCCAAAGAATTTCTTTAAAGCTGTCCTGGTTAAATAAAAAAAAAAAACAACACTTTCATTTAGAGACACAGACATCAAGAATCAGCCTGTGAATCTCAACAGTGGTGAGAATAATAAAGCATGTTGCAGTGCATTCTGGGTACCACCAATCAAAATTCATCCATGGTTCCCATCATCCATTGCTGCATGAATAAATTATGAGCTGAATTGTCTTAGTAATTTCCTTTAATCTCACTATTTTATTTTTTGCTATTTTTATGTGACTTTTTAGTAGCTTGTTTTCTAATGTTCAGAATTGATCTGTTGATCAGAATATGTTGCTTGTCACCGTCGTTGAGATTCACAGGCTGATTCTTGATGTCTATGTGTGCCTAAAAGAAAGATTTTATTTTTTTTTTTTTTTTTTTTTTTTTTTTTTTTTTTTTTTTTAAAAAATAAGAACAACTTTTACCTTTGAATTGTATTGAAAAAGCTGGATCTGCTGCTGTAATTAATAATGTAAATCTAACTCAAAGATTGGGCTCTAAATGAGTTTGCTGGTTCAGGTCAAATAATAATTATGTGAAAACATAACCAACACCACCTGATCCTTTTTTCTTTGTTTGTCTGGCTGTTATAAGTCAGTTACAACAGTCCAAACAAAACCTAATATTAAAAAGTCAAGGGTCAAGAGCCCAACTAAAGCAAAAAATGCTGATCTCCATGATGGTGACTTAAAATTGTGATTTTCTCCTTTGGTCATTCTGCTTGTTAACATCAGGTATCTTCAATAATTATCAATTATCACTCAATTAATCACTTAATTATCTCATTAACTTTAACACCGCTTCGGTGGGTGAAATAAAAAATATGGCAGGACTTTTACTTTCTGACCCCTGGACTTTCCACCTCTGGCCGGAAGTGATCTCTCGCGCGTATACGTCACTCATTGTTTACACAGTGCACAAACATTGTAGGTACCACGGCTAATCAAAATGGTACTTACTTGCGCTTATCCGGATTGTTCAAACCGACTTAATACTAAAAGAGGTTACTAAAAGTTTTCTCGCGTGAACTCATTCGGGAGTGGTGACTTTCCACATATTCCCAACTTCTGAGCCTGCTCGCCTGAAGTTATGGTTGATTGCTCTTCGGCTGGATATCAACACACCCATTAACTTACTAAAGTTGTTGAGGGTCTGCAGCGATCATTTTTCCCCTGATGATTTTACATACCCAGGAGAGGATCACGTACGACTTAAACCATCAGCTGTGCCTATGGTTTTTCCACATCCAACTGAGGTATGACACATACATGATCTTTTTATGTGTCTTTTTTATTGGTAAAGCTGCCTTTATGAAAAGTACCAAAATAAAATGAAGTTTTGATGTAATAAAACCATGTTTCTTAGTGGTTTACTTCCATTTGTATAACAACTGTTGTACTACAGGCACCACGTTTAAACTACGCCAGAGTGCGTAAACACCTCACGCACCGGATGCCGTGTGCGCGCTCAAGGCAGTTGGACATAGTGGTGTGTTAGAGGTAAAAAAATGATATAAATACTGTTCGGTTTCTCGCACAAACCGATCGTTTCGTGTCTTAGGACATCAATGTGTCGTCACGAGCTGCAGGGTTTAACCCCTTAACTGTCACGATCCTGTTGGCGGGACGCCTCCTAGCCAGCACACCCATGTAGGCACATGGTTTAGCCCAGACGAAATGAACACCATTCAGAGTGCACACTACAGGCTGTTAAATGTAACACTGAATCAGTGTTGGAGTTAATGATATAATTAAGTAAGTGATTAAGTGATGATTGAGCTTTATTGAAGATAGCTGCTGTTAACAAGCAGAATCAACGAAGGAAAGACAAACAACAAGAACAGAAAAAATCGAAACACTAGAACCACAACTGACTTCAGCCACAGCCTTAGATAAAAGAAGACATTAAATCTCTCAAGATCTCAGCAGAGGAGGATTAAACAACTCTCTCTTATTGAGAATTAAGAGAGAGAGTTATTTTGTAGTTGATTTTTTATTGAAATTAGGTTTGTTTATGCCACCATCATGGTGATCAGTGTTTACTTTAGTTGGGTAGTTTGTCTTTGTAATGTTAGAGTTCCTCTGGTTGTTTTAACTGAGTTTCTTATAGCAAGAAAAGCAAGAGAAAACACAATCTGATGCTGTGGCTGTTTCATGACAAGAATTTAATCAATGTGTAGTGGCTTAATTCACTGATCTTATGAGTGAGTTTAATATGAGCAAAATCTTACTAACTTTGTTTTATTGTGATTTGTGTAAAGATCCAGCACAGTTTTAATCAGAAAGTCTGAAGAAGTTTTATAACAGATTGTACACTAAGCACTTTAAACTACGGTGAGATTTACTCACAAACATACATCAAGAATCAGCCTATGAATCTCAACAATGGTGACATGCTTAATGCCGCAATGCATTCTGGGGGCCATAGATGAGTTTTGCATGATGCACCCAAGAATGCATTGTGGCATGAAGCATGTCACCATTGCTGAGATTCATATGCTGATTCTAGATGTCTGTGTGTGAGGAAGTTTTGCAGCAGTTTAAAGTGTTTAGTATACAATGTGTTTTATTATGAATTTTGCTTTTCTGATTAAAGCTAAAGATCCAACACAAACTTAATAACATTTTGCTCATATAAAGCTCAGTCATTTAAGCCACTACATGACAACTATATTCTTATCATAAAGCAGCTAACAATAGGTGATCACATTTTCTCCTGTCTTTCTTGCCATAACAAACAGCTACAACAGCCAGAGAAAAACTAACACTAAAAAAGTCAAGAGTAAAACTGCCTAACTAAAGCAAACACTGACCTTGATAATGGTGATATCAAACAAAACTATTATTTTCAACAAATCATCAACATCTAAACTTCTGGTAATTCTCATTAACAACTTTTGTAGATGTTTGTCAGAAATAAAGTCAATCTGGTTAGTAATAAGTGAAGCTGGTAATGCTGTTTGTGGAGTTGTTTGATCAGATCTTAAGAGATTTAATGGCTTTTATCTTCAGTTGATTTCATCTAAGGCTGTGGCTGAAGTCATAGATCTTGTTGTTCCTCTGTCCTTCTGTGATTCTGCTTGTTATCACCTAATTATCTCATTAACTCCAACACCAATTCAGTGTTATGTTAAACAGCCTGTAGTGTTCACACTGAGTAGTGGGCTAAACCATGTGGGGCCTCCATGGGTGTGCTGGTTGGGAGGCGTCTGGCCAGCAGGACCGTGACAGTTAAGGGGTTAATTTGGATTTGTCTGTGCATGTTTTTTTTAATCTCATAGATTTTGTTACCCTTGCAATGCATTATACGACTGACAGACTGCAACGGTTGGAGTTAAAAATCATAATTTGTGTTCTACTGAAGAAACAAAGTCACCTACATCTTGGAAGCCCTGGGGGTAAGCAGATAAACATCAAATTTTCATTTTTGGGTGAACTATCCCTTTAAAACTGAAAGACTAAAACAGTTGTCTCCTAGATGACCTAGATGATCCTCCTTATCTCACACTGAAAAAAAAAAAAAAGTTTGCCTTTAACTTTATACGTAAATGGTTGTCATGTGGTAGCTGAGTTTTGGCACATTCAATGAATAGGATAAACATTTTTAAAAATAGATTATAGAATTTTTATAGAATTTAACAGATTTTTTTATATACATTTAACCTAAATGTAAAACTAAATATTATGAGCCATTTTATTTTCTGTTCATTTTCAATGAGGTTTACAATTTTAGCAATGCTGTTTCCAAAATTTGTAAAATAAAATTAATAAAAAAATAAAAACCTTGATTTGTGTGATTTTATTATTTATTAATCAAAATTAATAAAAAAAATTATACAAATTAATAATAATAATTCATTAAAAAAAAGAAATAAAAATATCCAGAATGAGCAACAGGGTGTAACGTGTATGAAATTTTGTCTTCTGTGATAGTTTGCCCCATAATCTGACCTAGGCCAAATCCACATGAAGCCAGAGCTTTGCCTATCTGATCTTTGTTGTCCTCGTTCTAGAAAAAAATTACGTAAACACAGCGTCATCTCAAGAAATATTTGCATACACACGAAAGTACTGAAACCGACTCAAAACGATGTAGCATATATGCCAGACCAATATGTGGCGCTGTAATTCTGCCACAGGGATACACTAAAAACGGAGAATAAGAATTGAGCATGCGCATAAACCTTGCACGCTGTATACAAACTTAAGTAAAGCTTAGAAATAAAGCTTTATTTTAGTAAAGCTAATAGCTTCTACCACACGAACACAATCGTGTAGTCCGCCATCATTGTTGTTGTTGCTGTCACGTGACACAGAGGTGTCTGATAGGGTCGACACGTGGGGTGATGACAAAATATACGGATTGGCTGTACACATGAAAACACAAGGGTGTCGTTTTCAGACAGGTCCACTCTGGGACCCGGTTTCAAAAAATAGCGGTTTCAGGCTCCCAAAACGCCAGATCTGTCTGGACGAATCGCCAATAAGATACAATTTTTTTACGTATACAGCTAAGCGTGTCTCCGTGTGGATGGGCTCCTAGTTTTTCTGAGTTGTCTTATTGTCATTATATTCACCTGTGTCTTGTTAATTAGCTCATTCGTTCCCTTTGTTTGTTCATGCTTATAAGCCTTTAGTACTCCCTTAAGCTGGGTACACTCTAAAAGAGTTTTAAAATCGTACAATTTTTTTAAAATGTGAGAGACCACAAACATGAGGACAAAAAATCCTAGATTTAACTGTTTTGCTCCTATAGTGTGTGGTGTGCCATGATGTGACAAAGTTCCGACGGATGATAGGCAGGAAGAAATTGCGATGAAAGTGTTTGGAAAAAAACTCACACTTTGAGACCCGTTTTCAAATGTTTTCGTTTTCAGGCCACCAAAACTCTTTTGTCATGTAAATGAACAGACCAGCACACCCTTAGGCGAACAGATGGGCGCAAATGCATTTGCGATTTAAACAATGTGGGCGCTGAACGTGAAAATGAGAACTGTGTCAGGCTGAAACTAGCAAAAACACTTGCGTCGCACCTGACGTCGCATTTTGCCGGGTGTATGATAGGGTCCAATATTTCAAACAAATACACACAAGGTTATGTTAAAAACATAAAGTTCATAAAACACAGTCGGTTATGTCTGTGAATGTAAACACCAGAGACAGAAATCATGTATATTAGATCTGTGGCACAAACAAAACTTATCCACCGTGTCTTCAGTGGCTCAGATATCGGGAGTAAATGAAGACTGTTACGTTCACTCGTATATCCAACAACAAAATACCTCAATCGCTTGCGAGAGATTCGTGTCGCTACAGCTGATCTGGTGTAGAGACAATGGCAGACAGTGTACAACTCGCTCAGGGTGGAAACTATGCTAATATGGCAGAGTCGGTCAGCAGAAGTGGGCGGGGCCGGAGCAATGTGACGTCACATGCAGAAAATGAAAACCGATTGTTCTATGAGGCTGTTGAGGTTTTATGGGGATTTTAAAAAAGTTCTTGTGTTTCTCTTTTCTTCAGTGATTCTATCATAAATGCTCAATCATCACTTAATTAACAGCTTAATTATCTCATTAACTTTAACTCTGCTTCAGTGTTATTTTAACACTATTCAGAGAGGGACCAAATGTACTCTGAGCAGAGTTGATTTAACTCTGGGGATTTTACTGTGCAAGTCCCCTTTAAGGTTCAGTGAACAAAGCATGATAAACATTGTTTAAACCCTTTCCAGTAAAGATCTGTACAGCTTATTGGATTTTACAAAACTATTTTAAATAGTTGTTAAAGGAATGCAAATAATTTCTGTGAGATATCGAGAATTTGTAGCTGAATGAGAATGTATGTACAAGCTTGTGTGTGTTTGTGTTTGTGTGTGTGTTTGTGAATGATATTTAGTCATGTAATGTAATGGCAAAAATGGCATTGATAGCCATATTTTCTTAATGTCTTGTACTGCTGAACATGGTATGGTGGATGGGACTATTCATATGGAAATTATATATGACATTATACATGGTAAAACTAGGCGTTGTAAGCTGGATATTTCGGGGAGGTGACGGGGTGGAGATGCATGTATGCACAATCCTCCGCTGACTGGGGTTTTATAAAGGGAATTTTGCACAGGATATGGCATGCGCATGGTTTTATAAATCTGAAAACTTTTGTGGATTCTTGATTCTTGGCTTTTGTGTGTACGCACACTTTGAGGATAAAATCTACGGAAAGTTTTATGAGGCCCCAGGTCTGTATACACCTCTTTTCATGCAGTGTGCTCTCCCTGCTCTTATCTGTGCTAGGCTGCATGGATGAGCAGGGAATGCTTATTGTCAATCATCTTTGATGATAGTGCTCCTGACAGAAAGATAGTAAGATCCAACTTCATTGATTTGATAAGAAAATATAAATTCGATTATTTAAAAAAAAAAAATGTATTTATAGCTCAGACAAAATAATTGGCTCTGGTCTGCAAACTCCACCTATGCAGTAAATACACACTCAAAGTGAATAACATCACCATAACTTCCCTCTTCTGTGTTGCCTGATGCAGTCAAACTCTCATCTGTGCTAATGGCTTGACTTCTCATAGCAGCCAATAAACGTAAAAACAAAAAAATAAAATAAATAAAAAATAAAGAAACCAACAAAAAAACAATCAAACAAGTTAAAGTAAAAAACAGGGCAAAAAAAAAAAAAAAAAAAAGTAAAGTTACTTTAGAGAAGTCAGACTTCTTGAGTCATATTTATGCAACACATGAACAGGAAGCAAAGGACAGTGTCCAAAATAATTGCCATGTTCACCTCTGAACTCTGTAGTTTAATTCTGTTAATGTTTTTCACTGGCTCATGTTCTTCTTGAATCAGATTATATAGTATGATTATGTGGTGAATGAATCTGTCACATAGAGCATTGGAAATGAGTGAGATTGAAGAAGATTCAGAACACTTTCAAACTTTCAAACATTGCAAAAGTACAGTCATTGTGAAATATATTTGTAACTACCACTGCAGAATTGAGCAATCTATTGAACTGATAAAACAAAAACAAAACAAAACAAAACAAAAAAAAAACAGATGCAGAAGAGTTTGACCCTTAAAGTATTCAACTGACTGAGCTTAAACTGAGATATTCTCCTTTTCTCCTTTGGTGATTCTGCTTGTTAACATCAGGTGTCTTCAATAATGGTCAATCATCACTCAATTATCTCATTAACTGTAACACTGCTTCAGTGGGTGGAATAAAAATATGGCAGGACCCCTGGACTGACCCCTGGACTTTCCACCTCTGCTCCCTTATCTCATTTGTTATGGCCCAGGATCACGCCTTCCGGAAGGGGGCGTATTGTCATGATTATGCTTAGAGTCACACTTATGGACTCTTAGTTTGTTTATCTTCAGTCACATGTCTCCTTTGTTCTCAGTTTCCAGCCATTTGTTTGTCTTCTAGGTTACTCATCATGCTCTAGATTATTACTGTCGTTACTCATCAGTTCCCTCATTTGTATCACCTGTGTTTATCTAATCATCTTTGTGTTCTCTCAGTATATATTCTGCCTGTGTTTTAGTTCTCAGGATTGGTTCTTGTTAAATGTTAGTTCTAAATCTGTCATTTGGTCATTCACTTTGGTTTTAAAGGCTTTTTTTTCAATTTTTTCATTGTACTCAGTACAATACACATATGCTCACTTAACTGGCATTTAAAAAATTCAATGTCGTTTTCATACAAGCACAATTTTAAACATTGCTTTTATCATTTATTTAGTTTTAATTGCAAGAATTCCAAAACAAAGAAGCTGAATTGGGAAAAAAAGTGTTTTTATTTTGATTGGCTTTATTTGTTTTTGCTTTGTAGAACAGCTGATGCTTCAGTGATGTTTTATTCACTGTCACACACACAGAGGCAAAGTCATCTCTCCATCATTACATGTTTGTCTTAGGTCACTGCCTATTGAAGATTTGCCATTCTGACAGCTAAAGGTGATTTTATCCTCATGTGGTGAGAATATCTTTTTCCGTCCACCCCATCGCAGCTCTATACCTCTTTCATCCATTACCTCCACAGACACTGAACAGGGCTCTGAAACAAACACAACATTTCACTCTCAGTGTTACAGAATACATTCATTGATTCATCAGCACCAGAACTACAACTTCAACTACAAAATTACAAAAAGAAAAAAGAAAAATCCAGTGAGAATGTCTTTAATGGTGTAGAGAGTTCATACACTAGTGAAAAACAAATGTACTAAAATGTATTTGAAACACATTTATTGCAAAGTTTACTACAAATACATTTACATATTTATGTACTTAATAAAAATACCCTGAAAATGTACTTTTGGTATACTAAATTGATATACTTAAAGTCTGCTAAGCTGGAACAACTAATTTTGTACTTAATACACTTTAATTGTGCGGAAGTAGTGCTGAAGTCCAACTAAACATATTCTTAAGTATATTTGATTGTGCTAAAGTGGAACTATTGCATACGGAAGCCCTAAAAGGCCATGGATTATTATTTTTTTCTATCTTGTTGTCTCGTGATCACAACTTATTTTCTTGTGATCTAAAGATAAAATTTGTTTTCTCGAGATC
Source organism: Hypophthalmichthys molitrix (assembly GCA_037950675.1). NCBI lineage: Eukaryota > Metazoa > Chordata > Actinopteri > Cypriniformes > Xenocyprididae > Hypophthalmichthys > Hypophthalmichthys molitrix. Next base: position 8,863,329 of record CM075501.1, on the reverse strand, counting down.
ACGACTTAATTTTCTCGGCATCTTGAGATAACAAAAGTTGTTTTCTCGTGATCACAACTTAATTTTGTTGTGATCTCGAGATAAAAGTTTTTTCTAGTGATCACATTTAATTTTCTCATCATCTCGACATAAAATTTCTTTTTACAATGATTGTTTGATTCTGAAACACTGCACCCGGATTCTACTGTTGCTATAGTTACGAACACAACTTTCACACGCATCTGATTGATGGATAAATCATGCGCTCTTATATGTTGTGGATGCTGTGATACAGTATCATGGACCAGATTTACTAAACAGGGCAAATTGGCGTGAGAGAGCAATTCTACTGCTGACACGCAAATTAAAGTCCCCCTGAAATTCAAAATTTAAGTTTTTTAGCTTTTAGTATGAATATGTTAGCCTTAATGTTATGAATAAGCTGGTGTGTTCCAAAACAATGACAAAATTCACTTTTAGGAGATATAAGCATTCAAATCTTACAGTCTCTCACTTCCGCTAAAATGTATCACAGATTTTCATGACATCACACTTCAGCTTCCCATCAAATCTTCTGTCCAATCAAATGCTCTCTAGAATCTGAAGTCCCACCCCCTCCTACACAATCAACAGACACTGAAGCTGCGGCTGAAACTGGCCATTTGTTCACACATTTACTAGTTTCTACATGGTGAATGACACATAGTGCAATATATAGAGGATAGGGGACAATTCAGACAGCATAAATATGCTTTCCATAGATGTGAATGAAGTCCGTTTTTGCATTAGTATAACGTGAACCGCCGCAGCGCGAGCACTCTGGCCCAGGGACACAAGAGCACAGAGCAGATCATATGCGTGAGTCGGCTCAGACCATGAAAGGTATCGGACCCATTTAAATTCTGCACAGAATGCTGTATTTTAAAGTGATAAAGTGGAGATTAGGAGGATAAACAGTTAGATATTAAAAGGAAACAGAGGTCTTACTGGGTTTAACGGTCCTGGCCGAGCTGTGATATAAACAAAACGCTATTATTAAAGCAATCATGATGTGTACAATCTGAGCCAATATGAATTAACACAGTAAGGTGGATATACAGTATACTGCACCCCATCAGTTATATTTGGTGCTATGCTGCCACCTGTTGGCACATTTGTGTAACTTAGAGAAGATTGGTCATGATAACAAGAAAACAACTTCTGTTATATCAAGATCACAAGAAAATATTAAGTCGTTATAACGAGAAAACAAGAAAGAAAAATAAATATAGTCCATGGCCTTTTAGGGCTTCCGTAATTGCAAATTTATATTACTGAAAACTTATCAATATTGACATTAAAAACACATTTTAGGCTTAATATTAAGAAATGTGCATTGTACACAAGCAGTACTCCAAATAAAGTTATAATTTTAAATAAATAATTTTTAATTTTCTATAACAATAAGTCTGTCAGTAAATATGTTAATATATTTGGACTATACTTAGTATGAAATAAATGTATTTTAAATATATTACTTTTTTTACTAGGGTACTTACTTAAGCACTTAATATTCCCTCTCCATTCTCCGTGTTCACAGGTCAAGTATCTGGAGTAGGGCTGATGCTGAACCAGTGTGTATTTATTAAAGCAGGTGTATTCAACTCTCTCTCCTGAATCATATTCATTTTTTGTCATTTCAATTGTATCTGCAAAGTTCACATGTGGTGGTGGCCCACATTTCCCTGAGGGCAAAGCAAAGTTGTTTTTTTATTTTTAGATCACCAAGAAAATGTGTCATTAATAAATCTCAATATCAGCCACATGCCTTTTTTATGGCCTTAAACCATAGAACATGTTATTAATGTTAGTAATGCACATTATTAATATGAGAATGTGTGTTCATTTTTCTAAATGCTTTAAAAATGCCTTTCTGTATTGAAGAGATCTGGGTGGGATTTTTCTATATAATATATTATAACTAGATCTAAATTTGTGTCTTAAGTTGTGTTTATCCATGTACAGTGCATCCGAAAAAGTATTGACAGCGCTTCACTTTTTCCTCATTTTGTTACAGCCGTAGTTCAAAAGGGATTACATTCATTATTTTCCTCTAAATTCTACAAACAATACCCCATAATGACAACATGAAAGAAGTTTGTTTGAAATCTTTGCAAATGTATTAAAAAAAAAAAAAGAAAAAAAAAGAAAGAAAAAAAAATCATATGTACATAAGTATTCACAGCATTTGCCATGACACTCAAAATTGAGCTCAGGTGCATCCTGTTTCCACTGATCATCCTTGAGATGCTTGGAGTCCACCTGTGGTAAAGTCAGTTGATTGGACATGATTTGGAAAGGCACACACCTGTCTACGGAGGTGGAAAGTCCAGGGGTCAGAAAGTAAAAGTCCTGCCATATTTTTATTCCACCCACTGAAGCAGTGTTAATGAGATAATTAAGTGATTAACTGAGTGATGATTGGCCATTATTGAAGACACCTGATGTTAACAAGCAGAATCACCAAAGGAGAACCCTTAACTTTTTAATATTAGAATTTATTTGGTTAATTCAGTTACAACAGCCAGACAAGCAAAGTTAAAAGATGATCAGGTGGTGCTGGTTATGTTTTCACTTAATCATTATTTGAGTCGCCAAACTCATTTAGAGCCCAATCTTGGAGTTAAATTTACATTGATTACAGCAGCAGTGATTCTACAGCAGAAGATACAGCTTTTTGTAAATAATCTAAAGGATTTCTCAAAAGTTTCTCAAAAAAAAAAAAAAAAAAAAAGAGAAAAGAAAATGATTCATTTAGAGACACAGACATCAAGAATCAGCCTGTGAATCTCAACAGTGATGAGAATAATAAAGCATGTTGCAGTGCATTCTGGGTGCCACCAATCAAAATTCATCCATGGCTCCCATCATGCATTGCTGCATGAATAAATTATGAGCTTAATAGTCTTAGTAATTTCCTTTATTCTCACTATTTTATTTTTTGCTGTTTTTATGTGACATTTTAGTAGCTTGTTTTCTAATGTTCAGAGTTGATCTGTTGATCAGAATATGTTGCTTGTTACCGTTGCTGAGATTCACAGGCTGATTTTTGATGTCTATGTGTGCCTAACATGAACTTTGTTTCTTTTAATTTTTTTTTTTTTTTTTATAAAAATCAGAACAAATTTTAAGAAATCTTTTGGGTTATATTGAGAAAGCTGGATCTTTTTCTGTAGAATCACAAAACTGCTGTAATCAATAATGTAAATCTAACTCAGAGATTGGACTCTAAATGAGTTTGGTGATTCAGATCAAATAATGATTATGTGGAAACATAGCCAACATCATCTGATCGTCTTGTCTTTTTGCTTGTCTGGCTGTTATAACTCAGTTACAGCAGCCAAATAAAACCGAATACTAAAAAGCTCAAATAAATCAAACCCCGATATCCATGACGGTGATGTAAAATTGTGATTTTTCTCCTTTGGTGATTCTGCTTGTTAACATCAGGTATCTTCAATAATGGCCAATCATCACTCAGTTAATCACTTAATTATCTCATTAACTTTAACACTACTTCAGTGGGTGGAATAAAAATATGGCAGGACTTTTACTTTCTGACCCCTGGACTTTCCACCTCTGTCTCAGACTGGGGAGAAGGTTCATCTTCCAACAGGACAATGACCCTAAGCACACAGCCAAGATATCAAAGGAATGGGTACATTCCTTTGATATAACTCTGTGAATGTCCTTGAGTGGCCCAGCCAGAGCCCAGACTTGAACCAGATTGAACATCTCTGGAGAGATCTGAAAATGGCTGTGCACCGACACTCCCCATCCAACCTGATGGAGCTTGAGAGGTCCTGCAAAGACGAATGGGAGAAACTGCCTAAAAAGTGGTGTGCCAAGCTTGTAGCATCATACTCAAAAAGACTTGAGGCTGTAATTGGTGCCAAAGGTGCTTCAACAAACTATTGAGCAAAGGCAGTGAATACTTGGGTACGTGATTTATTTAAAAAAAAAAAAAAAAAAAAAATTGCAAAGATTTCAAACAAACTTCTTTCACGTTGTCATTATGGGGTATTGTTTGTAGAATTTTGAGCAAGATAATGAATTTAATCCATTTTGGAATCAGGTAACATAACAAAATGTGGAAAAAGTGAAGCGCTGTGAATACTTTCCAGATGCACTGTAAAACCAGACAGAATTTTGTTATAAGAACGTTCTCTAAATATTCAGTGTTGGTTCTGGGAACATTAAAAATGTCCAGTTCACTTATTACTAACCAGACTGACTTTATTTCTGACAAACATCTACAAAAGTTGTTATTGAGAATTAACAGAAGTTTAGATGTTGATGATTTGTTGAAAATAATAGTTTTGTTTGATGTTACCATTGTCGAGGTCAGTGTTTGCTTTAGTTAGGCAGTTTTACTCTTGACTTTTTTTAGTGTTAGTTTATCAGCTATTCTATGATAAGAATGTAATCATCAGGTAGTGGCTTAATTCATTGATCTAATGACAAGCAAAATGTTATTAAGTTTGTGTTGGATCTTTTCTAGAAAAAAAAAAAACAACAAAACAGTTTTAATCAGAAAAGCTGAATTAGTTTTAAAACACATTGTACACAAAACACTTGGAAACTCCTGCAAAACCTCCTCACACACAGACATCTAGAATCAGCATATGAATCTCAACAATGGTGACCTGCTTAATGCCACAATGCATTCTGGGTACATTATGCAAAAAAGAATGCATTACGGCATTAAGCATGTCACCATTGTTGAGATTCATAGGCTGATTCGTGATGTATGTTTGTGAATAAATTGCGCCGTAGTTTAAAGCGCTTGGTGTACAATTTATTTTAAAACTCATTCAGATTTTCTGATTAAAACTGTGCTGGATCTTTACACAAATTATAATAAAACAAAGTTAGTATGATATTATTCATATTAAACTCAATCATAAGATCAGTGAATTAAGCCATTACACATTGTTTATGTTCTAATCATGAAACAGCCACTGCATCCAATTGTGTCTTCTCTTGCTTTTCTTGCTATAACAAACAGCCAGTAAAACTCTTACATTACAAAGACAAGTCAAACTACCCAACTAAAGTAAACACTGACCACCATGATGGTAACACAAAAAAAAAATTTCAATAAAAAAAAATCAACAACAAAAAAACTCTCTCTCTTAATTCTCAATACGAGCTTCTGTATATGGAGTTGTTTAATTCTCCTCTGCTGAGATCTTGAGAGATTTAATGTTTTCTTTTATCTAAGGCTGTGGCTGAAGTCAGTTGTAGTTCTAGTGTTTCGATTTTTTCTGTTCTTGTTTCTGTTTCCTTCATTGATTCTGCTTGTTAACAGCAGCTATCTTCAATAATGCTCAATCATCACTTAATTAATTACCTAATTATCTCATTAACTCCAACACTGATTCAGTGTTACATTTAACAGCCTGCAGTGTGCACATTTCATCTGGGCTAAACCATATGGGGCCTACATGGGTGTGCTGGTTGGGAGGCATCCCGTCAATGGGATCGTGACAGTTAAGAGATAAAACAACTCCACAAACAACATTATCAGCTTCACTTACTACTAACCAGACTGATTTTAATTCTGTCACATGTCTACAGAAATTCTTATTAAGAATAAACAGAAGTTTAGATTTTGTTGTCTTATTGACAGTTTCGTGTCTAACACAATTAGACATCATCACTCATCATACAAACCTCAACAATGGTGACAATAAATACATCTAAAAAACAGATTCAGCTGCATAATTTATTAATACCGCAGTGCATGCTGGGAGCCATTAATGTGTTTTGTATTCTGGCATGAAGCATGTCACCATTGTTGTGTTTCATATGCCGAATGTTGGTGTCTGTAAGTGTATAACTGGCACAAAACATGTTTTAAACAAAAAGTTAACCATGATGGTGTTATTTATACACCAACAGACATCAACAGTATTACATATTTTTATTCACATTGGTTTAATTTAATGCTTTTCAATAACATTCCAATTTCTTAAATCAGCAATTACAGAAAAATTTTTTTTTTTAATCTTTTTAAGGGTCTTTTCACACTGGACACAATTTTGACGCACAAATTATTCGCGCGACGGTTTTATTTTTTGATCAGCTGTTTGTGTAATGAGTGCTAATTGTGTCCGTGACTATGGAAAGTGAATGTGTTTGTGTTGCTGTCAGTACGACTGTGGCACTTAAATGTTTACATTGTGACTGGAAACATCGTAATATCAACACTTGAACATGACAGTCAGTGACTTGATATTAAGAGGACAGCTCACCTTAAGCAGACTGCCAAACGCTGCTCCGGATTGATTGGTTCCCTTAAGTTTGTGGTTTGTCTCGTCAGATGTGGTGCCACTATCTGAAATTTGCCACGGTCTCAAATTGTCCCACGGACATTCAAAAGTAAGTACGGAACCGGCCATGATAAAGTTTTAGCTCCTGTACAAGATTACCGTACTCCCCCTCAGACTGTTCTTTAAGACTGGGTGCACCCAAAACCTTCTTTTCGTTCTTTGAAAAAAAATGAAAAGCTCGTCTTCACTGGATGATGAAGTGTCCATGTTGTTTGTCCTGAGCAGTTAAACTGACCAACTTTTTCAATAGGATGAAGATTATTTTGTTGAAATATATATTTTTTTCATTCAGCTGTCGCCGCAAACGTTTTGGAATCTTTCAGAGCACAAACGTCGCAAATTCGCCTCGCGGCTGAGGTGAATGGTTTTGATGCGAACTATTCGCTTTTTCGTTTCACATTTCCGTTACGCGTCTGGTGTGAAAGGGCCTTTAAGCAGTAATTTATCAGTTATTGAAACAAACACGCTGAGATATTTTATGTATAAATGTTTTCTGAAAACATCTGCAATTGTTGATAAATAAGCAGCTCAACAAGGGTCAAGAGCTCAACTAAAGCAAACACAGATCTCCATGATGGTGACCTCAACGAAACATTTTCGATAAGACATCAACATCTAAACCTCTGTTAATTCTCAATGAGAACTTCTGTAGACGTGTGACAGAAATAAAGTCAGTCTGGTTAGTAATAAGTGAAGCTGGTAATTCTGTTTGTGGAGTTGTTTAATCAGATCTTCAGAGATTTAACGTCTTTTATCTTCAGTTCATCTAAGGCTGTGGCTGAAGAAAGTTGTAATTTGTGTTCTTATTTCTCCTTCTTTCAGTGCTTGTTCACAGCAGGTGTTTGGATGATTGAAAGAATGTTTCAGGAACATGAAACATTCTTTCATACTAACCTTTAAATAACATTCTACTAACATTAAGGAAACTAGACATTGTTATGTTCTTGGAATGTTACAAATCAACGTTCCTACAATGTTGAATTTTAAATCAAGTTTAAGTTGAAAATTAAGTTGAAAGAATGTTTGAGGAACATTATACCTTTAAAGAAAGTTCCTCTAACATCAAGAAAACTGGACATTTTTTACGTTCCCAGAACCAACACGGAATATTTGGAGAATGTTCTTATAACAAAATTCTGTTAGCTGGGTAGCTATGCAGGTTATTCTGGGTGGTTTCTAGGACATTGTTTCTTGGCTCAAGTGAATAGTGACTTGTGTGCCGATGAATTATGTACCAAAATTGAGCATTTACTTTAATATGAGCAATAGTGATGCTTGTAAACACTGCTAGTAAAACTCAATAATTAAGCATGTGACCTTACCTCCTACACATTTAGGGAATGGGATGTTCCATTCTCCATTTGACAAGCAGGTGATTTTGCTCTGTCCTTGTAATTTCACTCCCTTCCCAACACATGAAAGAGTTATTGTGTGTCCAGGTCTGATTGAAATCTCAGGCCCCGGGTGTCCGTCCGCAGTGATGTCTGATCTCATGTTCGCTGTCAGCTTTGCAACACACATTACCTCTAAAGAACAGAAAGATCGGATCAATTAAGCATCCTCCATGTGAACAACAGATCTATCTTTGATATCTTTGTCCAATCCAAGGCTTTTACTGTCTGTGGTCTTACCTTCACATTTAAGAAAAGGGCTGCTCTACTATCATCTCTATTGTACTTTGCGATTTCACTGAGGATTAACGTAACCATTTTTAAAAAAAAAAAAAATGCTTAACCTTTCTTCTTAGGTGACAAGACTTGTTGTGAAGAGAGGAGTACAGCACAATGGCACTAAAACACTAATTTGATTTTGATTCTAGAAAGCATTTGATTGGACAGAAAACAGTGTAGTGCAGGATGAGACATCCAGCATATACTGTACCGGTGAAAACTGATAATGTTTAACATTACATTAACATATTAATCTACCACAGATGGACTAAAAGTACCAAAACTCAAATTCTGATTTTACTGTGTCTTCAAATTGATTTTGTAAAGATTGTTGTCACCACCACAACATTTTCTGGAGCCTCGATGTTATTCCTATTCATTGTTACATATCTAATAATCTCTCTTCATTTTCAACTACAGAATTTTTTTTTTCTAATCTGTAAGAAGTTAAAAGACATCATTACCAATCAAAATCTTACCTTTACATGTTGGCACTTCTTCCCAAGTTCCACTGCGGCAGAAAACTGTGCTTTTCCCTTTCATTAAGAATGAGCTTCGACATACGTATGTTACACTAGATCCATGTACATAAAATTCTTCAGGTTTAGATACTATGAGTGCATTTTCCACCTTTGGAGGAATGTCACAACGTACATCCACTAAAAAAAAGAAACGTATGGAAATTCATGAACTCCAGTAAGACTGAGGTTAACATTATCAATAGATTCTATTGTCCACTATATGCTGTCGCTGCTCCTCACAGAAATATAATAAGAGTTTGAGAAGCTCACCCTTACAAACTGGTGTCTCCCATGTACCACTGACACATTTCATTAAGCGTTGAGTTGGTATGAACCCTGGATCACATTCAAATGCTGTTGTGTCTCCATCATGGAAGATCTGTTTTGTTTGCTTTAGTTTTACATGGTGAACACTGGGAAAAGCACCACATTCGTGCTCCCCTGTAAAGACAGATGATATTTCAGTAACATATCATTCGTCTAACACCTGAGACTGACAATAATAAAACTCACGGATGCACCGAGGTTCTTCAGACCAAGAGCCTTTGCTGCATGTCACTGAATCCCACCAGTTCCCACTGAATGGTTTATAACCCGTGTTGCAGGTGTAAAAGATTTCTTCCTTATTGGAGGAGAGGGTGTGTATGAACCCATTTTCCACAGATAGATCAGGGCACAAGTTTTGCTTTGCTGTGAGGAAACAGTTTCATTATGCAAATGTATAATGATTTTATCAGATATTGAAAAAGTTCAAGTTAAAGGCAAATTGTCAATTTCTGTCTGTATGACTTAGAGAAATTCGAAGATAAAAAGGAAACTTCCAAGAAAGCATACCCTCACAGTCAGGGACATTATTATCCCATCTGTGATCTCTGTAGGTACGCTGATTGATTCTGCTTGTCTTTTCAAAACAGTGAACACAATGTTTTTACACTTTTTACAAGAACACTATAACCTGATATAACCTGTCATGCTGTTCAGTTTCACTGTTTCACCATCAGCATATGAAGATTTTTAAACTGGTTCTATGTTTTCATATTTAATGTTTTCTTGAAGACATTCTGAGAAACACAAATAAAGCTTACACAAAGATGTAACTGTCATGTATATTAAATGCTGAAATACATGAACAACTAGTCAACACTGTCTAAAGCTACAGTTTGTGAAGTGCATGTAATATAACATTTATGATCAAATATTAAAATCTAAATGAAAAAGACATTCAAATAAATAACAACAACAAAAAGCACTTGCCTTGACTTTGGGCACAATTAAAGAAAAAACAACTAAAAGACGAAGCTGAGGAGTTTTACAGAAACTCTCATTTTGAGCTCATTTCTCAAGTACCTTTTTGGTCTTTTGGTTTTTCTTACACCAGACCACTCTGTGCACAAGCAATATTTTCACTGCTTGATCATGTTCTTCTTGAATCAAATCATAAACTATGATTATGTGGTGAATGAATCTTTACATAAGGCATTGGAAATGAGTGAGATTGAAGAAGAATCACACTTTCAAACTTTTAAACAAATATTTAAAATGCAGCGTCTTTATTTTGTTACATTTAATTTGGAGAATCATCCAATCAGAATTTAATAAAATCAAAATTATCTATAATAAAAATAATTAAACAATAAATAAATAATTATAATAATCAATAATAATAATAAAAAAATCTTACCAGTACATTGCCGTATGCCTGTCCATTCAGTCTGGGAGTTACAGATGATTTCTACAGGCTGCTCTGGTTCAAACCCACGATGACATTTATATTGTATCCTTGAATTGATGTTGTAGTTTGGTCTCTGATCTCCCACAATCTCTGCATTTGGGATGTTTGGTGCTGCACACATATTCCCTGTAAAACAAAAATTTCAATCATATTAATTTGAATTCATATTATATGATGAATAATTTGCACAAACTGTTTTTTTTTTCAGCCTTAGATGAAATCAACTGAAGATAAAAGACATTAAATCTCTGAAGATCTGATTAAACAACTCCACAAACAGCATTACCAGCTTCACTTATTACTAACCAGACTGACTTTATTTCTGTTTCATTTGAGGTGATTGATGTTTCCATTAGTTGGCCTCTTAACTTTTTTGTTTTTTGTAAATATATTTTTCTTCTCTGGCTGCTGTGGTAGTGTTTCTGTCAAACACATTAGCAGTAGCAAAGAAAACTGAAGTGTGATCAAGTGATGATAGTTAGCTATTGATGATTTAAAAATCATCATGAAATAGCCTGCTTCAGTAATATTATTTGAACATAATTTAACTGCTACTGCAACATGAGCCAGATGTATTGCAGAAATCAGTTAGAAGATTGAAGATGAAAAAAAGCAGCCTACAGTGACAAACACAGATATCAGTAAGCAGCATACGAATCTCAACAATGGTGACAATAAACAAAATATTCAGACAATCAGATCATAATTTATCCATACTCTGATGCATTCTGGGAGTTTTGTACTATAGTACCCAGCATGCATTGCGGCTACATGACACTTTTGATTGTCACCATTGTTGAGATTCATGTGCTGATTCTTGATGTCTTTGTGTGTCATCTCAAAGACCTTTTTCTTCTTTTTTTTTTCTAATTTCTGCAATACAGCTGGATCTCGTGTCACAGAAACACAGGATTTGTAATATTAATGGTGCAAAACTTTTACAAACTTTTAAACAACATCAGTGATTCAGGCCAATTCACAACGATTATAAACAGAGGTGGAAAGTCCAGGGGTCAGAAAGTAAAAGTCCTGCCATATTTTTATTCCACCCACTGAAGCAGTGTTAAAGTTAATGAGATAATTAAGTGATTAATTGAGTGATGATTGACAGTTATTGAAGATTGCTTTTGTTGAGCTCTTGACCCTTGACTTTTTAATATTAGGTTTTGTTTGGCTGCTATAACTGAGTTATAACAGCTAGACAAACAAAGAAAAAAGTTGGTCAGGTGGTGTTGGTTAAGTTTTCACATAATCATCATTTGATCTGAACCACAAAACTCATTTAAAGTCCAATTGTTGAGTTAGATTTACATTATTAATTACAGCAGCTCTGTGATTCTACAGCAGAAGATCCAGATTTTTCAACACAATCCAAAGAAATTCTTAAAAGTTATTCTGATTTAAAAAAAAAACCCAAAAAACTTTTTTTGCCACCAATCAAAATTCATCCATAGTTCCCATCATGCATTGCTGCATGAATAAATTATGAACTGAATTGTCTTAGTAATTTCCTTTATTCTCACTATTTTATTTTTTGCTATTTTTATGTGACTTTTTAGTAGCTTGTTTTCTAATGTTCAGAGTTGATCAGAATATGTTGCTTGTCACCGTCATTGAGATTTACAGGCTGATTCTTGATGTCTGTGTGTGCCTTTAAAAAAGATTTTCATTTTTTTTTATTTTATTTTATCAGAACAACTTTTACCTTTGGATTGTGTTGAAAAAGCTGGATCTTCTGCTGTAGAATCACAGAGCTGCTGTAATTAATAATGTAAATGTAACTCAAAGATTGGGCTCTAAATGAGTTTGGTGGTTCAGGTCAAATAATGTTTATGTGAAAACATAACCAACACCACCTGATCTTTTTTTCTTTGTTTGTCTGTTATAAATCAGTTACAACAGTTTAAACAAGACCTAATTATAAAACATCTCATTTCAATTTTTGCTGCTACTGCAAATGTGTTTGACAAACATGCCATCACAGCAGCTAGAATAAACTGCTTGTAAAAGTTAAGAGGCCAACTAATGGAAACACCAATCACTATCATGGTAACCTCAAATGAAAAACATGAGCGTTAAACTTCTGTTAATTCTCAATAAGAACTGCTGTAGATGAATGACAGAAATAAAGTCAGTCTGGTTAGTAATAAGTGAAGCTGGTAATGCTGTTTGTGGAGTTGTTTAATCAGATCTTCAGAGGTTTAATGTTTTTTATCTTCAGTTGATTTCATCTAAGGCTGTGGCTGAAGTAGTTCTTGTGTTTCTGCTTGTCTCTTTTTTTCTGTTTCCTTCTGTCCTTCAGTGATTCTGCTTCATAACAGGCTTGTTAATGCTGAGATGACTCTATAAATAATATATAAATATTTTGTGGATCAGATAAGGTCCAGTTCTGGTTTATTTCTTTGCTCTTGGCTGACATGTGGCATTTCTATGGCCTGCTTGTGGCCCAGATCTGGCAGACAGGAGCGGTCTGCCCAAGTGCCATCATTCCCGCCACATGTGGCCCAGATCATCATTCCACATGTGCCAGATGTGGGCCGGATCTGGGCCGACACAAAGTTGCTATCTGGGCTGTATCATGCAGTTCACTTTCAGTCTGATCATGAGTATATTTCACAAATGGATTTGAGTTTTGGGACCTGCTTTACAATATGTATAACATTTATGCTGCCTTCACGTGCTCTCTGAATTATCGTAAATACGAGTTTCGTAGGTAAAAATTGCACATGAACGCCCTCCAATTTCGATTATCATAATCACGACTTCACAAGTGGGTATTATCAAATTTCCAATAGCACATGAAGGCAGCTTTAAATTCAAGTCAATAAAATGTAACCGAAAAGGACGTTAAGATGAACAATAATATCATCAAAAATAATAATTTGCCTTCACTTTGTGCACAACTAAAGGAAAACAACCAAAAGACAAAGCCAGGAATGTTTACAGAAATTCTCATTTTGAGTTCACATCACAAGTAACTTTTTTGTCATTTGGACAAACCAAAGGATAAGTTACCTTAGACAAATCAAACTTCTTAACTCACATTTATGTAACATAAACAGGAAGCAAAAAGAAAGTTCCAAAATATTTTGTGTGTTCACTATTGTGCTTTACAGGTAAACCTGTTAGATATTTTTTTCACTGACTAGTGTTATTTATATTTAAAAAAGAAAATTATTAGATGAATTAATCTGTGCCTTAGGACAATGTAAAGAAACAAAAAACTACAGAAATGAGTGAGATGAAAGACGTTTTAAAATATTCACATATTTCAAACATTGCAAAACATATAACTGCCACTGCACTGAGGTAGACAAAGAGTTTGAGCCTTAAAGTATCCGAACATGCTTAAAACTGAAAGACTGAAACTGTTGTTGTCTCCTAGATGACCTAGATCAGGGGATCCCAAACACATTCCTGGAGTCTCCCCAACACTGCACATTTTGCATGTCTCCTTTGTCTCACACACCCATTTCAGGTCTTGGAGCAGGGGTGTCCAAACTCGGTCCTGGAGGGCCGCTATCCTGCAGAGTTTAGCTGCAACCCTGATAAAACTCACCTGCGTGTAATCCTGAAGACCTTGATTAGCTGGTTCAGATGTGTTTGATTAAGGAAACATGGAAAACATGCAGTGTTGGGGAGGCTCCAGGAATGTGTTTGGAATCCCTGACCAGAGGTGGAAAGTCCAGGGGTCAGAAAGTAAAAGTCCTGCCATATTTTTTATTTCACCCACCGAAGCTGTGTTAAAGTTAATGAGATAATTAAGTAATTAATTGAGTTATGATTGACAATTATTGAAGACACCTGATGTTAACAAGCAGAATCACCAAAGGAGAAAATAACAATTTTTAAGTCACCATCATAGAGATCATGGTTTGCTTTAGTTGAGCTTTTTCAAAACAATCCAAAGGTAAAAGTTGCTCTAATTAAAAAAAAATAAAAATAAATAAAGTTCTTTCTTTTAGGCACACACAGACATCAAGAATCAGCCTGTGAATCTTAATGATGGTGACAAGCAACATATTCTGATCAACAGATCAACTCTGAACATTAGAAAACAAGCTACTAAAAAGTCACATAAAAATAGCAAAAAATAAAATAGTGAGAATAAAGGAAATTACTAAGACAATTCAGTTCATAATTTATTCATGCAGCAATGCATGATGGGAACCATGGATGAATTTTGATTGGTGGTACCCAGAATGCACTGCAACATGCTTTATTATTCTCATCACTGTTGAGATTCACAGGCTGATTCTTGATGTCTGTGTCTCTAAATGAATCATTTTCTTTTCTCTTAAATGAAAGTGTTCAAGAACACAAAACAAAAAAATGAAACAATGATCTCCATGATGATGACTTAAAGTTTGTCTTCCTTTGGTGATTCTGCTTGTTAACATCAAATGTCTTCAATAATTGTCAATCATCACTCAGTTGTTAATTATCTCATTAACTTTAACACTGCTTCAGTGGGTGGAATAAAAAACTTTCCACCTCTGCCTGTGAGTTTATTTATTAAAAATACATTCCTGCATATTCCTTGTCGTCCTGAGCTTCGTAGGCCTACCATGGTCTGTGATACAGGGGTTTAAATTTAGCATTAACACAAAAAAAATACAGTGAACACAATGTTTTTACATTCTTTACAAGTATTCTATAATCTGATATAACCTGTCATGTAGTTCACTTTCACTGTTTCACCTTCAGCATATGAAGATTTTTAAACTGGTTCTATGTTTTCATATTTTGTGTTTTGTTGAAGACATTCTGAGAAACACAAATAAACCTTACACAAAGACATAAAAGAAGACAAAGACATTTTTGTTTTTTTTTATTTAACATACTAATATATTTAAATTAATTTTAAGTTATCTCACACTCACCAGATTGAGAACCACTGTTCTAAAAGAACAGCTTGAAAAGTACATATAATATTATAGCCTATGTTCAACTTACTAAAATGTAAATGAAACAGATGTTCAAATAAATAACAACAATAATCATTTGCCTTGACATTCGCCATAGTTATATATATATATAAAAAAAAACTAAACAAAAGTGTAAAACATGAATCTCAACAATGGTGACAATCAACAAAATTTTCACACAATTAGATCAACTCTGGACATCACAAAAAAAAAAAAACTACTAAACTACAGCAAAAAATAAAAGCAAATATTTACAGTTAAACAAAATAATAGTACAGTTCAGCTGCATAATTTATTCATTCTGCAATGCATGTTGGGTGTTTTGTACTATGCTGGTACCCAGCATGCACTGCAGCATGGCACTTTTAATTGTCACAATTGTTGAGATTCATATGCTGATTCTTGTTGTCTGTGTGTCAACATAGATAAAATATTTAGTGCTCATGTTTGTTAAAGTCTTCTATCTGATTATTGCAGGATTTCATGCTGTATTGATGCAGGACTTGTAGTGTAAATGTATCAATGACACAACACAATTGTTAGGTTCAAATAACATCTGGACCGACAGTTTTTTTTTGTTTTTTTTTGGTCTGACTCTTGCCTGCTTAGTGTTCAACAAGTTAATCATTTACTAAAGTCAAATAGAGTTTTTTTTTTTTGTTTTGTTTTTTACACCAGATCACTCTGTGCACAAGCAATATTTTCGCTGCTCGCTCATGTTCTTCTTGAATCAAATTAAACAAATATTTAAAAGGCAGCGTCTTTATTTTTTTACATTTAATTTGGAGAATCATCCAATCAGAATTCAGTAAAATCGAAATTATGATAATTTCTATAATAATAATGGATAATAATAATAAAATCATAAATTTCAATTCATATTATATGCACAAATTGTAAGATTTACTATCAGCACATACCAGCACACAGTGGTTTTGGAGTCCATCCGTCTCGTGTGCATGTGGCCACTGATGCCTCATATTCACCCCCAACCAAGCAATAGTAATTTCTTCTTGCTCCCAATTTCAAATCTCCCCAGAAGTAATATTCAGGGTCATGCACATCCTGGTCACTTGGAACTTCACATCTAATATCTGAAACAAGATTCACATTATTTTAATAACACAGTAAGTTCAGCTCCTAATGCAGAAGTGTTTCTCTACAATCTTACCCTCACAAACAGGCTCATGATCCCACTTCCCATTCTCTTGACATGTAAATGATCTGATGATTTCTTTTGTACCAAAGATCCAGTATCTTTCAGCACAGTTAATCTCCACACTTTCTCGCACGGGACTAATATTATCACAGAACCTCAGTGATCGGCAAAATGAGGACGGTTATTTGCGGGGGAATTTTTACTTTATAAATTACTGACATGGTCGATTCGCATGGGATTATGATCACAGACAACCTCCGCAATTACTACAAATGACTGGGCAGAACTGACAAAATGGCGGTTTCTTTCAGTTTTTCTGCTCCCTTTGGCCTTCAGTTCATCTAAGGCTGTGGCTGAAGAAAGTTGTAGTTTGTGTTCTTATTTCTCTTTCTTTCAGTGTTTGTTCACAGCAGGTGTTTGAATGATTGAAAGAATGTTTCAGGAACATCATACAAACCTTCAAATAACATTCTACTAACATTAAGGAAACTTGATATTTTATGTTCTTGGAATGTTACAAATCAACGTTCCTGGAATGTTGAATTTTAAATCAAAATTAAGTTGAAAGAACGTTTGAGGAACATTATACCTTATAAAAACTTTCCTGTAACGTCAAGAAAACTGGACGTTTTTAATGTTCTCAGAACCAACACTGAATATTTAGAGAACGTTCTTATAACAAAATTCTGTTAGCTGGGGAGTATTTCCTACTAAAGCAAGGTGTTATTTGACTATGACGGCAACATGCCCAGTGCATTATGGGTGTTAAAATTTTTCCGATTTGCCAAAAAGGAAGACACCTGGCCTTTTTCTCTAGTCAGGTATCACCGATTTCAGTTTTTTTTCCTTCCTTTCTACTGAATAGGCAGCCAAGTTTTATTGATAGCCCATTTTGCCAATGGTGAAGTACTCTTATACATTCCACAAAACCTGCTAAGCAGTTCACTTTCACTGTTCAGTTTCACTGTTTCATGTTCCATCATTGTATGAATCTTTCCAAACTGTTTTTCTTTTTTTATATGTAATATCCTCTCAACAACAATTTGAGAAGGACAAACAAATGTTACACAAAGATGTACTAGTCAACACTCTTTAAAACCATTTAAGGTAAGTGTTGGGTGTGATTATAATATGGATAACATTCTACAAATTAAAAATGAATAAACTCACCTTGACCTCGCACCACAGTAACAGAAAACAGGAAAAGCTGATGATTTGTACAGGAACTCTCATTTTGAACTCTCATTTCACAAATGACTTGTAACTTTTGTTTTCTGTCTCTATTTGTATGATGAGGGATCAAAAAGTTAATAATTTACTAAATCAAAGGGAGGACTCTTTTAAACCAGACCACTTTGTTGTCGTGCAGAAAGATATTTTATTTAAAAGAAAAGTAATTTTGTCTGATGTTTACAGCTGTCAACTGAACACATCAAAATACAGTGATAACCTGCTGTATCATGCAGTTCACTTTCAGTCTGATCATGAGTCTATTTCACAAATGGATTTGAGTTTTGGGACCTGCTTTATAATATGTATAAGATTTAAATTCAATTCAATAAAATGCAATTGAAAAGGACATTAAGATGAACAACATCATCAAAAATAATAACTTGCCTTCATTTTGTGCACAACTAAAGGAAAACAACCAAAAGACAAATAAAAGCCAAGAATGTTTGCAGAAATTCTCTTTTTGAGTTCACATCACAAGTAGCTTTTTTTTCTCATTTGGACAAACCAAAGGACAAAAAGACAAACTTCTTAACTTAACATATAAACAGGAAGCAGAAAGGAAGTTCTAAAATATTTTATGTGTTCACTACTGTGCTTTACAGGTTAAACATGTCAGATATATTTTTTTCACTGACTAGTGTTATTTACATTTAAAGAAATTTTTTTTTTAGATGAATTAATCTGTCCTTTAGGACAATATATATATATATATATATATATATATATATATATATATATATAACTACAGAAATGAGTGAGATGAAAGACGTTTTAAAATATTCACATATTTCAATCTTTCAAACATTGCAAAATATATAACTGCCACTGCATTGAGGTAGACAAAGAGTTTGAGCCTTAAAGTATCCGAACATGCTTAAAACTGAAAGACTAAAACTGTTGTTGTCTCCTAGATGACCTAGATGATCCTCCTTATCTCACACTGAAAAAAGAAAAAGTTTGCCTTTTTAAACCGTAAATACTGAATGTCATTTACTGGATCTTACACTGTGGACTTTTGGTAAACACTGAAATGTTAAACTTTATAGGTAAATGGTTGTCATGTTGTCATGTGGTAGCTGAGTTTTGCCACATTCAATGAGTAGGGTCAACATTTTTAAAAACAGATTACAGAATTTTTAAAAATACATTTAACCGGTACGGTAAAACTAAATATTATATGAGCTATTTTATTTTCTGCTTATTTTCAATGAGGTTTACAATTTTAGCAATGCTGTTTCCAAATTTTGTAAAATAAATAAATAAATAAAAACTTTGATTTGTGTGATTTCATTATTTATTCATCAAAATAAAAATAAAAAATCCAGATTGAGCAACAGGGTGTGTATGAAATTTTCTGCGTGTTTTTGGATTTTGTCTTCCGTGATAGTTTGCCCCATAGTCTGACCTAGGCCACATCCACATGAAGCCAGAGCTTTGCCTATCCAATCTTTTTTTTCTTGTTCTAGAAAAAAATCCATAAACACGGCGTTGTCTCAAGAAATATTTGTATATGCACAAAACCACAAACCGACTCAAAACGATGTAGTATACATGCCAGACCAGTATGTGGCGCTGTAATTCTGCCACAGAGATACACTAAAAACGATAGACATAAACCTTGCGCGCTGTACACAGCTTAGAAATAAAGCTTTATTTTAGTAAAGCTAACAGGCTCGGTAGCTTCTGGGGCACTAACACGAGCATGTAGTCCGCTATACTGTTGTTGTTGTTGTTGCTGTTACGTGACACAGCGGTATCTGACTGGGGTCGACACGTGGGGTGATGACATCACTGCTTCACAAAATATACGGATTGGCTGTACACATGAAAACGCAAGGGTGTGGTTTTCAGATTTATCCACTCTGGGACCCGGTTTGAAAAAATAACGATTTCAGGCTCCCAAAATGCCAGATCTGTCTGGACGAATCGCCGATTTTACGTATACAGCTAAACGCGTCTCTGTGTGGATGGACTCCTGGTTTTCCTGACTTGTCTTATTGTCATTATATGAGTGTTGTTAATTAGCTCATTTGTTCCTTTTGTTTGTTCATGCTTATAAGCCTTCATGTTGTTCATGCTTATAAGCCTTAAACTAGGTACAGACTAAAAGATTTTTAAAATCTTACAAGATTTTCAAAATGTGAGAGACCACAAACATGAGGACAAAAAATTCTAGATTTAACCGTTTTGCTCCGACAGTGTGTGGTGTGCCATGATGTGACAAAGACAGCACACCAAACAAACAGATTTTCAACCAGAGTCCCGACTGTGAACACGGGAAATCTCGCAAAATCTCTTGAGACTTCAGAATAAACATGGCGGACGATAGGCAGGAAGAAACTGTGATGATAGTGTTTGGAATGATTTTGACAGAAAATTCACAGAAAAAAAAGAAAAAAAGAAAAGGGTTTGGGTGAAGTCGTGGAGATGGGAGAGGCAGGAAGAGGGTCTTTCAATCAACATGAAAATAACTAAAACGCTGTATTACGCATGCCAGACAAGTCATTGCAGTTTACATGGAGATGAAATCGGTATTGTTTTCAAAAACTTGCACTTTGAAACCCGTTTTCAAAAGTTTTAGTTCCCTTTCGATACTTCACTCGTACTGCGTATGGGGAAAAACTCCTTTTTTCCTCGATGCTGAAGCCTTTTTCAATAACGCAGTGTAACTGCACGGCCATTGGTTCAAACTGGAAAACTTTTGTGGGCGGGGCGACGGGCTATATAAGCGAGCGTTTCGCCATAGGATTTCAGTTCTCTCTCTTTCAGCGACGACAACGCATCTCTTCGCTGGATCGTCGAGCTGAACGCCTTCGCCTGCTGGAACGAGCTCTCCGCCATTGAAGAGGCACTGCAGCGGACCAGCTGAGATCGACGAACGCAACGCCGGCGCCCTTGCAGACTGCCGCCCTCGAGCGCTCTCTCGAGCCGCCCGCCTCCCGCTTCCGGCCGCCTTCTCAGCGCGTCTCCTGCCGCCATCCGGCGTGCCTAAAAGAGCACTTCCCGCGGTTCTACCGCCCGCTAAAAGAGCCTTCCAGCGGTTCTCGCCGCTCTAAAAGAGCCCCACAATCGCCGTTTTCACGGCGGCGGCGTTGCTGCAAATGCCGCGCCACAACTGTGGCACATGCAGAGCCCCTCTGCATGATGATGACGGGCACGGTGAGTACGTCTTTTGCCTGGGCAAGTCCCACGCTGAGGCGGCGCTCACTGAGACTTCATGCTCTCACTGCGAGAGTATGAGTCTCGCCTCTCTGCGCTCGCGGATCGTTTTCTTCAATGAAAGCGGTCCCGCCCCTCACGCCCTCCCGTCTTCTTCTCGCGAACCCGCGAAGAAGAGACAGCGGGGCAGAGGGGCTCAGCGCCCGGAGTCGTGTGAGCTCACGCCGGCTCAGCTCCCGTGTGCCTCACCCTCTCCCACGAGAGAACCGTCCCCCGTCTTGTTCTCCCGCCCTGAGCTGCATCCCTCGGCTGAAGCGAGCGACCTCGTCTCTTTTGGCGGATCAGAGGACGAGCCGCTTGATGACTCCATGTCACTGGCGGCTTCCGAAACGGAGGAATGGGTCGGCGATCCTGAAGACCCCGCCCACCTGCCGTCACTGGAGCCCATCGATGCCAGAGCTGGGATGGACGCCGAGTTATTCCGCGTCCTCTCTAAGGCCGTCGAGGAACTCGATCTCGAGTGGGCTCCACCTGAAGAGCCAACGCGCAGCAGACTGGACGAGTGGTTCCTGCCAGATCGTCGTCAGGCCCCCCGCCAGCGCTCTGCGCCGTCCTTCCCTGAAGTTCACGACGAGCTGACCAAGTCGTGGCGCACTCCCTACTCAGCCCGCCTACGCACTTCCTCTTCCACAGCTCTCACTTCAGTCGATGGCTCTCAAGAGAAGGGTTACGAGCACATGCCGGCCCTGGACGAAGCCGTGGCCGCTCATCTCTGTCCCCCCGCGGCCGTGGAGTGGAAGAACAAAAGAGCCCTTCCTTCTAAGCCCTGCAGAACAACCTCCGCCTTGGCTGGCAGAGCTTATTCTTCTGCGGGTCAAGCTGCTTCGGCGCTTCACACCATGGCCATTCTCCAGGTGTTCCAGGCCAAGCTCCTCCGTTCCCTGGACGAGTCTGGAGCCGATGCACCTGCCTTTCGCGACCTCCGCAGCGCTACAGATTTAGCCCTGCGTGCCACGAAAGCCACAGCCCAGGCCATTGGACGTTCCATGGCCAACCTGGTCGTGCTAGAGCGCCACCTCTGGCTCAATTTGACCGAGATCAAAGAGAGCAACAAGGTGGCCTTTCTCGACGCCCCACTCTCTCCAGCCGGTCTCTTCGGGCCAGCCGTAGAAGGATTTACTGAGCGCTTCACCGCGGCGCAGAAGTCGTCCCAGGCCATGCGACACTTCCTGCCCAAGCGCTCCAGCTCAGCCTCTGCCTCGAGTCGCCCCAGGACTGCGCCGACTCAGCACCAGAGCAAGCCTGCTCCTTCTACCTCCCAAGCAGCGCCCCCTAAGGAGCAGCGTCAGCGAGCTCGTCCCTTCCCGAGACGCCAGGGCCCACGACCTAAGATTGTGCTGGACCCGACGCCTCCAAAGTCTTCCTGATCACACGGGAAGAAAGAGGAAGGGGCTAAGTCCCGCTGTGTGTTTGTTCTGCGCCCTGGGCCCACTGCTGTTGTGCCCACACAAAACGCCGTTGTTATGGCGAACACGATAAAAAATTTACATTCTCAAAAAGAGAGCACTTTTCCTCTTCTAAATTCGTCGGTGCACAGGCCCCTACACAACGGTCTGTCATCCGACGCCATTCAACCCCTTGTCACGCGGGCCGAGGCCTGGCAGGCCATCCCCGGGGGTGTCAAAATGGGTTCTGGGGATAATAAACCATGGTTATTCGCTGCAGTTCGCCCGAAGACCCCTGCGTTTCAGCGGGGTGATTCCCACTTTGGTGAATTCGGACGATGCTCATGTCGGAGGGAGCTAAGGGAGCCATAGAAATAGTTCCCCCCTCAGAGAGCGAATCGGGGTTCTACAGCCGTTATTTCCTTGTCCCCAAGAAAGATGGCGGTCTCAGACCCATCTTAGATCTCAGACTCCTGAACCTCTCCCTCATGAGACGGAAGTTCAAGATGTTAACGTTGAAACAGATCCTCACGCAGATTTGCCTCGAGGACTGGTTCTTCTTGCTGGATCTAAAAAGATGCTTACTTTCACATCCAGATAGCCCCCCATCACAGACGATTCTTGAGATTCGCATTCGAGGGCGTGGCTTACCAGTATACAGTCCTTCCCTTCGGGCTGTCCCTAGCTCCTCGCACATTTACAAAGTGCATGGACGCGGCGCTTTCCCCTCTAAGACAGATGGGAATCCGGGTTCTGAATTACCTTGACGACTGGCTCATTCTGGCCCAGTCACGTACCGAGCTAGATCATCACAGATCCGTGCTCCTGAGCCACTTGGAGTGCCTGGGACTCAGGGTCAACTTTGCCAAGAGCTCACTGCTCCCCAGCCAACGGATTACGTACCTGGGTGCAGTTTTTGACTCAGTCAGAATGAGGGCTATAGTCTCTCCAGAGCGCGCCCTCACGATTCAGCAGCTCGTGGCTTCCGTCAGGAACAAAGCCTGTCTCCCTCTGAAGTTTTTCCAGAGGATGTTAGGGCTGATGGCTTCCGCCTCCCCGGTTTTGCAGCTCGGCCTTCTACGGATGCGGCCCCTGCAACACTGGCTGAAATTCCGGGTCCCACCTCACGCTTGGCGGCATGGCCGCTTGCGTGTCAGGGTCAATCAGGCCTGTTTAACAGCCCTGAAGCCTTGGACGAACCCTATTTGGTTCAGCCGCGGGGTACCCCTAGAGGCAGTCTCCAGAAGGACGGTGCTTTCGACAGATGCGTCCAACTGGGGTTGGGGCGCTCTGTGCGAGGGCAGACCAGCCTTCGGCTCGTGGTCTCACGAGGAGAGCCATCTCCACATAAATTGCCTCGAGATGCTGGCAGTATGTCGAGCCCTTCACTTCTTCCAGGCCATCCTGAAGGGGCGCCACGTCTTAGTCCAATCAGACAGCATGACAGTGGTGTCCTACATAAATCACCAAGGCGGCCTTTCTTTGGTCCTCAGAGCACTCAAAGGGCCCCCCTTTGAGCCGCTGCGGTCAGCTGACCTTCGGCCATTAACACTCAAAACTGCTCTGCTACTTGCTCTAGCATCGGTCAAACGTGTTGGCAACCTGCAGGCCCTCTTCGTGAGCCCTGCTTGCCTTGAATTTGGGCCCAACGACTCGAAGGTCATTTTAAAGCCCAGACATGGCTATGTTCCCAAAGTGCTCTCGACCCCGTTCAAAGCACAAGTCATTTCCCTCTCAGCACTGCCTCCCTCGTCGGATGAGCAAGAGTTGGAATTACTCTGCCCGGTAAGGGCATTGAGAATCTACATTGAGCGGTCTCAGCCGTTTCGGCTATCTGACCAGCTTTTTGTCTGCTTTGGTGGCCGCACCAAAGGGTCCCCGGTCTCAAAGCAACGACTCTCCCATTGGATAGTCGATGCTATCGCTCTGTGCTACTCCTCTATGGGCCTCTATTGCCCCATAGGAGTAAGAGCCCACTCCACTAGAGGGATGGCCTCCTCGTGGGCCTGGTCTAGTGGTGTCTCCATCAAAGACATCTGTGAGGCAGCCGGCTGGTCCTCGCCGTCCACTTTTGTCAGATTTTATAACTTCGACGTTGCGACCTTGCATGCTCGGGTCCTTTCAGTATGATAAGACGGCCTCAGTCGAGCTCCGTCATCATGCTATTCTAGGGGGCCAACTCCCCCCTAGCTAGTGTAACTTAGGGTTCTAGGCTTCGGCCTCTTCACTTGTCCCCTGGACCCCTCCGGTGTCCAAGATAAGCCAGTCGTTCCCTTCCTTGGCACGGCGCGGTTGAATTCGTTCCCCATACGCAGTACGAGTGAAGTATCGAAAGGGAATGTACTCGGTTACGAGCGTAACCTCGGTTCCCTGAGATACGGAACGAGTACTGCGTTCTATGCCGTGCCACGCGGCTGCGGCTTCAGTGTCGTCGCTTCAGTCGAATGACCTGAAATCCTATGGCGAAACGCTCGCTTATATAGCCCGTCGCCCCGCCCATTTTGGCGGGCTTCGGCGCGTCGCATCGCCATAGGCTCGCGCAGCTATGCCGCGCCGTCATTGGTTCAAAAAGTTTTCCAGTTTGAACCAATGGCCGTGCAGTTACACTGCGTTATTGAAAAAGGCTTCAGCATCGAGGAAAAAAGGAGTTTTTCCCCATACGCAGTACTCGTTCCCTATCTCAGGGAACCGAGGTTACGTTCGTAACCGAGTACGTTTTCAGGCCACCAAAACTCTTTTAATAGATCTGTGGCGCATTCCCTTCAAAAACAACACTTATCCACCATGTCTTCAGCGGCTCTGATATCGGGAGTAAATGAAGACTGTTACGTTCACTCGTATATCCAACAACAAAATACCTCAATCGCTTGCGAGAGATTCGTGTCGCTACAGCTGATCTGGTGTAGAGACAATGGAAGACAGTGTACAACTCGCTCAGGGTGGAAACTATGCTAATACGGCAGAGTCAGTCAGCAGAAGTGGACGGGGCCAGAACAATGTGACGTCATATTGTGTAGAAAATGAAAATGGCTTCTTCTATGAGACTGTGAGGTTTTATGGGGATTTTAAGAAAGAAGTGGGTGGATTTTTATCATTATAGGGTTGTTGTGCACACACACTGCCAACACACATTTATGTTCAAGCACCATGACAAAGTGAATTTTGCATAATAGGTCCTCTTTAATGTTCAGTGAACAAAGCATGAAAAACATTGTTTAAACCCTTTCCAATAAAGATCTGTACAGCTTATTTGGATTTTACAAAACTATCTTTAATGTACAGCATCCTTAAAAAGCAACATTTTTTTCTTTCTTTAATTTTTTTCTTGAGTTTGTTTTGCATATATAAAATGCATAAATATAATGCAAGAAACATGTTGAACTAAAATCCACACACCAGTCAGTCCAATTATTAACATGTTTTTAATCACAAGGGTTGTTAAAGGAATGTTGATAAAAAATGAAAATAATTTCTGTGAGATATCAGGAATTTGTAGCTGAATGAGAATATATGTACAAAACAGGGAACAGGATTGCAACAACCAGAAACCATGGAAACAAACTATGAACAAGAACTCAGAACAGTGACAGGGAAAACCATGACAAAGAAACTAAACAGATCAGGACTATGAAACTGAGGGTATACATTTACATGACAATGATGTACTAAAAGTGGAAAAACATTTCCTTTGTGTTTTTCACATACAGCACTTATGTAAGTTAAGTGAATGAAAGTTAATTTTTCATCTTTTTTTGTGTTAATTTAAAATGAGACAAATCTGATGTTATTTAATCTTGTCATGTATATTTTTTTTTCATTATTTTTTCAGTATATTTCATTTTTTTCACCCTAAGTAGATTTACACAAACTGAGAAAGTCAAAAAGCGTTAGTGCCCAACTCTGCCCTAATCACATTACTTTTTTGATGTTAATCAAATTACATTCTAATAACACAAATACATTTATTTACAGTCAAAAAAGTTAGTGCAGATGAAACAGCAGTCACAGTAATAGCTGAAATATAACTAGTGATGCATGATGTCCAACAAGCCTTTCCTAAAGTCCAGGCACAAAAAAAGCCCGCCTAGAGTTTGCCAGGGCCCATGCTGACAAAGATGAAGACTACTGGGACTCTATACTCTGGAGTGATGAGACCAAGATAAATGTTTTTGGAACTGATGGTTTCAAAACTGTATGGCGTCGCAAAGGTGAGGAATACAAAGAAAAATGCATGGTGCCTACAGTGCAACATTGTGGTGGCAGTTTGGTTATGTGGGGCTGCATGAGTGCTGCTGGTGCCGGGGAGCTGCATTTCATTGATAGCATCATTCACAGATGTACTGCTCTATACTGAAAGAGAAGAAAATGACAGTGACAATGATCCTAAACACACATCTAAGGCCACGGTGGGAATTCGGAAGAAGAACAGGGTGAAAGTGATTCAGTGGCTTCTGATCTGAACCCAATCGAACACCTATGGGGAATTCTGAAGAGACAAGTTGAGCATCACTCTCCATCCAGCATCCAGTCTCTAAAAGAGGTCATTCTTGAAGAATGGAAAAAGATAGATGTTGCAAAATGTCGTCAAATTGTTCATTCCATACCTAAAAGACTTGGTGCTGTCATTAAAAATCATGGATGCCATACAAAGTACTAGATGTAGTAGTTTTTGTTGTGGGGTGTACTCACCCTAATTTGAGTAAAACTGAAAAATGTGTAATCTAAGTTATATTATTAACCTTACTTTCATGTTATAAGTTAAACAGATGTTATATTAAACTTAGTTTTGTTTTTTATGTGAAATTTGAATTTGAAAACATGAATTCTATTTTTTTTTTTTAAATGTATTCATAGTTCATACAAAATCATTGACTCTGGTCAGCAAACTCCACCTATGCAGTAACTGTGAACAAGTATAATTTCCTGTAAATGGAAAAAAAAAACAAAAAAAAAAACCTCATCTGATGCAGCAACTCATATTTGTAATTTAGACACACCAAAAGATAAGTTACTTTAGAGAAGTCAGACTTCTTGAGTCATATAATGCAACACATGAACAGGAAGCAAAGGACAGTGTCCAAAATAATTGCCATGTTCACCTCTGAACTCTGTAGTTTAATTCTGTTAATGTTTTTCACTGGCTCATGTTCTTCTTGAATCAAATTATATAGTATGATTATGTGGTGAATGAATCTGTTACATAGAGCATTGGAAATGAGTGAGATTGAAGAAGATTCAGAACACTTTCAAACTTTCAAACATTGCAAAAGTACTGTCATTGTGAAATATATTTGTTACTGCCATTGCAGAATTGAGCAATATATTGAACTGATAAAAAAAAAAAAACAGATGCAGAAGAGTTTGACCCTTAAAGTATTCGGCTGACTGAGCTTAAACTGGTGTTGTTGTCTCTTTTCACATTAAAAAAATTGTCTCATTTCACATTTCACTATTTCACATTAAAAAAAAAAAAGAGTAAAAGTTGGATGTCATTTACTGGATGTTACTTACTGGACTTTTGGTAAACACTGAATTATTAAACTCAAAGGTCTTGTCATGTGATAACAGATTATTGCCACACAATGAAACTTTTAAAAATGTATTGCAGTTTTTTTTTAAGAAATATTGAAAAAAAGAGTGCAAAACCTTCAGAAAATGTTGACTGTGAACATAAATGTTAAACTCTCTTGATCAATTGCACCACCAAGTGGTCCCTGTGTGAAGTTTAAATGTGTGATTGTATTTATTATCTTCTTAATAGAAGATAAAAGCACTTCTGCACTTTTTTTTTTGTTGCAATTTTTTGCACTATGATGTATATCTGGCCTCTGTATAATAAATTGATACAAGCTTTTTGGCTGATTTTGGATGTGTGCAGATGTTTTTTCATTCTTGCATCATTTATTATTTTAAAATATACACCATACTTTTCTGGTGTATTAACTGCAACAGACAAAAAGATTGTCAGCAATTCCATCAGAATACCCGTCTATTAACCAGCCAAACCTTGAACCCTTGCTTAATATGCAAAAAAAAAAAAAAAAAAAAAAAAAAAAAAAAAAAAGTTATGGATAGATGTAAGCTATAGTCATGAATTCTCTCTATCTTTCCACACTTTGTAATGTCACATGTATTAACCAAGTATTTATAAATGTGATTAATTTAGATAAATGTACATTTTACGTGATATTATATGATTTTGTAGTCAAGTGTCCCAGCTCTTAAGCACTATTTTTTATATAATAAATGGCTGACTATACATAATCATGGCTACTCACCAGATAAAGAAATATGGAGACATCAAATATTGTTTTGAGTTTAAGTTATTTTATAAACTTGACTGTATATTATTCTAAAAGCTTCTGCTTAGGAAATGCTTGTTTATTACAATGTACAAAACAACCAACCTTGAAACAAGATGAACACCACATCTTTGTGCCCTGTGTCATTTACATTTTACCAGGTTAAAATCTAATAGCTCAAGCTTTACACTTGATTTATTTATAACACATTAACTTTGAATTATGCTGTGAACCCCCTCACTTGCACTATTTTGAATAGGCTATTGCTTGGAAATGTCTTGTTGTTATAGGTCTAGCTGTATGATATATCATAAACATGTCATCCAACTCTATCTAATCTTTCTTTTTGTTTTTGCTTTTCTGATGGTTTTCAGCTTTCTCTTTCTGCAAATTGTATAGTTGTATAGTGTATAGCAGTATGATCCAGCACCCAAAATACTACAAAAATACTCCGTTCTTTGCGGAAGACGGATAAAAAGACGCACAGAAAAAAAAAAAAAAATGGATTCCCAGGAAAAATACAAGTCAACACCATTATGGCTAAAAATTTGCTAAGGAGTATTTCCTACTAAAGCAAGGTGTTATTTGACTCTGACAGCAACATGCCCAGTGTATTATGGGTGTTGAAGTTTTCCTATTTGCCAAAAAAGAAGACAACAGCTTTTTTTCTAGGTTTTCTGTATTAAGGTATCACCGATTTCATTTGTACAGCTCTCATTTTGAACTCTCATTTCACAAATAATTTTAACTTTTGTTTTCTGTCTTCTTTTTCTCTAGTCAGGTATCACCGATTTCAGATTTTCTCCTGCCTTTCTTCTGAATAGCAGCCAAGTTTTATTGAAAGCCCATTTTGCCAGCAGTGAAG
Source organism: Hypophthalmichthys molitrix (assembly GCA_037950675.1). Classification (NCBI taxonomy): domain Eukaryota; kingdom Metazoa; phylum Chordata; class Actinopteri; order Cypriniformes; family Xenocyprididae; genus Hypophthalmichthys; species Hypophthalmichthys molitrix. Next base: position 8,833,962 of record CM075501.1, on the reverse strand, counting down.
TAGCCCTTTAATCTATACTCAGATAGCAAGCAATGATCAAAATAATGTTAAATCACTGTTAATGTGTCAATGTTAACTGCATTGAATCAATATCACTTTTGCACCCGCAATTAATGTTGAAATTTCAACAAAAAAATCAATGGTAATGGCATTGAATCAGTGTTACAATATGATGCTACATGTACATGCAAGTAAAACCTGCATGCAGTTCACTTTCAGTGTTTCACCATCATTATCTGAATCTTTCCAAACTGTTTTTCATATGTAATATCCTCTCAAAAACATTTTGAGAAGGACAAACAAATGTTACACAAAGATGTACTAGTCAACACTCTTTAAAACCATTTAAGGTAAATGTTGGGTGTGATTATAATATGGATAACATTCTACATATTAAAAATGAATAAACTCACCTTGACCTCGCACCACAGTAACAGAAAACAGAAAACAGGAAAAGCTGATGATTTGTACAGGAACTCTCATTTTGAACTCTCATTTCACAAATGATTGTAACTTTTGTTTTCTGTCTCTTTTTGTATTGTGGAGGAAAGGAGGAGGACTCTTTCAGTCAAAAGGAGGACTCTTTTATACCAGACCACTTTATGGTCATGCAGAAGTGCATTTTGTTTAAAAGAAAAATAAAAATCTTAATTCAAATTTATGTAACATATAAACAGGAAGCAAAAAGAAAGTTCCAAAATATTTTATGTGTTCACTACTGTGTTTTACAGGTAAACCTGTTAGATATTTTTTTCAGTGTTAATAACCAGTGTTATTTACATTTAAAGAAGAAAATTATTATATGAATTAATCTGTCCCTTAGAACATTGTGAAGAAAAACTACAGAAATGAGTGAGATGAAAGAAGTTTCAAAATATTCACATATTTCATACACATTGCAAAATATATAACTGCCACCAGAGGTGGAAAGTCCAGGGGTCAGAAAGTAAAAGTCCTGCCATATTTTTATTCCACCCACTGAAGCAGTGTTAAAGTTAATGAGATAATTAAGTGGTTAATTGAGTGATGATTGACAGTTATTGAAGACACCTGATGTTAACAAGCTGAATCAACAATACAAAAAAAAATTTGGTCAGGTGGTGTTGGTTATGTTTTCGCATAATCATTATTTGACTGGAACCACCAAACTCATTTAGAGTCCAATTGCTGAGTTAGATTTATATTATTACAGCAGCAGATACAGCTTTTTCAAAACAATCCAAAGAATTTCTTTAAAGTTGTTCTGGTAAAATAAAATAAAACAAAAACATTTTCATTTAGAGACACAGACATCAAGAATCAGCCTGTGAATCTCAACAGTGGTGAGAATAATAAAGCATGTTGCAGTGCATTCTGGGTGCCACCAATCAAAATTCATCCATGGTTCCCATCATGCATTGCTGCATGAATAAATTATGAGCTGAATTGTCTTAGTAATTTCCTTTATTCTCACTATTTTATTTTTTGCTATTTTTATGTGACTTTTTAGTAGCTTGTTTTCTAATGTTCAGAGTTGATCTGTTGATCAGAATATGTTGCTTGTCACCGTCGCTGAGATTTACAGGCTGATTCTTGATGTCTGTGTGTGCCTAAAAGAAAGGTTTCAATTTTTTTTTTAATCAGAACAACTTTTACCTTTGGATTGTATTGAAAAAGCTGGATTTTCTGCTGTAGAGTCACAGAGCTGCTGTAATTAATAATGTAAATCTAACTCAAAGATTGGGCTCTAAATGAGTTTGCTGGTTCAGGTCAAATAATAATTATGTGAAAACATAACCAACACCACCTGATCCTTTTTTCTTTGTTTGTTTGACTGTTATAAGTCAGTTACAACAGTCCAAACAAAACCTAATATTAAAAAGTCAAGGGTCAAGAGACCAACTAAAGCAAAAAATGCTGATCTCCATGATGGTGACTTAAAATTGTGATTTTCTCCTTTGGTGATTCTGCTTGTTAACATCAGGTATCTTCAATAATTGTCAATTATCACTCAATTAATCACTTAATTATCTCATTAACTTTAACACAGCTTCAGTGGGTGAAATAAAAAATATGGCAGGACTTTTACTTTCTGACCCCTGGACTTTCCACCTCTGGCCGGAAGTGATCTCTCGCGCGTATACGTCACTCATTGTTTACACAGTGCACAAACATTGTAGGTACCACGGCTAATCAAAATGGTACTTACTTGCGCTTATCCGGATTGTTCAAACCGACTTAATACTAAAAGAGGTTACTAAAAGTTTTCTCGCGTGAACTCATTCGGGAGTGGTGACTTTCCACATATTCCCAACTTCTGAGCCTGCTCGCCTGAAGTTATGGTTGATTGCTCTTCGGCTGGATATCAACACACCCATTAACTTACTAAAGTTGTTGAGGGTCTGCAGCGATCATTTTTCCCCTGATGATTTTACATACCCAGGAGAGGATCACGTACGACTTAAACCATCAGCTGTGCCTATGGTTTTTCCACATCCAACTGAGGTATGACACATACATGATCTTTTTATGTGTCTTTTTTATTGGTAAAGCTGCCTTTATGAAAAGTAACAAAATAAAATGAAGTTTTGATGTAATAAAACCATGTTTCTTAGTGGTTTACTTCCATTTGTATAACAACTGTTGTACTACAGGCACCACGTTTAAACTACGCCAGAGTGCGTAAACACCTCACGCACCGGATGCCGTGTGCGCGCTCAAGGCAGTTGGACATAGTGGTGTGTTAGAGGTAAAAAATGATATAAATACTGTTCGGTTTCTCGCACAAACCGATCGTTTCGTGTCTTAGGACATCAATGTGTCGTCACGAGCTGCAGGGTTTAACCCCTTAACTGTCACGATCCTGTTGGCGGGACGCCTCCTAGCCAGCACACCCATGTAGGCACATGGTTTAGCCCAGACGAAATGAACACCATTCAGAGTGCACACTACAGGCTGTTAAATGTAACACTGAATCAGTGTTGGAGTTAATGATATAATTAAGTAAGTGATTAAGTGATGATTGAGCTTTATTGAAGATAGCTGCTGTTAACAAGCAGAATCAACGAAGGAAAGACAAACAACAAGAACAGAAAAAATCGAAACACTAGAACCACAACTGACTTCAGCCACAGCCTTAGATAAAAGAAGACATTAAATCTCTCAAGATCTCAGCAGAGGAGGATTAAACAACTCTCTCTTATTGAGAATTAAGAGAGAGAGTTATTTTGTAGTTGATTTTTTATTGAAATTAGGTTTGTTTATGCCACCATCATGGTGATCAGTGTTTACTTTAGTTGGGTAGTTTGACTTGTCTTTGTAATGTTAGAGTTCCTCTGGTTGTTTTAACTGAGTTTAACTGAGAAAAGCAAAAGAAAACACAATCTGATGCTGTGGCTGCTTCATGACAAGAATTAAATCAATGTGTAGTGGCTTAATTCACTGATCTTATGAGTGAGTTTAATATGAGCAAAATCTTACTAACTTTGTTTTATTGTGATTTGTGTAAAGATCCAGCACAGTTTTAATCAGAAAATCTGAAGAAGTTTTATAACAGATTGTACACTAAGCACTTTAAACTACGGTGAGCGTTACTCACAAACATACATCAAGAATCAGCCTATGAATCTCAACAATGGTGACATACTTAATGCCGCAATGCATTCTGGGGGCCATAGATGAGTTTTGCATGATGCACCCAAGAATGCATTGTGGCATGAAGCATGTCACCATTGCTGAGATTCATATGCTGATTCTAGATGTCTGTGTGTGAGGAAGTTTTGCAGCAGTTTTAAAGTGTTTAGTGTACACTGTGTTTTAATATAAATTTTGCTTTTCTGATTAAAACTAAAGATCCAACACAAACTTAATAACATTTTGCTCATATAAAGCTCAGTCATTTGATCAGTGAATTAAGCCACTACATGACAACTATGTTCTTATCATAAAGCAGCTAACAGTAGGTGATCACATTTTCTCTTGTCTTTCTTGCCATAACAAACGATAATGGTGATATCAAACAAAACTATTATTTTCAACAAATCATCAACATCTAAACCTCTGGTAATTCTCATTAACAACTTTTGTAGATGTTTGTCAGAAATAAAGTCAATCTGGTTAGTAATAAGTGAAGCTGGTAATGCTGTTTGTGGAGTTGTTTGATCAGATCTTAAGAGATTTAATGGCTTTTATCTTCAGTTGATTTCATCTAAGGCTGTGGCTGAAGTCATAGATCTTGTTGTTCCTCTGTCCTTCTGTGATTCTGCTTGTTATCACCTAATTATCTCATTAACTCCAACACCGATTCAGTGTTACATTTAACAGCTTGTAGTCTTCACACTGAGTAGTGGGCTAAACCATGTGGGGCCTCCATGGGTGTGCTGGTTGGGAGGCGTCCGGCCAGCAGGACCGTGACAGTTAAGGGGTTAATTTGGATTTGTCTGTGCGTGTTTTTTTTAATCTCATAGATTTTGTTACCCTTGCAATGCATTATACGACTGACAGACTGCAACGGTTGGAGTTAAAAATCATAATTTGTGTTCTACTGAAGAAACAAAGTCACCTACATCTTGGAAGCCCTGGGGGTAAGCAGATAAACATCAAATTTTCATTTTTGGGTGAACTATCCCTTTAAAACTGAAAGACTAAAACAGTTGTCTCCTAGATGACCTAGATGATCCTCCTTATCTCACACTGAAAAAAAAAAAGTTTGCCTTTAACTTTATACGTAAATGGTTGTCATGTGGTAGCTGAGTTTTGGCACATTCAATGAATAGGGTCAACATTTTTAAAAATACATTATAGAATTTTTATAGAATTTAACAGATTTTTTTTTATATACATTTAACCTAAATGTAAAACTAAATATTATAAGCCATTTTATTTTCTGTTCATTTTCAATGAGGTTTACAATTTTAGCAATGCTGTTTCCAAAATTTGTAAAATAAATAAATAAATAAAAACCTTGATTTGTGTGATTTCATTATTTATTAATCAAAATTAATTAAAAAAATTATACAAATTAATAATAATAATTTTATTAATTAATAATTAATAAAAAATGAAAAATTCATTAAAAAAAAGAAATAAAAATATCCAGAATGAGCAACAGGGTGTAACGTGTATGAAATTTTGTCTTCTGTGATAGTTTGCCCCATAATCTGACCTAGGCCAAATCCACATGAAGCCAGAGCTTTGCCTATCTGATCTTTGTTGTCCTCGTTCTAGAAAAAAATTACGTAAACACAGCGTCATCTCAAGAAATATTTGCATACACACGAAAGTACTGAAACCGACTCAAAACGATGTAGCATATATGCCAGACCAATATGTGGCGCTGTAATTCTGCCACAGGGATACACTAAAAACGGAGAATAAGAATTGAGCATGCGCATAAACCTTGCACGCTGTATACAAACTTAAGTAAAGCTTAGAAATAAAGCTTTATTTTAGTAAAGCTAATAGCTTCTACCACACGAACACAATCGTGTAGTCCGCCATCATTGTTGTTGTTGCTGTCACGTGACACAGAGGTGTCTGATAGGGTCGACACGTGGGGTGATGACAAAATATACGGATTGGCTGTACACATGAAAACACAAGGGTGTCGTTTTCAGACAGGTCCACTCTGGGACCCGGTTTCAAAAAATAGCGGTTTCAGGCTCCCAAAACGCCAGATCTGTCTGGATGAATCGCCAATAAGATATAATTTTTTTACGTATACAGCTAAGCGTGTCTCCGTGTGGACGGGCTCCTAGTTTTTCTGAGTTGTCTTATTGTCATTATATTCACCTGTGTCTTGTTAATTAGCTCATTCGTTCCCTTTGTTTGTTCATGCTTATAAGCCTTTAGTATTCCCTTAAGCTGGGTACACTCTAAAAGAGTTTTAAAATCGTACAATTTTTTTAAAATGTGAGAGACCACAAACATGAGGACAAAAAATCCTAGATTTAACTGTTTTGCTCCTATAGTGTGTGGTGTGCCATGATGTGACAAAGTTCCGACGGATGATAGGCAGGAAGAAATTGCGATGAAAGTGTTTGGAAAAAAACTCACACTTTGAGACCCGTTTTCAAATGTTTTCGTTTTCAGGCCACCAAAACTCTTTTGTCATGTAAATGAACAGACCAGCACACCCTTAGGCGAACAGATGGGCGCAAATGCATTTGCGATTTAAACAATGTGGGCGCTGAACGTGAAAATGAGAACTGTGTCAGGCTGAAACTAGCAAAAACACTTGCGTCGCACCTGACGTCGCATTTTGCCGGGTGTATGATAGGGTCCAATATTTCAAACAAATACACACAAGGTTATGTTAAAAACATAAAGTTCATAAAACACAGTCGGTTATGTCTGTGAATGTAAACACCAGAGACAGAAATCGTGTATATTAGATCTGTGGCACAAACAAAACTTATCCACCGTGTCTTCAGTGGCTCAGATATCGGGAGTAAATGAAGACTGTTATGTTCACTCCAACAACAAAATACCTCAATCGCTTGCGAGAGATTCGTGTCGCTACAGCTGATCTGGTGTAGAGACAATGGCAGACAGTGTACAACTCGCTCAGGGTGGAAACTATGCTAATATGGCAGAGTCGGTCAGCAGAAGTGGCGGGGCCGGAGCAATGTGACGTCACATGCAGAAAATGAAAACGGATTGTTCTATGAGGCTGTTGAGGTTTTATGGGGATTTTAAAAAAGTTCTTGTGTTTCTCTTTTCTTCAGTGATTCTATCATAAATGCTCAATCATCACTTAATTAACAGCTTAATTATCTCATTAACTTTAACTCTGCTTCAGTGTTATTTTAACACTATTCAGAGAGGGACCAAATGTACTCTGAGCAGAGTTGATTTAACTCTGGGGATTTTACTGTGCAAGTCCCCTTTAAGGTTCAGTGAACAAAGCATGATAAACATTGTTTAAACCCTTTCCAGTAAAGATCTGTACAGCTTATTGGATTTTACAAAACTATTTTAAATAGTTGTTAAAGGAATGCAAATAATTTCTGTGAGATATCGAGAATTTGTAGCTGAATGAGAATGTATTTACAAGCTTGTGTGTGTTTGTGTTTGTGTGTGTGTTTGTGAATGATATTTAGTCATGTAATGTAATGGCAAAAATGGCATTGATAGCCATATTTTCTTAATGTCTTGTACTGCTGAACATGGTATGGTGGATGGGACTATTCATATGGAAATTATATATGACATTATACATGGTAAAACTAGGCGTTGTAAGCTGGATATTTCGGGGAGGTGACGGGGTGGAGATGCATGTATGCACAATCCTCCGCTGACTGGGGTTTTATAAAGGGAATTTTGCACAGGATATGGCATGCGCATGGTTTTATAAATCTGAAAACTTTTGTGGATTCTTGATTCTTGGCTTTTGTGTGTACGCACACTTTGAGGATAAAATCTACGGAAAGTTTTATGAGGCCCCAGGTCTGTATACACCTCTTTTCATGCAGTGTGCTCTCCCTGCTCTTATCTGTGCTAGGCTGCATGGATGAGCAGGGAATGCTTATTGTCAATCATCTTTGATGATAGTGCTCCTGACAGAAAGATAGTAAGATCCAACTTCATTGATTTGATAAGAAAATATAAATTCGATTATTTAAAAAAAAAAAAAGTATTTATAGCTCAGACAAAATAATTGGCTCTGGTCTGCAAACTCCACCTATGCAGTAAATACACACTCAAAGTGGATAACATCACCATAACTTCCCTCTTCTGTGTTGCCTGATGCAGTCAAACTCTCATCTGTGCTAATGGCTTGACTTCTCATAGCAGCCAATAAACGTAAAAACAAAAAAATAAAATAAATAAAAAATAAAGAAACCAACAAAAAAACAATCAAACAAGTTAAAGTAAAAAACAGGGCAAAAAAAAAAAAAAAAGTAAAGTTACTTTAGAGAAGTCAGACTTCTTGAGTCATATTTATGCAACACATGAACAGGAAGCAAAGGACAGTGTCCAAAATAATTGCCATGTTCACCTCTGAACTCTGTAGTTTAATTCTGTTAATGTTTTTCACTGGCTCATGTTCTTCTTGAATCAGATTATATAGTATGATTATGTGGTGAATGAATCTGTCACATAGAGCATTGGAAATGAGTGAGATTGAAGAAGATTCAGAACACTTTCAAACTTTCAAACATTGCAAAAGTACTGTCATTGTGAAATATATTTGTAACTACCACTGCAGAATTGAGCAATCTATTGAACTGATAAAACAAAAACAAAACAAACAAAAAAAAAAAAAACAGATGCAGAAGAGTTTGACCCTTAAAGTATTCAACTGACTGAGCTTAAACTGAGATATTCTCCTTTTCTCCTTTGGTGATTCTGCTTGTTAACATCAGGTGTCTTCAATAATGGTCAATCATCACTCAATTATCTCATTAACTGTAACACTGCTTCAGTGGGTGGAATAAAAATATGGCAGGACCCCTGGACTGACCCCTGGACTTTCCACCTCTGCTCCCTTATCTCATTTGTTATGGCCCAGGATCACGCCTTCCGGAAGGGGGCGTATTGTCATGATTATGCTTAGAGTCACACTTATGGACTCTTAGTTTGTTTATCTTCAGTCACATGTCTCCTTTGTTCTCAGTTTCCAGCCATTTGTTTGTCTTCTAGGTTACTCATCATGCTCTAGATTATTACTGTCGTTACTCATCAGTTCCCTCATTTGTATCACCTGTGTTTATCCAATCATCTTTGTGTTCTCTCAGTATATATTCTGCCTGTGTTTTAGTTCTCAGGATTGGTTCTTGTTAAATGTTAGTTCTAAATCTGTCATTTAATCATTCACTTTGGTTTTAAAGGCTTTTTTTTTTTCAATTTTTTCATTGTACTCAGTACAATACACATATGCTCACTTAACTGGCATTTAAAAAATTCAATGTCGTTTTCATACAAGCACAATTTTAAACATTGCTTTTATCATTTATTTAGTTTTAATTGCAAGAATTCCAAAACAAAGAAGCTGAATTGAAAAAAAAGTGTTTTTATTTTGATTGGCTTTATTTGTTTTTGCTTTGTAGAGCAGCTGATGCTTCAGTGATGTTTTATTCACTGTCACACACACAGAGGCAAAGTCATCTCTCCATCATTACATGTTTGTCTTAGGTCACTGCCTATTGAAGATTTGCCTCTCTTACAGCTAAAGTCGATTCTATCCTCATGTGGTGAGAATATCTTTTCCCGTCCACGCCATCGCAGCTCTATACCTCTTTCATCCATTACCTCCACAGACACTGAACAGGGCTCTGAAACAAACACAACATTTCACTCTCAGTGTTACAGAATACATTCATTGATTCATCAGAACCAGAACTACAACTTCAACTACAAAATTACAAAAAGAAAAAAGAAAAATCCAGTGAGAATGTCTTTAATGGTGTAGAGAGTTCATACACTAGTGAAAAACAAATGTACTAAAATGTATTTGAAACACATTTATTGCAAAGTTTACTACAAATACATTTACATATTTATGTACTTAATAAAAATACCCTGAAAATGTACTTTTGGTATACTAAATTGATATACTTAAAGTCTGCTAAGCTGGAACAACTAATTTTGTACTTAATACACTTTAATTGTGCGGAAGTAGTGCTGAAGTCCAACTAAACATATTCTTAAGTATATTTGATTGTGCTAAAGTGGAACTATTGCATACGGAAGCCCTAAAAGGCCATGGATTATTATTTTTTTCTATCTTGTTGTCTCGTGATCACAACTTATTTTCTTGTGATCTAAAGATAAAATTTGTTTTCTCGAGATCACGACTTAATTTTCTCGGCATCTCGAGATAACAAAAGTTGTTTTCTCATGATCACAACTTAATTTTGTTGTGATCTCGAGATAAAAGTTTTTTCTAGTGATCACATTTAATTTTCTCATCATCTCGACATAAAATTTCTTTTTACAATGATTGTTTGATTCTGAAACACTGCACCCGGATTCTACTGTTGCTATAGTTACGAACACAACTTTCACACGCATCTGATTGATGGATAAATCATGCGCTCTTATATGTTGTGGATGCTGTGATACAGTATCATGGACCAGATTTACTAAACAGGGCAAATTGGCATGAGAGAGCAATTCTACTGCTGACACGCAAATTAAAGTCCCCCTGAAATTCAAAATTTAAGTTTTTTAGCTTTTAGTATGAATATGTTAGCCTTAATGTTATGAATAAGCTGGTGTGTTCCAAAACAATGACAAAATTCACTTTTAGGAGATATAAGCATTCAAATCTTACAGTCTCTCACTTCCGCTAAAATGTATCACAGATTTTCATGACATCACACTTCAGCTTCCCATCAAATCTTCTGTCCAATCAAATGCTCTCTAGAATCTGAAGTCCCACCCCCTCCTACACAATCAACAGACACTGAAGCTGCGGCTGAAATTGGCCATTTGTTCACACATTTACTAATTTCTACATGGTGAATGACACATAGTGCAATATATAGAGGATAGGGGACAATTCAGACAGCATAAATATGCTTTCCATAGATGTGAATGAAGTCCGTTTTTGCATTAGTATAACGTGAACTGCCGCAGTGCGAGCACTCTGGCCCAGGGACACAAGAGCACAGAGCAGATCATATGCGTGAGTCGGCTCAGACCATGAAAGGTATCGGACCCATTTAAATTCTGCACAGAATGCTGTATTTTAAAGTGATAAAGTGGAGATTAGGAGGATAAACAGTTAGATATTAAAAGGAAACAGAGGTCTTACTGGGTTTAACGGTCCTGGCCGAGCTGTGATATAAACGAAACGCTATTATTAAAGCAATCATGATGTGTACAATCTGAGCCAATATGAATTAACACAGTAAGGTGGATATACAGTATACTGCACCCCATCAGTTATATTTGGTGCTATGCTGCCACCTGTTGGCACATTTGTGTAACTTAGAGAAGATTGGTCATGATAACAAGAAAACAACTTCTGTTATATCAAGATCACAAGAAAATATTAAGTCGTTATAACGAGAAAACAAGAAAGAAAAATAAATATAGTCCATGGCCTTTTAGGGCTTCCGTAATTGCAAGTATACTTTAGAAAAGTACATTTTAAGTACATTTTAAATATATTGCATTTAAAAATTTATATTAATCAAAACTTATCAATATTGACATTAAAAACACATTTTAGGCTTAATATTAAGAAATGTGCATTGTACACAAGCAGTACTCCAAATAAAGTTATAATTTTAAATAAATAATTTTTAATTTTCTATAACAGTAAGTCTGTCAGTAAATATGTTAATATATTTGGACTATACTTAGTATGAAATAAATGTATTTTAAATATATTACTTTTTTTACTAGGGTACTTACTTAAGCACTTAACATTCCCTTTCCATTCTCCGTGTTCACAGGTCAAGTATCTGGAGTAGGGCTGATGCTGAACCAGTGTGTATTTATTAAAGCAGGTGTATTCAACTCTCTCTCCTGAATCATATTCATTTTTTGTCATTTCAAGTGTATCTGAAAAGTTCACATGTGGTGGTGGCCCACATTTCCCTGAGGGCAAAGCAAAGTTATTTTTTTATTTTTAGATCACCAAGAAAATGTGTCATTAATAAATCTCAATATCAGCCACATGCCTTTTTTATGGCCTTAAACCATAGAACATGTTATTAATGTTAGTAATGCACATTATTAATATGAGAATGTGTGTTCATTTTTCTAAATGCTTTAAAAATGCCTTTCTGTATTGAAGAGATCTGGGTGGGATTTTTCTATATAATATATTATAACTAGATCTAAATTTGTGTCTTAAGTTGTGTTTATCCATGTACAGTGCATCCGAAAAAGTATTGACAGCGCTTCACTTTTTCCACATTTTGTTACAGCCGTAGTTCAAAAGGGATTACATTCATTATTTTCCTCTAAATTCTACAAACAATACCCCATAATGACAACATGAAAGAAGTTTGTTTGAAATCTTTGCAAATGAATTAAAAAAAAAAAAGAAAAAAAAAGAAAGAAAAAAAATCATATGTACATAAGTATTCACAGCATTTGCCATGACACTCAAAATTGAGCTCAGGTGCATCCTGTTTCCACTGATCATCCTTGAGATGCTTGGAGTCCACCTGTGGTAAAGTCAGTTGATTGGACATGATTTGGAAAGGCACACACCTGTCTACGGAGGTGGAAAGTCCAGGGGTCAGAAAGTAAAAGTCCTGCCATATTTTTATTCCACCCACTAAAGCAATGTTAAAGTTAATGAGATAATTAACTGATTAATTGAGTGATAATTGACAATTATTGAAGACACCTGATGTTAACAAGCAGAATCACCAAAGGAGAACCCTTAACTTTTTAATATTAGAATTTATTTGGTTAATTCAGTTACAACAGCCAGACAAGCAAAGTTAAAAGATGATCAGGTGGTGCTGGTTATGTTTTCACTTAATCATTATTTGAGTCGCCAAACTCATTTAGAGCCCAATCTTGGAGTTAAATTTACATTGATTACAGCAGCAGTGATTCTACAGCAGAAGATACAGCTTTTTGTAAATAATCTAAAGGATTTCTCAAAAGTTTCTCAAAAAAAAAAAAAAAAAAAAAAAAAAAAAAAGAAAAGAAAATTATTCATTTAGAGACACAGACATCAAGAATCAGCCTGTGAATCTCAACAGTGGTGAGAATAATAAAGCATGTTGCAGTGCATTCTGGGTGCCACCAATCAAAATTCATCCATGGCTCCCATCATGCATTGCTGCATGAATAAATTATGAGCTTAATAGTCTTAGTAATTTCCTTTATTCTCACTATTTTATTTTTTGCTGTTTTTATGTGACATTTTAGTAGCTTGTTTTCTAATGTTCAGAGTTGATCTGTTGATCAGAATATGTTGCTTGTTACCGTTGTTGAGATTCATACGCTGATTTTTGATGTCTATGTGTGCCTAACATGAAGTTTGTTTCTTTTAATTTTTTTTTTTTTTTTATAAAAATCAGAACAAATTTTAAGAAATCTTTTGGGTTATATTGAGAAAGCTGGATCTTTTTCTGTAGAATTACAAAACTGCTGTAATCAATAATGTAAATCTAACTCAGAGATTGGACTCTAAATGAGTTTGGTGATTCAGATCAAATAATGATTATGTGGAAACATAGCCAACATCATCTGATCGTCTTCTCTTTTTGCTTGTCTGGCTGTTATAACTTAGTTACAGCAGCCAAATAAAACCGAATACTAAAAAGCTCAAATAAATCAAACCCCGATATCCATGACGGTGATGTAAAATTGTGATTTTTCTCCTTTGGTGATTCTGCTTGTTAACATCAGGTATCTTCAATAATGGCCAATCATCACTCAGTTAATCACTTAATTATCTCATTAACTTTAACACTGCTTCAGTGGGTGGAATAAAAATATGGCAGGACTTTTACTTTCTGACCCCTGGACTTTCCACCTCTGTCTCAGACTGGGGAGAAGGTTCATCTTCCAACAGGATTGAACCAGATTGAACATCTCTGGAGAGATCTGAAAATGGCTGTGCACCGACACTCCCCATCCAACCTGATGGAGCTTGAGAGGTCCTGCAAAGACGAATGGGAGAAACTGCCTAAAAATTGGTGTGCCAAGCTTGTAGCATCATACTCAAAAAGACTTGAGGCTGTAATTGGTGCCAAAGGTGCTTCAACAAACTATTGAGCAAAGGCACTTGGAATACTTGGGTACGTGATTTATTTAAAAAAAAAAAAAAAAAAAAAAAAAAAAAATTGCAAAGATTTCAAACAAACTTCTTTCACGTTGTCATTATGGGGTATTGTTTGTAGAATTTTGAGCAAGATAATGAATTTAATCCATTTTGGAATCAGGTAACATAACAAAATGTGGAAAAAGTGAAGCGCTGTGAATACTTTCCAGATGCACTGTAAAACCAGACAGAATTTTGTTATAAGAACGTTCTCTAAATATTCAGTGTTGGTTCTGGGAACATTAAAAATGTCCAGTTTTCTTGACGTTAGAGGAACGTTTTTTATAAGGTATGATGTTCAGTAGAATGTTATTTAAATGTTAGTAGAATGTTATTTAAAGGTTAGTATGATGTTCCTGAAACATTCTTTCAATCATTCAGACACCTGCTGTGAACAAACACTGAAAGAAAGAGAAATAAGAACACAAACTACAACTTTCTTCAGCCACAGCCTTAGATGAACTGACGATAAAAGACATTAAATCTCTGAAGATCTGATTAACCCCTTAACTGTCATGATCCCGCTGGCCGGACGCCTTCCAACCAGCACACCCATGGAGTCCCCACATCATTTAGCCCAGATGAAATGAACACTACACAGTGTGAACACTACAGGCTGTTTAACATAACACTGAATCGGTGTTGGAGTTAATGAGATAATTAGGTGATAACGAGCAGAATCACAGAAGGACAGAGGAACAACAAGAACTACGACTTCAGCCACAGCCTTAGATAAAATCAACTAAAGATAAAAGATATTAAATCTCTCAAGATCTGATCAAACAACTCCACAAACAACATTACCAGCTTCACTTATTACTAACCAGATTGACTTTATTTCTGACAAACATCTACAAAAGTTGTTATTGAGAATTAACAGAAGTTTAGATGTTGATGATTTGTTGAAAATAATAGTTTTGTTTGATGTTACCATTGTCGAGGTCAGTGTTTGCTTTAGTTAGGCAGTTTTACTCTTGAATTTTTTAGTGTTAGTTTATCAGCTATTCTATGATAAGAATGTAATCATCAGGTAGTGGCTTAATTCATTGATCTAATGACAAGCAAAATGTTAATAATGTTGGATCTTTTCTAGAAAAAAAAAAAGAAACAGTTTTAATCAGAAAAGCTGAATTAGTTTTAAAACACATTGTACACAAAACACTTGGAAACTCCTGCAAAACCTCCTCACACACAGACATCTAGAATCAGCGTATGAATCTCAACAATGGTGACCTGCTTAATGCCACAATGCATTCTGGGTACATTATGCAAAAAAGAATGCATTGCGGCATTAAGCATGTCACCATTGTTGAGATTCATAGGCTGATTCGTGATGTATGTTTGTGAATAAATTGCACCGTAGTTTAAAGCGCTTGGTGTACAATTTATTTTAAAACTCATTCAGATTTTCTGATTAAAACTGTGCTGGATCTTTACACAAATTATAATAAAACAAAGTTAGTATGATATTATTCATATTAAACTCAATCATAACATCAGTGAATTAAGCCATTACACATTGTTTATGTTCTAATCATGAAACAGCCACTGCATCCAATTGTGTTTTCTCTTGCTTTTCTTGCTATAACAAACAGCCAGTAAAACTCGTACATTACAAAGACAAGTCAAACTACCCAGCTAAAGTAAACACTGACCACCATGATGGTAACACACAAAAAAAAAAATGTCAATAAAAAAAAATCAACAACAAAAAAACTCTCTCTCTTAATTCTCAATAAGAGCTTCTGTATATGGAGTTGTTTAATTCTCCTCTGCTGAGATCTTGAGAGATTTAATGTTTTCTTTTATCTAAGGCTGTGGCTGAAGTCAGTTGTAGTTCTAGTGTTTTGATTTTTTCTGTTCTTGTTTCTGTTTCCTTCATTGATTCTGCTTGTTAACAGCAGCTATCTTCAATAATGCTCAATCATCACTTAATTAATAACCTAATTATCTCATTAACTCCAACACTGATTCAGTGTTACATTTAACAGCCTGTAGTGTGCACATTTCATCTGGGCTAAACCATATGGGGCCTACATGGGTGTGCTGGTTGGGAGGCATCCCGTCAATGGGATCGTGACAGTTAAGAGATAAAACAACTCCACAAACAACATTACCAGCTTCACTTACTACTAACCAGACTGATTTTGATTCTGTCACATGTCTACAGAAATTCTTATTAAGAATAAACAGAAGTTTAGATTTTGATGTCTTATTGACAGTTTTGTGTCTAACACACTTAGACATCATCACTCATCATACAAACCTCAACAATGGTGACAATAAATACATCTAAAAAACAGATTCAGCTGCATAATTTATTAATACCGCAGTGCATGCTGGGAGCCATTAATGTGTTTTGTATTCTGGCATGAAGCATGTCACCATTGTTGTGTTTCATATGCCGAATGTTGGTGTCTGTAAGTGTATAACTGGCACAAGACATTTTTTAAACGAAAAGTTAGCCATGATGGTGTTATTTATACACCAACAGACGTCAACATTCAGCATCTGAAATGCTACAACAGTATTACATACTTCTATTCACATTGGTTTAGTTTTATGCTTTTCAAAAACGTTCCAATTTCTTATATCAGCAGTTACAGAAAAAAAATATTTTTTTAATCTCCTTAAGGGTTCTTTCACACTGGACACAATTTTGACGCACAAATTATTCGCGCGATGGTTTTATTTTTTGATCAGCTGTTTGTGTAATGAGTGCTAATTGTGTCCGTGACTATGGAAAGTGAATGTGTTTGTGTTGCTGTCAGTACGACTGTGGCACTTAAATGTTTACATTGTGACTGGAAACATCGTAATATCAACACTTGAACATGACAGTCAGTGACTTGATATTAAGAGGACAGCTCACCTTAAGCAGACTGCCAAACGCTGCTCCGGATTGATTGGTTCCCTTAAGTTTGTGGTTTGTCTCGTCAGATGTGGTGCCACTATCTGAAATTTGCCACGGTCTCAAATTGTCCCACGGACATTCAAAAGTAAGTACGGAACCGGCCATGATAAAGTTTTAGCTCCTGTACAAGATTAGCGTACTCCCCCTCAGACTGTTCTTTAAGACTGGGTGCACCCAAAACCTTCTTTTCGTTCTTTGAAAAAAAATGAAAAGCTCGTCTTCACTGGATGATGAAGTGTCCATGTTGTTTGTCCTGAGCAGTTAAACTGACCAACTTTTTCAATAGGATGAAGATTATTTTGTTGAAATATATTTTTTTTTCATTCAGCTGTCGCCGCAAACGTTTTGGAATCTTTCAGAGCACAAACGTCGCAAATTCGCCTCGCGGCTGAGGTGAATGGTTTTGATGCGAACTATTCGCTTTTTCGTTTCACATTTCCGTTACGCGTCTGGTGTGAAAGGGCCTTTAAGCAGTAATTTATCAGTTATTGAAACAAACACACTGAGATATTTTATGTATAAATGTTTTCTGAAAACATCTGCAATTGTTGATAAATAAGCAGCTCAACAAGGGTCAAGAGCTCAACTAAAGCAAACACAGATCTCCATGATGGTGACCTCAACGAAACATTTTCGATAAGACATCAACATCTAAACCTCTGTTAATTCTCAATGAGAACTTCTGTAGACGTGTGACAGAAATAAAGTCAGTCTGGTTAGTAATAAGTGAAGCTGGTAATTCTGTTTGTGGAGTTGTTTAATCAGATCTTCAGAGATTTAACGTCTTTTATCTTCAGTTCATCTAAGGCTGTGGCTGAAGAAAGTTGTAATTTGTGTTCTTATTTCTCCTTCTTTCAGTGCTTGTTCACAGCAGGTGTTTGGATGATTGAAAGAATGTTTCAGGAACATGAAACATTCTTTCATACTAACCTTTAAATAACATTCTACTAACATTAAGGAAACTAGACATTGTTATGTTCTTGGAATGTTACAAATCAACGTTCCTACAATGTTGAATTTTAAATCAAGTTTAAGTTGAAAATTAAGTTGAAAGAACGTTTGAGGAACATTATACCTTTAAAGAAAGTTCCTCTAACATCAAGAAAACTGGACATTTTTTACGTTCCCAGAACCAACACGGAATATTTGGAGAATGTTCTTATAACAAAATTCTGTTAGCTGGGTAGCTATGCAGGTTATTCTGGGTGGTTTCTAGGACATTGTTTCTTGGCTCAA
Organism: Hypophthalmichthys molitrix; assembly: GCA_037950675.1. Lineage (NCBI taxonomy): Eukaryota > Metazoa > Chordata > Actinopteri > Cypriniformes > Xenocyprididae > Hypophthalmichthys > Hypophthalmichthys molitrix. The sequence continues at coordinate 8,816,092 of CM075501.1, read as the reverse complement.
GTGAATAGTGACTTGTGTGCCGATGAATTATGTACCAAAATTGAGCATTTACTTTAATATGAGCAATAGTGATGCTTGTAAACACTGCTAGTAAAACTCAATAATTAAGCATGTGACCTTACCTCCTACACATTTAGGGAATGGGATGTTCCATTCTCCATTTGACAAGCAGCTGATTTTGCTCTGTCCTTGTAATTTCACTCCCTTCCCAACACATGAAAGAGTTATTGTGTGTCCAGGTCTGATTGAAATCTCAGGCCCCGGGTGTCCGTCCGCAGTGATGTCTGATCTCATGTTCGCTGTCAGCTTTGCAACACACATTACCTCTAAAGAACAGAAAGATCGGATCAATTAAGCATCCTCCATGTGAACAACAGATCTATCTTTGATATCTTTGTCCAATCCAAGGCTTTTACTGTCTGTGGTCTTACCTTCACATTTAAGAAAAGGGCTGCTCTACTATCATCTCTATTGTACTTTGCGATTTCACTGAGGATTAACGTAACCATTTTTAAAAAAAAAAAAAAAAAAATGCTTAACCTTTCTTCTTAGGTGACAAGACTTGTTGTGAAGAGAGGAGTACAGCACAATGGCACTAAAACACTAATTTGATTTTGATTCTATAAAGCATTTGATTGGACAGAAAACAGTGTAGTGCAGGATGAGACATCCAGCATATACTGTACCGGTGAAAACTGATAATGTTTAACATTACATTAACATATTAATCTAGCACAGATGGACTAAAAGTACCAAAACTCAAATTCTGATTTTACTGTGTCTTCAAATTGATTTTGTAAAGATTGTTGTCACCACCACAACATTTTCTGGAGCCTCGATGTTATTCCTATTCATTGTTACATATCTAATAATCTCTCTTCATTTTCAACTACAGAATTTTTTTTTCTAATCTGTAAGAAGTTAAAAGACATCATTACCAATCAAAATCTTACCTTTACATGTTGGCACTTCTTCCCAAGTTCCACTGCGGCAGAAAACTGTGCTTTTCCCTTTCATTAAGAATGAGCTTCGACATACGTATGTTACACTAGATCCATCTCCATAAAATTCTTCAGGTTTAGATGTTATGAATGCATTTTCCACCTTTGGAGGAATGTCACAACGTACATCCACTAAAAAAAGAAATGTATGGAAATTCATGAACTCCAGTAAGACTGAGGTTAACATTATCAATAGATTCTATTGTCCACTATATGCTGTCGCTGCTCCTCACAGAAATATAATAAGAGTTTGAGAAGCTCACCCTTACAAACTGGTGTCTCCCATGTACCACTGACACATTTCATTAAGCGTTGAGTTGGTATGAACCCTGGATCACATTCAAATGCTGTTGTGTCTCCATCATGGAAGATCTGTTTTGTTTGCTTTGGTTTTCCATGGTGAACACTGGGAAAAGCACCACATTCGTGCTCCCCTGTAAAGACAGATAATATTTCAGTAACCTATCATTCGTCTAACACCTGAGACTGACAATAATAAAACTCACGGATGCACCGAGGTTCTTCAGACCAAGAGCCTTTGCTGCAGGTCACTGAATCCCACCAGTTCCCAGTGTATGGTTTATAACCCGTGTTGCAGGTGTAAAAGATTTCTTCTTCATTGGAGGAGAGGGTGTGTATCAACCCATTTTCCACAGATAGATCAGGGCACAAGTTTTGCTTTGCTGTGAGGAAACAGTTTCAAAACTTCAAAATTCTGATTTCATGTGTTTTTGAGTTGTCATTATGCAAATGTATAATGATTTTATCAGATATTGAAAAAGTTCAAGTTAAAGGCAAATTGTCAATTTCTGTCTGTATGACTTAGAGAAATTCGAAGATAAAAAGGAAACTTCCAAGAAAGCATACCCTCACAGTCAGGGACATTATTATCCCATCTGTGATCTCTGTAGGTACGCTGATTGATTCTGCTTGTCTTTTCAAAACAGTGAACACAATGTTTTTACACTTTTTACAAGAACACTATAACCTGATATAACCTGTCATGCTGTTCAGTTTCACTGTTTCACCATCAGCATATGAAGATTTTTAAACTGGTTCTATGTTTTCATATTTAATGTTTTCTTGAAGACATTCTGAGAAACACAAATAAAGCTTACACAAAGATGTAACTGTCATGTATATTAAATGCTGAAATACATGAACAACTAGTCAACACTGTCTAAAGCTACAGTTTGTGAAGTGCATGTAATATAACATTTATGATCAAATATTAAAATCTAAATGAAAAAGACATTCAAATAAATAACAACAACAAAAAACACTTGCCTTGACTTTGGGCACAATTAAAGAAAAAACAACTAAAAGACGAAGCTGAGGAGTTTTACAGAAACTCTCATTTTGAGCTCAATTCTCAAGTACCTTTTTGGTCTTTTGGTTTTTCTTACACCAGACCACTCTGTGCACAAGCAATATTTTCACTGCTTGATCATGTTCTTCTTGAATCAAATCATAAACTATGATTATGTGGTGAATGAATCTTTACATAAGGCATTGGAAATGAGTGAGATTGAAGAAGAACCACACTTTCAAACTTTTAAACAAATATTTAAAATGCAGCGTCTTTATTTTGTTACATTTAATTTTAGGAATCATCCAATCAGAATTCAATAAAATCAAAATGGTCTATAATAAAAATCAATAATAATAATAAATAAATAAATAAATAAAATCAATAATAATAATAAAATCTTACCAGTACATTGCCGTATGCCTGTCCATTCAGTCTGGGAGTTACAGGTGATTTCTACAGGCTGCTCTGGTTCAAACCCACGATGACATTTATATTGTATCCTTGAATTGATGTTGTAGTTTGGTCTCTGATCTCCCACAATCTCTGCATTTGGGATTATTGGTGCTGCACACATATTCCCTGTAAAACAAAAATTTCAATCATATTAATTTGAATTCATATTATATGATAAATAATTTGCACAAACTGTTTTTTTTCAGCCTTAGATGAAATCAACTGAAGATAAAAGACATTAAATCTCTGAAGATCTGATTAAACAACTCCACAAACAGCATTACCAGCTTCACTTATTACCAACCAGACTGACTTTATTTCTGTTTCATTTGAGGTTAACATGATGGTGATTGATGTTTCCATTACTTGGCCTCTTAACTTTTTTGTTTTTTTTAAATATATTTTTTTTCTCTGGCTGCTTTGGTAGTGTTTTTGTCAAACACGTTAGCAGTAGCAAAGAAAACTGAAGTGTGATCAAGTGATGATAGTTAGCTATTGATGGTTTAAAAATCATCATGAAATAGCCTGCTTCAGTAATATTCTTTGAACATAATTTAATTGTTACTGCAACATGAGCCAGATGTACTGCAGAAATCAGTTAGAAGATTGAAGATGAAAAAAAGCAGCCTACAATGACAAACACAGATATCAGTAAGCAGCATACGAATCTCAACAATGGTGACAATAAACAAAACATTCAGACAATCAGATCATAATTTATCCATACTCTGATGCATTCTGGGAGTTTTGTACTATAGTACCCAGCATGCATTGCGGCTACATGACACTTTTGATTGTCACCATTGTTGAGATTCATGTGCTGATTCTTGATGTCTTTGTGTGTCATCTCAAAGGCCTTTTTTTTCTTTTTTTTTTCTAATTTCTGCAATACAGCTGGATCTCATGTCACAGAAACACAGGATTTGTAATATTAATGGCGCAAAACTTTTAAACAACATCAGTGATTCAGGCCAATTCACAACGATTATAAACAGAGGTGGAAAGTCCAGGGGTCAGAAAGTAAAAGTCCTGCCATATTTTTATTCCACCCACTGAAGCAGTGTTAAAGTTAATGAGATAATTAAGTGATTAATTGAGTGATGATTGACAATTATTGAAGATTGCTTTAGTTGAGCTCTTGACCCTTGACTTTTTAATATTAGGTTTTGTTTGGCTGCTATAACTGAGTTATAACAGCTAGACAAACAAAGAAAAAAGTTGGTCAGGTGGTGTTGGTTAAGTTTTCACATAATCATCATTTGATCTGAACCACAAAACTCATTTAGAGTCCAATTGTTGAGTTAGATTTATATTATTAATTACAGCAGCTCTGTGATTCTACAGCAGAAGATCCAGATTTTTCAACACAATCCAAAGAATTTCTTAAAAGTTATTCTGATTTAAAAAAAAAAAAACCCAAAAAATATTTTCGCTGCTCGCTCATGTTCTTCTTGACTCAAATTAAACAAATATTTAAAAGGCAGCGTCTTTATTTTTTTACATTTAATTTGGAGAATCATCCAATCAGAATTCAGTAAAATCGAAATTATGATAATTTCTATAATAATAATGGATAATAATAATAAAATCATAAATTTCAATTCATATTATATGCACAAATTGTAAGATTTACTATCAGCACATACCAGCACACAGTGGTTTTGGAGTCCATCCGTCTTGTGTACATGTGGCCACTGATGCCTTTTGTTCATACCCAGACATGCAATAGTAAGTTTTTCTTGCTCCCAATTTCATATCTCCCCTGAAGTAATATTCAGGGTAATTCACATGCTGGTCACGTGGAACTTCACATCTAATATCTGAAACAAGATTCACATTATTTTAATAACAAAGCTCCTAATGCAGAAGTGTTTCTCTACAATCTTACCCTCACAAACAGGCTCATGATCCCACTTCCCATTCTCTTGACATGTAAATGATCTGATGATTTCTTTTGTACCAAAGATCCAGTATCTTTCAGCACAGTTAATCTCCACACTTTCTCGCACGGGACTAATATTATCACAGAACCTCAGTGTTCGGCAAAATGAGGACGGTTATTTGCGGGGGAATTTTTACTTTATAAATTACAGACATGGCAGATTCGCATGGGATTATGATCACAGACAACCTCCGCAATTACTACAAATGACTGGGCAGAACTGACAAAATGGCGGTTTCTTTCGGTTTTTCTGCTCCCTTTGGCCTTCAGTTCATCTAAGGCTGTGGCTGAAGAAAGTTGTAGTTTGTGTTCTTATTTCTCTTTCTTTCAGTGTTTGTTCACAGCAGGTGTTTGAATGATTGAAAGAATGTTTCAGGAACATCATACTAACCTTCAAATAACATTCTACTAACATTAAGGAAACTTGATATTTTATGTTCTTGGAATGTTACAAATCAACGTTCCTGGAATGTTGAATTTTAAATCAAAATTAAGTTGAAAGAACGTTTGAGGAACATTATACCTTCTAAAAACTTTCCTCTAACGTCAAGAAAACTGGACGTTTTTAATGTTCCCAGAACCAACACTGAATATTTAGAGAACGTTCTTATAACAAAATTCTGTTAGCTGAGGAGTATTTCCTACTAAAGCAAGGTGTTATTTGACTATGACGGCAACATGCCCAGTGCATTATGGGTGTTAAAATTTTTCCGATTTGCCAAAAAGGAAGACACCTGGCCTTTTTCTCTAGTCAGGTATCACCGATTTCAGTTTTTTTTCCCTTCCTTTCTACTGAATAGGCAGCCAAGTTTTATTGATAGCCCATTTTGCCAATGGTGAAGTACTCTTATACATTCCAGCAAAACCTGCTAAGCAGTTCACTTTCACTGTTCAGTTTCACTGTTTCATGTTCCATCATTGTATGAATCTTTCCAAACTGTTTTTCTGTTTTCATATGTAATATCCTCTCAACAACAATTTGAGAAGGACAAACAAATGTTACACAAAGATGTACTAGTCAACACTCTTTAAAACCATTTAAGGTAAGTGTTGGGTGTGATTATAATATGGATAACATTCTACATATTAAAAATGAATAAACTTACCTTGACCTCGCACCACAGTAACAGAAAACAGAAAACAGGAAAAGCTGATGATTTGTACAGGAACTCTCATTTTGAACTCTCATTTCACAAATGACTTGTAACTTTTGTTTTCTGTCTCTTTTTGTATGATGAGGGATCAAAAAGTTAATAATTTACTAAATCAAAGGGAGGACTCTTTTATACCGGACCACTTTGTTGTCGTGCAGAAAGATCTTTTTATTTAAAAGAAAAGTAATTTTGTCTGATGTTTACAGCTGTCAACTGAACACATCAAAATACAGTGATAACCTGCTGTATCATGCAGTTCACTTTCAGTCTGATCATGAGTCTATTTCACAAATGGATTTGAGTTTTGGGACCTGCTTTATAATATGTATAAGATTTAAATTCAATTCAATAAAATGTAATTGAAAAGGACATTAAGATGAACAACATCATCAAAAATAATAACTTGCCTTCACTAAAGGAAAACAACCAAAAAACAAATAAAAGCCAAGAATGTCTACAGAAATTCTCATTTTGAATTCACATCACAAATAGCTTTTTTTTTTTTTTTTCTCATTTGGACAAACCAAAGGACAAAAAGACAAACTTCTTAACATATAAACAGGAAGCAGAAAGGAAGTTCTAAAATATTTTATGTGTTCACTACTGTGCTTTACAGGTTAAACATGTTAGATATATTTTTTTCACTGACTAGTGTTATTTACATTTAAAGAAGAAAATTATTAGATGAATTAATCTGTCCTTTAGGACAATATATATATATATATATATATATATATATATATATATATATAACTACAGAAATGAGTGAGATGAAAGACGTTTTAAAATATTCACATATTTCAATCTTTCAAACATTGCAAAATATATAACTGCCACTGCATTGAGGTAGACAAAGAGTTTGAGCCTTAAAGTATCCGAACATGCTTAAAACTGAAAGACTAAAACTGTTGTTGTCTCCTAGATGACCTAGATGATCCTCCTTATCTCACACTGAAAAAAGAAAAAGTTTGCCTTTTTAAACCGTAAATACTGGATGTCATTTACTGGATCTTACACTGTGGACTTTTGGTAAACATTGAAATGTTAAACTTTATAGGTAAATGGTTGTCATGTTGTCATGTGGTAGCTGAGTTTTGCCACATTCAATGAGTAGGGTCAACATTTTTAAAAACAGATTACAGAATTTTTAAAAATACATTTAACCGGTACGGTAAAACTAAATATTATATGAGCTATTTTATTTTCTGCTTATTTTCAATGAGGTTTACAATTTTAGCAATGCTGTTTCCAAATTTTGTAAAATAAATAAATAAATAAAAACTTTGATTTGTGTGATTTCATTATTTATTCATCAAAATAAAAATAAAAAATCCAGATTGAGCAACAGGGTGTGTATGAAATTTTCTGCGTGTTTTTGGATTTTGTCTTCCGTGATAGTTTGCCCCATAGTCTGACCTAGGCCACATCCACATGAAGCCAGAGCTTTGCCTATCCAATCTTTTTTTTCTTGTTCTAGAAAAAAATCCATAAACACGGCGTTGTCTCAAGAAATATTTGTATATGCACAAAACCACAAACCGACTCAAAACGATGTAGTATACATGCCAGACCAGTATGTGGCGCTGTAATTCTGCCACAGAGATACACTAAAAACGATAGACATAAACCTTGCGCGCTGTACACAGCTTAGAAATAAAGCTTTATTTTAGTAAAGCTAACAGGCTCGGTAGCTTCTGGGGCACTAACACGAGCATGTAGTCCGCTATACTGTTGTTGTTGTTGTTGCTGTTACGTGACACAGCGGTATCTGACTGGGGTCGACACGTGGGGTGATGACATCACTGCTTCACAAAATATACGGATTGGCTGTACACATGAAAACGCAAGGGTGTGGTTTTCAGATTTATCCACTCTGGGACCCGGTTTGAAAAAATAACGATTTCAGGCTCCCAAAATGCCAGATCTGTCTGGACGAATCGCCGATTTTACGTATACAGCTAAACGCGTCTCTGTGTGGATGGACTCCTGGTTTTCCTGACTTGTCTTATTGTCATTATATGAGTGTTGTTAATTAGCTCATTTGTTCCTTTTGTTTGTTCATGCTTATAAGCCTTAAACTAGGTACAGACTAAAAGATTTTTAAAATCTTATAAGATTTTCAAAATGTGAGAGACCACAAACATGAGGACAAAAAATTCTAGATTTAACCGTTTTGCTCCGACAGTGTGTGGTGTGCCATGATGTGACAAAGACAGCACACCAAACAAACAGATTTTCAACCAGAGTCCCGACTGTGAACACGGGAAATCTCGCAAAATCTCTTGAGACTTCAGAATAAACATGGCGGACGATAGGCAGGAAGAAACTGTGATGAAAGTGTTTGGAATGATTTTGACAGAAAATTCACAGAAAAAAAAAGAAAAGGGTTTGGGTGAAGTCGTGGAGATGGGAGAGGCAGGAAGAGGGTCTTTCAATCAACATGAAAATAACTAAAACGCTGTATTACGCATGCCAGACAAGTCATTGCAGTTTACATGGAGATGAAATCGGTATTGTTTTCAAAAACTTGCACTTTGAAACCTGTTTTCAAAAGTTTTAGTTTTCAGGCCACCAAAACTCTTTTGTCGTGTAAATGAACAGACCAGCACACCCATGGGCGAACAGATGGGCGCAAGTGCATTTGCAATTTAAACAATGTGGGTGCTGAACGTGAAAATGAGAACTGCATGGGGCTGAAAATAACACTTGCGTCGCATCTGGCGTCGCATTGTGATGGGTGTATGATAGGGTCAAATATTTTAAACAAATACAAATACGCAAGGTTATGTCAAAAACACAGGTTCACAAAACACAGTCGGTTATGTCTGTGAACGTAAGACTATGAAACCGAGGGAATACGTTTACATGACAATGATGTACTAAAAGTGGAAAAACATTTCCTTTGTGTTTTTCACATACAGCACTTATGTAAGTTAAGTGAATGAAAGTTAATTTTTCATCTTTTTTTGTGTTAATTTAAAATTAGACAAATCTGATGTTATTTAATCTTGTCATGTATATTTTTTTTCATTATTTTTTCAGTATATTTCATTTTTTTCACCCTAAGTAGATTTACACAAACTGAGAAAGTCAAAAAGCGTTAGTGCCCAACTCTGCCCTAATCACATTACTTTTTTGATGTTAATCAAATTACATTCTAATAACACAAATACATTTATTTACAGTCAAAAAAGTTAGTGCAGATGAAACAGCCGTCACAGTAATAGCTGAAATATAACTAGTGATGCATGATGTCCAACAAGCCTTTCCTAAAGCCCAGGCACAAAAAAAGCCTGCCTAGAGTTTGCCAGGGCCCATGCTGACAAAGATGAAGACTACTGGGACTCTATACTCAGGAGTGATGAGACCAAGATAAATGTTTTTGGAACTGATGGCTTCAAAACTGTATGGCGTCGCAAAGGTGAGGAATACAAAGAAAAATGCATGGTGCCTACAGTGAAACATGGTGGTGTCAGCGTCCTTATGTGGGGCTGCATGAGTGCTGCTGGTGCCGGGGAGCTGCATTTCACTGATAGCATCATTCACAGATGTACTGCTCTATACTGAAAGAGAAGAAAATGACAGTGACAATGATCCTAAACACACATCTAAGGCCACGGTGGGAATTCGGAAGAAGAACAGGGTGAAAGTGATTCAGTGGCTTCTGATCTGAACCCAATCGAACACCTATGGGGAATTCTGAAGAGACAAGTTGAGCATCACTCTCCATCCAGCATCCAGTCTCTAAAAGGTCATTCTTGAAGAATGGAAAAAGATAGATGTTGCAAAATGTCGTCAAATTGTTCATTCCATGCCTAAAAGACTTGGTGCTGTCATTAAAAATCATGGACGCCATACAAAGTACTAGATGTAGTAGTTTTTGTTGTGGGGTGTACTCACCCTAATTTGAGTAAAACTGAAAAATGTGTAATCTAAGTTATATTATTAACCTTACTTTCATGTTATAAGTTAAACAGATGTTATATTAAACTTAGTCTTGTTTTCTATGTGAAATTTGAATTTGAAAACATGAATTCTATTTTTTTTTTTTTTTAAATGTATTCATAGTTCATATAAAATCATTGACTCTGGTCTGCAAACTCCACCTATGCAGTAACTGTGAACAAGTATAATTTCCTGTAAATGGGAAAAAAAAAAAAAAAAAAAAAACTCATCTGATGCAGCAACTCATGTTTGTAATTTAGACACACCAAAAGATAAGTTACTTTAGAGAAGTCAGACTTCTTGAGTCATATAATGCAACACATGAACAGGAAGCAAAGGACAGTGTCCAAAATAATCGCCATGTTCACCTCTGAACTCTGTAGTTTAATTCTGTTAATGTTTTTCACTGGCTCATGTTCTTCTTGAATCAGATTATATAGTATGATTATGTGGTGAATGAATCTGTCACATAGAGCATTGGAAATGAGTGAGATTGAAGAAGATTCAGAACACTTTCAAACTTTCAAACATTGCAAAAGTACAGTCATTGTGAAATATATTTGTAACTACCACTGCAGAATTGAGCAATCTATTGAACTGATAAAACAAACAAAAAAAAAAAAAAAACAGATGCAGAAGAGTTTGACCCTTAAAGTATTCAACTGACTGAGCTTAAACTGAGATATTCTCCTTTTCTCCTTTGGTGATTCTGCTTGTTAACATCAGGTGTCTTCAATAATGGTCAATCATCACTCAATTATCTCATTAACTGTAACACTGCTTCAGTGGGTGGAATAAAAATATGGCAGGACCCCTGGACTGACCCCTGGACTTTCCACCACTGCTCCCTTATCTCATTTGTTTTGGCCCAGGATCACGCCTTCCGGAAGGGGGCGTATTGTCATGATTATGCTTAGAGTCACACTTATGGACTCTTAGTTTGTTTATCTTCAGTCACATGTCTCCTTTGTTCTGTTTCCAGCCATTTGTTTGTCTTCTAGGTTACTCATCATGTTCTAGATTATTACTGTCATTACTCATCTGTTCCCTCATTTGTATCACCTGTGTTTATCCAATCATCTTTGTGTTCTCTCAGTATATATTCTGCCTGTGTTTTAGTTCTCAGGATTGGTTCTTGTTAATGTTAGTTCTAAATCTGTCATTTGGTCATTCACTTTGGTTTTAAAGGCTTTTTATTCAATTTTTTCATTGTACTCAGTACAATACACATATGCTCACTTAACTGGCATTAAAAAAATTCAATGTCGTTTTCATACAAGCACAATTTTACACATTGCTTTTATCATTTATTTAGTTTTAATTGCAAGAATTCCAAAACAAAGAAGCTGAATTGGAAAAAAAGTGTTTTTATTTTGATTGGCTTTATTTGTTTTTGCTTTGTAGAACAGCTGATGCTTCAGTGATGTTTTATTCACTGTCACACACACAGAGGCAAAGTCATCTCTCCATCATTACATGTTTGTATTAGGTCACTGCCTATTGAAGATTTGCCTCTCTGACAGCTAAAGGTGATTTTATCCTCATGTGGTGAGAATATCTTTTCCCGTCCACGCCATCGCAGCTCTATACCTCTTTCATCCATTTCCTCCACAGACACTGAACAGGGCTCTGAAACAAACACAACATTTCACTCTCAGTGTTACAGAATACATTCATTGATTCATCAGCACCAGAACTACAACTTCAACATCAAGATTACATTAAAATATCAAAAAGAAAAAAGAAAAATCCAGTGAGAATGTCTTTAATGGTGTAGAGAGTTCATACACTAGTGAAAAATAAATGTACTAAAATGTATTTGAAACACATTTATTGCAAAGTTTACTACAAATACATTTACATATTTATGTACTTAATAAAAATACCCTGAAAATGTACTTTTGGTATACTAAATTGATATACTTAAAGTCTGCTAAGCTGGAACAACTAATTTTGTACTTAATACACTTTAATTGTGTGGAAGTAGTGCTGAAGTCCAACTAAACATATTCTTAAGTATATTTGATTGTGCTAAAGTGGAACTATTGCATACGGAAGCCCTAAAAGGCCATGGATTATTATTTTTTTCTATCTTGTTGTCTCGTGATCACAACTTATTTTCTTGTGATCTAAAGATAAAATTTGTTTTCTCAAGATCACGACTTAATTTTCTAGGCATCTCGAGATAACAAAAGTTGTTTTCTCGTGATCACAACTTAATTTTGTTGTGATCTCGAGATAAAAGTTTTTTCTAGTGATCACATTTAATTTTCTCATCATCTCAACATAAAATTTCTTTTTACAATGATTGTTTGATTCTGAAACACTGCACCCGGATTCTACTGTTGCTATAGTTACGAACACAACTTTCACACGCATCTGATTGATGGATAAATCATGCGCTCTTATATGTTGTGGAAGCTGTGATACAGTATCATGGACCAGATTTACTAAACAGGGCAAATTGGCGTGAGAGAGCAATTCTACTGCTGACACGCAAATTAAAGTCCCCCTGAAATTCAAAATTTAAGTTTTTTTAGCTTTTAGTATGAATATGTTAGCCTTAATGTTATGAATAAGCTGGTGTGTTCCAAAACAATGACAAAATTCACTTTTAGGAGATATAAGCATTCAAATCTTACAGTCTCTCACTTCCGCTAAAATGTATCACAGATTTTCATGACATCACACTTCAGCTTCCCATCAAATCTTCTGTCCAATCAAATGCTCTCTAGAATCTGAAGTCCCACCCCCTCCTACACAATCAACAGACACTGAAGCTGCGGCTGAAATTGGCCATTTGTTCACACATTTACTAGTTTCTACATGGTGAATGACACATAGTGCAATATATAGAGGATAGGGGACAATTCAGACAGCATAAATATGCTTTCCATAGATGTGAATAAAATCGGTTTTTGCATTAGTATAACGTGAACCGCCGCAGCGCGAGCACTCTGGCCCAGGGACACAAGAGCACAGAGCAGATCATATGCGTGAGTCGGCTCAGACCACGAAAGGTATCGGACCCATTTAAATTCTGCACAGAATGCTGTATTTTAAAGTGATAAAGTGGAGATTAGGAGGATAAACAGTTAGATATTAAAAGGAAACAGAGGTCTTACTGGGTTTAACGGTCCTGGCCGAGCTGTGATATAAACGAAACGCTATTATTAAAGCAATCATGATGTGTACAATCTGAGCCAATATGAATTAACACAGTAAGGTGGATATACAGTATACTGCACCCCATCAGTTATATTTGGTGCTATGCTGCCACCTGTTGGCACATTTGTGTAACTTAGAGAAGATTGGTCATGATAACAAGAAAACAACTTCTGTTATATCAAGATCACAAGAAAATATTAAGTCGTTATAACGAGAAAACAAGAAAAAAAAAAAATATATAGTCCATGGCCTTTTAGGGCTTCCGTAATTGCAAGTATACTTTAGAAAAGTACATTTTAAGTACATTTTAAATATATTGCATTTAAAAATTTATATTACTCAAAGCTTATCAATATTGACATTAAAAACACATTTTAGGCTTAATATTAAGAAATGTGCATTGTACACAAGCAGTACTCCAAATAAAGTTATAATTTTAAATAAATAATTTTTAATTTTCTATAACAGTAAGTCTGTCAGTAAATATGTTAATATATTTGGACTATACTTAGTATGAAATAAATGTATTTTAAATATATTACTTTTTTTACTAGGGTACTTACTTAAGCACTTAATATTCCCTCTCCATTCTCCGTGTTCACAGGTCAAGTATCTGGAGTAGGGCTGATGCTGAACCAGTGTGTATTTATTAAAGCAGGTGTATTCAACTCTCTCTCCTGAATCATATTCATTTTTTGTCATTTCAAGTGTATCTGCAAAGTTCACATGTGGTGGTGGCCCACATTTCCCTGAGGGCAAAGCAAAGTTATTTTTTTATTTTTAGGCTATTTTTAGATCACCAAGAAAATGTGTCATTAATAAATCTCATTATCAGCCACATGCCTTTTTTATGGCCTTAAACCTTAGAACATGTTATTAATGTTAGTAATGCACATCATTAATTTGAGAATTTGTGTTCATTTTTCTAAATGCTTCAAAAATGCCTTTCTGTATTGAAAAGATCTGGGTTGGATTTTTCTATATAATATATTATAACTAGATCTAAATTTGTGTCTTAAGTTGTGTTTATCCATGTAAAACTCACCGTCACAGTGCTAGTGCGTAGCTATGCTGTTGCTAGGTTATTCTCGACGGTTGCTAGAACATTGCTTCTTGGCCCAAGTCAAGAGTGACTTTTAAGCCCATGAATTATGTACCAAAGTTAAGCATTTACTTTAATATGAGCAATAGTGATGCTTGTAAACACTACTAAATAACTCAATACTTAAGCATATGATCTTACCTCCTAAACATTTAGGGAATTGGACGTTCCATTGTCCATTTGACAAGCAGCTGATTTTGCTATTTCCTTCTAATTTTGATTCCCTCCCAACACATGAAAGAGTTATTGTGTGCCCAGGTCTTACTGAAACCTCAGGCCCCGGGTGTCCTTCTGATCTCATGTTCACTTTCAGGTTTGCAACACACATTACCTCTAAAAACAGAAAGATCGGATCAATCAAGCATCCTCCATGTGAACAACAGATCTATCTTTGATATCTTTGTCCAATCCGAGGCTTTTACCGTCTGTGGTCTTACCTTCACATTTAGGAAAAGGGCTGCTCCATTCTCCATTTGACAGACAGGTGATTTCTCTCTGTCCTTTTAATTTCAGCCCTTCTCTATTGCATGAAAATATTAACTTGTGTCCAGGTTTGACGGGACCCTCAATGTCAGGGAATCGCTTCATTATTAAGTCTTCCACTGCTGTGTTTAGAGGACACGTTGCCTCTAGAGAAAGCAGACATTTGATCACATATTTATCCACACAGAATCATTTATACCTTATGTGGCCCAGTGTTTTGGAGTCACTGTTTTCCCATGAGTAGTGGTTTAGCATCACATTTACAGTTTTGTCATATGGTATTGAGTTTAAAATGGGGTATTCATCTATCCCTATAACCTCATGATAAATTCAATATGATGCATATACTGACTAAGGTCTGTTAGCTTGTGTGAGATTTGTGATATAAATTAATTAAACAAATTACATTTTTCCACTTAATTCACAATCATTCCCAGCTAATGTTTATCATGTATCTAGTCAATGTTTTATCAATCAGGTAAGTAAATGTGATTTAGATTAATTAAATTTTAAGTGACTCTCGTGCAGACAAACGTTTCACTCCATTTTCACAGATCCATCATCTTTCTGGAATTTCATCTTATGGCTCAATACACTTGTATTTCAGAATTCCTTTATTTTTGTACTCAACTTAAAAGTACCAAAACTCAAATTCTGATTTCACTGGGTCTTCAAAGCAAATTGATTTTGTAATTATTGTCGTCACCACTATCTAAAAACTAAAACTATCTGGAGCCTTGATGTTATTCCTATTGATTGTCAAATATCTAATAATCACTCTTCATTTTCACCTACAGAAATGTTTGTGTTTTTTTTTTCTAATCTGTAAGAAGTTTTAAAAGACAGTTATCATCACCAATCAGAATCTTACCTTTACATGTTGGCACTTCTTCCCAAGTTCCACTGCGGCAGAAAACTGTGCTTTTCCCTTTCATTAAGAATGAGCTTCGACATACGTATGTTACACTAGATCCATCTCCATAAAACTCTTCAGGTTTAGATGTTATGATCAGTGCATTTTCCACCTTTGGAGGAATGTCACAATGCACATCCACTAAAAAAAAGAAACGTATGGAAATTCATGAACTCCAGTAAGACTGAGGTTAACATTATCAATAGATTCTATTGTCCACTATATGCTGTCGCTGCTCCTCACAAAAATATAATAAGAGTTTGAGAAGCTCACCCTTACAAACTGGTGTCTCCCATGTACCACTGACACATTTCATTAAGCGTTGAGTTGGTATGAACCCTGGATCACATTCAAATGCTGTTGTGTCTCCATCATGGAAGATCTGTTTTGTTTGCTTTAGTTTTACATGGTGAACACTGGGAAAAGCACCACATTCGTGCTCCCCTGTAGACACAGATGATATTTCAGTAACCTATCATTCATCTACCCAGCTAACAGAATTTTGTTATAAGAACGTTCTCTAAATATTCAGTGTTGGTTCTGGGAACGTAAAAACGTCCAGTTTTCTTGACGTTAGAGGAACGTTTTTATAAGGTATAATGTTCCTCAAACGTTCTTTCAACTTAATTTTGATCTAAAATTCAACATTCTAGGAACGTTGATTTGTAACATTCCAAGAACATAAAATGTACAGTTTCCTTAATGTTAGTAGAATGTTATTTGAAGGTTTGTATGATGTTCCTGAAACATTCTTTCTATCATCCAAACACCTGCTGTGAACAAGCACTGAAAGAAAGAGAAATAAGAACACAAACTACAACTTTCTTCAGCCACAGCCTTAGATGAAGTGAAGATAAAAGACGTTAAATCTCTGAAGATCTGATTAAACAACTCCACAAACAACATTACCAGCTTCACTTATTACTAACCAGACTGACTTTATTTCTGTCACACGTCTACAGAAGTTCTTATTGAGAATTAACAGAGGTTTAGATGTTTCGTTTGAGGTCACCATCATGGAGGTTGGTGGTTGCTTTAGTTGAGCTCTTGACCCCTGACCATTATAGAATCACTTTATCAACAATCACATGTCTTCAGAAAGTATTTCTGCTTTGATAAAGCAGATCAATACGTCCGTTTTAATAACAAACAAATGACTGCATAAAGTGGTTTAAACACCTTTTTTTTTTCTATAATTGCTGACTTAAGAACTTGAAATGTGGAAAATATAATTATCACAGACATCAACATTTGGCATATGAAACACAACAATGGTGACATGATTCATGCCAGCATACAAAACACATTCATGGTTCCCAGCATGCATTGCGACATGAATAAATTATGCAGCTGAATTTTTTTTTTTTTTTTTTTATTGTCACCATTGTTGAGGTTTGTATGATGAGTGCTGATGTCTAAGTGTGTCGCTTTTAACTTCTAAATAGTTTTGGGCAATATTACACTGATCATTTCAATGTTCAAAAAAAAATTATCACATTTTTGAGTTTTTTTATTTCCTTTTCACATAACACTTAAACACCAAAAGTAAAAAAAAAAAAAACGCAGTTGATTAAACCACTTTAATGCAGTTGTTTGTCTGTCTTTATCAATGCACAAATGTCTTCTGAAAACACCTATGATTGTTGATAAAAAAAGCAATTCTGTAAGAGTCAAGGGTCAAGAGCTCAACTAAAGCAACCACCAACCTCCATGATGGTGACCTCAAACGAAACATCTAAACTTCTGTTTATTCTCAATAAGAACTTCTGTAGATGTGTGACACAAATAAAGTCAGTCTGGTTAGTAATAAGTGAAGCTGGTAATGCTGTTTGTGGAGTTGTTTAATCAGATCTTCAGAGATTTAATGTCTTTTATCTTCAGTTCATCTAAGGCTGTTGCTGAAGAAAGTTGTAGTTTGTGTTCTTATTTCTCTTTCTTTCAGTGCTTGTTCACAGCAGATGTTTGAATGATTGAAAGAATGTTTCAGGAACGTCATACTAACCTTTAAATAACATTCTACTAACATTAAGGAAACTTGATATTTTATGTTCTTGGAATGTTACAAATCATTGTTCCTAGAATGTTGAATTTTAGATCAAAATTAAGTTGAAAGAACGTTTGAGGAACATTATACCTTCTAAAAACGTTCCTCTAACGTCAAGAAAACTGGACGTTTTTAATGTTCCCAGAACCAACACTGAATATTTAGAGAACGTTCTTATAACAAAATTCTGTTAGCTGGGTAACACCTGAGACTGACAATAATAAAACTCACGGATGCACCGAGGTTCTTCAGTCCAAGAGCCTTCGCTGCAGGTCACTGAATCCCACCAGTTCCCACTGAATGGTTTATAACCCGTGTCGCAGGAGTAAAAGATTTCTTCCTCATTGGAGGAGTGGGTGTGTATGAACCCATTTTCCACAGATAGATCAGGGCACAATTTTTGTTTTGCTGTGAGGAAACAGTTTCAAAACTTCAAAATTCTGATTTCATATGTTTTTGAGTTGTCATTATGCAGATGTATAATGATTTGACTGATATTGAAAAGGTCAAGTTAAAGGCAAATTGTCAATTTAATGCTGAAGTACATGAACAACTAGTCAACACTGTCTAAAGCTACAGTTTGGGAAGTGCATGTAATATAACATTTATGTATAAATTATTAAAATCTAAATGAAAAAGATATTCAAATAAATAACAACAACAAAAAGCACTTGCCTTGACTTTGGGCACAATTAAAGAAAAAACAACTAAAGTTTTTTAGTTTTGACAGTTTTGACTGTTTTTTATCTATCTATCAACCACCCAGAACAACATGGCACCAGCAGAGCAACCACACAGACCACCCTAGCAACAGCATAGCAACCACCCAGAACATTCTAGCAACCACATAACCACCCAGAACACCCTAGCAACTGCATAGCAACACCCTAGCAACCATTTTGAGTACCCTTGCAACTGCATAGCAACACCCTATCAACCAACCCAAGTACCCTAGCAACCACATAAAAACACCCTATCAACCAACCCAAGTACCCCTAGCAACCACATAAAAACACCCTAGCAACCACGCTAGTACCCTAACCCTTTCTAATCTATCTATCTATCTTTTAAAACTACTAAACTTAAACTATTTCAAACTGAAATACTTCAAACTTCAAGCTTTTAAAACTACTTCAAACTTTCTGACTAGGCTTTTTCAAGCCAACATAAAGTTTGTCTACAAACTTTTTAATCTAGTTTGAATTCATATTATATGCACAAATTGTAACAATGGTGACAATCAAAAAAAATTCAGCAGCATAATTTATTCATGTCGCAATGCATGCTGGGAACCATGAATGTGTTTTGTATGCTGGCATGAAGCATGTCACCATTGTTGATTTTCATATGCCGAATGTTGATGTTTGTGAATGAATAAATGACACAAAGCAATGTTTTAAACAAAAAAGTTAACAATGACAGTGTTGCAAATTATATCTTTAAATTTGTTTGGGATTGATACAAAACTTCAAATTCTTAAATTAGCATTTACAGAAAAAAAGCTGTTTAAACCACTTTAACGCAGCTTTATTAAGACAGAAATGTTTTCTGAAAACACCTACAACTGTTGATAAAAAAAAAAAAAAAAAACGATTTTACAGTAGTCAAGGGTCAAGAGCTCAACTAAAGCAACCACCAACCTCCATGATGGTGACCTCAAACGAAACATCTAAACTTCTGTTTATTCTCAATAAGAACTGCTGTAGACGTGTGACAGAAATAAAGTCAGTCTGGTTAGTAATAAGTGAAGCTGGTAATTCTGTTTGTGGAGTTGTTTAATCAGATCTTCAGAGATTTAATGTCTTTTATCTTCAGTTCATCTAAGGCTGTGGCTGAAGAAAGGTGTAGTTTGTGTTCTTATTTCTCTTTCTTTCAGTGTTTGTTCACAGCAGATGTTTGAATGATTGAAAGAATGTTTCAGAAACATCATACTAACCTTTAAATAACATTCTACAAACATTAAGGAAACTGAACATTTTCATGTTCTTGGAATGTTACAAATCAACGTTCCTAGAATGTTGAATTTTAAATCAAAATTAAGTTGATAGAACGTTTGAGGAACATTATACCTTCTAAAAACGTTCCTCTAACGTCAAGAAAACTGTTTTTAATGTTCCCAGAACCAACACTGAATATTTAGAGAACGTTCTTATAACAAAATTCTGTTAGCTGGGGTCCTGCTCTGCTTCATACTACAGTAATGTTAATAATCGCATCCATGAACATGATTTGCTCCCGAGTCCTATCCCAATTCTTTTCCACCGACCGTTGAGATAAAGACCACATGTAATATTACACAGTGCACCTATTATTATTATTATTATTATTATTTTTAATTTTTTTTCATTATTTTTTTGTGCTCCTATTATTAAGTAGATGAGTAAACTGCATTCAATAAATTCGACTAAAACATGTATTGATATGACAATTGAATTCAACAGATTTAAAACATGCCACGATTTAATATTAATACATGGGAATTCATTCACACTTGGACACGTAAATTATTTTACGTTTTATTGCCATTAATACGTAAGTATTTTTACGTTTTAGTGCTATAAATACATCAATATTGTACGTTTTTGTTAAAAAATAAAAAATAACTGTCTATACACCCTTCGTAATGCCAAAACATCAGTGGTGTCACTCGTGAAAATAAAGTAAGAAAACATAAAAGTGCATTCGAAACAACATATTATATGTAGCCTGCCTTATATGGAATTTTATTTATTCACTTTAGGAAAAAAAACACAGAATTCAAATTCATTTTCACAGATTTTTGTTTTGATTCTTACAGAAGAAACTTGTGAGCTTAAGTCAACAAGATTTGGAGTAAACATGATCAAACCAGCAGGAAAAATTATTTTCAGAGCTGGAGAAAGTGTGGAGATCACCTGTGCTGAAGGATACTGGATCTTATTTACAAAAGAAAGCATCAGATCATTTACATGTCAAGAGAACGGGAAGTGGGATCATGAGCCTGTTTGTGAGGGTAAGATTGTAGAGAAACACTTCTGCATTAGGAGCTGAACTTACTGTGTTATTAAAATAATGTGAATCTTGTTTCAGATATTAAATGTGAAGTTCCACGTGACCAGCATGTGTATAACCCACACTTTTACTTCAGGGGAGATATGAAATTGGGAGCAAGAAAAACTTACTATTGCATGTCTGGGTATGAACAAAAGGCATCAGTGGCCACATGTACACAAGACGGATGGACTCCAAAACCACTGTGTGCTGGTATGTGCTGATAGTAAATCTTACAATCAAACGTTGATTTGTAACATTCCAAGAAGATAAAATGTACAGTTTCCTTAATGTTAGTAGAATGTTATTTGAAGGTTTGTATGATGTTCCTGAAACATTCTTTCAATCATTCAAACACCTGCTGTGAACAAGCACTGAAAGAAAGAGAAATAAGAACACAAACTACAACTTTCTTCAGCCACAGCCTTAGATGAACTGAAGATAAAAGACATTAAATCTCTGAAGATCTGATTAAACAACTCCACAAACAGCATTACCAGCTTCACTTATTACTAACCAGACTGACTTTATTTCTGTCACACATCTACAGAAGTTCTTATTGAGAATAAACAGAAGTTTAGATGTTTCGTTTGAGGTCACCATCATGGAGGTTGGTGGTTGCTTTAGTTGAGCTCTTGACCCTTGACTGTTGTAGAGTTGCTTTTTTATCAGCAGGTGTAGGTGTTTTCATTTCTGCATTGATAAAAACAGACAAACAACTGCATTAAAGTGGTTTAATCAACTGCTTTTTTGTGATTGTTTTTACCTTTGGTTTTGAAGTATTAAATGGAAAAGAAATCTTTTTTAACATTAAAGTGTTTAGTGTAATATTGTCCAAAACTATTTAGAAGTTTAAAATGACACACTGAGACATCAGCACTCATCATACAAACCTCATGATGGTGACCTCAAACGAAACATCTAAACTTCTGTTTATTCTCAATAAGAACTTCTGTAGACGTGTGACACAAATAAAGTCAGTCTGGTTAGTAATAAGTGAAGCTGGTAATGCTGTTTGTGGAGTTGTTTAATCAGATCTTCAGAGATTTAATGTCTTTTATCTTCAGTTCATCTAAGGCTGTGGCTGAAGAAAGTTGTAGTTTGTGTTCTTATTTCTCTTTCTTTCAGTGCTTGTTCACAGCAGGTGTTTGAATGATTGAAAGAATGTTTCAGGAACATCATACAAACCTTCAAATAACATTCTACTAACATTAAGGAAACTGTACATTTTATCTTCTTGGAATGTTACAAATCAACGTTCCTACAATGTTGAATTTTCGATCAAAATTAAGTTGAAAGAATGTTTAAGGAACATCATACTAACCTTTAAATAACATTCTACAAACATTAAGGAAACTGAACATTTTCATGTTTTTGGAATGTTACAAATCAACGTTCTTAGAATGTTGAATTTTAAATCAAAATTAAGTTGATAGAACGTTTGAGGAACATTATACCTTCTAAAAACGTTCCTCTAACGTCAAGAAAACTGGACGTTTTTTACGTTCCCAGAACCAACACTGAATATTTAGAGAACGTTCTTATAACAAAATTCAGAGGTGGAACGTCCAGGGGTCAGAAAGTAAAAGTCCTGCCATATTTTTATTCCACCCACTGAAGTAGTGTTAATGTTAATGAGATAATTAGCTGATTAATTGAGTGATGACTGACAATTATTGTAGATACCTGATGTTAACAAGCAGAATGGAGAAAATAACAATTTTTAGTCACCATCATAGAGATCATGGTTTGCTTTAGTTGAGATCTTGACCCTTGACTTTTTAATATTAGATTTTGTTTGGTTGCTGTACCTGAGTTATAACAGCTAGACAAAGAAAAATTTGATCAGGTGGTGTTGGTTATGTTTTCACAAAATCATTATTTGATCTGAACCACAAAACTCATTTAAAGTCCAATTGCAGAGTTAGATTTACATTATTGATTACAACAGCTCTGTGATTCTACAGCAGCAGATGCAGCTTTTTCAAAACAATCCAAAGAATTTTTCAAAAGTTGTTCTGGTTTAAAAAAAACAAAACAAAACACTTTCATTTGGAGACACAGACATCAAGAACCCACAGAATCGTTACTCTGTGCGTTCGCTCGGCGGCTGCTGTGAGACACTTGTTTGAGGGACACTGCAGTAAGATAGATCGATTTTAGAATATCATATTAAATGGATGGCTTGTGTTGATAAATGGCATGCAATTAATTTAAAACGTATTGTATGATGGAGAAAATGCTGTATTACTGTTACTAAAAACAAAGCTGCATCTGATTATGCTATGTTAGCTACTTCACAAAATAGTGTTTTCTCTGAGGCATGGTAAAGCATGGTACTCGCAAAAATCAAGAAAATTAGATTTAAACAATAAGACTAAACGTGTTGAGCTATATAACAATAATTCTGTTTATAAATATATCAAAACAGTTGTTCCCTTAAAACATGTAATATATTAAAGCATCTTTGGTGTTTCCATGGTTTCTACAAAATAAAACCGGAAACGAGGCAGACCGAGGGTTAATGCGGGAATGACGCTATTGACAGGCGACTCCTCACACGTCTCGGAGCCTTGGTTAAAATTGCAATTTCCTCACGATTTACAAATAGTTGGAAACATTTGGGATATTGCAAGTACTCAAGTGAACAAAATATATAACACTGGCCTAGTGGTTTTTGTATATTTTACTGCAAAATTCTTACATATTGCACCTTTTAATAATATTTATTTGTGACTTGTGCTGCAAACTCATTTCGGAGGATTACACAATGTTAAACAAGACTACAGTTTGACACTTTAAAATGAATAAAATTTGTTTAATTGTTTAACCACTTTTCTCCTATGCAGTGACTGACAATACAACCATAAGATACACCAAAGCACAACATATGTTCACAAATACCATCAATTTTATTTCTTCGCTGCACTCCAAATCCTTAGAATCCATGACTGCATTCAGCCCTGACAAAATGTTGCAAAACATTTTTTAAACGGAAACGGTAGTGCGTTGAACGGCTTGTTCTGATGACGCAAGCGTTGCAACTATGGCAGCTGAGAAGGCCATTCTTTGTGTTCTTTTTGAAGAATTTTCGGAGCCTGGTATAATAACGTGTTTAATACCGCAAAATACACTCGATGTTACAGTCACTGCCCTTGCCGTCCAGAATAAAAGAGAACATCCCAACCGAATGAAGGGATTTGTGGAAACTGTGGTTCCTAATTATTGTGATCCAACATTTGCCTCACATTTCAGGATGAAAAGACAAACATTTCAGATGAAGGATAATCCACTTCTTACCTCTGACACTGTATTTTGAGATATGACCTTATTATTTTTATTGTGAGTATTAGGGTTATCATTATTGCTGATCACTGTTGTTGTGCTATGATATTGTAATATTTACCATTATATAATCAGAGGAGAATAGAAAAGTTTATGAAAGTGTCACTCCAAAATATATAAATATGTATAGTATTTTTATGTTACATTAGTCACTTTATCAGCAGCGACCGTCACGGTCAAAGCCTGCGCTCGTTATGATTCAAATTTGAACGTGGCGCTTTTGAGAAGTGTTACGACATGGTTCACGGCACTGATATAGAACGCTCATTGGTTCTCACCTGCTTCGTCACAGGTTGCGACATGCCGTGTTTCAGTGGATTATCATTTGAAATGAGTGCGCGCTTTCACCAAAGAATATACACTAACAAGAAGCGAAACTCAATAGAACGTTCCATTGCAACACCGGTGCCCAGCAGCAGCCTTGCATTTCCACCATTTTGGCGTGAAAGCGACTCATCAGTCCACAAGTTTCTATGGCAATATCAGCTGCTTTGTTAAAAAAAAAAAAAAAAAGTACATTAAAGCTAAAATCTTATTTTAAGTACATTAAAGCTAAAATCCAACCTGAATGATGACAACACAGAATAAAATACTATCACTAGTGATCATCAAATCCTTTTAACAGTTTGTTTTACAGACTTTGTGTTAAAGTCTTCCACTTTTTTCACAAAACCTTTGCTCTCTAGAAACCCAGTCAGTTTGGTTTAAAATGCTTTAAAGATCTAGTATTAGCATTAGGCTTATAAACACTGAATTAATACCAACATATGAAATTAAATTAAGGACATGCATCAGAAAAATTTGGAATGTTGGACAATAAATATACAACAGAATATAACAGCTTGTTTTTGCAGTGTTGTAAACTGTCCGTTAAAACAAAAGTGTCCAAAAGTAGGAATTATGGGATAATGGACACAGCAATGCATCATGTAAGATCAATATGTTATTATAAGATAAATATGTTTGTAGCGTGATCCACACTGTTAGACCTTGCCAGGCTTTTTTAGAGTAAAATATTTAGTAATATATAGTAATTTACTGTTGATTGTACAGTATGTTACTGTAAAGATACCATGCACTAAATGAAAACTCATGTTACCTCATTTAATTTATAGAAACCGACTGCCTCAAATTATAATACTTATTATATGCTAATAATGTGAACATATTTCATTAGAGTTCACTAAAATCATTTTAAATAAAGAGATTTTCACTGCATCATCAACTACACAGTTACCATCAGTTAAATAAAACAACATGTAGTGTTGCTGCATGTACAACAACAGTGTTGCCAGTATGTAACTGTTTTTTAACTTACAGTTTGTTACTGTTAAAATATATTTTGTGGGTTTGTCTTTTTATCTTACAATTTTAACCCCTTCAACCCCACAGGAACATCCTCTAGTGTCCACACTGCAAAGAGTAAAAGTAACATCGACGCTGTATTGCAGTGAGATAATAAAGTGAATATGTAAGTGATGATAGAGCATTAGTGATGAACACTTGCTGTTAACAAGCAGAATCACTGAAAAGAGGAACAAGAACAGAAAAAATATGAGCAGAAACACAATAACTACAACTGTCTTCCAGCCATTACACATTATTACACTTATTACTGACCAGTTTAACTTTATTTCTACAGAAGATCTTATTGAGAATTAACAGAAGTTTAGATGTTTATGTTTTATTGAAAATGTTTGGTTTGATGTCACCATTGAGGAAATCAGTTTTTCTTTTTTTTTTTTTGTCTGGCTGCTTAAACTATTTTTGTAAGCCACATTTGTTATAACAGAAACAAATGTGGAAAAAAAAATTACTGAGTGCTGATAGTTATGTATTGATTAAGATATAACCATCACATAGTCTTTTGATTTACTGAACTCATACTGTGTTTTATCATTTGTATTACATTATCATCACTGTAAAACTACAGCAAGAGTTTATTTTTAAACACCATGCACAAAAAAACAGCTGCAGCACTGTTTAGACACACACAGATATCAAAAATCAGCACATCAATCTCAACAATGGTGGCAATAAAAACGACCATTCAGCTGCATAATTTATTCATGCTGGGAGTTTTGTACTATGCTGGCACCCAGCATGAATTGCGACATTAAACTTTTGAATGTCACCATTGTTGAGATTCATATTCTAATTGTTGATGTCTCTGCTGTCCAAGGAAAGCTAGAGGTCGAAATATTTTAATGCTTTATATGATTTCAGTATTCCTCTAAATAACTGAAACATTACTGGTTTTTATGCTGTTGAGTCACATACATAGTATAATCAATAAACATAAAATACCCATTAAATCAAAGACTAGACACAGAAAGAGATCAGTGAATTAGACAAGTCTATTCTGCTCTGTATCCTATAAAAAACTATTACTGCCTGAGAGGACTGCGACTGTAACTAATCATCATTTGAACTGCTTTTGTTACCACTTTTGACATTTTCGCAATAAATAAATTATTGTGATTACGCTTGTTTGTCTGTTATTCTTTTATTTATAACAGTACGTAGTTTTAAGAATGGTTATGGGTAAGTGTAGGATTAGTGGCTCAAAATATCGTTTTAATGTTATATTTTTACTAAAATTGTCATTTTTCTACACATTTCTGTCCATTATATTTTATTCTTTTAACATTCTGTATAGAGAATACAAATCTGACGTCACGCCGCATTGAGTTCTGGGTAACTTCTTTGTTTTATCCGCCATATTGACAGGATCGCGCAGCCTTTCCGTCTTTGAGTTTAGTGCAGTAATTTGTTTTCTGTCATGATTGTGAAAAATGTCACCATTGTATGTCATTAATGCTGCATCGATAATGGCGATAGTAACTCAGATCATCGCTCTGAGAGAAAACTGGACAATGAAAAACGTTTTGCCTTTACTACGTGTAAAAACATCAAGGGAAGCAGGTCAAGGAGATGATGAGAAGATGCCAGATGGCAGATCTATTAATAATGGCACTGATTAAACCCACTGCTTATCACTCAATAAAAGAATCACATTGCTAAGTGTTTTTGAAAGTTTTGTTTTTGTTTGGTTTAATAATTAACATTACCTTTTGCGACTCTTACTCTGCTCGTGAATTAGCAGAACTTGAACGGGGACTTTAAAATGCTTAACAAGAAAAACGCTTCATGTGGCTTAATGCACCAAGACAAAGACAAAGTTCTGTACATATCTATTAAAGCATACTGTGTGGAGATATGCATATGAGGCTGAAATATGAACGCAACATGTTTACATGTTAAGCGGTTTCCTCCCATGTAAAGAAAACGCTTAATGTACTTGGACTGATATTAAAGAGACCAAATTCAGTTTACTAATAAAGCACATATGTGCAGAAAAACGGATGAGACCAAAATATAAACTTTCAGTATCACTTAAAATGGCCAAGCCATTTTAAGCATTTTCTTCATAACGGTTTTATAATGGAAAGAAATTGCTTAATGTGTAATTAAACGCGCTGCGTTCATATTCTGGGCTTATCTGCACATCTTTTAATATCACTGTCTTAGTACACAAAGCCAGCGTTTTTAAAATGTCCCCTTGCAGGGAGCCACTACTAAACTGTTGACAAGCTCCTAGGGTTTTGATTTTGGTTGTCATTTGTTGAAATAAATATAAAAAATATAGTTTGTGTCTGTCTGTCCGCTGAATGTGAGCCATAATCTCTGATTCTCCTCCTCTGTGATCGTGGAAAAGGGGAATATTTACAATGACAACAGTTGTAGGCCTACTCAATATGCTCGTTTAAGCATCATTTAAACGTTTCCAACAAATAAATGAATCGACTTCTCTCAGCGTGTTGAACACATATAGATTTGTTTGGGTATTCATATGATGGCTGATGCAGCAGCGAGCGTCCAGCGTGCAACACGGTAAACAGATCAGCATTGTAAACGAAATTCTACAAAACTTAAGTGAAAAAAATTAAATAAAATTAACATGCGATGCAATAAAATAGCTTCTATTCGCTGCAAACGATACCATTAAAAATGTGAATGTTCCACTTAATGGCAGAAACAAAACAAAAGGTAAGCAAGTATCCGTATTAATTTCAGTGCAAGTAATAGGCGATCCTGTCAAAATGGCGGCGCCGCCCCGGCATGCAACGAGGCATGACGTCTGTTCGTATTCTCTATAAAATGGGTATGTTAAGGTTTGGGATGGGGTTTAGGGATCTCACATTTATCTACAAATTGATAAAAGGGAAATAACACATATATCTTTATGACATGAAAGATTCATAAATATTTTACATTTTTTCACTGGAAAAAAACC
This sequence comes from Hypophthalmichthys molitrix, assembly GCA_037950675.1. Classification (NCBI taxonomy): domain Eukaryota; kingdom Metazoa; phylum Chordata; class Actinopteri; order Cypriniformes; family Xenocyprididae; genus Hypophthalmichthys; species Hypophthalmichthys molitrix. Next base: position 8,787,903 of record CM075501.1, on the reverse strand, counting down.
CGTATTATTACGTTTTAGTGCTATAAATACGTCAATATTGTACGTTTCAGCACCCTTCTAAACGTACAAAAATGTACGTGTTGTGTCTTTAAAAGTTACGTATTTATACCTACGTATTAACAATGAGGATTACCCGATAACGTTGTCTCTTAGCGCGCTACGAAGACTCTAGAGTAGACCTTAACTGAATGTGGCAGGATAAGTCATTGGAGTATAGTTGGCAGACCAATTAGGTTATAGCAGCCGTACTATTTAAGGACCCTTATTTTGATGGGTAGGTATGGTTCTGTGACTTGGGGTGTTTCTCTCTCTCCCTGGCATTTCCATTTCCGTTCAGATTCCTATCCAGGTATGTTGAGTTTCGGTTGGTGTAATGATGCATATGTTGCGATGCTAATATGTGCTAATAATTTAATTTAGAGCAGGGCTGGTGGCGTTGGCGTTGCGGCAAGTCGTAGTGGAGTTCGCTTGCAGGTATGTTTGGTGTTTAAATCTTTCGACCGCCTCAGTTGTAGTATTTATTGTGTGTTGTTCTCAGGAATAGCAGCGAGGGCAGGTGTGTGAATGCTGGCCGGTAGACTGAGCTGCCGGTAGTGAGTAACCATACAGCTGTGCGTCCAGTGTTTGTTCAACACCAATCGTAAGTATGCCGCTCTTGTCTTTCATATTTGTGGTTTTCTGAATTTAGATTAATTCTCATACTTCTTGGTTAAAGGGAAAGTGGAACATTAAGTCCTGTTCCTAGCCAATGACTTCATGTAACGCAGCTGCTGTTTTGCCTATGGATATATTTTTGTTTTGATCCTGTCGTTTACGGTCAACTGTGCTGTTTACTGCTCTTCTGCTCTGCGAGTCGCCGGGGCTGGTAATGTTGGCTTCTGAGCACTGCGGCCTACAGTTAAGCTTTTGGATTGGTTTGGATTTAGTCTTGGTTTTTATTTATTTTGTAGCTATATTATAGTATTTATTTACACTTTTTTTTTTTTTTTTTTTTCCCCCTCTTTTTGAGGCCTGAGTGTCAAAGCTGCTACAACAGTGTCTGTAAACTTACTTTGTTTTTGTTGTCCCCCCTTTTTTATTATTATTTTTATTAATTAGTATAATTCTCTTTTGAATTTCTTTATAAATGCTCTTTTCTTTTTGTTTCTCCAGGGGCCAGTGAGGATCATGTGGAACTGGGGAGGCTAGCTGCTTTCATTCTGTGGTGTTTCACGGTGTGCTGTGTGTGTGTGTGTGTGTGTGTGTGTGTGTGTGCGTGCTGATATGGTGGGTGTGCATGGTGTCTGCTTTGGTGTGAATTGAGGTGGGTTTTGGATGACCTCCTGAGTTGCAGCTAGCCTGCCTCGTTCCCACTAATCCTGGCCCTGGAAACTATTTCTATCATTGTGGGTGTGTTTTGTGAGAGAATTTTAATCAATCCTGGTGATTTTATAATAAAGTCTATTTTTGAATTGGTACTCGTGTCTCCCTTATCTCTTTGCCTTCAATTGGTGAAACTTATCTGTGTGTCCTTTATTGGGAGTTATTTCCCTGGCCTCCCACCAGGGTGGCGTAGTCGGATAAACTTAATGGTGATTAACATTCTCCTCCGTTTGGTACTGCTACATGAGGATATACCGTTTCTAGGCGTGTTCCCCGAACTATCCCTTAGAAGGTTTCTTAAGGTATGTCATCTTAAGTGCGACGTTACCAGGTGGTGTCCATGGCGGTGGTGCTGAATTGGTTTATCAATGGCTCGAGAATCGACAATTCACTCCATGCAGGGGCAGCTTGACTGCGTTATGTGAGAAAGCGGTGGTCTTTATAAAAGAAGCCTTTAAGAAGTAGAAATTGCATTTATCAGGACTCATGTGATCTTATAAAAAAAAAAAAAATTCAAAATGCAAACTAAATTTATATTGTAATTTATCTATATTCTGGGGGCGGGGTGCCCCCATCAGCGTGGATTTAAGGCGACCGTTATTTTAGAACACAATTTTAATTCCTTGGAGATGCGTCATGCAGCTGACAGGCATGTAGGTATTGTGTGTTTTTATATATATATATATATATACACATATATAATTAATTTTTTTTTTTTTATTCAAAATATTCACAAACTTAACTATATCATGAATTGTATCAGAGGTGGGAAAGTCCAGGGGTCAGAAAGTAAAAGTCCTGCTATATTTTTATTCCACCCACTGAAGCAGTGTTAAAGTTAATGAGATAATTAAGTTTTTAATTGAGTCATGATTGACAATTATTGAAGACACCTGATGTTAACAAGTAGAATCACCAAAGGAGAAAATAACAATTAAGTTACCATCATAGAGATCATGGTTTGCTTTAGTTGAGCTCTTGACCCTTGACTTTTTAATATTAGATTTAGTTTGGCTGCTGTAACTGAGTTATAACAGCTAGACAAACAAAGAAAGTTGGTCAGGTGGTGTTGGTTATGTTTTCACGTAATCGTTATTTGATCTGAACCACCAAACTCATTTAGAGTCCAATTGCTGAGTTAGGTTTACATTATTGATTACAGCAGCAGATCCAGCTTTATCAAAACAATACAAAGAATTTCTTAAAAGTTGTTCTGGTTAACAAAAAAAAAAAAGCGCTTTCATTTAAAGACACAGGCATCAAGAATCAGCCTGTGAATCTCAACAGTGGTGAGAAAAATAAAGCATGTTGCAGTGCATTCTGGGTGCCACCAATCAAAATTCATCCATGGTTCCCATGAATAAATTATGAACTGAATTGTCTTAGTAATTTCCTTTATTCTCACTATTTAATTTTTTGCTATTTTTATGTGACTTTTTAGTAGCTTGTTTTCTAATGTTCAGAGTTGATCTGTTGATCAGAATATGTTGCTTGTCACCATCGTTGAGATTCACAGGCTGATTCTTGATGTCTGTGTGTGCCTAAAAGAAAGAGTTTTATTTTTTTTTAATTAGAACAACTTTTACCTTTGGATTGTATTGAAAAAGCTGATATTCTGCTGTAGAATCACAGAGCTGCTGTAATTAATAATGTAAATCTAACTCAAAGATTGGGCTCTAAATGAGTTTGATGGTTCAGGTCAAATAATGTTTATGTGAAAACATAACCAACACCACCTGATCCTTATTTCTTTGTTTGTCTGGCTGTTATAAGTCAGTTACAACAGTCCAAACAAAACCTAATATTAAAAAGTCAAGGGTCAAGAGACCAACTAAAGCAAACGCTGATCTCCATGATGGTGACTTAACAATTGTAATTTTCTCCTTTGGTGATTCTGCTTGTTACATCAGGTATCTTCAATAATTGTCAATCATCACTCAATTAATCACTTAATTATCTCATTAACTTTAACACCGCTTCGGTGGGTGAAATTAAAAATATGGCAGGACTTTTACTTTCTGACCCCTGGACTTTCCACCTCTGTAGATGAGCGCAGAACGCGCGTCTGTCTCTGGATCAGCACTAAAGCACATGAATTTAGCAGTGAATCTTTGCATTTTATTCTCTGTCATTATCCTAATTGAACACTGGGTGTATTACAGCTTCAGAATTATATTCGTATTGACTGTCAACAGTGATAAGGTATAGCTAAGAGTGGTCCAGACCAACCTTGCAAAAGTATGACTTACAGAAGGTATACTTAACTAAGAACGTTTCGAGAAACATGTATTAACGTGAAGGTACAGCTTAGAATGACATACAGTTAAGAAGGTTTCGGGAAATCCAGCCCTGGCTGCTCTCAAAGACATTTTGAGAAGGACAAACAACGCTCTTTAAAACCATTTAAGGTAAGTGTTGGGTGTGATTATAATATGGATAACATTCTACATATTAAAAATGAATAAACTTACCTTGACCTCGCACCACAGTAACAGAAAACAGAAAACAGGAAAAGCTGATGATTTGTACAGGAACTCTCATTTTGAACTCTCATTTCACAAATGACTGTAACTTTTGTTTTCTGTCTCTTTTTCTTTGATGAGGGATCAAGAAGTTAATCATTTACTAAGTCAAAAAGAGGACTCTTTTAAACCAGACCACTTTATGGCCATGCAGAAGGATATTTTGTTTAAAAGAAAAGTAATTTTTGTCTGATGTTTACAGCTGTCAACTGAACACATCAAAATACAGTGATAACCTGCTGTATCATGCAGTTCACTTTCAGTCTGATCATGAGTCTATTTCACAAATGGATTTGAGTTTTGGGACCTGCTTTATAATATGTATAACATTTATGCTGCCTTCACGTGCTCTCGGAATTATCGTAAATAAGAGTTTCCTAGGTAAAAATTGCACATGAACGCCCTCCAATTTAGATAATCATTATCAAGACTTAAGAAGTGAGTATTATTAAATTTCTGATCGCACATGAAGGCAGCTTTAAATTCAAGTCAATAAAATGTAACTGAAAAGGACATTAAGATGCACAATAATATCATCAAAAATAATAACTTGCCTTCACTTAAGGAAAACAACCAAAAGACAAAGCCAAGAATGTCTACAGAAATTCTCATTTTGAGTTCACATCACAAGTAACTTTTTTGTCATTTGGACAAACCAAAGGATAAGTTACCTTAGACAAATTAAACTTCTTAACTCACATTTATGTAACATATAAACAGGAAGCAAAAAAGAAAGTTCCAAAATATTGTGTTCACCACTGTGCTTTACAGGTAAATCTGTTTTGAGAGTTTTTTTTGTTTGTTTGTTTGTTTTTGTCACTGACTAGTGTTATTGACATTTAAAGAAGAAAATTATTAGATTAATTAATCTGTCCTTTTAGGACAATGTAAAAAAAAAAAAAAAAACTACAGAAATGAGTGAGATGAAAAAAGTTTTAAAATATTTCAATGTTTCAAACATTGCAAGACAAATAACTTTGAGAGTTTGACCCTTAAAGTATCCAAACTAAAACTGAAAGACTAAAACTGTTGTTGTCTCCTAGATGACCTAGATGATCCTCCTTTTCTCACACTGAAAAAAGAAAAAGTTTGCCTTTTTAAACCGTAAATACTGAATGTCATTTACTGGATCTTACACTGTGGACTTTTGGTAAACATTGAAATGTTAAACTCAAAGGTCTTTAATTTTAAAGGTAAATGTTTGTCTGGTAGCTGAGTTTTGGCACATTCACTGAATAGGGTCAACATTTTTAAAAATAGATTATAGAATTTTTATAGAATTTAGTAGAATTGTTTATATATACATTTAACCTAATCACCTCTTCACAAAATATAAGGATTGGCTTGGCTATACACACGAAAATGCAAGGATGTAATTTTCAGATTGATCCACATGGGACCCGGTTTAGAAAAAAATAGCGGTTTCAGGCTCCCAAAACGCCAGATCTGTCTGGACGAATTGCCAATAAGATTTTTACGTATACAACTTAACACGTCTCCGTGTGGATTGACTCCTAGTTTTCCTGAGTTGTCTTATTGTCATTATATTTACCTGTGTCTTGTTAATTAGCTCATTTGTTCCCTTTGTTTGTTCATGCTTATAAGCCTTCACTTCTCCCTTAAGCTGGGTACACACTAAAAGATTTTTAAAATCTTATAAGATTTTCAAAATGTGAGAGACCACAAACATGAGGAGAAAAAAATCTTAAATTTAACCGTTTTGCTCCTATAGTGTGTGGTTTGCCGTGATGTGACAAAGTCCCGACTGTGAACACGGGAAATCTCACGAAATCTCTCGGGACTTCAGAATAAACATGGCGGATGATAGGCAGGAAGAAACTGTGATGTAAAGTGTTTTGACAGAAAATTCATAGGAAAAAAAAGAAACAAAAAGGGTTTGGGTGAAGTCGTGGAGACGGCAGGAACAGGTCTTTCAATCAACAATCAACAGCGGCAAAAACTCCAGTTTTATTCAAAGAATCTCTCAGGGTACATTTACACAACAACGATGTACTAAAAACAGTAAAAACAAATAGACACAAGGTTATGTCAAAAACACAAAGTTCACAAAACACAGTCGGTTATGTCTGTGAACGTAAACACCAGAGACAGAAATCACGTGTATAATAGATCTGTGGCGCATTCCATTCAAAAACAAAACTTATCCACCATGTCTTCAGCGTCTCTGATATCGGGAGTAAATGAAGACTGTTATGTTCACTCTTACATCCAACAACAAAATACCTCAATCGCTTGCGAGAGATTCGTGTCGCTACAGCTGATCTGGTGTAGAGACAATGGCAGTGGACGGGGCCGGAGCAATGTGACGTCACATTGTGCAGAAAATAAAAATGGCTTCTTCTATGAGACTGTGAGGTTTTATGGGGATTTTAAGAAAGAAGTGGGTGGATTTTTATCATTATAGGGTTGTTGTGCACACACACTGCCAACACACAGTTATGTTCAAGCACCATGACAAAGTGAATTTTGCATAATGGGTCCCCTTTAATGTTCAGTGCATAACAAAGCATAACAATTTTTTTGTTTAAACCCTTTCCGGTAAAGATATGTACAGCTTATTGAATTTTACAAAATTATTTTAAATAGTTGTTAAAGGAATGTTGACAGATAAAAAATGCAAATAATTTCTGTGAGATATCGAGAATTTGTAGCTGAATGTGAATATATGTACAAGCTTGTGTGTGTGTGTGTGTGAATGATATTTAGTCATGTAATGTGATGGCAAAAATGGCATTTATAGTCATTTTCTTAATGTCTTGTACTGCTGAACATGGTATGGTGGATGGGACTATTCATATGGAAATTATATATGACATTATGCATGGTAAAACTAGGCATTGTAATATATTGTAGCTCCATATATTTCAGAGAGGTGAAATATCCATATATATTTGTAAGTGCCATTGCAGAATTGAGCAATCTATTGAACTGATATATATATATATATATATATATATATATACACACACAGTGGTGGTCAGAATTATTGGCACCCTTGGTAAATATGATCAAAGATGACTATAAAAATAAATCTGCATTGTTTATCCTTTTGATCTTTAATTCCTAAAATTAGCAAAAATCTAACCTTTCATTGAAGGAAAATAATTGAAAGTGGGAGAAAATCACATTATGAAATAATTTTTTTCTCCAAAACACGTTGGCCACAATTATTGGCACCCTTTTATTCAATACTTTTTGTAACCTCCTTTTGCAAAGATAACAGATCTGAGTCTTCACCTATAATGTCTGATGAGTTTGGAGAACACCTGACAAGAGATCAGAGACCATTTCTCCATACAGAATCTCTCCAGATCCTTCAGATTCCAGCTCTATGTTGGTGTTTCTTCTCATCAGTTCACCCCACTCATTTTCTTTAGGGTTCAGGTCAGAGGACTGGGATGGTCATGGCAGAAGCTTCATTTTGTGCTCAGAGACACATTTTTGTGTTGGTTTTGATGTTTGTTTTGGATCATTGTCCTGATGGAAGATCCAACCACGGCCCATTATTGGATTTCTAGCAGAAGCGGTCAGGTTTTGATTTTTTTATCTGTTGGTATTTGATAGAATCCATAATACCATGTATCTGAACAAGATGTCCAGGACCTCCAGCAGAAAAATAGGCCCACACATTTAAAGATCCAGCAGTATATTTAACCGTGGGTATGGGGTACTTTCTATCTATGTGTGCACCAAACCCATCTGGTGGGTTTGCTTCCAAAAAGCTCTTTTTTAGTTTCATCTGACGATAGAAGCTGGTCCCGTTTGAAGTTCCAGTCTTGTCTGACAACTGAATATGCTGGAGATTGTTTCTGGATGAGAGCAGAGGATTTTTCTTGAAACCCTCCCAAACAACTTGTGGTAATGTATGTGCTGTTTGATCATTTTTTTTAGGCTTTCTGAGACTCAAGACTCAACTAATCTCTGCAATTCTCTAGCTGTGATCCTTGGAGAGTCTTTGTCCACTCAAACTCTCCTCCTCATCACGATTTAGACACACGTCCTCTTCCAGGCAGATTTGTAACATCTTTAGTTGATTTGAACTTCTTAATTATTGCCCTGATAGTGGAAATGGGGATTTTCAATGCTTTAGCTATTTTCTTACAGCCATTTTCTATTTTGTGAAGCTCAACAATCTTTTGCTGCACATCAGAACTATATTCTTTGGTTTTACTCATTGTGATGAATGATGAATTTGGCCTTTGTGTTTCCTCATGTTTATACTTCTGTGGAACAGGAAGTCATGGCTGGACAATTTCATGTTCATGATCACCCTAGTGTGCTATTAAAAATAAATAAATAAATAAATATGAATGGGAATATACTTCAGAGATATTTTATATTCTAGGGGTGCCAATAATTGTGGCCAACATATTTTGGAGAAAAACATTTATTTTATAATGTGATTTACCCCCACTTTCAATTCTTTTCCTTCAATGAAAGGTTAAATTTTTGCTAATTTTAGAAATTAAAGATTTATTTTTATAGTCATCTTTGATCATATTTACCAAGGGTGCCAATAATTCTGACTGCCACTGTATATATATATATATATATATATATATATATATATAAACAGATGCAGACCCTTTGACCCTTAAAGTATTTTGACTGACTGAGCTTAAACTGTTGTTGTTGTCTCTTATGACCTAGATGATCTTCCTTATTTCACATTAAAAAAATTTAAAAGCTGGATGTTACTTACTGGACTTTTGGTGAACACTGAATTATTAAACTCTAAGGTCTTTATTTGCAAATGGTTGTCATGTTATAACAGATTCTTGCCACACAATGAATATGTTCAAAATAGGACCTGAAACTCTTAAAAATGTATTTTAATTTTTTTTAAGAAATATTGAAGAAAAAAAAAGAGTGCCTAACCTTCAGAAAATGCTGACTGTGAACATATATGTTAAATTCCCTTGATCAATTGCACCACCAAGTGGTCCTTGTGTGAAGTTTAAATTTGTGATTGTATTTATTATCTTTTAATAGAAGATAAAAGCACTTCTGCACTTTTTTGCACTTTGATGTATATCTGGCCTCTGTATAATAAACTGATACAAGCTTTTTTTAGATGTGTGCAGATCTTTTTTTCATTCTTGCATCATTTATTATCTTACAATATACACCATACTGGTGTATTGACTGTGATCTCATTAGAATACACGGCTTATGGCTATTAACCAGCCATACCCTGAACCCTTGCTTAATATGCAAAAAAGTTATGGATAGATGTGAGCAGTAGTCATGAATTCTCTGTATCTTTCCACACTGTCACTTGCCTTTTGTAATGTCACATGTATTAACCAAGTATTTATAAATGAGATTCATCTAGATAATGTACATTTTACGTGATATTATATGATTTTGTGGTCAAGTGTTCATAAGAGTCCTGGCCTAAAGACATCTTATTCCTGGGAGTGAATTACAGTGTAAAGCATGCCATTTCCTGTCTTTACAAGTTACCTTAGACAAATCAAACTTCTTAAGTCACATTTATGTATGAACAGGAAGCAAAAAGAAAGTTCCAAAATATTTTATGTTCACTATTGTGCTTTACAGGTAAACCTGTTAGATTTTTTTTTTTTTTCACTGACTAGTGTTATTTACATTTAAAGAAGAAAATTATTAGATGAATTAATCTGTCCCTTAGGACAATGTAAAGAAAAAGAAAAGAAAAAAAAAATACAGAAATGAGTGAGATGAAAGAAGTTTCAAAATATTCACATATCAACCTTTCAAACATTGCAAAATATGTAACTGCCACTGCAGGTAGACAAAGAGTTTAAAGTACCCGTACATGCTTAAAACTGAAAAACAGGTTGCCTAAATGACCTAGATGTTCCTCCGTATCTCGCACTCATCACAAAAATGCCCTTTTTAAACCGTAAATACTGGACGTCACTTACTGGATCTTACACTGTGGACTTTTGGTAAACACTGAAATGTTAAACTCAAAGGTCTTTAATTTTAAAGGTAAATGTTTGTCATGTGGTAGCTGAGTTTTGGCACATTCAATAAATAGGGTCAACATTTTTAAAAACAGAGTTTCTCTCTCTCTCTCTCTCTCTCTCTCTCTCTCTCTCTCTCTCTATATATATATATATGTTTGTGACAAATAATAAAAACCTTGATTTGTGTGATTTGATTTCATTACTTATTAATCAAAATTCATAAAATAAAAAAAATAAATAAATCCAGAATGAGCAAAAGGGTGTAATGTGCATCATATTTTCTGTGTTTTTGGATTTTGTCTTCTGTGATAGTTTGCCCCATTGACTGACCTAGTTTTTCTGAGTTGTCTGATTTGTCATTATATTCACCTGTCTTGTTAATTAACTCGTTAGTTCCCTTTGTTTGTTCATGCTTATAAGCATTCAGTTCTTCCTTGCAATGCAAATGGTGTTTTCTCTAAGTATCTCTTGTGATTTTTTTTTTATTAAAAATATATTTCTGCGTATTCCTTGTCTTTGTGAGCTTTGTACCATGTTCCGTGATACAGGGCTGTACATTTAGCATACACTTTAACCTCAGTAGGTGCTACACAGTAGCTTTGTACAAAAGGTTGATTTGTAATGACCTGATCTGAAAAACTAAAAAACTTTGTGGGGGGTAATAGTGAATGAATGGGGGAAAGTCATGTGAGGGGAGGCAATGCCTCCATCGCGCTATGATTGGATGTGATTGGTTATGATTGGTTTGTGCGATAAATCCCGCCTCTTTTTTCGTGTGTTCCACGCGTCAGTCTCAATGAATAGCTCACCCATTTAGATATCACTGCTTTATGTCACACCAAAATCAAACTTGAAAAGATCTGAAAACATGATGACTACGGGGGGTTTAGTGAGCAATCTGCTTGGTAAAATTCAAGATACATCTTAATGTCTATGACAGAGTGTTTACCAAGCATGAATGATGAGCCGAAATAAGTTGACTATTGAAAAGAACAGCTAAAAATCAATACACAAATAAAATATATTGTTTAAATTGTTACTGCCTTTAGTTATTATTTTGTTATTAAAACAAAAATGCTTAAAATGCTAACTTGATGAGATTGACTTTAGTTTTAATAAATAAAACAATAATTACATTGTTAATGTAAAAATACAAAATAGAATTGTATTTGGTTTCTTTTTTCTTTTCTTTTTTGGTGTAATGTAAAGGAATAGTCATTTAATGAGGAAAATGTGACAAATAACGGACATGAATTCACATTTGGTTTATAAAAAATTTAAAAGAAATAAAAACTGTGACACCGTGTCCTAACCAGACGCGATGTGATAAGATTCCAGCGACAAGCAATTTGACTGTCCACACTTGACTCGACGCAACAATGAGAAGTGATAAAATCAATCAAAAATCACAGCCAATCAGAAGAGAGTGTGGGCGGACTCTCATGGCAAAAGTACAGCAGAAATGATGAAATGGGCAAGTACATAGTAAAATTCATAAATATTACACAATTTAAACGGTGTGACTGAACCAAACTTTGTTATAGAATACACTTGTTTGTTCGCATTGAGTTGACAGTTTAAACGTTCTTGTGCCCATTTATTTATTTTCAAGATCTGAGGTGAATTAGCCAGTGTTGTTTTCATTACAGCTAAAAAGCTGGGAACACACTCACGTTAGACGCTTTTAACATTAAATAAAGCACATAAACAGTACCTGATATTATCATTGCCATGAGGACATTGTTTGCTTCCTCATTTCAAAACACCACTGCATGCCACTGATTTGGTCACATTTTCTTATAACTTGGATAACAGGGCAGAAGGCAAAACTTAAAGAATATGATCAGTGCTACAATATTTGTAAAAATTGAGAAAACAAATTTAAATTTCACTTACTGTGTTGCTGTATATCAGAGCATTCAAGGCAATTAAGAGATTTAAATATTGGTTGGTTTTCTTTTATTGAGTAGTTTAAATATCAGTTTAAATACTGGAAATTGGACATGAACAGCCTCTCAAGTGGGATTTATGACTGGGAAACTCAGACTGGCAATATCAACATAGCAGTCAGTATATGTTGTGGCCACCAGCTGCTTTAAAGGGTTAGTTCACCCAAAAATGAAAATAATGTAATTTATTACTCACCCTCATGCCGTTCCACACCCGTAAGACCTTTGTTAATCTTCGGAATGCAAATTAAGATATTTTTGTTGAAATCGATGGCTCAGTGAGGCCTGCATAGCCAGCAATGACATTTCCTCTCTCAAGATCCATAAATGTACTAAAAACGTATTTAAATCAGTTCATGTGAGTACAGTGGTTCAATATAAATATTATAAAGCGACAAAAATATTTTTAGTGCACCAAAAAAAACAAAATAAAGACTTATACAGTGATGGCCGATTTCAAAACACTGCTTCTGGAAGCTTCGGAGCGTTATGAATCTTTTGTGTCGAATCAGCGGTTCGGAGCGCCAAAGTCATGTGATTTCAGCAGTTTGGCGGTTTGACACGCAATCCGAATCATGATGATCTTTCTCTTGGTGTTTTTCACATTAACATTTTCTTTTTTTTTTGCTGAGTTTATGTTTTGCATATATAAATGCATATATAATGCAAGAAAGAAATATGTTGAACTAAAATCCACACCAAAGTCAGTCTAATTATTAACATGTTTTTAATCACAAGGGTTGTTAAAGGAATGTTGACACAAAAAATACAAATTATTTCTGTGAGATTTATAGAGTTTGTAGCTGAATGAGAATGGTAATATATGTACAAGCTGTGTGTGCGAGCGTGCGTTTCCGTTTTCACAAACACATAATTACATGCTGCATTTTTCCATTATTAGGCCACTGAAAATATTTAATATTAATCAGTTTGTTTGACAATAGTTATTTTTTACATCAACATTAAGTGCTAAAAACATCTGAAAGTAAATACTAGAAGTCATTCCTAAAATCTTACTGGGTTACATTACCTCAGTTACCACTCCAGTTTACATTCAATTATTTTGTGTATCACCTAAAGAAACAACCAAGTAAACAAATAAATAAATGTCCAGAACACCAACATGACTAATCCAGGTTCTGAAAACAAGAGAAATACTCACAACTTTTGTCAATCTGTAGATTTCCATTAGAACACGACACATCCACATACGGTCTCATCTCACTTCCTGTATTCCATCCAGCTATACAGTTCAGTCTATACTTGTTAGCATGTGCTATATAGACTTTTTCTGTAGGGAGCTGCAGATTGTACTTCTCAACTATGTCATTAACTTCACAAGGTCCTATGACAGAGACAGCATCCAATGAAAAACAGTACAAAACAATTAGAAATTTGTTTCAGGAAAAACAAACAAACAAACAAAAAAACAATTACACATATATATATATATATAATGACACTCACTCAGACATTTCGGAGGAGCCTCCCATATTCCATCCACACACTTATAAGATTCCTGTTGCTTGTCCAGTACATAGTAAGACTGGCAAGTGTAAGATACCTCTGTAATAACTTTTTTTTCCGTACTCGTGACGATGCTGTAATCTCCATGTTGAAGATACGGAGGTGGCGGACAGATCCCACCTAAACAAATAATAATATTACATTTACATACATTTTTGAGCAGAGTTTGGTGTCCGTGATTTTTCTTATAAAAGTCTCGTGGCAGCTTTGACAACAAGTTTCTGTGCTCCTGAATGTTTCTGTGTTCGAAGCATGATCTCTGGTCTCTGAGTGACTGTGTGTGTGTGTGTGTGCGCGCGTTTTTGTGATTTATGCAGATACAAATTTGTATAATGACATGGATATTACACTGGTATTACGACGAAAACATGAAATATGAGGACATTTCATGAGTCCTCATATTTAAAATAGCTTTAAAAACATACTAAACAATGTTTTATTAAAAATGTAAAAATGCAGAATGTTTTCTGTGATGGGTAGGTTTAGGGGTAGTGTAGGGGATAGAATGTACAGTTTGTACAGTATAAAAACCATTACGTCTATGAAATGTCCTCACTTTGATGGTGTGTGTGTGTGTGTGTGATTCAGCTTCATTAAAGCAGCACATTAATAAAGAACAGTGATTAAACTGACTGGAACTACCTGTGCTTTACACGTTTTGAATGTACACATTTACTCAAACAGAATCAAGTATTCAGACATACCATGTCATATTTGTATATAATGATGACTACCCTTAACAATACACTAGTGAATCATGCTGAAATGAAGGTTGTTGTCAGGTGCATGTAGTTCCCTTTCAGTCGGTCACGTTCGACGTACGTCAGTAGTGACCGACGAATTGGGATATCGCTAGAGAGCCCTATCAGCTTCGAGTGAACTAAAACAGGCCAATGAAGTTGGCGTGCGATATTTGCATAATGCGCACCGCCCCCGCCAGGTGGTATAAATAGGGGAGCAGATGCAATCGCACTCTGTCTTTCGCTTCGGAGCCAACCAGTTGTTCCTGCTTCAGACTAGAGTGAAGAAAAACAAGCCTCTGTGAAGTTCAGCGTCTTGTGTTGGTGTTAAGGCACTTCAGCGAGGTTGCGAGCTTCGAGGAGCCTGAGCTTAAAGCTCTCAACTGCTGTTTTTACAGCAACTTTTTCCAGCGCTTGTGTTTGTTGCGATTGGGCCGGTTCCTCCGTTGTGTTCGGGGAGTGGTGTACCCGAACACATCGTGACACTCCCTGTGTGCTTCAGCACAAGTGAGCTGATTCTTCCCCTTCTGAAAGAGCTTCACAGACGAACCCTGCGTCTTTTTCAAGATGTCATTTCGTCTGTGCGTTACTGGATGTGGTCGTTCATTGGTCCCCGCTGACGGCCACAATCGCTGCATCACGTGCCTGGGTGTTCAGCACGCTGAAGCAGCTTTTGTGGATAGTTCATGTTCTCATTGTGGGAACATGACTATTGCAGTGTTGAGATCGAGACTCTCGTTCCTTGGTTCTCAGGGAGCGGGGGTCCCCTCTCCTATGCCCCGTGCCGCCGTTTTCTCTGGCTTCGGCCGAGGTGACGGTGTGTCGGCGTGTAGACAGGGTGATCTGAGGATTACGGTCAGGGCTTCCCCGCCGAGCGCTGCTCCGCGGGCCCCTGCCCCCTCTACTTCACTGCAACCGGTGGTGTTGCCGACTGAACGTGCTGGTCCCTCTACGGAGCGACCAGCCGTCTCTTTCGGTGCACCGGCGGATGACCGTATGTCGATCACGGCATCGGAAGGTGAGCAAGAGTCCTCGGGAGATGAGGACTCGGCTGCGTTACCTCCCTCCGGGACCGTAGCGTTGTCCGAGCCCGATCCTGAGTTGACGGCTATGCTTTTCCGGGCTGCCGAGAAGGTTGGGCTCGTCTGGAACCCTCCACCGTGTCCCGAACCTTCTCGGCTTGATGATTGGTATCTCGGGGCGGCCCGCGCTGGTCCCCAGCGCCCCGCCCCGATGCCATTCTTCCCGGAGGTGCATGATGAGGTGACCAGGTCCTGGCGGACGCCTTATAGCGTTCGTGCGAGACCTGGTCCCTCGTCCGACTTCACCAACCTGGATGGCGGGGAGGCTAGGGGATATACGCGGATTCCCCCAGTCGAGAGGTCTGTTGCGATGCAACTGTGTCCAACGGCCTCCGGCTGGCGCGGTGAGCCGCGTCTCCCATCCCGGGCCTGTAAATTCTCGTCAGGCTTGACAGAGAAAGCTTACAGAGCCTGCGGACAGGCCGCCTCCGCCCTGCATGCCATGGCCCTTTTGCAAGTTCATCAAGCAAAAGCGTTGATGGAAATGCCCCAGGGAGGTCTTGACCAGCAGCTGCTTGGGGAGCTGCGTGCCGCCACGGACCTCGCCCTCCGGGCGACTAAGGTGACGGCACGTTCTGTTGGTCAAGCGATGGCCACGCTTGTGGTCCAGCAGCGCCACCTGTGGCTGACCCTCGCTGATATGAGGGATACCGACAAGTATCGGTTCCTGGACTCCCCCATATCACAGGTCGGCCTTTTCGGCGATGCGGTAGAGAGCTTCGCCCAGCAGTTCTCTGCCGCCCAGAAGCAGGCTGAGGCTATCAAACACGTCCTGCCCCGGCGGTCCGCTGCTGCCTCCACCCCGCCGCCGGCCGCACAGCCTCAGCCCGCTCGTCGCCGAGGGCGCCCGCCTGCGTCGTCCTCCGCCCCTGCTAAGTCGGCGAAGCAGCAGCCTACACCAGCCAAACAGCAGGGTGCCGGTCGCGGATGCGGCGCCCAGCCCGCTCAGGCCAAGCCAGGTGGCAAGAGGTAGAGGAAGACGCGACCCTGAGACGGGCGACCTGGAGGGGAAGGTTCCTGCTCTTCGGGAGAGGACTCCATCATCTCTCCCACCCCCGGAGAAGGGCCGGGGGGAATTTGTGAATTTGTCTGTCCCGCCGCTGGCTCTCCGGAGTCCAGCAGTACCCACTTCATCACAAAAAGAGCAGTTTCCCAATCCTCCAGGTCACAAGAGACTGTGGCTGTCAGTGCGCGAGGCCCCCCCTTGCCACTCGCAGCCCACTCTCACTTCGCCAGCAGGTCCCAGTGTGATAGTCGAGGCCGCCCCTCAGCCGTCTCCCATTCACACTGCCACCTCGCAGAGTCTGACCTCACTTCGGGCCGCTGTGCCGTCCGAGTCGGGTTCCAGCACTCTGCTTCGCTGCCCCACCCCCGGTGCGTCTGTGGTGCCTTTGGTCCCGCTGGCTCGGTGTCTGGAAGCCTGGATAGCGCTCCCCAGCCCGTCCCGCTGGCTCATTCGTACTATCAGACTCGGCTATGCGATTCAGTTCGCCCGGCGTCCCCCGGTCTTCAGGGGTGTCCACTACACTCAGGTGTCCCTGGACAATGCACCTGTTCTCCGGGCGGAGATTGCTGTCCTCCTGGCGAAGGATGCAATCGAGCCGGTCCCTCCAGCCGATATGAAGTCAGGGTTCTACAGCTCCTACTTCATTGTACCGAAGAAGGGCGGTGGGCTACGGCCAATCCTGGATCTGCGTGTCCTGAACCGGTCCCTTCACAGGCTGCCGTTCAAGATGCTTACGCAGAAGCGCATTTTCGAATGCGTCCGTCCCCAGGATTGGTTTGCAGCGATCGACCTGAAGGATGCGTACTTTCATGTCTCGATTCTGCCTCGTCACAGACCCTTCCTACGGTTTGCGTTCGAGGGTCGGGCATATCAGTACAAAGTCCTACCCTTCGGGCTGGCCCTGTCGCCCCGCGTCTTCACGAAGGTTGCGGAGGCGGCCATTGTTCCGCTCAAGGAACAGGGCGTTCGCATCCTCAACTACCTCGACGACTGGCTCATCCTGGCCAGCTCGCGAGACCAGTTGTGCGAACACAGGGACATGGTGTTAGCTCACCTGTTGGGTCTTCGGGTCAACTGGGACAAGAGCAAACTCACCCCCGGGCAGAGGATCTCTTATCTCGGTATGGAACTGGATTCGGTCGCCCGGACTGCGCGCCTCACCGAGGAGCGCGTCCAGTCAGTGTTGACCTGCCTGAGTACGCTCAAGCGCAGGACAGCGGCCCCACTGAAACACTTTCAGAGGCTCCTGGGGCATATGGCATCCGCAGCCACAGTCACGCCGCTCGGATTGCTTCATATGAGGCCGCTTCAACACTGGCTCCGCGGCCGGGTCCCGAGATGGGCGTGGCAGCGCGGTACGTTCCGTGTCCCCGTGACACCGAACTGCCGCCGCACCCTCACCAAGTGGTCGGACCCTTCGTTCCTGCGGGCGGGAGTTCCCCTCGAACAAGTGTCCAGGCATGCTGTGGTCCACACAGATGCCTCCGCCACGGGCTGGGGAGCCACATACAACGGGCATGCAGCATCGGGTCTGTGGACGGGGCCCCAACTGCATTGGCACGTCAATTGCCTCGAGTTGCTAGCAGTACGTCTTGCACTGGGCCGCTTCCAGAAGCTGTTGACAGACAAGCACGTACTGGTCCGCTCGGACAGCACTGCGGCCGTTGCGTACATCAACCATCAGGGTGGTCTACACTCCCGCCGTATGTCGCAACTCGCCCGCCATCTCTTGCTATGGAGTCAGAAGCATCTGAGGTCGCTTCATGCCATTCACGTCCCAGGCGTGCTCAACCGTGCAGCCGACGAGCTCTCACGGCAGCCTCCGCTTCCGGGCGAATGGAGACTCCATCCCCAGGTGGTCCAGCTGATCTGGCAGCGCTTCGGCGAGGCACAGGTAGATCTGTTCGCCTCCCCGGAGACTGCCCACTGCCAGTTGTTTTATTCCCTGACCGGCGGCACGCTCGGCACGGATGCCCTGGCAATCAGCTGGCCCCGGGGCCTACGCAAATATGCGTTTCCCCCAGTGAGCCTTCTCGCACAACTCCTGCGCAAAGTCAGGGAGGACGAGGAGCAGGTCTTGTTAGTGGCTCCATACTGGCCCACTCGGACCTGGTTCTCGGACCTCACGCTCCTCGCGACAGCACCTCCCTGGCCCATTCCTCTGAGGAAGGACCTCCTGACTCAGAGACGGGGCACCCTCTGGCACCCGCGTCCCGACCTGTGGAAACTCCATGTGTGGTCCCTGGACGGGACGCGGAGGTTCTGAGTGATCTCCCGCAAGCGGTCGCAGACACTATCACTTCCGCTAGAGCTCCTTCTACTAGAAACCTCTATGCGTTGAAGTGGAACCTGTTCGTCGAATGGTGCTCCTCTCAACCAGAGCGAGAGGACCCCCGATCATGTTCGGTCAGAACCGTGCTTTCCTTTCTGCAAGAGGGCCTGGAGCGAAGGCTGTCTCCCTCCGCCCTCAAGGTGTATGTTGCCGCTATCGCCGCACATCACTATGCAGTTGATGGTGAATCGCTAGGGAAGCACGATCTGATCGTCAGGTTCTTGAGGGGGGCGAGGAGACTGAATCCTCCCCGGCCCCCCTCTGTACCCTCTTGGGATCTGACCCTGGTTCTTACATCTCTCCAGGGTCGTCCCTTCGAGCCTTTGCAATCAGTCGAGTTAAAAGTACTGTCCCTAAAGACCGTCCTCCTGGTTGCATTGGCCTCGCTCAAGAGGGTAGGGGACCTGCATGCATTTTCGGTTGACGAATCGTGCCTGGAATTCGGGCCCGGTGACTCTCACGTTATCCTGAGACCCCGGCCTGGATATGTGCCCAAGGTTCCTACCACTCCCTTTCGAGATCAGGTAGTGAACCTGCAAGCGCTGCCTTCGGAGGAGGCAGACCCAGCCCTAGCTTTGCTCTGTCCCGTCCGCGCTCTGCGCCTGTACGTGGACAGAACACGAAGCTTCAGGACCTCAGACCAGCTCTTTGTCTGTTACGGAGGCCAGCAGAAGGGAAAGGCTGTCTCCAAGCAGAGGATGGCCCACTGGATAGTGGACGCCATCGCCCTGGCGTATGAGTCCCAGGGCGTGCCTTGCCCGTTCAGGTTGAGAGCCCACTCCACCAGAGGAGTGGCCTCTTCCTGGGCGCTGGCGCACAGCGCCTCGCTGACAGATATCTGTAGAGCTGCGGGCTGGGCGACACCTAACACGTTCGCTAGATTCTATAGCCTTCGTGTAGAACCGGTATCTTCCCGTGTACTCGCTTCCACCAGCCGGTAGACGCGAAGAGCCCGTTCTAGTGTCGGCTTGCAATGCCACTCCCGCCCCCTGGGCCGGATACGTGCATCCTTTTTACTCCAGTCGAGTTCCCCGCTTGGCGAACCCTGACGAGTTCCTCCGCCTCCCCCTTCGGCTCGGACATTGCGGAGTGTCTGATGCCAGGCCAAACCTCCGTCACTGACGCTGACGTTTGGCTGGGTTCCACATGTCGTGACCCCTCCACGTGAGTGGTCCCATGTGTGTATTTGTCCACGGTCAACTCCCTACGGCGAGCCCGTGTCTTTCCCTTAGCAGAGCCAGCTCTGCTGTCACCTGTCAGATGAGTCTCCCCCTACCCAGGTGGAGCCATCCCAGGGACTCCATATGCGTACTGCCCACGGCCAGTCCATATGTGTACTCTCCACGTAAATTCCTCCCCTACGGGTGGGTAGTGGTCTCCGCAGCGTCCCCTACGGGTTCGCTTCCCCAGTGTAGTCTAGTTTACTTAGTGGGTATGTCGGAACAGCAGTAGACTCTCTCGGCGTAAGCTCGCCCCCTTCCCCGTCCCACTGGTGCGCCGGGTGGCTAGAGCTTGCGCTGGGCACTGGAAGGGGTTCATACTGTGGCGCTTTATTTGGGATCCCAATTCGTCGGTCACTACTGACGTACGTCGAACGTGACCGACTGAAAGGGAACGTCTCGGTTACGTATGTAACCCTCGTTCCCTGAAGGAGGGAACGGAGACGTACGTCCCGTCGCCACAGTTGCTGTACCCTCGCTGTAGTGCGGACTAGGTTGTCTCCTCAGCGAAAAACAGAGTGCGATTGCATCTGCTCCCCTATTTATACCACCTGGCGGGGGCGGTGCGCATTATGCAAATATCGCACGCCAACTTCATTGGCCTGTTTTAGTTCACTCGAAGCTGATAGGGCTCTCTAGCGATATCCCAATTCGTCGGTCACTACTGACGTACGTCTCCGTTCCCTCCTTCAGGGAACGAGGGTTACATACGTAACCGAGACGATACAATCAAAACAGAGATGCATGACGCAGAATGACCGATATACAGAGACTTTAATTAACGCAGGAAATATATACCACAAACGTTAACAAACACCGAACAATGAACTGAGGGAACTAAGGGCTTAAATACACAAAGGATGCTATAAGAAACAGGGAACAGGTGTGCAACAAATTAGAAACCATAGAAACAAACTATAACAAGAACTCAGACAAAACAGTGACAGGGAAAACCATGACAAAGAAACTAAACAGATCAGGACTATGAAACTGCGGATATACGCTTACATAACAATAAGTGCGTTTACATGGAGCATTGTAATCAGTTTAAAAGTCCAATCCGAATGAAAATGCTCCATATAAACACCTCGATCGGAATAAAAATGCCCAAACTGAATGAAATTGTAATCAGTTTGAGAGGGGTGGGATAAACCTTTTTATAAACCGAAAAAAATAAAAATTCAGCCATGTAAACACGTTAAACTGATTACTTTGCGTCTACGTCATCACGTCAAGAGGCCAGGGGTCGTCAGAATGCACAATGGTGGTGGCAAAATTAAACTGGAGTAAAACTAAAACAACATATTTATTAAATACACTGAAGGAACATAGTGTATCATTATTACGGACCTTCATCCACACGCTTTTGCTTTTCGGAGGAGGGAGGGGTATTGAGATGCTCCTTAGAGATGCACAGCCACCAAAAAGGTCAGCTTCCCGCGCCGGTCTTTTCCTCATACCTTCCAGCAGTAATATGCTACAAATTCACGCTGTTGCTTGATTAAGAGCAACACTTTACATAAAAATAGCACGCATAGAAAATAATGGAGCTCCATGTTGACAGGAATAAAAGGCGGCAAACAGGACATATAATGTGCGCATGTCACAAAGTCATTCCGATTGGAAGTGCCGGTGCTTGTAAACACCATATCGGATTAGATAACGTCTCATGTAAACAGTCCACTGAATCTTTCAATCGGAATGATTTTAATCGGAATGACAAAAAAGTGTACATGTAAACGTGGCTACTGATGTAATAAAAGCAAAAGTTTTTTCCTTTGTGTTTTTTGCATACAGATGACAACTTTGTCAAAACAATCCCCCTTCACACATATCATGCTGTCAGTAAATAGTGATTTCACCATGTAAAGAAGAAATACGCGCCTACGGGTTTCAAAGTGCAAGTTCTTAAAAATGATACCGTTATTGTCTCTGTCTCTACAAAAATGCGGATTTGTGAAAACGGTGACTTCATGCTCATGCGTATTACATGTTCAGTCAATAAGCGCGTATAGTGCTTCTTTACAAAGAGACATCGCCAACTACTGGCCTGGAACATTTTTTCAATCGTTTTCACGGATTCGTGTGAACGGAGATCGTTGTTGTCTGTACACGAAAAACACAAAGGAAAAAACTTTTTTAGTTTTAAGTACATTATTGTCGACATGCCCTAAGGGTATGTTTGCATGACAACAATGTTTTTCCTTTACGTTTCTGAAAAGTTTTGCGGACAGACAACATTGTCAAAACGATCCCCATTCACACGGAAATACAAAAAAATGACTGAAAATGCTGCATTATGCTGCTAGGCCAGTAGTTGGCGATGTCACTTTGTAAGAAAACACTACGCACCTATAGAATGAACACGTAATACGCATCTGCATGACATCACCATTTTCACAAATTCACATTTTTTTAGTTTACATGGAGACAACAAAAGTATCGTTTTGAAAACTTGCACTTTGAAACGTGTTTTAAAGTTTGTTTTAAGGCCCCGAAAATGGCATTGTCATTGAAATGAACGACCAAAATGTATAAAAAAGTTATTCGTTTTTAGTTGAAAACAGTGTTGTGACATGAACGTGACAGTTGTATCATTGTAATACTTTTTGATGCACCCATAATTCACATTTGGAATTGAATCATCACAGTTGAAGTTGGATTTGCTGCTGGGTAATTAAAATGTGAATGCAAGATTTTGTGGGGACTCACTTTTGCAGATAAACGTTCCGTTCCATTTTCCATTTTGACACATCAAAACTCCTCCTGAATTTTTATTGTATGGTTCATTGCACTTGTATGTCAGTATCTCAAAGTTGCTGAACACAGCTTTCTCATCTGACAGTGTCACAAATCGCAAGTTCTTTGTTGGTTGGGAACACTCAACTGTTCCTAGAGGAACAATTCAATTCAAAGTATTACATGAAAAATACTATTAGTTAATTATAAAGATTTCAAATGTTTATTTGAATTAATACTTTGATTCTGATTTATAGAAATGTTTTTCCTAATATAAATACAATCCTGTAGTCAATATATGTCTTTACCTCCACACTGTGGATATGGGTAATTCCACCTCCCATCTGGTTGGCATTCAATTGCCCGTTGGCCGTAAAACCTCATGTTGACATTAGTGCATCGGAAAACTAAGATATGCCCAGGTTTATAAGGTGAAGTGATGCCTGGATGTCCAAATAGAATTTCTACATTTTTGAGTTCTTGCTCCTGACAGGTACCATCTGTATATAACGAGAGAATTTATTTTTGAATACTCAACAATATATTAACAGTACTCCAGTGTCTTTTTATAAGAATATTATTTTTAATATAAAACTTAATATAAGACACATATATCAGCTATTTAACTATGACTTGGAAATGGTTTATCCAATTATCTTACCAGTTTTTCATTAAAAGTATCTATATAAATTTATGATACAATAAAATCAAAACAAACATCAACATCAAGCTGTAACTTTCCAGTGCAGGTCCGTATGTCTGTCCATTGGCCCTGGGAATCACAAGTGATTCGTACAAGCTCCTCTGGTTCAAATCCAGGATGACATTTATATTCTATTCTTGAAGAGATTTTGTACTTTTGGTTCTGACCTCCCACAATCTCTGCATTTGGGATGTTTGGTTGATCACACATAATTTCTAGAAAACAAACATTCACATAATCATAGAATTTATATTAAGTGATTTTGTGAGTAGTGAAGATTTTAATACTCTACAGTGAAACATACCAGCACACAGTGGTTTTGGTGTCCACCCGTCTCGTGTGCATGTGGCCTGGACTGCCATTTTACGATATCCAGGTTCACAATTGTAAGATCTTTTTGCATTCAAATTCACATCTTCAGGGAAGTAATATGTTGGTAGATATATATGCTGGTTGCGTGGAACTTGACATCTAATCTCTGAAACAAGACTCACATGCTTTTGATAAAGTACAAGGAATTCAGCACCAAATCCAGAAGTGTTTTTCTACATTCTTACCCTCACAAGTTGGCTTGTAATCCCACTTCCCATTCTCTGTGCATGTAAATATCTCCTGCTTGTAAAAGACCTGGTTTTTGCCAGAGCAGGTAATTTCCACCGTTTCTCCAGCTTTGAAATTTTTTTTCCCCTCTGGTATGGTTCTTACTGCTGCAGATTCAGTCAACTCAAGCTGGCAAGTTACTGTAAAGACATAGTGATGCAAAACATTTTTTTTTTGTAAGATTACCAGTTTTGTATAGCAAAAAGTACTGTGGCCTAAAGAGCTTAAACTACAACTGAAAAAAAACACATGCAAATAGAAAAAACACCAACAAATTAAGAAAACATCTTCATCAGTTTGACAATACATGTGCTGCAAATACTCACAATGCAAACCAAATATAGAAACTACTTTCACACATTGACTGCATTTAGTTGCATATTAAAGCTGGACTACATATCTTAAGCCCTGTTTACACTAGAGGTCTTCTACACTAGAGGACCCGAAACATTTTTTTTTTTTTTTAAAGAAAAACCCAACCTAAAGCAGACCTGATAAAATTAGACCCGAGTCCAACTCGACCCGACGGCATTTAGCCTAGCCCATTTTCGAACCCGACAGGAAAAAGGAAAAATCACGGTGTCCTGCTGACTAATTTGGCCACTGCTCCATTACTTTCATTTAGCCTATTTATGGCTGTCACCTAAACAGTCACATGTCATCATGTGATTTCTCAGGACAGTATATCATTTCAGTGATATCTTTCAGGGAGTATTCTGGTTCATTCTGGTTGCCATTTTATACATATGAACACATGCATTTAAACTTTTTTAAGTGGAAACGGTGTCAAATCAAACAGGGCAGATTTGAACTTTATAAATTAGTACAGAGAACAGAAGGGAATAAAGAAAACTTTTTTTTTTCTTCACATTTACCCTGTCTTGCAAATATACTCCACTGTTGCTCTGTAAGTATAATCTCTCCCCTCTCTATGTTTAAAATAACCATTTGGTGTTTCCCCTGGGTGACCACACTTTTTCTCTGCTGAATTCAAACAAGTTTTACTCTAAAACTGAACATTTGAATTAAATGAGAGGAAATGATGTAGTCATCATATTGACAATTTTCTTACTTGAGCAGCTTCGTACAATGAACGTCTGCCACTGTCCATCTTTACACTTTAATCTATAAAAGCCTTAACCTGTCATGCAGTTCACGTTCACTGTTTCATCATTGTTTTATGAAGCTTTCGCAACTGGTTCTATGTTTTTATATAGCCTATAATATCCAATCGAAGACATTCTGAAAAGCACAAACAAACGCACACAAAGATGTACCAGTCAACACTCTTTAAAACCAATTTACGTAATTTAAAAAGTGTTGGAAGTGTATATAATATGTACAACATTCTACATAGTAAAAATAATAAACTCACCTTGACCTTGCACAAAGGTAACAGAAAATAGGAAACAGGAGAAGCAGATGATTTGTACAGGAACTCTCATTTTCATCTCACAAATGACTGTAGCTTTGTTTTCTGTTTTTGGTCTCTGTTGTATGATGGGGGATCAAAAAGTTAATCATTTACTTTTTTATATACCAGACTAGCCTACTTCATGGCCGTGCACAAGAAATATTTTGACTAAAAGAAAAGAAAGTTTTATCTGATGTTTACATTTTACATTTTTCACCAAACGACTCTTAAAGAGAAATCAAGCTTCTTGATTCACATTTTCATATAACAGAAGAGAAAGCAAAGGGCAAGTTACAAAATAATTGCTGTCTTCTCTTCTCTATATGTTAATTTTCTTTCACTTTTTTTCATTGATTTTGACTAACGTCACCAGAAAGTATTATAAGGGGGCTTAAATTCTCCCATTATACTTATCATCCACACCAAATAAACATTAAACTTGTTGCATCACCCGCTGTTACATAAGGGTGTTTCAACTACTGGCCCTTTTGGTCCAACTGACTTTTAAAATGACACTCGCTTAAAGATGCAATCAGTTTTTGATTAGGCCTATGTTTTGCTGGCTTTGCTGAAATAAGCAGGATAATCTTCAGTAAGACATGAAACGAAATCAGCAAGGCTGAATTTATCAAAAATACAGTAAAAAAAAAAAAAAAAAGTAATATTGTGAAATATTATTACAATTTGAAATGACCATTTTCTATTTTAATATATTTTAAAATGCATTTTATTTCAGTAATTTTCTAGATCATTACTCCAGTCAGTGTCACAATGTCCTTCAGAAGTCATTCTGATACGTTGATTTGCTGCTTAAGAAACATTTATGATTATTATCAAAGTTGGAAACAGTTGATTAATATTTATGGAAACAGCCACGTTTACACTTTCTGTCATTCCGATTGAAAGATTCAGTGGACTGTTTACATGAGACGTTATCTAATCCGATATGGTGTTTACAAGCACCGGCACTTCCAATCGGAATGACTTTGTGACATGCGCACATTATATGTCCTGTTTGCCGCCTTTTATTCCTGTCAACACGGAGTTCCATTATTTCTTATGCGCGCCATTTTTATGTAAAGTGTTGCTGTTAATCAAGCAACAGTGTGAATTTGTAGCATATTACAGCTGGAAGGTATGAGGAAAAGACCGGCGCAGGAAGCTGACCTTTTTGGTAGCTTTGGTGCATCTCAGTAGGCCTACCCCTCCCTCCTTCGAAAAAGCAGAAGCGTGTGGATGAAGGTCCGTAGTAATGATACTGAATAAATGTGTAGTTCTTTACCTTACTGACCCCCTACACACACACACACACACACAATTATTATTATAGAAACATGTAAAATGTACACATTTGTACAATTATTATTATTATCCATGTTGCATTTATAAAGGTCCCCAAATATAATGCTAATTAGATGTTGATTAACTATGATGAATGCTATGAGGAATGCTAATTTGTGTTCTCTGTTGTTGTAGTACTTTAGATCCGCCACTAGAAGGCAGAAATGACCTTTTGAATCAGCTCCTCAGAAACCGTCCTGATGCCGCAAGAACTGACAGTATCTGAGCCACAGAAAATAGCATGTCATAAAATGTTTCACAAATATGTTGTGAATGTATATGTCCTCTTATTGTGTAGGTTTGAAAATGAACTGTAATATTCAAAAAAAAAAAAAAAAACTTCTCCTAGGCACTGTTTAAAATTAGTGAAAATTGAAAGTGTGGCTTAATTTTGTCAGTCTGTATGTACTTTTTCACTATTTTCAATTTTGTTCAATTCTCAATGGATAAAAGCAAGTTCTGTCTTTTTTCCCTCATGGAATATTACCGAAGAGTCGTTAATCGTTTTAAGTGTAATTTTTAACAATGAAATCCTAGATTGCAATTTATTTGTCTATATGACTCTACATTTCTGCACTTAAAAACAATGGCCTAAGTAACGCACAGTAAGGCCAAATGCTAAATGCATGGCGAGATTAATGGCTCCATCAATGTCCAGGCAGCCGTAGACGTGGGAGGTATTTGCACACTGTTTGGGCTACGATGGTCCTCGGCATCAGGCCCGCTCTAAAGGTTTCCTTTGGCCGGAGGCAAAGTGAAAACTCCTGCTTCACTCTCTGCCATAAAGGTAAGAGAGAATAATGGGTGGGTGGTTGACAGATGACCTACATTAGACACCGCCACGAGAGGAGGAGGAGACAGAAAATGAAAGCGAGAAAGTATGCATGAGCCGCGCTAAAGGACTTTAACACACCTTTTTTGTACACAGCTGCATTCATCAGCCATTAATGAACAGCAGAGAGGGGCAGGAATGCAAATTCAGAAGCACGATGCATCCTCCATTCATTTAGATAAATGAAAAACACAGTGCTGGCGCAGGCCTCGAGGCCATCTCTTAGTCACCCTCACAGTCAAGTGCTCTCCAGCGCTGTTGACATGGAAGCTTGTCATTAAAGTGATATCAGAGCCCACTATGGGTCAGTGGTCTCTCTGTGTGCTCAGAGGCACCTCTCTACCATCTGATTTTGCACACTGGATAAGCCCATCTTATCCATAGTAGTTATTTTTATTTTTTATGATCATTGTATTTTTAGACTTTGAATAGAATGTTTTGTGTTTAGTAAGAATGGAGAAAAACAGATCAGTTATCTGGGGCTGTCAGTTAATATATCCATAAAAAAGGAGAACACTACAGTAAAATGGCTAAAATTACTATTGGATTTATGAAATTATGATCATGAGTGATCTTTACACAGGTCTGCTAATGTTTTCTTGAGATGGGGGAAAAGCAAGTTTAAAGGGATAGTTCACAGTTAATGGGCTCCATTGACTTCCATAGAATTTGTTTTCCATACTATGGACATCAACGGGGTCCATCAACTGCTTGGTTACCCATATTCTTCAAAATATCTTCTTTTGTGTTCAGCAGATAAAAGAAATTCATACAGGTTTGGAACAACTTGAGAATGAGTAAATGATGACAGAATTTTCATTTTTTTTGGGTAAACTATCCCTTTGAGATATGAAAATAGAAACATTACAGCTTTGAAATCAGAGATGATCACTGAAATTTTCTTCAAACAAATGAAACATTGCATTTAGTTTATTTTCTAAATTACCACTAGCTGTAGTACATTAATACATTTGAAAAGAACAATAAAATAACTTTTAAAGGAGTGGTTGATTATGATTTCATTTTTTTTTACTTTAGTGCGTAATGTTGCTGTTTGAGCATAAGTTCAATGCAAAGGGAGATATTTTCTTTTACAGAAATCGCTTTTTCAGGGCTTCAACAAACAGCTGGTAGGGACTACAACAAGCTTTATACCGGGTTGGTGACATCACAAACACTAAAATTTACATTAACCCTGCCCCCGGGAAACACGCAATGCCGGACTGCTTCACAAACGAGGGTCAATTCAGTGCTGGATTTGCACAAAAGATTAACATGATGGCACATGCTAGTCGATGAGTTGAATCAACTCCACTGCAACTACATAAATTTATCCACTAACCATTCAGAAACATCCAGATACATTCTAAAAGTTGTAACTTCTTCCTGAGTCTCTCCATCAGTCTCCAACTCCAATTTGAACAATGTAAGGCTGAACAATCTTCATTTTGGCTGCGTGAGATTCTCCAGCTTTGTTGTTGTTGAGCAACCAAAGCGTGAGCTGTTAAAGCCCCGCCCTCTTCTGGAAAGTGGGCCGGAAGCAGCAGCTCATTTGCATTTAAAGGGACACACAAAAACGGCATGTTTTTGTTCACACTCAAATGGGGCAAATTTGACAAGCTATAATAAATGATCTGTGGGGTAATTTGAGCTGAAACTTCACAGACAAATTCTGGGGACACCAGAGACTTATATTACATCTTGTGAAAAGTGGCATTATAGGTCCCCTTTAAAATAACATTAAATAATAAAATTACTATAAAATAAAAATAAACTATTATTATTATTATTATTATTATTATTATTAAAAATAAATAAATTAACCACCTATGTGCTATCAGAAGGAAGAGGTATATATATATATATATATATATATATATATATATATATATATATATATATAATATATAATAAATAAAAATACATACTGTCCTTAAATTTGGTCAGATATTTATGTAAATGTTTCAAACAAAATCAGGCAATATTAAAGTCATCCCTCTTCCTTATAGGCCCTTTTCCCCCATATTTCTTCTGCCATGAGTTCAGCAGCACCACACAGGCTCTGGTGAATTTTTACATATACTGTGTCTGTGACATATATCCAAGTGAAACAGCTTCTGGAACAAATGAAAATGGAGGGTGGGGCTTGATTTTGTCCATCAGGAACTGATTGGATTGTTTGAATGGTTGCGGTTTGCTATTGGTCGATCTCATGTGAGTGACAGTTTGCCCCGCCCTCGTGCCAGTAAACACATCATCAGAGAAGAGGGGATGTTATTTTGATGAAAGATTAGGAGGGACATGAATTAAAAAAAAAAAATGATGTGCAAGTAAGCTACTGCAATATGCAGAAAAAAAAATTCTCAATTCTGATTTCATAATGACTTTTAACATGGTCATCTAAACGGCAAAGATGTAAGCTGGACAATTTCCCTTATTTTTTCTCGAAACAGCAGTGTGAAAATTAAAACTTTTTCAAATTTCTTCCACTTCTGTAGCTTTGTTTTTTTTGTTTTTTGTTTTTTTCCTAATTATTTGCTTAAACTATGATGGTTTCCATGCTCTTCATCACAAACTTAACCTAAAGTTCATAATGAAGTCATAAGAATCATGCTAAGCTAACCTCACTTAGATCTAACAAGGCTTTTTGCATCCACTGCTAGAAATCATTGATTCTCCATGTCTCTTCTTCACCAAGAGCAATTAGTTCCAGATCGTTTTCTGATTGCCCGGCGTTTGATTTATCGAAGTGTCATCCGCGTGTTGGCTAACTGTCTTACAGCACCCCTCCCCGCCAATAGACCCTGATTGGGCCTAGCGCTAACTATCCAATCACGATCACCATGGAAACAGCAGGTGCATGAGGAAAGCTGCTCGTAACCTGGCTGTTTTGCAGAAACATATCTTGATAGCTTTCTGTTACTGTTTTTTTTTTTCTTTATCTAAACCTAAATATTCAACAAAGAGCCCCCCCCCCCCCCCCCCCCCTCTCTCTCTCTTTACAAAACAGGAATTATATAAATTATTACACATGTCAGTGTCTTTCCATGCCCTGTAAATTGGGATTCAAGGTGAATAAACTGAAGGAATTAAATATTCATATCCTGATTAGCTATTCCCCTCATTCAGAATGAGGACATGCATTAAATATGCAACAAATGTCTTGGAAATAGAGTGGAATCAAAATGAAAGATTGCTTCAAACTTGAAAATGTAGCTTCTTTCAAACTCACATTTGATTGCTGATGCATAAGGTTATAATAAAATGTTTTTTTTTCTTCTTCTTTTTTTCCCCTCACAGCATCTCATATGCTTTTTTTTTTCCATCTGTGCTATTAAACTCAATTATTAGGTCACATTAAATGGAAATTTTATTCATTTGGGCTTACTAAAAACTCCTCAGTCAACCTACTGTGCTTGATGTGATCAAATTGTTCTCAGCGATGTGGAGCAATAAACAATGACAGAGCAGCTGTGTTCAAAGGATCTATTCTCATTCCCCTCCGCGGTGCGGATCTAAAGCTTGAACACATACTTTTTTTTAGCCACAACCAAAAGAGTTGCTCTAACCAAACCATTAAAACAGCAGTTCAATTTGAAATTCAATCTGTACGATTCGGTCCATTTGCATTCCACACTTCTCGCCACTAGGGTAAAAGTGGTTGACGGGTAAAAGAAAGGAGAAATATTGTGAAAATGATCGAGTTGGATCCGGTTTGATCCAGTTTGTTTGGTTGTTTGATGAGAGTGCGGGCATTGAAAGTGTATTTGACTTAATTTAGAGTAGCATTCAGGAACATAAGATCAGCAGAAACTTTAAGCAGAGAAATATCCTTCTGTCTCACAATGACAATATATCACATTATATAATATCATAATATCACATTATTTCACATTATAACATCATAATAACACATTTTTAATGCTAAAACTATTACCACCACTGTTATTTTCCCCAGCAACCTCATCCGAACAGATTACACAGAGGCCCATCTGACAGACCTGGAGTCTGAAAAAAACGTTATCCATCCTCTTGTTGCATCCTACTGTGTTGAATTGGCCTCTGTGGATGGTTTTAGCCTTTGATTCTAGGTACAGGAAAAATCACACGCCAGTTGCAGCTAAACACGGCTGAACTTTACACCAGTACAGGGGAAAAGCAGCAAGCGTGAAAAATGCTATGAACAATGCACAGAGATCTGTTGGTACTTAGAGGACTTTTGAGTGAAATGTTGCTTTTTTATGACAAGCAAAAGACCTGATGACAAAATCTGTTTGGTTACTGACATTCTTCCAAATATCTTCTTTTGTGTTCAGCAAAATAGAAAAATTCATACAGGTTTGGAACTACTTGAGGGTGAGTAAATGATGACAGAATTTACATTTTTGGGTGAACTATCCCTTTAAGTGTTCTCAACTAGCAAGCCAGAGGTGACAGTGGCAAGGAACCCAAACTCCATCAGCTGACAGAATGGAGAGAAAAGAAAAAAATGTATATTGGGAGAAACCAGGCTCCATCAGGGGTAACGAACAAACACGGTGTGATTATGATTCAAAAGTACAATTTTTAGAAGAAAAAAAAAAAAAAAAAATTAATATCCTCTCCGAAACCTATCTGTAAGTGGGGTGTACAAATTAAATTGTACAAATTAGCCAATAATTTGACATGAGTGTTTATTTTTAGTTTCTTGTTTTAGCCTTTTTTTGAGTTAATATTTTGTCAGTTTTACTCTGACTTATATGCCATCTATCCTCAGTTGATGAAAATGTCCTTTTATGTGAAGAAAAAAGAAAAAATTAAACCAATTTTTTTTTAAACATTTTAAAATCACTCATAGATGTATAAACAAATAACAAAACATATGATTTAAATTTTTTATTATCCTCACATTGTGCAGTTTTTGGTATCAATTTGTTGTGATTAACAGAGCATGTGAAAGTTTGGTTGTGATTAAAATAGTTTGCATTTCCCAACATGGATGGAGTCCATGAGGTGCAGCAACATAAACACACAGTGGGAGTTTCTACCATTGACATATGTAGCTCCTGATACGCACGCACATAGTGGCTCTTATAGGGGATTACTGTCAAACCATTTGACAGCTATGTGTCTGCTTACAGCATGTTACAGAGCATAAGTGAGATAACTGCTCTTTGAAAGTGATGCTGGCCTGCTGAGTACAGTTCATTGGGCTTCCTGTCCCTGGGGCTTTATGGTCTGTAGCATGACAAAAACTTCATCTTGAGATGTACCTACTCAAAGCTGTCAGCGACTGCTTCACATTTTTGTTTATCACTCTTTAAAGTGACCCTCTCCTCATAGACATTTATCAGCTCTACCAGATATGATTGGCTGAATTTCTCTTAAAGGGTTAGTTCGCTCAAAAATGAAAATTATGTCATTTATTACTCCCCCTCATGTCGTTCCACACTCGTAAGACCTTTGTTCATTTTTGGAGCACAAATTAAGATATTTTTGATGAAATCCGATGGCTCAGTGAACCTCTCAAGATTTAGAAAGATACTAAAGACGTATTTAAAACAGTTCATGTGACTACAGTGGTTAAAGCAGTGTTTAGAAATCGGCCATCACTAGATATTGTTGAAAAGTCATTCATTTGTTTTTTTGGCGCACAAAAAGCATCCTCATTAGTTTAGTTTATTAAGGTAGAACCACTGAACTCACGTGAACTGTTTTAAATGTCTTTAGTACCTTTCTGGATCTTGAGAGGTTCAGTGACATTGCTGGCAATAGAGGCGTTATTATATAATTATTTAATATTATATAATATCTTAATTTGTGTTTTGAAGATGAACGAAGGTCTTACGGGTGTAGAACGACATGAGGGTGAGTAATAAATGACATTATTTTCATTTTTGGGTGAACTAACCCTTTAAACTGTCCAGGTCATATGCTGCCTTGATCATAGGAATGATCTTTTTTTTATGAATTGAGCGCACAGGCCAATTGTGAACTTGCAATTGCAATCGTGTTAATTACATTAACATAAATTTTGTATTCAGTTTGCGTATTTTTGAGGTACAGTATATAATACATCATTTCCCAGGAGGACTTGAAGGCAGATACATTTCACCCCAAAATCAAAAGAAGGGGCAAATTTTTTTTTATTTTTTTAATAAAGAAAATTAGACATATTTTTGAACCATTTTTACGTTGTTATATTATTTTTATAACAATTAACCATATCTCCTAGCTTCCATAATTCTCAATAATGTGAAAAAGCTCATTCTCTTTTTCTGATACAATTACTTTTAATTAAAATGAATTTAAAAAAAAAAAAGTGACATAAACTTAATATAAGTGCAATAATATGAACAATAATGAAATGATGATTTATATTTACAAAGTATTTTTGATATAGAGTACATCATGGTATTTCTTGTACTCGTGTCATGCTTTTCAAATTTAAAATTTTTTAAATAAAAAATACAATTGTCTGGAAAAAGCTATACTGTAATGGGAATTTAAATGAAAATGTGAATGAACATGAAAATGATAATGAAAAAAATGTTAATGTTAAAAAAAAACCTTGTATTTACACACACACACACACACATATATATTGTTTTTATATATATATATATATATATATATATATATATGCACGCACAACTGTGAGCACATCAGTTGATATCTATATTAATGTGCCAAGTTACTACGTTGCTTGGCAACTGAAAACAGCCTAGTTACACCAACAAACAATCTGGAAAAACAATTGTTTTTTGGCATTATTAGTTCTTTTAATGGTTTATTGAACATCGATGTCTTTTATCATGCTGCCATTGCTTCTGTTTAATGAAAGCCATAAGGCACTTGAACCCGTATGTTACATTGATTTTTACCATGATTAAGGGGGGTTTTAACAGCCCTAAACTGTGGTAAAATTCATTGTAATGCATGGCTCTGAGTAGCTTATTGCTTATTAAAAACCATCTATCAAAGTTCATCCATGTGGAGTGCATTTCTAATGATGTGTTAATTGGCATAAATACATCAGCACACAGCACGTTCTTCACACGGACGACCTCCAGTAGTTCTCGACACACTAAAATCCAATGTACCGGGAGTTCTTAAACTATGAAAGAAACCTTAAAGCACACTCTGACCTGGCCCACAGCCCAGCGATCAAAAGCCCACCAGACTGATGCGCGAGGTGAATGACAATGCAAGAAGTAACATCCCTAGAAAACGAAAATATGATAAGTGCAAGTCCATTTGAAAACGACTGTATCCGCTCCCATTATCGCCACTGCAATTTAGAAAGTGAAGGCATCAGCAGAGCCAGAGCTAAAGCAGGGCTGCTCTTCTATCTCCAGCAGAATAGAGATTCATGAGGTCAGGATCTTTTATATTTTCAGCATATTGATGCATTTTTATTTACAGTGGGGTCCAAAAGTCAAGTGAAAATGCTGCTACTTTGCATTCCTTTTTAATTTAATACAAATGATTTCATGCTAATTATATTGCTGAATTGAGAATGTTACATGCATTTCAGAATGTATTTGTTTTGCCCTCCTTTTAAATTTAATGACAGCAGCACCCAAGCTGTATGAACAGTTTGCATAAAATCTGATGATCATGTTCATCATCATTTGAGAATCATCCAAAGAGCTTTTTGTGCTTCAGCTAAAACTGATGTTGAACAACATCTCATAAAGAGTATTAAAATAGTCTTGAGTTATATTTTACATATTAAGAAACACGTTACTCAATTTAAAGGAATAGTTAACCCAAAAATAACCCAAAAAAATTCTGTCATCATTTACTCACCCTCAAGTTGTTCCAAACCTGTATAATTTTTTTTTTTTTTTTTTTTTTTTTAAATCAGTACTACCTGACTATAGAAAATGGAGAAAAAACAAAAGGCTGTTGTCTTTCCTTTTGCCAAATAGGCAGGAAAACTTCAACACCCATAATGCACTGGGCATGTTGCCATTCAAGGCCAATCCCACCAGTCTGCTCCTATTGGATAGACTTGATCAACTATATAACGCCTTGTTTTAGTAGGAAATACTTCTTAGCAAACTTTTAGTCATAATGGTGCTTACTTGTATTGTTCCCAGGAGCAAGAATTCAAAGTGTAAACATTTAGCGAGAGTGTGTTACTTTAAGTTTTCAGTGAAGGAACCAGCCCGCTAAAAGCTGAGAGAATGGCACGACAGAAAATCTGAAAAACCTCTGTGTTTGTAGTCAACATTTCAAACTGAATGACCACAAACAGTGTTTTAGGCCAAACATAGGAGAAAAACTAAAAGAAACCGTCATTCCACACAACTTCCTGAAGCAAAACGCCGTTGCGTACAGGTAAGAAAGCGGTTGCCATAGGGTTCCATTTGTACCGTAATGCTGTTTAACCCTTTCGCGCATAAGTTTAAAATATTCTTGCTGACCCCCCAGCGTGAGTTTTTTTAAGGCGACCATTATTTAGAACTTGTCAATTTATTGTTTCCATGGTGACGCGTCATTGCTTGTCACATAACACACAGGGCTGTATGACTGATGATCTGCTTTTATTTAATTTTTCCTTTTTTATTCAAAATATTCACAAATTTGTTAGCTATAGCATGAAATATCTGATAATCCGATTGTCAAATATGTGCAAGTGGATGTGTTTTGCTGTTTAAACACCTTTATAACGATCACGTTAGTTGAGCCATATGCGCGATGGGCGCCGCCATGTTAGTTTGCGCCGCACAGAGAATCGGATCTGTTGGATTTACAACACGTGAATTCATCCACTTCTCCCGAAATACATGAAAGTAAGTGAGTCGGTGAACTGGGGAAGAATAGAGTAAACTTTAAAGTTACTTTCACAATGTGTATCTGATATAAATAAAACGTGTTGTCTAATTATAATGGAAAGGGTTGTTATTTCCTCTTCTGTAGACATCATTGTGTATTATACAAACTCTAAATATATTGTTTTGTTAGTACTCATGTGTATTTAAATGTCTGAAACCTACAATAAGCATTTTTTGGTTGAAAGCACTGCATATATGTGATATTTGAAAGCGCTGCGCGCGTCCGTCTCTGGTTTAGCGCCAGCCAAAGCGCGCACGCACATTTGAATTTGGCAGTTGATCACATGAGGCGCTGAACGTTCTAATCACACCGGTGTGATCGTACGCGTCAAAGGGTTAAAGAATAGACATAGTACATTACAATTTTCAGAGGTAAACCTACCCTTACAATAATTGTTCTGTTAATAACCCTCTGTCAATCCTACTGTCCGTGGTCAGGGATACAAAAAATGCGGAAATACAATCTGTAGTTTTCACGAAAGCCCTGGAGCTGTCAAAAGTTTTGCTGTCAACTAAACATTTCTTGGTCCAGGTAACACAGAGTGTGTAAACATTACATATAATATAGACATTGTAACAATACAAAGAGGGTTGAAAATTTGGAAAGTTACTGTTAAACTGTGAGTTCTATCTATTGTGCCATTATTCAAGTATTTTAGCTAAAAATTAATTGGGCCACACAAATGATGACCTCGTTAGATCAATGGACCACAGTGGTCTGGTGTCTAGTAAAGATATGGACTATTTCTAACAACAACCTTACTTGAGGACAGTTGAGGAAACTTTAAGTGAATATATGGAACAACTGGGATAGCAAAATACTGCTATAATTAAACAACTTAAAATTGCATTAAACTGAAATGATATAAAATTGAGTCTTTAAATTACATGAGTGTGGAATATATTTTATTATTATTATTATTATCATTATAAAACAAATTCAACTTAGCTGGGTTGCTATTCAAACAGGTTGACCGTATGAATTATCCAAAAAATGATCAATCTGATCAATTATCCCTCTGATAACTAGGCCTACCAAATAAATTAAACATGAAATATTGATTTTATCTTATTAGCTTGCAGTATGTAACCCTCATTACATTTCCAGAATTATATTAAACTTCCACTCTGAGCATGTTTTCTTCTTAATATTCTCTATATATTTCACATTTTTGGGTAATTGTACTAAAGGTTTGTAAATCCCATCCTTACCTTTCTGACGGAGTAAAATAATATTTCTAATAGGGCAAATTGTTTTCTAAAGCTTCAACTACAGGTTATATTTTCTGTTCAACCATTTGTTTGTTTGTTTGTTTTATTCTTTTGAATAAAACAATGCACTCCATATAGCATTTCCAAGCTGCTGTAGCATGTACTGCTGTGTCCAGATGTCCTTGGAATGTTTCGATGAGCTCAGTTTTGACTGGCATCTGTTGGTTCTCCTTCGCAGAGCACCACACTCTCTGGGTAAGATTTCTGGAAATAACTTCAATTCATTCATGTCACTGAGGATTTTCCTCAGGTTCAAGGGTGTACAGCTAATTATTGAGCTTACAGAGGATTTCTAATTTGCCGGCCGCCTACAGCCTGTTCCACACTACCAATAGAACAAGCAAAAAAACAAGCACGCGAAATCAACAGCGTACATCTGTATCTCTCTGGAGGGCTGTGTGTAGTTAATTATCACAGGTCACGTGAAGGGAAACGAGGAAAGAAGGTCAGTGAAAAAATTTCATTCTCCAGAAAAAACAAAAGAAATACATATTCCCATATACATATATACGTATTCCCAAGATACAATTAGTGCAAAATATATTATTTATACTATATATATTATTTGATTTAGCATTTTTTAATTAAAAAAATCCAGCCGCTTTAAAATGATTGCCAAATTCTTTAACCTCTCAAGCAAAATGGCCTAAATACCAACATTTAATTTTGAAGTCTGTCATTTCCGTGTTTAAAATTTTTTTGTGTAGGCTATCCCAATTCAATATCCAGAGTCAATTTGTAGCAATTTGTAGGTTGCGTTTAAGCATTATAGTGCTATCATTGTTCTGCAACCCAACCTAGTGACATTAGGGCTGCGTTTAAGTCGGGACCTTTCCCTCCACCTTTCCCTCCACCTGGTTCACTCGCATGTACATCATTGTTTATGTTGCAGGCCCCGCCTCCGGAGACCTGTCAGACAGATCCAGTTCACTAGTGCCGTGTCCAGGTATTGACCCGATAACCTTGGCAATGCGGAATAGTTCGTCAGCAGGTAAGGAAATTAAATGTTTCGATGTCCCACATCAGCCGCTTCCTCTGTTGCTCTCTGTCGTCTTATTCATGGTAGCCTCGAACCTCAGGATGAAGACAGCCGACCACAGATTGCCTGGCACATGCCCCATTGTCTTGTTGTCCTTGGATGTAGCAGCCGCCGGCCTCTAGCCCCAACACCACCCGGTCCCAATGGTTCTGGAATCTTTGGATCCGCCTCCTAGTGTCACGTGGAGTGGATCCCGGACGAGCCCCCAAGAATCTGTTGCAGGCCCCACCTCCGGAGACCTGTCGGACAGATTATAATTTACCTGTAAAACAGGATAAAATGAGAAGAACAGGAGAGTCGTGTCTGCTCTTTTACAGCTCCTCTGTGGATTTGAGGGAGCATGCGCAGTTCACCAGTCCGTTTGCGACTTTCCAGACAGAATGTCAAAATAAGAGTCCTTTTTATTTCTGTCCATATAAATCAATATGATGATTAGCCATTAAGTCGTATCCGACTCTTGGCGATCCGATGGGCCAGCTCTCGCCATACTTTCCGGTCTTCTGCTTTCTTTTTCAGCTGTTCTATGCCTAAGCCCGTGTCACTTTTGATGGTGTCGAGCCAACGTGTTTTTTGGCGGCCTCTTTTCCTTTTTCTGCTAAGCATGC
Organism: Hypophthalmichthys molitrix; assembly: GCA_037950675.1. Classification (NCBI taxonomy): domain Eukaryota; kingdom Metazoa; phylum Chordata; class Actinopteri; order Cypriniformes; family Xenocyprididae; genus Hypophthalmichthys; species Hypophthalmichthys molitrix. The sequence goes on along the minus strand of CM075501.1, from coordinate 8,748,821 downwards.
CGAGCATCATTGCATTTTCTAGTGAAACTGTTCGCATAGGTGAGCCGCAGCTTGGTAATTTTTTCCCTCAAGTGACATCTCTGGTTTGATGCACTCCAGGACCTCTCTGTTGGAAACCCTCACTGTCCATGGTATCCTTAGGTGCCTTGTCCAACACCATAATTCAAAGGCGTCAATCCTTCTACGGTCAGTTTTTCTTTCAGAGTCCAGCTTTCGCATCCATATTTTGATATGGGAAAAAAATCAATATACACTTAATTTTCAAATCAGCATAATATAATAATGCAATCATTGAACTTATACATATTCATAGATAAAGGAAAAGAAAGAAAACAATTGTATACATACTTTGTGTTTATCACATTTTCGTTGCACGAGTGCCCAAGATAAATGTGTTTAAATGGTACGCCTAAGCCCTTGATCACTTGGAATCCATAATGTAGTTTATCATTTACAGTTTTTTCCTTATGAATTTGTTTTATGCTCTATTCTATAGACCTGTATGCTTGGAGAAAATATAAAAAATTACACAAACGAAAATTATAACAATACAATAAACTATAACTGTGTAAAAACAGTCAGCTTAGGATAGCTACAAGTATTATGTGGTTAAATATCAAAATAACTCCAGTTTCATATGATTGCTGTCGCTATTCAAAAGTATCCATGTTTTGTTTTTGTTTTTTTTTTATAAATTGTAAATGTGTCATTATATTCTAGTAGAATATAAAAGTTTGAAATTTACTTCCTGTTTTTTTTTATTATTATTATTATTCCATGTCTTTGAAATAATGTGCATTTCCTTTGCCACACTGCTGAAATTCAGGAGTAGTGCAGTAAACATCTCATTCTAGGTGATGAGTCCAATACCTCTGGAAAGTAAATGTTAATGATGTTATGCTTTAATGTTGAGCAGTGCATTCTAGGGTCAGAATGTGAACAAAACTGGACTTAGTACAGAGCCCTAGGGGACTCATTGCAAAGAATGGTAGAGCACATGTCCCATATGGACAATGATTCTTTGCTGCACATAGTCTAGGATTCAGCTGTAGAAGGGTTTAGTCCAGGATATTTGTTTTTGCCTGAGTGTGTGTTGTGTTAAATGGCAAACTGAAATCAATGAAAATCAATAAGACACACAGTGGCAAATACACTACACAAGTGCAGCATTTTTCATGTAGTATTATAGATTGTGCTTTATTCAAAAGTCAGTGCAATTTGCATTTTAACATTGTTTATTTATCATTATATATATATATATATATATACAGTCAAACCAAAATTTATTCAGACACCTTTCTGATTTCATTCATTAATACAGCTTATTCACTATAGTTTAAAAATGGTATTAAAATATGACAAGATCTCAGAGTTAAACTGTGTCAGAAAAAAAATAATCTTAATTATGTCAGATAACACTTAAGCAAAACATGGTCAGGTCAAAAGTGGCTGAATCATTTTTGGTCCAAAATTTGTATAAATGTTGCTGGTAGTCCGCTGTATGAAGAATTTTTAGGTATAATATGTCACACTTTATTTTGCTATCCTCACTTACATAAATGAAATAGTGTCCTGCACCCACTAGTAAAAATATATCAAAAAATATAAAAAATGTCTGAATAATTTTTAGTTTGACTGTATATTATATTTTAAGTTTAAGATTTAACCCATATCTAAACCTTTTTGGTCCATTTTCTATAATTTTTCTAAAAAAAAAATAAAAATAATAATAAAAAAAATCTTGATCCCACTAGACATATGCCATGGCAACAACATATGAATTAATGAACAAAGTTATCTTATTCAACGCATTATTAATAGCCTGCAGTCAAACATCGGGGAGATGGCTTACCAACAGCACTGTATGACATTTTAACACACAAATCTTTTCTGGTCTTTCTCTATTCTCTGCTAAGCATAATTGCATAATAAAATCAGGTGATGAGTGCAGATTTCTAGAAGAGATTACCAAGTTATGTCACAGGCACAGCCATGAACCATCATGGTTTGCTACTTGTTAGTCAGATGCAGGGATATTAGGGAGAATGACTTTCTGATTGGACAAAACAAGTCATCAAAATACATGTCTATTTCTGCAGAATATTAGTTTCTTAACTTTTAGGAGAGCACTAGATAATCTGGTTTCAAGGCAAATAGATGCAAACTTGTAGCCCTTTGAATTTAACAGGATTTACAGTAAAAGTGGGGAAGAAATGCTATTTATCTCTAGAGGGCGATTTTTTTTTTTTTTTTGTGGTCCTGTTGTGCTCAGTTGGCAGCCATCTTGTTGAGAGAAAAGTGCTAAGACACCTGTTGAGTTGGAGTGATTAGGGCAGAGGAGAGTGGATGAGGAGGAAAAGATTCAATTATTAATTCAGTTTCAAGCGTATGCGATAGAAGATACTTTTTTTGAAGGATTTTATTTCAAGAAATTCAGATGTTTTCCTTTATGTTCTCTCTACTGATTAATCCTGTGCTGGAAATGTTGGTTGATGAGGAAAAATGAGACCAATAGCTGATGACTGATGTTAAAATATTTAATTATATACATTATGAATTCATGATTACTGTCATTTAGCTATAAAAAAAAAAACAACCATTGTTAAATTAAAATTTATATTTAAATAATTTACATCAAGTATGCTAGATTTTTACAATTTGGAAAAACGTGTCGATAAAGTGCATGAACATTATGTATTATATTGATTTTAATGTAATTTGATTTGTCTGAATTTGTTAATTGTGTGAGTGTGTTTTCCTGCATTTTGCTGAAAAAGTTATTGCACAGTTGCAAATGTATTATTGTGAATCTTAAATCTCACATCAGGTTTCTTTGATTTAATGAACGAGTGAAAACAGGTTCTTTGCATTATGCAGGTTGGTATTTTAATGAGTATAACTATACTTCTATTGGAATAATGTTGATGTTGGATGATTAAACAGCAATTCAGGCGGCAAGTCAGTTCACTTGGCAGTTCAACTATTTCCAGTCATGTAAGTACAGCTCCTGCCAGAACGAAAACACTGAAAGGAAAAAGAAAAAAAAAAGTTGTTATGCTTAAATGTCATATGTTGTCATTATATTGTGCTTTTTAGCTTAAACGATTGGGTCTTTTAACTTTAGAATAGGACTTTGATTATCAAATATGTTATTGGTTATTAATGATATTAATGATTCTTCCCATTCAATTTTACACTAATGGGCCATCTTCTCACCTTATAATGTCTGACGTCACCCAGTGGATTGCAAAGACTCAATTTCTTTCCAAAAAGATTTATTTTATTTTTTTTTTTTTTTTTTCTTGTCCATATCCACTTGTCATATATTCCCCATGTCTTGTCAGGACCTTTGCTGTATTTCCTGTCCTAGTGCCATGTTTGTAGTTCATTGTAGTTTTTCATGTTGATTTTTCTCCCCAGGTGTCTTGTTACTTGTTATCTTGTTAAGCTTGTTTGCCTGTGTATAAATAGTCATTCAGTCAAACTGATGGATATGGATTATTTGTAGCACAGCCCTATAATTTGAAATTATTTGTTTTAGTCTTTTGACTGGAACTTCCCAAAACCGGAAGTGCCTCCCATCATCTAAAACACAGTAGACTCATTATACGGAGTGATATTAAGAACATTTTTCGATTGTTGTTGGCTACTGTGGTGCTGAGGGATTCAGTAAGGTCTTCTTCAAATTGTCATTCAGGCAGCGAAGACCTTGTTTTCTCATTATAGAGCAATCGAAGGTAAATCATTCTGGGTGTCCCACATTTACCAAAGGAAATGATTCTAAACTAATCATATTGACGTAACGAAGCTGAGCTTCCTGACTTTCCAGTTGAAGAGTCGTGTGCTGCAGTCTCTGCATTTTGAATGTTTCCGTGCTGCTGACTCAACAGATGGCACCGTTCAAGCATCCAGACGTCTGCCTGAAGTGAGTGCATTCAAAATGAACAAACACTCAACTGAGAAATGCTACAATGAACTCAGACAGAAATTCAAAAGCAGAGATGTGAAGCCGTAAAATGATGAAACGTCCTCGACTCTATTCTTGGCTTTGTAAAAGGCGTGAAATTAAATATTTTTCAACTTATCTTTGGACTGAATGGAGACACAAGTAGTGACTACTGGAGAGAAATGCAAATTAAATTTAGCTTACAACATACCCTCTGAATGAGCAATGGTTGCGTCACATGCACGCTTATTTCGGCTCAAAACTTTACTCTCCAACCACCGCTGGGATAGCACTGTGACATTTAAATTAAACCATACTTATTCTTTTCAGCATGGGCATGCATTCTTAATTTATTTATAAATTAGGCTTGTATATTGCGCTTTATTAGAAACTCACAAAGTAGGCAATAAACAAAACTTTATTTAAAAGAGTACTTCTGTATATTCATAGCGGCTCCCTGACGCCCATATCCCGGAAATCGAGCGTGCGAGAGAAGCCCTGTTTCCACCTGGTATTAAGATGCATTTTCGGTGATCCAATCACAAATGATCAGCCAAAAAATATGACCATTTTCACCTGGTATTATCATATGTTTCAAATGCTTCTCCTTTGACCACTTGTGTTTGGATTTCCTGTTATTTCATCACACTCTACATTACTCACTTTCGTTTTCATCACACACATTTTCGAATTCTATTGAATGAATGTTATGCAGCTCACAAGAATTAATTTAATATAATATAATATAAGTAAGCAATAAGGTACTCAAGGCTGTGCTGTATTATTCACGATATAGCACTAGCCTCGAGTATCTTACTGCCTTTATAAAACAGTTACCACACAATACAAATATTAAAGCCAATAATATGTATCATTTAAAACTTTCACTAAAAGCCTTCCTTCCGCCGGAAAAAATAGTCCCTGACCATGAACAACAACAGAAGTTACATTATTACGCCATTAGATGGCAGCAAAGACTGTCTTTATGAGTGTGTCAGTCAGTAGCGAAGACTTTTACATTGAAAAGACTGAATTGTTGTGAACACGGAACAAGATGCAACTGACAAATGCTTTGACTAGCGCTGTTAGTCACGGGAAAACCCCTTAACTGTTAAAAGGACAAGATAATGCATCAGACATTTAAACATATTTTTTATTATGAGCATAGGACTGACCTGAAGGAAAATGCTAAATCTGAATGCAGGTAATAAACTCTTCTTCTCACAGTACTCTTCTAGTTCTACATAATACTAAGCTTCAATGAACAATATCAATTGAGAACATACAGTTTACGTTGCTAAAAGTGGTTGCTAAGGGTGTTGTGTAGTGATACACAGAACGTTGGGTGAAGCGGTCATAGCCGTGTTTTATCGTGAATAAAACATAACTATTGACCAATCAGTATAAGACAACACTTATAATATAATAATAAAATATATATACATACATAGATACACACACACACACTTTTATGTTAGATGTGCTTAATCACGATTAATCTATTTGACAATATATAATATAATATGATATAATATAATATTGCCATCTACCAGAAATTAGTTTTTGCAGGGTGGGATGTCTGACATCTAATATTAAAAACATTGTGTTTGTTTGTGCTTATTTGGCTGTAATACCTAGAAAAAGTATGTGTTTATTTATTTATTTATTTATTTGTTGTGGAATGCATGCAAACCATAATCTTGTGATTAGTCCATAAATATGCAATATTGCTCAAGGCAGAATTCTTGTGGTACATGAAAGCATATCTGCCTGCCAACAGCAGTTGATTGTTGAATGAATAATTTGATTATTCAGCATAATCAATGCATTATTGCCATTCGTGGCAGAAAGGCTGACTGGTCCATCAGTCATAACTTCAGGCAGTTGAATGCATTAACACAGGACAAACGCCATTTCATTTCAAACAGTTCAGTGATGCAAAACCAATGTTTTGTTTGTTGTTCTTCATTAGCATTCAATTTCATTAATAAGTCATTTCCTGTAATTCAGCATCATGTGCATGCTAACAGACAACATGTATTACAAACTGTGTAGGACCACAAAGTTTTGTGTCTTATTAATTATTTACAGTGGTACATCTATCTATCTATCTATCTATCTCTAAAGATCTGTGGTTTCTCCACTGTTTTCCATAATAGGTGAGGACATAACCTTCATGAAATCTGCAATTGCTCTGTGAGATCCGCAAGGCAACACTATCCACATGTACATAAGTCCCTATTAGGTTTGTACAAAGTTAAGAAGCAGGGAGGTCGATCTGAAAAGCAATACAGCAAGTTTTCAGCTTTCCAGCGGCTCTTGAAATATGGATTTCTGGGTAGAATTCTGTGAAAGACATCTGATATGTCTCCTTTTGCACCTAAAAAAATCAATTAGCCTGCTTTGAAGTATGAAACAATATTTTGAGAGGCACTAAAGTCACCTTGTAATGATGCCTGAACCTTTGACTGTCCAGTTACGTTAGAGTAATTAAACACAAGTGTATGTGTTGTGCTGGGTGATAGGGTGAGTACAGCTGGGAAATGTGTAAGCAGCTGTGAGTCACTCTGTGATGTTCCAATATAAATAAGTGTAAATAAGTGTTTTTTGAGTGTGCGATTGTGTTAGAGTTAAAAAATGACTGTGTGCATGTCCATGTGCCCTAACCTCCAGAAATAACCAGAAATAAACATGTGACAGCGAAGGGGGTTGGGGCTGAGCTCACCTGTGACTCATTAGAAATAGACTTCCAGGGTTACACAAAACATGCGCAACATTCCGTCAGTGAACTCAAAATATGCCATCGTGGGGTTTGATTCTCCCCTGAGGTTGCACATCAAAGAGAATATATGAATATCCACTTGCATATTTTCACAATGCTTATCTAAAACATTCTCAAGAACTGACCTAATTGAGATCCGACCCTGTCCCATCAAATCTGCGTGTTTGCTATGGTTTTGTCTCAAGGAGGTTGTGAAATCAGACACATTTGTTGGCGTTTCTAGACATACATTATACATCACAAAAGCATGTGCTGTTTTTATTACATATATAGAGAGAGAGAGTGAGAGAGAGAGAGAGAGTGAGTTGTAGCCCATTAACCACTTTTAACCTCCATTACCCACCAATTCGCAATAAGCTCTGCTACTTTCGATAAGAAACAAAGTCTCATCCCGCAAATTCAGTCCATTTTATCACGAAATTCAAACTATAAATGCCGTTTTGTCCCTCTTTGATGTGGCGTGACAGATCACTGCACAGGCGCCTCATTTCAAGCAGCAGCGCGAGTGAGCGCGATCTTCTCTTCCTCTTTAATACTAGTTACAGAATAATATTTGAACGAAAATCTGAAGGTATGTTGAAAGATACAGTACAACTTACTGAAACGCATCTCACATAATCGCTCGATCAGTGTTTCAACTGCGGAAAGACAATAAAACAGCTTGTAAACAATGTCACATAGCATTTACCTCAGAAAAGCCATTCAGTGTCCGCTTGTTAGTTCGCTAGAGAAATTAACTATTTCACTACATATATACACTATATTAGCCTATATATTAATTATATTTTACTTAACCTGTCTTGATTATTTAATCTATATGTTTAATGTATGTTTAAACAAATCTGTCATGAAAACAGTTTATGACTGCCACTGTGTATATATATATATATTAACATCGAATTGGAGTAGAAACCGATTAGAAGTTAAATCAAAAACTGCCTTATATGCAATTTATATGTTTGCAAAGGCTACAATTTTTTTATTATATCTATAAATAAATAGCAATTTAATTTAAGAATTTGGGCTCTGTTGTTAATTGTAACCTTTAATATTGTAGTAATATGCACGTAAGGGCTCCCTAGAGTTTACCGCATTAGCAGAGATAGATTTTTTTTTTTATCCTTATAAAAAAATTAATTATAATTGAATTTATTTAAAGACAGAGACAATTTGTTTAGTAAACCACTGTTTAATAAAAAAGAAAAAAAGCAATTTTATGTTTAGTTTTCTCCTTCCTGTTGTACCAAATCCGTACCGAATCCGTACCGAACCGTGATTTCAATACTGAGGTAAGTACAGAACCTTCATTGTTGTGTACGTTACACCCCTAAAATATATACATACACTACCAGTCAAAAGTTTGGAAAAATTACTATTTTTAATGTTTTTGAACGAAGTCTCTTATGCTCATTAAGGCTGCATTTATTTCATAATAAATACAGAAAAAAAACAGTAATATTGTGAAATATTATTACAATTTAAAATTATGGTTTTCTATTTTAATATACTTTAAAATATAATTTATTTCTGTGATGCAAAGCTGAATTGTCAGCATCATTACTCCAGTGTTCAGTGTCACATGATCCTTCAGAAATCATTCTAATATGCTGATTTGATACTCAGTTATTATCAATGTTGAAAACAGCTGTGTTGCTTAATATTTTTTTGGAACCTGTGATACTTTTTTCAGGATTCATTGATGAATAAAAGGTTAAAAAGAACAGCATTTATTCAAAATATAAATCTTTTCTAACAATATAAATCTTTACTATCACTTTTTATCAATTTAACACATCCGTGCTGAATAAAAGTATTAATTTCTTTCAAAAAAAGAGAAAGAAAAAAAATTACTGACCCCAAACTTTTGAACAGTAGTGTATATTGTTACAAAAGATTTCTATTTTAAATAAATGCTGATAACTTTTTATTCATCAAAGAATCCTGAAAAAGTATCACAGGTTATAAAATAATATTAAGCAGTACAACTGTTTCCAACATTAATAATAAATCAGCATATTACAATGATTTCTGAAGGATCATGTGACACTGAAGACTGGAGTAATGATGCTGAAAATTCAGCTTTGCATCACAAAAATAAATTATATTTTAAAGTATATTAAAATAGAAAACCATAATTTTAAATTGTAATAATATTTCACAATATTATTGTTTTTTCTGTATTTATTATGAAATAAATGCAGCCTTAATGAGCATAAGAGACTGTTCAAAAACATTAAAAATAGTAATGTCTCCAAACTTTTGACTGGTAGTGTATATATATATATATATTTTACCCACACACACACACACACTACATTTAAGTAGTTACTGAGATTATTGCTAGATTTGCAAATTATTATTATCAGATTTACTATTTCTAGGGTGTGGTTGTGGGTGGTTGTCAGGGTACTACTATGTGGATGCAAAGGTGTTCAGAGTTGCTAGAGTATTCTAGTTGGACTCCTAAGGCCAATTCACGCTGCACCGACAGACGGCAACAGACACTTCGTCAGGTTTTGTTGGATCAGTGTGTTGCCCCTGTCTGCGTTGTTCAGCTCTTGTTTTCACCGATTGAACATGTTGAATCAGTATTTGTCGGGTCGTGGAATGTCTGAGAAGTGACGTTGGCAGCGTTGGTCAGTGTCTGTCGGTGTAGTGTGAATTGGCCTCCCGGGGCCTAAAAGGAAGACTGCCAAGTCTCTGTGATATTTTGGTTTCTAGATATGGCTCAGATTTCTCCATCAGTATAAGTCTATGCGATTTTGTTGTCATTTTAATGTATACCATGAAAAAAAAAATCAGATCACTTTGAAAGTATTAGAACATGTCGATGTTACTGGACTAATGGTGCAGAAAAGTAATGCTATCCAATTATTTTCATTGTGGTCCATAAAGCTTTGAGATCTGTGCGCATTTTCAGTGTTTCTCAATTGTCAGTTATTGTGTTGTAACATCATATATAGCTACAATTATGCTACAGATACCAACATTTCTTTCTAAAGACATTTACTCTTACTCTTAAGCAAACCTCTGTTATAGGGCCTTTGGAGCTACTATTTCTGAATTATGCATGCAGGCAGGTTTGACTGTGCTGTCCCAGGAGGTCAGCAGGAGTAATACAGAGGAAAAAAGACATCAATAAAACACAAATATCATGTTCTCATATGAAAGCAGGAAAACAACAAAAGAAAAAGTGTTTGTATTTCAGCACTGGGATCAAATGCCTTCAGCGATGTCACACAAACACTCACACATGGCCAATTTGTAACCTTTAGCCTTCCCAGCACCACTGTTGCCCTGACACACATGCAATCCCACTTCAAAAGCTTCTACTGTTCACAAATTCATCTGAGCTTGTCTGTTTTACCATCCTCCATATGCAACCTGCAGTTCTGCATTGACCATTAGATCAAATGTAATATCACAGTGGGGAAATGGGTGTGAATATGTAGGGGAATAATCCAATTATGGAAATGCTCAGGCACATTTTGACTCCAAGAAAATAGGCAAGAACTAGGCAGTGTGGGCGCTGGGCTTCTGTAATTTCCTTTTTAAATGAATGACTGTGCTTAGTCTTTCCACATGGCTCATCAGCCTCTGAACCTCAGATGGGTTTTGGAAGCATATGCCCCATATGTGGAGAGATGAGCCAGTCGGAGAGCGGAGGGAAGGGGTGGCGTGGTGTTGGTTCTTGACTGAATTTGATGGGCCCAGAAATGAAGCATAATTCCCCTTCCCAATGAGGCAACTGATATTTGGCCTTGGAACATTAAAGGAGCCATTGCCAGGCACTGATGGCCCTACGATTAGTGGCAATTTGTAGATTTCATAGAAGTAAACAAGGGTAAATTGATATTATGCTAGATTTGTATTATAATTACACATATATATGTGGTTTCATTGTAACTCTGTACGATTATTATTTTATTTTTTTTTATGTAGATCAGCCAATTAAACCACAACATGTTTTGTGGTTGACTGATATAGTTTTATTTACTTTTTTTTTTTTTTTTTTTTTAGGATTTATCCATTTATTTTATTTATTGATTTACATAAAGGCCGTTAAATATTAATAAAATAATTCTGATATTGAAGTTGCATTAAATGTAATGATTTATATTGTTTTAAGTTTAGTGTAATTTTGCAGTTGTCCTGCAGGTGATGCACTTGTAGATCTGTAACAATTATAATGCTTTTGTAAAACTTTTTTCTAAACCTTTTTGTGGTTTTTTTCTACCATCTACTTAGTCGGTACATCAGTCTATGACTAATCATGACTTTGCCATCATAATGATAATAGACAAGAGATAATGTAGAGTAGTGCTCGCCTACAATGGCACTTGTGTATCAGATTTGGGATCTATCGTAAAACCACAGCCAGCGAGTGACCTTTCTTTAGCAACACCTTAGTGTGAAGTCATCTGTGAGAAGGGTACAGATTTATGAGCAGTCTCAAGGCTGAGGCCAGCCACAGCTGACTGGGAAGCCTTCACCTTTGGAACGCCACTGCTGCAGGCTTGAAGATGTAGGGCAGTGGCAGAGTCTTTTTTCTTGCTTTCCTGGTCTGCTCTCACCTTCAGGAGCTGATCTATCACATGCATGCAGGCGGCAGTAATGCATGTCATTACTCTGTGTGTAGTTTTATTGGACTTTCGGCTTCCTGGGAAGGATGATCCCTGGGGCCCTCAAGAGAGGAATAAATGCATTTTAAAACCCAGCTTGAAACCAAGCACCATCCCGCACCTACTTGAATGATTAGCGGAAGGGTATTATCAGGTCGGGGAGATAGGAAGGCACATCAAAGAGGAAAGCAAAGTCCCTCTTAAACATTTTAGGTAAACTTTACCTTGTGGAGGACCAAGATCTCACTAGAACTGCCATTTTCAGCAAACTTGCTGCCTTTTTCAACTGACAAGGTGCTGGTACTAAAAGTTCCACTTGTTCCATTTTGTCCCCTGCTTGTCTTAAACAAGGAAACTCGAATGTCTCAGGATTGGGGGAAGGATAATGTCCTTTCCAAGTAAGGTTTTCAAACCAGCTATCTGACAAGACTGATGCAAAAAACTAGATGATCCTAAATCGTAGTCTACACTGGAAACTTCAGTTAATTTTATTAGTGCGGTTCTGAGACTGGTTCCTCCTGGTTCCGCTTGCTCTGATAAAAGAACCAACAACATTTTGGTGGAAAAAGGTGTATAAGTGAGTCTCGAAAGTTCAGATAAGGTTGTATGTAATCAAAAATGCTTTGCGTATTTGGAAAGCAAGGTACCTTCTCCATGGTGTATTGAGGTAGCAAGTTCCTTTGTGGGTTGTGGATGTTAGTATGTTTTGGACCCAAAGCAAGCACTTGGGGTCAATCAGCATTGTAGCGCCAATTCACAGTGGAACAATGGACTCATTTAGCAAAATGCTGAGATGACTGTAGTGTCTCGTCTCCACTCCATAGGTTTTGCCCCCTCTCTGTTTTTTCCTCATCAATGCACATTTGATCAAGTTGCGTTTGCCCCTGCTAGTCGATTAATCTTTGCCACCTTTCCAAGTCTTTGCCTGCTGCCCACTGCTGTCTGGGAATCCCTCTGCGGCAGCACTCTCTGACAGGAACATAAGTCACAGGCTGCATTAAAAACACATTAGACTAGCGGATGGAATTAGGGAGGCCTCTCTCCTTATCTGACGGCGAACCGCAGCACACACCCCCTGCCTGAAGCAACTCGCGTCCCACCCCCACTGCATGTATCACCATCTGCCTCTGACAATCACATGACTTATGTATCCCTTCGATACACTCCCCTGCACTTCGGCCATGCGAACATTATGAATTTATGATATCTCGAAATAATCCGAGCAACGTTCCCACAACCCCCATTTCTCCTGGGCCCACAGTGTCACTTTCCCCCAATAGAGAGTGTGAGAAGTTTGGCTTGCAGTAATTTAATTTGCCATGACACGTAATGCTGCCATGCCCAGATGACTGCACTGAGAGAAATCAGTCAGAGCAGTCCATTAGTGGAGCAAACTGTGGCTCTGTTGATTGATAGCCAGAAATGAGACAGCAATTGCAATATTTTATGATTGAAGAAGGGCCGCGTGTAGGCCAGACAGATAGATAATGAAGCACTACCCCACTCATGCCCCTGCCTCCTGCATATTTACATTGTAGCTTGGTGGTAATAATCTTCGCTGTTGCATTTATTTTGAGTCTGGGTGTTTATGAAGTGCACAAAAACCCCACTCCCATTTAAATAAAGAATTATCACACTAGCTTAGAAGCAGTGCAAATGATGCATAGTCACAATCAGTAGGTTTGAAACATCTAGATTTATTTTATTTTATGCTTTTTGGAAGCTAAGTCAAAACATTATCCGCATGAATGTTGATGTAATTCAGGAGGATTTATGCACAATTCTGTTGTCAGCGTCGGCAACAGGGAAGCCAATTAAATTTAAGACCTATTAAACTAGTTAAATGGCACAAAGGTGGGAAGTTTTGTTTCTGTATCATTAGGAGTACTTTTTAACTGCAGTTTTACCTGTCGCTAGTTCACAAATCCCTTAAGTATTACTTTCTGGGATATTAATCTCAGAGGTTCTTATTATTTGAGTCATCATCTCTCAGAGAAATTACAGGCAACACTAATTGGGACCATTGATTTTCTGTCAGCGAGGCTTAAGACATGCCAAACCTGCTAAAGCCACTGATGAATTAGTTACTGAGATATCTTAAGGGTAAAGCAATATCTAGATCAATGACTGAATTAACTATCTTGTTTCCTTTCTGGGAATCTTCAGCCTTTAAACATGCACGACTATAGGGAGTGTTCTCTTTGTACTCTACACTTGCTAAATTATTGTCTAAATGTAACTACGTTATGTTGAGGCTGGTTTATTAGAAAAATGTACCTGTGAGAATGTTTTCGCGAGTCGCAAAATACGTACCAATACATGCATATCATCACAGTTTCAATGTGAAATGTCCACTGAGTGGCGCTAAAAGCGTGTTCATTTTTTTGTCGGTGAAAAAACGTGATATATGGTATGTTTTTTGACGTTGTTTTTATACATATCACCGCAGTTCTGATTTGAAATTCATCCGGTGAGTGGCGCTAAAAGTGTAATGCTACATTATGTTTTAAAATAACGTACCACCAACACTACACCTAAACCTACCAGATAGTGTTAACAAAAGCAAATGTGACAAAAAGCATCCATAATCGTGCCGTTTTAGCTTGTTTTAATCTCTCATCTTTGAGCTCTTTTACCGTGACTCGTTTTTCACCGGATTCGTACCCAAGGCTTCCTTGTCCTACATACCAAAATCAAATCAACTCTTAAATCAACTCTGCTCAGAGTACATATCTGGTCCCACTCTATATAGTGTTAAAGTAACACTGAAGCAGAGTTCAAGTTAATGAGATAATTAAGCGATTAATTAAGTGATGTCTGAGCATTAGTGATGAACACCTGCTGTTAACAAGCAGAATCACTGAAGAAAAGAGAAACACAAGAACTTCAACTGACTCACTAATGCTCAGTCATCACTTAATTAATTGCTTAATTATCTCATTAACTTGAACTCTTCTTAATTGTTACTTTAACACTCTGTAGAGAGGGACCATATGTACTCTGAGCAGAGTTGATTTAACTCTGGGGATTTTACTGTGTAAGTACAACTCCGTACTAGCTGAGCTACCGAGTAAGCTTGTTATGTCAGAAAAGCGAAACATATGGAGCTGGTTAAGCGATGCAAAGTCCAAAATATATTTGTTTACAAATTGTGCACTTTGGTAAAACAGCGTTTTGAAGTCATAACATAATATTGTGTAAGGAGACATGAAAACAAGTCTGACCCTGTAATCGTAACTGTGTATGAAAACGATTAAAAGCACTTGCTGTTTTACTGCCTCTAGTATTCATTTCTGTTGGAAACTACAGTGATATGTACGTATTGGTACGCATTTTTGTGTCTCGTGAAAACATTCTCACATGTACATCTTTCCATGAGACCAGGTTAGAGCTGTTTTGTGTTCTGGTACTTCTGTGTTTGATTAGTAAACCTGCATAAAAAATTAGGAATGCACTATATTGACTCTCAGGTATTGGTCGATATTGAACAAAAATTAATATAATGCTAAAATGTATTAAAAGAGAGCTAAATAATAATAACTATTTGTGTTGTTTAAAGTTACTCACCAGAATTAACATTCTACAGGGAATGCATGTGTATATAAATTGCAGCAGTGTGCAATGCATCATATCATGGTTAAGATTAATGATTATCAATGCACGAATCAAAGAATGATGACAGTTTCTTACAGTTTTCCACAAATCATTTTTTTGTTATATTGCTTTATGTGGACAGAGACAAATCCTATAGAACAGTGAAATCACTCACAGTAGCATTAACTTCTCCATCTTGCCCACACTCAACTACAGCATCTCACAGGAGACTGAGTCACCAACTCTCATTCAGAATAAATGATTTCAGGATGCAACGTCCCTGCCGATTGCTGTCAGTGCGAAGGCTCCTTAAGGCATTGAAACCCTTGCGTTAGACAACTGAACTGACATGAAAGTTTAACACCTGTAGTACAAATGTCCTGTGCTTGTTTTGTTATTTAGGGAATCATCTACCTGTTATTTAGCTGTCATCTCTATCAAATATTCTTTTTTGTAGTCTAAGGAATAAATATCTGCATATGGGTTTTAAACAACATGAGGGTGAGTAAATACTATCTCTTTAAGGCTTGCAGGTGTTCTGCATGATCAACTAACTGCCCTGGTACTTGGCATTTAACGTGTCTTGTGCACTTTACTGTAAGTCACTTTGCTAGGAAGGCATATGCTGAGAATATAAATGTAAATATAATATGCAAGTTGCACAGATTCTCTGCATGAGGAATATACTGCATCCAACCCAAGGTCAGTTTAAGCTGCTGGCTTGTAACAGGACATTGCAAACACATTGGTAGGAATGAATCTTTGCAGATGTCAATGAACAATGGAGGAAATATGAGCATTATCTCTGAAATTGTCACTATTATACGGAGATCAATCCTGAGTAATTTCCTCAGGGAATATTATGATTTGATTCAGGCACACCCCAAATCAGACTGAACTGATGTTTGATGTGGGAGAATTAAGTTTATTGATAGCATGTTCAAAGCACATTTTTATCTGTTGACTTGCATACTAAAACACATGTAAATTAATATCTAGCACGTGTGTTATTCAGTATTACATTTAAGGTTAATATATTTTCTCTATATCTATATCTATTAAATTGCAACCTAATTATTACAAATGTGTATTTACCAATATATTTAAATACATCACATACAAGTTTAAATTAAAATGACAAAAAGACATTAAAAAGCCTATATTTTAGTTTATCATAAATGCTTGTCAGTACATTCAGCAATACAATTTAACCATTTTTCAAAGACAATAAAATTACATATAAAGATGTACTTAATTCCCACTTAAGAATGTCAAAATACATTCTACATTTGCATATTATATCAATATCAACCATAATACATTTTCATCTAATTTCAAATAACATTCAATCGGGTGTTTGAAAACATTACATTCAGTTTGCACTTAAATATATTTTGTTAAAGTATGTTATATTACTGTTTTTAAAAATGTGCTAAAGTGTACTTATTTTTCACAAAGGAAATGATGCACAGATGATGAACAGTTGAAAAATAAATCCTGACATATTGATCAGTATGATACTGAAGGGGTTTGTTTTGTGATAATGGCCAAATTATTGTAAGTTATCCTGCTTATTACATGTCCATTTATTTACTCATTAAGTTGGCCATGAAATATTGATTTGAGCTGTAATTATATTATTATTTGAGAAAGAAAAACCATGGAGTGCTAGAAAAGACATGAAACTATACAGTGTTGGAGACTGGGCTTGGTAGATATTTGATCGCAAAATAAAGAGAGCAATGTAATAAATTTATGTTCAGATGTCTCCAACTATACGGCTAAAGCATAAATATAATTTTCTCCCTCATCATCTTAATTTAGTTCATTAATATGGCTTATGTTATGCAGTAAATCTTCCAGGAAAAAAGGTTACTTTGTTACATTTATACGGACTGGAATATAAACACTTTTGTGAACAAGGTAAATTGACGGAAATAATTTAATCATTTCTTTGGCAGCTTGTTTTACATATTTTCTCAAGTGTCTATAATCTTTAGAGACATTTATTATAGTTGATCATTTAATGTTTATTATACTATGCATAATATTTCGCCTGTTCTCCAGAAACTTTACCTACGATATATTTGTATCTATAAGAACAGTTAATGTTACTACAGTAGAAGCAGAAAGTGAACACACTGAAGTCTTAAGTGGCGTATAGAAAAAAAGTACTATGGTAATAATAGTCATATTTGGCTTTGAAAGCCAATCCTTCTATTTCAACAGGTAATGGCTGTGCAGAAACTGCATTTTCAGAACAGCTGTAATTGCTGAATTTAAGGGTTTTCTTCTAAATTATTCCACTGACTCATACTGAATCAAATGTGAACATAGTTGGAAAGAAAATCTTTTATTTTTTTTTATTTTTATTTTTTTTATCCCTTTAATTAGAAAGTCACAGTAACAGTCCATTCATGTCAATGGCAGTTGCTTGGCTGTCTCAATCAGTCAAGCTGGAATAAGCATGCAATGCTTTCTTTGTTAATTTAAGACATTTACACAAAGAACTGAATCGTGATTTTGAGGAAAAACAATGTCTAGATTAAAACTTACTGAATTCTGGGTAATTTCCCTGAACAGATTTTATTGTGGAGAATTCTTGTCTTGTCTTGAATATTTCAAGCACCGCTAATGCATTACATTTCAAATTTGACCATATTTTTTATTTGTTGTGGATTTTGTTACTAACAATTTACAAATTCCATTTTCTGATTCAGTCAAACAGCTGAACATCAGAGCTCTGTTTCAAAACCTTACTGCCTATTTGGGAACTGCCATCTAAAGTTTCTGTAGTCTCCGACATTCGTATACGATTGTCAAATTATATCCCCTAATGACAGTCGCACAGAACTTTCAATTTTGTGGTCTGTCATATTTGACTTTGAAATGCAGTCTTACCATTTCAGCAGGTAATTCCAGTGCAGAAACCGCATTTTCAGAACAGCTGTAATTGCTGAAATGCAGGGAAAATCATTCCACTGACTCAATTTAACACAGTTGGAAAGTATGGTGACTGGAACATGTTCAGTTCACTTAGTTTTGTCGGGGCCACAACATATTAACTCAACATATGAACATGATAACATGTCATGGCCACGAAATATTAATTAGTGGGAACGTCATTTTAATTAATGGGAACGTGACAATAAGTCGTGGCCACGTGATAATTTTTTCGGGGTAACAACATCCTTATGTTTTGACCTTGAGATCCTATGTTGAAGGAACGATGTCGGTTTCTCATGGCCACGAGTTAAATGCGTAAATAACCTGTGTGACCATAGCAACCTGGAATTATCAGAAATGGATAGGCCTATAATAATATTTATTTTTAACTAGCCTAATAATGACAAAATAAGGGTGCAATTAAGAAATTAATGATTATATTGCGCACGATATTGCCTATAGACAGCATTCAAATGAAGTTTGTTATTATTAATAAATGATAAAAGAATATGTAAGAACATAAAATAATATAGACCTACATGAAAATATTTTTATCCATCCCATCTCACAGCCTTTTAAATCCATTCACTGGTTGTGTCTTTCTTTCTTTCTTTCTTTCTTTCTTTATTTATGCCTATTAAACCTAAATAAAATGATATGTTAAATTCTCATTCTCAAGTGAATATATAGGCTAAAATATTTAAGATACATATCAGTGAATGGATTTAAATAAGATTTAGGATGTGATCATTTTTTCTTTTTAGTAGCTTAAATATTCTTTTAAGGCCTAGTTTCACAAACAGGGCTTAGAGGGTGATTCTCAATACTCAAATTGATGCTTCCTCGATTCCTCTCTCCTCCATCCTCCACCCCGTGACCCGGAAACCAATCAAAGAAAGCCATCTTGAAGGACATCTCAATTCTCTAATTGCACCGCGAGGAACGAGGAAGCTTTCTGGTGAGCTATGAGGGAGGATGGACAGGTGTATTTACACACTTTACACATTTGTAAATTCCTCTTCCCCTTCACATTTGTCACAATAATTTTAGTTTATGATTTACCTTTGCCATTTAAATAAACCATATATCTCACATATTTCAACAGGGCATCTTGTTTTATTATTATTATTTATGAATTTCTTAAATAACCAAACTTCAACAACATAAGGGCAGATCCCTTGAGTGCAGCTGATGATGCTGTGAAGTGACACTTGAGTGATCAAGAAAATTTTAATATACAAATAAGTTTACCTTCAATTTCCTCCTCATTTCCTTTCCTTGCATCCTTCAGAGGAAAGGAAATGAGGATGCACAAATAAGAAATGAGAAGCTTTCCTAATGTGTGCCAGTTTGTTCCCTTGGTAACTGATTACATTCACCTGTTGTTCATTTAGTTTCCTCATTACCTCTCCTTGTGTATTTAAGCCCTTATTTCTCCATCGTTGTGTTTGCTGACCAGCAGTCCATAACAATACCTCATTATTGGTTTTCTGAAGCTCAACCATCCAGCTGCACACACTGTCAACACATTCTCAACTTGATACGCACATTGGCGGTTAGGTTTAGGGGTCATGCACATTTTTGTATGAAACGTACAATATCTTTTTTGTCATTTCACATTTTCTCGTTAAATCAGGTTGGTATATTTATAATCAACATTTCTTTCAACTTGTCTGCCATTCTGGACTTTTCAACTGAATGATACATACAAATCTGCCTTATTATTTGGCCTTAACAATGTTGAAAGTGCACTTATGACCTTTAGTGCTGCCTATGTGGACTTCTCACTAGGTTTTGGAACTGAGAACTGGTCCTGCATTACAACTGGCAGGATGATTCACCATTTACATATATTAATCGCATGCATTATCGCATTAATTTTCTCAGTCCCTATATATATATTTAGGAATTAAGACCAAAGATTATCAGTCAGCCCAGCCTGCAGCTTTGCTGTGTTCCAGAACAGGAAACCAAGTTGCCTTGAGGTAGCCATCTTTAGATGTACTTTTGGGGTTGGTTCTTTTGATGAGGAAAGAGGGACTCAGCAATATCCATCTTGCTGGAAAGAAAGAGCTAAATATACAACCAAACTTTTGTGCAAAGCATTAATTTTCAGTTCTTTTAACATAATATTCACAACTTAAGATGTTGTGTTATGCTTCCTCTTGGGTTTAAATACATTATACAAGCCTCAAACTCAGCAGGATTTCAAAAATGACTAAATATCAGCCGAACCATGGTAGTAATTTAAGTGCTGTTCACAATTACAGCTGGAGTCCTGCAGAGGGTGAAGGCAGCCTGAATGACATGAATGTGAGTTTTTCCTTCGCCCGTTTTTGCCTATTAGGATTCTAGAGGTATTTTGAAGTCTGCCAGTAATGTGAAACAATGCATCCATAATCAGGGACATACGACTTGAATGGACGCCATTCAAAAGAGCTCTCCCGCATTGTATTGTAGTGATTAGGAGACGCTACAGCCGAATTCAATTTGAGTTTCTTTTCCACAGTACGTGACACTTCTTCAGGAGATAAAAATGACGGGGCTGTGTGGCGCTTTGTGTATTCCCTGAATTCGCTAATTGCAGCCACCGTCTCTGCCTGGAGACGGCTGAGCTATTAAAAGTTTATCGCTGAGTAATCGTTTCACAGGCCTCAACTTTAATGACATTGGATGTTAAAAGCCAGTCCAACAGTGTAAAATCACTCAAAGCAGACCCTCATGCTAATTACGTCTGCCTCAGAAATAGCTTTCATTGAAAAACATGTCATGACTACGTACACCTCTGACTTACATGTAGTTTCCCTCCCAAGTCAATTTATTTAAATTTTTATAACATCTGATGAGATTTTTAGTGAGTATGAGGGTAGTAACAATGTTAGACTATTGAGTTTTTTTCCTTGATTCCTTTTGATTTGTTTTTAGATGTCACAAGCTGTATGTTTCTTTATCAGAAAGAAATTTAGGGGTGAATTCACTAACAATAAATTGACCCTTCGCCAGGAGTTTGATTGACAGGCAAACTAACCAGTCATAACGCTGAATCTGCCATTTTGTCCGACAAAGCAGTCAGGGGAGTTTGCAGATTAACGTAGGTGGACTTGAACTTGAAAAATGGTGTGTACTGATGTCTTTCCGCGATTGAAACAACATTCCTTATGATGTTCATTCATGTTTATTTGATCCTATAAATGAACTAGAAAAGATGATCGGCTACAGCGATCTGTCACGTCACATTAAAGAGCCGCAAAACGGTATTTATTGTTTAAATTTCTTTAAAAATGACAAAATTTGAAATTTGAGACTTGTTTCATATCAAAAGTAACCTGCTCTGTCTTGTCTGTCGTGTCCTCTTTGCTCCGCGATGTATTTATCACTGCGTGAGAACATGATGTGTGGTGAGAGATCGACATGGCTTGTTGGACATAGCAACAGTAACTAAAGGGGGCGGGTCTTTGAGAAAGGTCAATTGCGCTGTTGGTAGCATTTATTTGCATGCATTGTTTGTGACTATTTTTAGCACCTAATGGGATTATGCACAGGGTTGTCAGGTTTGTGTAACAAATCCAGCCCAAATGCTATTCAAAACCGACCCAGTCACAGCCAAAACTAGCCCAATCACCTTACAGGGGTCGCTTCAACCCATAGACTACAAAAAGCAACCTGAGGCAACAGCGTAATAGTAGCCGCGGACTTGGCAACACTGATTATGCAAGCCAGGTAACATTCAAAGCAAAACAAAAAAATCCACTTAATGCAATTTGTGCATTGAACACCTAGATTAGTGAATGATGCAGGTTTGGATTAGGAGTCCTTCCAAAACGATTGACGCTTTGATTTAGAGGTGTTGAGAATCCACTACCTTGATTTCTAAACTACTACACTTCCCAGAATAGCATTAAGAGCTAGTAGAGGTGATTTATTCAACCCAGAGGCTCAGATCATTTAATTCAGTTCACCAGATTTATTCAGTCATTTATTCAGAGACTGATTGTTTACATCATTGCCTCGGTCAGACTGTCAGTATAAAATTTGATTGTTGTGCATACCCGATTGAAATTCGATCAGATTTAGCAAGTGTGAATGGCAAAAGAAAAAAAACATGAAATGTGATTAGGTTGAACAAATTAGGGTTAGGGTTAGAGAACAACCTAAGCATACCAGCCTCTTACATTTCTGCCGCTGCCCCACAAGACACAGTAGTAAATTACAGACATGGCATCTGAAGGCTAATTCTAATTTTTCTCAGTTATTTTGCTTTATTTCCAGTTTCAGTCATAGGCTCGTTCTTACATACTAGAGCACGTATGCATATGCATACTCTTCAAAAACGGCACTTTAAAGAATTAGTTCACTTTCAAATGAAAATTACCCCAATCTTATTCCCCCTCAAGCCATCCTAGGTGTGTATGTCTTTCTTCTTTCTGATGAACACAATCGGAGTTATATTATTAATAGGGGTGTAACGGTACACAGAAGTCACGGTACGTACCTTGGTTTTGGGGTCACGGTTCGGTACAATTTTGGTACAATAGGAAAAATGGTCACACTTTACTTTAGGGTCCAAATCTTACTATTAACTAACTATTAACTATGACTTTTGCCTTAATAAACCCCTAATTACTGCTTATTAATAGTTAGTAAGGTTGTTGAGGTTAGGTATTGGGTAGGATTAAGGGATGTAGAATATGGCCATGCAGAATAAGGCATTAATATGTGCTTTATAAATACTAATACATAGCCAATATCCTAGTAATATGCATGCTAATAAGCAAGAATTGGACCCTAAATTAAAGTGTTACCGGACAAAGGAACAAATCCACAATGCTAGGTTTCTTTTATTTTATATTGAACAGACAGTAGTGCAAATCACAGTTTGTTCCACCTAGCGGAATTTAGTCCCACTTGGTACAGTACAGCCTCCTATAATAGTGTATTAAGAACTAAGCAGTAAACAGAATGTACTCTTGATTAGGTCATATTTTTTGCAGGGCTGATAAAAAACAAAAGGTATTTGGTCACTATCAGCTACAAAACTGAAAAGCATCTCATGTTATAAAAGTACAAAATCAATAGAATAATGAAAAATAAAACTTGTGCATTATGAGTGTTGCAATTTGCTAAACTTAAACTATATTTAAACATCCAAAGCTTAAGCCCAACCCTCCTACTTAATTATCTGCATTCCTCTCTGTTTCATGCATAGTTGAGTGTGCGACATTGTCAAAGTATTCTCTGTTGTCCATGAGTGCAGAAAGACGCATTCGATGCGTGCGCACTATGTAGTTGATGAAAACTGGAAAACTGCCTTCGGAGGACACATTTCAAGGTAGGAAGGCATCGAGGCACGTCTGAATCCCATGTTAGCTTCACTTCCTGTCTCCTGAGATACCTTCATCTGATCGATTTTTGAAGGCAGCATAGAGCATCCTTCACTGCCTTTGATATCCCACAATCTTGTGCTTTCCATTCTGTGACAGCTGAGCTAGAAAAATAAAGTTGGTGTCCGAAAGACCAACATTTTTCACTTTTGATGTCATTTCTAGCAAGAAATTACTACTGTAGTAATTAAATATTTGTTTAGTTATCACCAAAGCTAATGCTATTTCGCTGTAGATCATTAAACCGTTAAGCTGACTCAGAAGTCGTGAGGTGCCTTCATGCTCAAACACTGCCTTACAACTCATTGCCTTATAGGGCAGCAAGGCAACAAGTCAGCTGCCTAGGTTTTCGGATTCAGCCCTCGTTTTATGCACCATACTTCTTTTGGGGCCGTATTCACAAAACATCTTAAGACTAAAAGTAGCTCCTAACTTGCCAATTTAGGAGAAACTCTTAAAAATAATGGGCGTGTCAGTCCTAATTTTAGGACTCCTACATTTTTGCTCTAAGAGTATTTCTCAAAGCATTTTAGCGCTAAAACTAGCTCCTAAATCTATGAAATGCTAGGAGTAGTCAAGAGGATTCCTAAGCCACTAAGACAAAATCACAAACAATCCTAATGACCGCTGCTGCCAATCCCTCTCAGCAATCTGCCCAAAGACACTGTACACTATTGAGGCAAATAGCGATAGAGCCTTTATTCATACCTTTTATTCATAAACGCAATACATATTTTGATTTATAGATTTGAATCTACGATAAAATGGCAAAAATAAATCTTTTATAAATAAATAGATAATGTCCGATTACCTGTACCAGTTGTTTTCACGAGTTCACACTTATAAATGATCGAATAGAGTAAAAAAAAAAAAAAAAAAAGAAAGTATTTGGCGTGCTGTCCAAGGGGATTGAGGACTCCAGGATTGAGGACTCCAAGCTTGGAATTTAGCCCAAACCCAGAGTTCTCCCTCGTATCCCCAGCCGAGAGTGAGAAGCGGGGTGGCGGAAGGATGCAGAAAACTACCGAGGTAACTATAGGTGAGTCGGCTCTCATCTGTATTCCTCCACTCGAGCTGATTAGACCGTTTGAATGTGTTCCTCTCAAACTTTGTTTATAAAACATTATTTGTCGCTTGAATTCTGCAATCTCATGTAAGAGGCTAACAACTAGCTGAACATATACTACTAGTTTAATTAGTGATACTTAGCCTACATTTTAAAACTGTGAATATGGCATGTGCTCAAAAATCTTTATTGGAATATGGCAACATTTGTATTTTAATATGGAAACATGATACCTCATTCTACAATATTTCTATTATTAAATCGCTGACAGAGACTCCTCCACCATCAGCCAGTCACTGTGTGCATAGTCCATAGCAACGAGGTCAACCCCCCGCTTACTCTTAGCTTAAGACTTCTGTCTATTCCTTAGTAAAAGTTGGTCTCAGCAGCTTTGTGAACAGGTTTTAAGAGAAAACTCTTAGCTAAGAACTTTTACTGCTATTTAGGAGAACTCTTAGTGGTAAGATAAAATGCTTTGTGAATACAGCCCCTAATGTTTTACCTGTTGTGGTGGTTAGCAAACAGCGCTATATTACCGTGCAAGCCCCCTTCTGGATTGGAGCGTGGATCGCCCATGACTGACTGTATTCATTGTCTGTTTACATGCATCGAACCGTGACGTCTGTACGGTACGGTTCAGGACGAATACATGTACCGTTACACCCCTAATTATTAAATGTCCTGACACATCCAAGCTTTATAATGGCAGTGAACGAGAAGTATGAAGCTCAAGAAAGTGCATCCATCCACATCCATCCATCATAAACGTGAAAGAATTAACAATGAACCATTGTAGGCCTACACTACCAGTCAAAAGTTTGGAATCGGTAAGATTTTTAATGTTTTTAAAAGAAGATTTGTCTGCTCACCAAGGCTGCATTTATTTAATTAAAAATACAGTAAAAACAGTAATATTATGAAATATTATTACAATTTAAAGTAACTGTTTTCTGTCTGAATATATTTTATAAAGTAATTTATTCCTGTGATCAAAGCTGAATTGTCAGCATCATTACTCCAGTCTTCAGTGTCACATGATCCTTCAGAAATCATTCTAATATGATGATCTGCTGCTCAAGAAACATTTATTGTGTACAATTGTACAAAATATTTGTGTACAATATTTTTTTTCAGGATTCTTTGATGAATAGAAAGTTCAAAAGTACAGAATTTATTTGAAATATAATCTTTTGTAATATTATAAATGTCGGTAGTGTATAAAACGGTATAATGTTACAAAAGCTTTGTATTTCAGATAAATGCTGTTCTTTTGAACTTTCTATTCTGAATCCTGAAAAAAAAGTACACAACTGTTTTCAACATTGATAATAATCATAAATGTTTCTTGAGCAGCAAATCAGAATATTAGAATGATTTCTGAAGGATCATGTGACACTGAAGACTGGAGTAATGATGCTGAAAATTCAGCTTTGATCACAGGAATAAATTATTTTATAAAATATATTCAAACAGAAAACAGTTATTTTAAATTAAAAATAATATTTCACAATATTACTGTTTTTACTGTATTTTTAATTAAATAAATGCAGCCTTGGTGAGCAGATGAAACTTCTTTTAAAAACGTTAAAAATCTTACAGATTCCAAACTTTTGACTGGTAGTGTATATTTATATATTCACATTAGCCTAAAGCATTAACTAATGCTAATGAATAGCCTTATTGTATAGCATTACTAGTTTGTTCAAAAACACAGTTCTAATTCGGCATTAATTTAAAATATTTCAAAAGAAAAAGCAGCTAAATGATATCTTGACAATTGTACGATCAATAATAACAAAGTAAAGTATAATTTATTTTAAATGTCTGGAATCGAACAGCTCTAGACGTTTGTCAGTTACGTAGCTGCATTACAGTATATAAATCAGTGGGTTCTAAAGATTCATCATGCGGCTGGTGTGTTTTAACCAGCCTGCGGCTTTTTGTGCAGATAAAACTACTTCTCAACACGGAATAAAAAACACTCAAGTCAATAATGGACAAGGCTTTTTTTCACGCTAGTGTCAGAGTTAGAGAGTGATAATAACTATGAAATGGGAGCCGGGATGAAAGTACTCCTAACGAGGGAGTGCGGATTGGACTCCGGGTTCTGACTTCAAACGGCAGATTGATTTTCCTGCAAGTGTGCTCAATTACAGTATGCCCGCTTTCACTGG
Source organism: Hypophthalmichthys molitrix (assembly GCA_037950675.1). Lineage (NCBI taxonomy): Eukaryota > Metazoa > Chordata > Actinopteri > Cypriniformes > Xenocyprididae > Hypophthalmichthys > Hypophthalmichthys molitrix. The sequence continues at coordinate 8,722,310 of CM075501.1, read as the reverse complement.
TCTCGACATAGGTACCATGGAAACGAACGGAGAATTGGACATGAGAGGAGTCCCACTAGCTTTATCTTTATTGTACTAAAACTATTATTATCTCAAGAAACCCTGTGACAAGACACTGACTGACACTGCTGGACAACAGTTATCTGAAGGGTTTCTATGGGAAACATTTTGTAATTGTATTTTTTGGTGCATATAAACGTACATTATAATTCAAAAGTTTGGGGTCGGTATGATTTTTTAAATGTTTTTTTTAACTCTCTTGCTCATCAAGGCTGTATTTACTTGACCAAAAAGACAGTAATATTGTGAAATATTACTACAATTTTAAACAACTATTTTCTATCTGAATATATTTTAAAATGTAATTAATTCCTGTAATTCCAGCATCATTACTCCAGTCTTGTCACATGATCCTTCAGAAATCATTCTAACATGCTGATTTGATGCCCAAGAAACCTTTCCAAAACATATTATTATTAAGGGTGAAAACAGTTGTGCGGATTTTTTTTGTTTTTTTGTGTTGAAACCATGATACGATTTTTCAAAAGAACAGCATTTATTTGAAATAGAAGTGTTTAGTTACATTACAAAGCTTTACTGTCACTTTTGATTAATTCAATGCACTCTTGATTAATAAAAGTATCAATTTGTAGCTAAGCTATATGTAAATAGGCTATTGGCAGAATCTTAAAAAGAAGGTACATCTGTAGATACATAGGCCACATTCACACAGCAGCAGAATACGGTTGTCACTCCTGTATTTGAGTCCTTAATACGGTTACGTTCACACACAGTATGGTTATTTACAGATGTGACAACCGCATTCTAACGGAACTCACACCTGTAAATTTTCAGGACTCTCAGAACCGCATTCTCGGAATATTCGCGCTGTGTGAACGGAATTGCACTGGACAACTAGCTGTCTGTCACGTCATACAGTGCGAGAGAGACGCTCTGCTAAGGTGTTTTGTGTGTGGTTTCGCTTTCGGTAACTTACAGCGACAGAAATATGAGCTGTGCGTCATCTGTGTTAGATCCAGTCACTATTCTCCACCAGAGCGGCTCCCGTCAGTTTTGTGTTTGATGCGTGACTCAAATGCAAAGGACGTGAGACGCGAGTGCAACATTGGTGTCCATTTTTACATTAAAGCTGCTGTTGGTTAATGACGATTTGATGGATGAACTCGCGGCTCAATTGACCCTTCGTAAAGACCCACCCCCCTTAGTTACTGTTGCTTTGTCCGACCAGCTATGGCACCGTCACACCACACAGAGTGAAAAATACAATGCGGAGCAAAGCGGACACTGACAACACGTCGACAGACAAGACAGAGCAGGTTACTTATGATATTAAACAAAGTCCCAGCTTTCAAATTGTGTAATTTTTTTAAGAAAATCAAACAATAAGAACCATTTTGTAGATCTTTAATGTGTTGTAACAGCTCAAGCAGCTCATGAACCGATCATCTCTTCCTACTAGTTAATTAATAGCATCAAATAAACATGAATGAACATGAGAAGGAATATTGTTTCAAACGCGGAAAGACGTCAGTACAGACAAATTTTCAAGTCCAAGTCCACCGAGGTTAATCTTCTAACTCCTGACTGCTTTGTCGGACAAAATGGCGGATTCGTCGTTATGATTGGTTAGATCGCTTGTCAATCAAACTCCCGGCGAAGGGTCAGTTGGACTCAAAGTGTCAAAAGTGATAAGACTTTTCAGTTTTTATGGACGTCGCCATCTTTGATATTACTTTGGTCACTGTCGCTATGGTTACTAAGAAGAGAAAATGGGCTTGACTCTCGCTGCAGGTTCATATTCGAGACGCTGTTGACGTCAAACGGTGTGTGAACGGGACATTTCGAGACTCACACCTGTAAGTAAATGCGGTTGTCATTCCTTAAAACTGAGAGTGTGAATATAGCTAAAGACAGCAGTTTGAAGTGGGATTTTTTTGAAACACTGAAATCTCATCGCAGGTTTCTCATTTATCATTAAATGATGGGAGAAACTGTCAGCAAAAAACCTTTTTAATTTAAAAAAAGGCAAATGTATTTAGAAATGAAATCCAGATGGTCCTGATAAGCATTTGCACTCTTTGTATGAACGTAATTATCATCAAAGCTCAACAAGTATGAATGTGTTGTCATGATGGTTCCAACCAGTCTTTAAATATCACACCATTACAAATATATATATATATATATATATATATATATATATATATATATATACTTGCACATTTCTAAGGGGTTGATAGATGCAGCAAAAATTCAAAAGTTGACTTGAGAGGTAACACGCCTGATGTAAACAGACAAGTCTATGTTTTTTTTATTTCCCCGAACTGTCAATCTCATTGCCAAGTTTAGCCTGAACCCCCTCACCCTTCGCAGAAGAGACAGAGGTGTTAAATGATCGATGTACAATGTAGGTCGTAGGCCTTCCACATACAGATCTCTGAGCTAAGCTTTTGAATATTTCGGTGGTAGATCTGATTGACGGGCTCAGCTGTGATCGCGACTCCGTGAGATGAGAGGTCAGGATTAGTCAGACTTCGTAAGGAGTTATAAGGCCTTCCGACCAATCATCAGCCCTTCCTCGAGGATATCGCGAAGACAGATGGCTTTTCTCGGAAACGACACCCTGTCAGAGCTGTGAAACATGTACAGCTGATTGAAAATTGCCTTCCTGTCACACTTTGCATTTAATCACCTGAGTATGTCGCTCGGTTACATGTGAGAGATGATTTTTATTGGGAGCGACGAACAGTCGGGATCCCTCGGGGCGACCTGGGGTTAGGCGTCTTGCTCAAGGGCACAGTTGAGGTAGGGGAGCTCAGGAATTTTGCTAACTTTGCATTACCGCCACAGTTTGATTGGCTATGGCATCCAGGTCTATCCACATGACAGAAACAGAAAATCCAAGTGGAAATATGCAAAGAAAGGACAATCGCTAGAATAATCACGTTGCTGTCGGACACACATCAAAGCAAAACGCCCTAAGACATTATGTCTTCGTTTCGGCCTGTATAAGATATGCAGCTCATTAAAACTACAATAGGCTCATCTTATGGCAGTTATGTCAAGTTACATTTTCATCAGCCATAAAGAAGAAAAGTAAGAGCTGTCAGGATGTGTTGAACATGTGTGACTGTTTCTTTAGATTACACAGTCGTGTTTGACGCAGTAGCTTTTTCCTGAGGGAGTGCCGGAGTACCTAGCCATCAACAAACACAGTGAGGAGAGAAAGACATTACGGGAGCAGTGCACCAAAAATGAAAAATCTGTCATTATTTACTCACCCTCATGTCGTTCCAAACCTGTATGCTGTTATTTTGTTGTGCAAATATGTACACAGCTTTTTTCCATTATTTTTTCCAACAACGGTTCACAGTCCATATGCAGTCCATACAATTATGTGCCATGTTTCATGTTTTTTCCATGTACATCCATTTTGCAGATGCTTTTACAGTGTGTTCAATCAAGGTCAGGGTACGTTTACACAACAACGATGTACTAAAAACGGAAAAGTTTTTTTTATTTGTACAGATGACAACGTTATCAAAACTATCTCTGTTCACACAGATCCTCGAAAATGACTAAAAACGCTGTATTACGCATGCCAGACAGGTAGTTGGCAATGTCACTTTGTAAAGAAAGATTACACATTCGTGCCAAACGCGCATACAGTATCCACCTTATTCTGTAAAAGTCTCGCACATTTACAGAAAAACTGTAATTCCGCGTTGACAAACAAAGTGGATAGACTAAAAACGTAATACGCATGTGCATGCCGTCACCGTTTTCACAGATTCGTGTTTTTGCAGTTTACAATGGTGTCATTTTCAAAAACTTACATTTTAAAAACCTGTTTTCAAAAGTTTGCGTTTACTGGCCACCAAAACGCAGTTGTCGTGTAAATGAATGGAAAAAACACATAAAAAGTTGTCGTGTAAACAGCCCCTCGGTTTATGTGCTTTCTGGGAATCGAACCCACAACCTTCCCTTCTAAATCTCATTCTCCATTCTGCATATTCGATCTTGCACCACAATGAACTGTTAGGATTTTCAGTTTGTTGAAGCCTGATTCAACAAAATATTTAGAATCTTTTTTGTTGTTGTTGTTTTTCAGTTTGTTGTAGTCACAATTCAGCTGATAAAAACAAAATAAATATATATTGAGAAGCTAAATATAATTTTAATTTACACTAAACTGTTTTGTTTTTCAGTTAATGATTCAACTCAAAAAGAAAACAAAATGTAGAATCTAAACATAATTAGCATTTACAAACTGTTTTGTTTTTTCAGTTTTTGCAGCCGTTTCAGCTCACAAAACAACAACAACAGAAAAAATAGAATCTTAAAGTAATTTACATTCACACTAAACTGTTTTGTTTTTCAGTTTTTTGCAGCCATGTTTCAGCTTATTTTTTTTTTAGAATCTAAATATAATTCCTACTTACAATAAACTGTTTTGTTTTTCTGTCATGACAACTATCTCAGTGATTGGATATGGATGGATATGGCAATGTTAATGTACTTCTGACCGCTGAGAAAACCAAGAACATGTGCATCGATATGTCATGAAATCAGGAAGCAGTCCAATGTACGATTGTCGATAATCATTCGATTGAATTGGACGAAAGTTATAAGTACCTAGGCACTATTATCAATAATAAATTAAATTTTGTAGAGAATAGTGATAAACTGTGTAAGATGAGTCAACAAAGACTTTATTGTCTGCGGAAATTTGCCAAATTTAATATTGAAAGGGCATTAATGACTGCTTTTTATAAGGCATATATTGAATTGATTTTAACATTTTTATTGATTTGTTGGTTTGCCTCTTTAAAGGTCAAACAAAAGAATGCACTATCAAAGGTTGTAAATAACTGCAGTAAAGTATTAGGTGTGAAATTGCCTGGGTTGTCAGATTTGTTTGATATTCAGGTGAAAAAGAAAGCACATCACATTATATCTGACATATCTCAACCATATTATGATGCATTTCCTCCCCTCCCCTCAGGATCTTTGTAGAGGGTCCCTTTAGCTAAGACAAACAGATTAAAAAATTTGTTTGTACCATCTACTATTAATTTGCTTAATTTAAATAGGAAGAGGTAGTTTTTAAATGTAGTTGTTTCTTAATATGCTATTAATGTTGTTTATTTGTCTATCTTGTATGTGGTGTAAAAAATGCTGCAGAGCAAATTGCCCCTAAGGGGAACAATAAAGTTTATATAATACAATACAATGTTAATGTATTTGATCTTGGCGGAATAGACCTGATTATTGCTGCTGCAGCTGCAGATCAAGTACAGATACTTGCTACTGCCAATACATCCAAATACATGTTGCTGTGAGCATGTAAGACATGCTGCTGCTGTACAATATCATACATGAAATAACCCCCAAACAAAGCAACGACACAAGAAATAGACAATACAAGCCAATATATATGCTGCTGAGTGTAAGAAAACAAGCTGCTCCATCTGTACACTGTAAAACTTAATAAGTTCAGAATACTCAAAACATTTAAGTAAACTAACTCATTTTTTTAAGTTAGTAGAACTTAAAATATTTGTGACAAGTGGGACGGGGCCGAGAGCCGTGGAAGCGGAGGCCAGTGTGGTGCACAGGTGTCTCTTATTAACAATCACGTCACCGGCATCCCTTCGCTCCCACAGTTCTCAGCCTCGCCAACTCATTATAATGTTAATTACAAACAGTCAATTTAAATAAACATCACATTCATCTTGGTTAAATGTTAGATAACAAATAACACAATATAACAATCAAAAAGACTATCATTACTGTATATACTTGCATGTATATAATCAAACAACATACAAATGTGATCTTAAAAGTTTTGCAGCCCATCCTCAACCTAACCACAGGCTCTACTCTTCACCACAATGGTAACCCTATAACAGTCCCCTGTAAATCCCAATATAACACAACATTAAACACTAACCTATGTCTTCCTATGTTAATCTTGTGCAAAAACACACAAAATAACACTTAATTTCAACATTTTTTACACAGTCTGACGCAAAGCATGCTGGGGATTAGAAATCAACTAAACTCAATCATATTAAGTTCAGCTTACTACAATGAAATTTTATGTTCAAGCAACTTTTTTCTATTAAGTACAATGAACTTTCTTTATTATTTGAGTGAAACAAACTCATTTCATTTAATTAATTTTACTGTTTGCTTTTACAGTGTAGACATTCATATATCCACACATATGGATGAACATAGACAGAACGGGATAGGACAAAACACCCTCCAAACATGCAGATCTACCACCAAGACATAAGTACTGCTGCTTCTCTAAAGAGCCACGAGACTGCATGTTTTAATATCTATGTGTGCCTGGGCTGCCACACTGAATGGTCAAGGTCCAAATGCATCTTATGAAACAAACTGAAAAAAAAAAGACAAGAAATGTTATTTTCTCTTGCTCGTTTTAGGGCAAAGAATTGCATGCCATAGATTATCAGGAGACTCCACGGCAGACTCAACTCGCTGTCCTGCGCAAGAGCTGCTAAAAGCAGGCCATGAACTCCTGGGAGGTGCCGTCCCGGGGTGCTCCGCGCAGCTCGATGGTGTGTTGTCATTGTGTCAGAAAAATTACAGATGTGTCGGAGATGGGTGACTCACAGTTCAGTGTTGCAAAAAGTCTTTTACAGTAGTTGGATGTTTTAAAATGGAGGAATATTGGACAGAGAGAGAGAGAGAGAGAGAGGTGCTGGAGCTATTTATATGCACCCTGTCGAGGTCTGCTCTTCCTTCCCTGTCTTTAAAGGTCAGGCTCATTAAAGATGCGATCCATGTATTGGATCTGCAGTGCCGAAGTATTGCAGCCACTCAAAAAGAGCGTTTATTGATATAGTGCAGAGTGTAATAGAATAAATTCTTTGTATGGCCATCCTTGCTCATTCACACCAATGATATGCATGGTATGAGTTGGACGCCTCGGATTATGTCTTTTTGAAAACATTATTTTACTAATGGAATGAACTGGGATAATCCTTTTCCACTGATTCACTGTCATCCGAGCCGATTTTCTACAGCATATAATCTATTTAACTGGATTTAATGACCCTCAAAATGGGGTTCATTGACCATTTCTTGGAATGCTTATAGGGAATAGAAAGTAGTAATCCTTAATAGTTTTAACAAAATCAATTTTGAATAGTTTGATGGACCAATTTGGTCTGCAACATATTTTTTTTAGGTTTTTTTATTTGCAGTAACATGCATTTCACATAATATTTTAAGCATATTTTTAAGCAACATTTATATATAGCTATAGTCTAAGGCTAAAAAATATGCTAAAACTATCTAGGTTAAATTTTAAGAGAATGCATTTTTAATATGTGTATTTTGTCTTATTTCTTAGACTTGTTTCACTAATTTTAAAATATTAACAAAACACACTAATATTTAAAGCTGCAGTCCGTAAGTCGCCATTTCTGTTTGAAACCTGCTAATGCAGTTATTTGCAGAATTATCATCTTTACGTAGGTTCCTCAGCGCGGATGAATCTAATGTTTGCTGTCAGTCACCACACCGGTGTGGATACTGTACTTCGGAATCACAGATTCTAAGTCTTGAAGTATGACCAAAATAAGAATTTTCACCGGAAAATATCATCTGAACAAGCCACTTTTATTCTGACCAACTGAGAAAAAAGCATTACAATCGCACTGCCAATGGTGTTTAAATCTAAAGATCGCTTGGCTCATATCACATCAAACCATGCAAATTATTATTATTGTTATACTTTGTTCTCAAATTGTTAATGTTAATAACATCAGCATTGCGTGACTATGTGTATTTAGTGTGTATTAGTGCTACCTGTAGATTTCAATTTCTGTAGCCACTCCACAGTTCGAAGTCTTTTGCTTTTGACTATGGGTGAATCTCCAGTTGTCATTGATGATTGTCATTTGGACCTTTCTGGATTACAATCTGCCATCAAAATGATACGTTTAATTATTGCAGCTGCTGTGAGAAAAGTCTATAAATGATCCGTCACCTGCAGCATCTTCACATGCCATATAGCCTACTAGCTGGGACTCGTTTTTTATGTTAACAGATGTAACATAATGATGCAAAGACGAATGGCTGCATGCTCGAATTTCCTGCGGAAACCCACCAGTACCGATTTTATTATAAAACATTATTACAAGCTTACTGTTGTGAATTGGGCTAAGGTAAGGAGATAGTTTTGAACACTTGCTCGGTTATGTACTTGCTCAGAAATTGACCAAAAAAGTTACAGACTGCAGCTTTAAAGATACAAATAAAAAGTTCAAATGTCTTATGCATTGTTGCTTCTCTGGTAAATTTAATAGTTTTAAGAATCTTTAGATATTTTAACTGGAAAACAAGTCAAAAAAGAATAATTAAAAATTTAGTCTTTTTTTTTCAGTAAAAATTCTTTATTAATACATTAATGTATTTGTAGAAGTATTCTTTTTACAGTTGAAGCTGTTAGAGTTTGAGAAGTTAATGCTTTCATAAAATTTAGAGTTTGTACCGTATAATTACAAATTTGACAAAGACGTGCCTGGTTGAAGCTCATAATTATGGTAATTCTAACATGATGTGAACACACCAGTACTCCCCAAACCTGCTAATAACTAATTTTTACTCGCGGGTGTCAGTGGAGGCTGTTTTTCCCCGTCTCTCGTTCCTCATCGTCATTTATTCTTGAACGTTCCAGTTGCCTGATCTGTACCTGCCTCATCCACCTTCCACTGGAGCAGTGCTATATCATTCTGTCGTTTCAATAAATAAATTAGTTCCAGTCAAATTATTCTCTAACTTATCCATGTAAGAGCTTTTGTACTCTTTGGGTGCTTCAGTACATCACAGAAAATGGATAAAGCCAAGCAATAATTCAAGAGCACTGTACCTGCTCTAATGATGTCGCTTTGCTTTCTTCTGTCCTTGAAAAATGAGGTAAATAGCGGTTTTAGGCAATGTGCTATTATAAAATACATCAGTATATATGTGTGTGCGTGTGTGTGTGTGTGTGTGTGTGTGACATACCTGACATTTTTGACCTTGTGGGGAGATTTTTGTTGTTGTTGTTGTTATTTGTGTGAGGGTTGTAGACCAGATTATCTGAGCATGTACAGTATAAGTAGATGGAAAAAAATGGCTTGTTGCTATTTTATTTTTGAAAACATCATGCTGCTGTCATTATACTGAAAAATATACAGTTAAGGTAGTTGTCGCTACTTTTTGTTAATTATTCCTTAAAGGCTGATATTTACTGCTCTCTGGATTTACTGAGATTAATACTAAACAAAACCAGCTAATCACTGGTTATCACTGTTGTCATTTGTAAAATACTACCTAATTTCTTTCATAAAGAGAAACTAAGCCATTTTATGGACTAAAGCTTATGCCGTCTGAGCATGCATCAGTGATCAAAGTGTTTTAGTTTCAAATTAAGCTCTGTTCCTATCAGGACCAAACAGAGTGTCTTCTCAGGAAAAGGAATGCTCCATTCAAAGCTTCTTTGAAAGTAATTACATTTTTTGATTTGCAAATGAGTCTGTTTTTTCCTGTTTTTTTTTTTTCTTCTTTTTTCTTTCTTTCTTTTCAAAGTATGGTTTGCTTTAATTATAAATCAAGTTTTCAAAAATGGAGGATTCTGAATGAATTAAGGATAGAATAACTTCTGTAAAAGTGGCACTATATTACTATATCCCTGAATATACTGTGGCTTTATTACTGCATTTATCACAACAATTGAGTACCTTGATTCCTTAAGCTTTGGTTCTTTTCGATCGATTGCTCTGGTCTTTATATCATGGGCTGAATCTACTGTGCCAAGACAGTTTTAGAAAGTTACTGGTGTCTATGTTAACTACCATAACTTGTAGGAAGCAAATAAGGAATCCTTAAAAGAATAGCAAAAGATGACAAACACAGTCGTTGTGTTTTAATTTAATTTCATTTCATTTCAAAATATACTTATTTAAATGATTTTAATTAGAATAAATTAATTTATAAATATATTATCTATCAATTCATATATTTATTTATTTTAATGTTTAAGTTTTGTTTACTAAATAATAATAAATTAATCCTTAATTTTTTATTTATTTATTTCATCTAGGAGTCTAATACTTATTTTTTTTTACATGTTTAATTTTATTTTATTTTCATTTTTTCATTTTATTTTAAAATATTTAAATGATTAATTAGAATAAATTTATTTATACATTTTTCTATCTGTCAGTTTATCTATTTATGTATTTGTTTATTTTAATGTTTTTAACCGTTTTTTTTTTTACTAAATAAGAATAAATTAAATAAGAATTAATTAATTTTAATTCTATGTATCTATGCATTTATTGCGCCTAGAAGTTGTCTAATACTTATTTATTTATTTTAATGTTTTTAATTGGATTAAAAGTATTTATACATTTTTATTATCTATTTTCTATCTATCATTTTATCTATTTATGTATTTATTTATTTTAATGTTTTACCAGTTTTTTTTTGTATTAAATAAGAATAAATTAAATAAGAATTAATTAATTTGAATTCTGTTTATGTATTTATTTCACCTAGAAGTTGTCTATTACTTATTTATTTATTTTAATGTTTTATTTAATTTAATTTGGTTTTAAAATATTTTTATTTTAATGTTTTTAATTGGATTAAAAGTATTTATACATTTTTATTATCTATTTTCTATCTATCAATTTATCTATTTATGTATTTACTTAATTGTTTCAAAAGGTTTTTTTTGGGGGGGGGGGGGGAGTTGGGTTTTTTTTTTACTAAATAAGAATAAATTAAATAAGAATAAATATTTTTTGTATTTATTTATTTAATCCAGGACTCATCTAATATTCAAGTTGTAATGAGTAGTGAGTAATATAATAATATAATGTTAAAGGCAAAGGGGCCATTGAAATGGGTAATTTTGTATAGTCTGTAAGAAGGTTACTCTTGCAATAACTTCCTGTGTGCAACAATCAAAGCTCACTAGCTCAGGTACTACCTCCCACAATTCAATGTTTTATCACTTCCATTCCAGCATGTAGTCAATGGCAGTCGTCCAGGAATGGTTGCAGGTCATGTGCCAGTGATTTAGCATGTGTTGCACCGAGTTGCCTGAGGGTGGGATAAAGTCTGTAAGTAAAGAGAATAACAAATTATTTTTTTTGTTTTTATGTGTTGTTTTTAATATATAGTGATTGGAGGGGGAACAAAATGTAACCCCATGTTAAAGTTCTCCCTTGGGCTTGAAACAGTTGTTTCAGTGAAACAAAATCCGTTCTCTATACAAAATACATGTTGTCACTGGAGCAGAAGCTAATGATGTGCAGTGCTTTTGAAGAGATTACACTCGCTGTCAGAGGAAAAAAACAATCACACATTCTTATTCAACCGAGTTCACCGAGTCTGTGGTAATTGTGCTCTTAATAAGCAGATCAGAGAGAGTGAGACGGCTAAATATTGAAGTGAGTTACCATTCATATTCCAACTCGTTTCCTTCATTTCCTCAACACTGAATGAAAGAAGACGCCTTGACTTAGGAGTCTCATTAAAATAACCGCAGAACAGGTCGTCATCTGAGAGCGCATTTCCAACGAGCAAACCACTCAGAGAGATGCCTTTTTCATAAATAAACACTTCTGCCAGAGCTTTTTACATTTAGATTCAATGCTGTGGTGTTGTTCGGCGTGTTTGCGGAGAAAGCAAAGTTTAGCAAGCCTTTAAATAATGGAGGTTGCTCAGATCAAGCGCATTTGAGGCTACTTCAAAGACTTGTTTCAGATGATTATTGTAAATGCGGCATAGAAGACATGAAAGATACTGTCAGACTTATTTAAGCGTTTCATCAGCCATGTTCTTGACCCTTGACTTTTTCTGGCAGTCTGGATTTTTATAAAAGAAAACATGTATGTTGCTATGAGATCGTTTGTGAGTTTGTTTTTTAATGTTAAAAAACTTAATTTTGTTTTAGATGTATTGATACTTTCACTCGAGGCCTAAGGAGTATTAATGGAGAAAGTTATCCGTTAGCATTCCCATTCATCTTAATGGCATTTTGCTCAATTGGCAAAGGGTTTAAAGGTGCAATGTGTAAATTTTAGCGTCATCTAGTGGTGAGGTTGCGAACTGCAACTAACGGCGCACACCCCTCCCTTTCGGAGAAGCTACGGTGGCCGTCTGGCCAACACAAGACAAAGATGTCATCTTCTGAGACAGCAGAGTGTACATTAGCCAGTGAAGCAATAAAGTTTCTTCTTACTTCTAACAAAGAACGGTCTCTGCTTCTAATAAACCAGACGACTACTACCACTACTACTACTACTACTTTGTGCATATTCAACATAGTGACGATGCAAGCTGCCTCTAAAAACACCAACGAGCATAGTGACTAAACACGCTCTGTAGAGCAGTTTGTCCGTTTAGGGTTACTGTAGAAACATACCGGTGCAAAATGGCGACTTGACATGGAGGGGGGACCTGCGGTGTATGAGATAGAAATGGCTCATTCTAAGGTAATAAAAACATAACGGTTCATTATGTAACATCTTTATGCACCACTCAAAACATAGTTATGTATATTATATTGCATTTCTGTCAATAGATCCTCCCAAATTTTACACATTGCAATTTTAAATTCTGCCATAATTTGTTCAAGGAAGCTCAGTTCCAGATCCAGAAGTTTTTTGGTGTTCTGTTTTGTTAGTTTCATTTCACCATTCATGCCAATTAAGGTGTAAGGGGTGCATATCCATGTAAAGCTTGCTTTTACAATGTTAGTCTGTTGTGGGTGGTTGCTAGGGTGTTGCTATGCAGTTGCTAAAGTGTTGGCTAGGGAGTTTTTTGGTAACGGTATGTGTTTTAATTCATCCCAGTGTTGAATTAAAACACAGTTCAAGAAACAAGAAAAGTTCAAATTCATTCACTGATTCATTCAGCTACCATTGTTTTCAGATTACATATTTATGCCAGTAGGTGGTGACAAATGAGTGTGGTATTATTTTATTTTATTGTATTGTATGTTTTTTTAATTGTTCAAATTGTACTTCAGTATGCTATAGCCAGTTATCTTACTTGCGTTCTGCGTCGGAGTGTCTGTTTTTGTTTTAGTCTGTGCAAGACCGCACATTGCTAATTTACTCAATAGTATTTGAGTATTGCGTGTCTCCTGTTGCGTGTGGCAACCCACATGAGCGCGAGTCTGATGAGGAGGGGGCGAGGCAAACAATATTTTGAATTTGGACTGCAGTACCCATTTCAACCACTAGCTGTCATTCTTACATACCGCACCTTTAACTAATGTTGCAGAGAATTATTTTAATGTTCTATTTCGGTTTAAAACAAAATCTTTCCTAGCTAACCAAGAGAGACTACTGGGATGTCCTTTTTGGGTTTTAAAAATCAGCAAATCTTCAGCAGAAGATTCACAAACAAGATGCTTAATCCATTTATGATCTATGATATGTTCTGTGGCCCATTCAGTAAAAGCCTATGTGATTTGTTCCATTTTTTCCCCCCACCAGGTGAAAAATCACAATCACTTAGAAAAGTAGTAGCACACTTCCCAACATCGTTCGCAATTTGAGGTGTCCTTCATGTCAAAAGCACAGGCAAAGCGTGAAGAGTTATGCGCTTAAGTTTAATACTCAGCGATAGGGGTTAATTCAAGTATGAGCAATCGTAACAGTGATGCTTGCCTCAGCAAGCAGCACTAATTAAAATGTCTATGAGCTATAGTCTCACCCCTATTGCTCTGTGCATATATGTTGAGAGTGTCTGTGAGGGTTTGAGGGTTGGGGTTAGTATCTCACTGTAGATACGTCCTGTCGGTACGAATTAAGCTCGGCTCAGAGCTGCCTGTCAGTGTTAACCCATGGCTTTCTCATAATTAATCACAGAGCGGGACAGATCCATACCTCCATTTAAATGGCAGGACTGGAGCAGATGTCAGAAGACATTATTCAAAAATAGACATTGTAATAAATCACTCTGGCACTAGATTGGGAGCATGGATGTATAGCTTTGTTCTGCACCCCAGAAAAACTGAGTCGGTCTATATTCAGGATATGGATCATCTGTAGTGCTGCAGTATGTTTACTTGTGCTTTTTGTTTAACTTGTTGTAGCAGAGGCTAATGTGGAAAAACATACAATATAGAAAAGAAAAATCACAAAGTAGATATTTTTAATATCTCATTTGGTTTTTCAATTTAATTCATATTTCAGTTAGTTTTGATTAGATTCTGATTCATTTGGGCATATTTCAGTTATAATATACATTTCATTGGCTAATGATTTCAGATATAATAATCAACATGGCCAAAAAATCTCTAATGAATAAAAGTTTCAGTGAACTATCCTTCAGTCTGATTCAAATGGGAACTCCTGAGTCTTTTTGAATTGTTCATTGGAAGATCCGGCTCATAAAAGTAATTTGTTCATGAATCAGACTACACTGATCAAGCTATATGTTTTTGATTAATTAGAAAGAACGGTTTCAAAATAAAAATTTTTTGCTGATTCAAATAGTAACCAGAGTTTGTGTTTTTTTTTATCGAATGATTCATTAGATTAGTAGTTCTCAACTGGTTTGTCCCACATTGTCCCATGGTCATTAAGCCATGACCCACTGATCCTGATGAATGTGAACATCATACCTGCATACACATGACATGAGCGACGTGATTTATTGGTGGTAATTTACTTTTATGTCATGATTTTCTAATTGACAATGTAACTACAACATTGCATGCTCATGATTTATTTTTCTCTTTAGTGAAGTGATACAGCACGCTCCTTCACATTTGCACGTGCAATTGAAGAGATCACGCTATGAGCACACAACGTCTCACAGGACAGGGAAATTCATTTTTCTGAGGTGAGAGACTTTTTATTTCGTAATAAATTACAAAAATAACGTTATAATAATGACACTGACATATAGCCTGACAACATCTCATCTGACCGCAGATACTGAATCAGGACAATGCATTTTTCTCTTTAAATTGCATCTGACAAAAGAGTCAACCACTTTCAAGCATGTCTTTCAAAATAAAAGACTTGCATTAGAAAAAAACATCTAGAATTACGTTTTGTTGTTGGTGGTGGTGATGTTGTTTCTTTGACTCACTGTAAAAAAAAGATGATTGTGATTTTAATGGTAAAAGACACCGTAGCATTTTAAATTCTATGGTGAAAAACAGTTGGTTTACAGAAAGTTTCCGTACTATATACGGTAAATAACTGTAATAGATCTAACGGTACATTTAATGTAATTTTACAGTAAAATACCGTAAGTTTTTGGAAGTGAAAAATAACATGACATTATATAATTTACAGTGAAAAACCATTCCCACAATTCCCTGTGTGACACTTCACATTTGATGTATTTTCGTTGAAAAGTTTTTTTTATCGTAAATTTTACTGATATTTTGTGTGTAAAATAAACAGTTATGAACTGTAATTATTATAATTTAAAACTTTAAATTACACGATTTTGAACTATAAAATAGACAGTAAACTAAGTGCTGTCTCATAAAACCTAAAACATTGCTACCGTATTTTTTATGGTAAAGTTCTGGCAACCACATGCTGTTTTTTTACCGTAAATTTTACGGGGATTTTTTTACTACCCACTCAAAACGGTCTTGCGACACTTTTGTGTTGCAACCCACCAGTTGAGAAACACTGCATTAAATGGACTGGCTAATAATATTGTTGTTTCACTAAAAAAGACATTTGTTCATGAATTGGACTACCTTGATGCTCTTCACGTTTTTCATTCACTAGAAACATTGGTTCAAAAGAATCATTTGTTGCAGAATAAAACGTTAACTCCTGAGTTTGTAGGTCTTTTTGAGTGATTCATTACAAGGACCTCCTCATTAGAGTAATTTGTTCATTAATTGGACTACACTGATTGTGCTGTTGCTGTATATTGTTGTTTAACTAAAAAGATCCGGTTCATAAGAGTCATTTGTTTGTGAATGAGACAAGGTTGTGCTCTATTGTTGATTCTCTAAAAAGAACCGGTTTAAAAGAATCATTTGTTCATGAATCAGATTACACTGTGGTCAAACTGTACTCTACCTGAAGGCCATTGTATAACTCACACCCTGCTTCCAACCATATGCCAGCGTGATGAATCCCAATTTTCAAGCAGAAGAATCTGTATTAAATATTCTAAATGACACCAACCCATAATCTGACTTGTGATGCAGCCTGGAATCATAACCACACAATGTTGGTTCATTTGGCCAGAGAAGGACTGGTCCCCCGACTGAGCCTGGTTTCTCTCAAGGTTTTTTTTCTCCCTTTTTGTCAGCTGGAGTTTGGGTTCTTTGCCGCTGTCGCCTCTGCCTTGCTTAGTTGGAGACACTTAATATTCATTAATATTATTGATTTGACAGTTTTCTTTTTAGAGCTGCTTTACAGCAGAACTGAACTCTGTTTGCATCATTGAATCATTTTTTTCCTGTTTATCCCTTTAGAGCTGCTTTGAAACAATCTGTATTGTATAAATCGCTATATAAATAAAGGTGACTTGACTTGACATGTACTGTATGTTATTGTGTGAGGACAACTCAACAGAAAAAAATTGTGTTTTCTTGTCATTTCACCATTTTATCTCATCACATTCAATTAGGACTGCAAACTTAGGTAAAACATGACTTCTTTTGGAATTAAGCTGTTGATCCAGAAGCTGGGAAATACTGGCATAGCATAAAAATTGAGGAAAGGAAAAAAGGAATTTTTAGAAGTGATATAGGTGATTGTTTAAATGAAGGTCATGATTAATTGGAATATTTTTACACAGCCCTGAAGAGTTCAAACATTGTCATTGAATACTTTCTATAGCAAATTATTTTAGAGCTCATTCAGCAATGTATGGTGAACATTTCTATCAGCTGTTTCTCCTGAGCAATATTACAAGAAACATCTGTAACAAAAGGCAGAATCTCACTGAGGTATGTCGTAATATCCATTGTTATTAAATGAAATATATCTGAGAACTCAATTTCTCCTCTAACAATTTTGTATTCCAAGTGAAAATTGGCACATTTTCGAAGGGAAATTATGTAATCCTATCAATTTGGTCATTTAGACATGCAGACTTGGCAGTTTCCAAATGTGAAGAGACACCTGGCATCTTGGGGAAAAGCCTGCGACACACTTGAGTCTTTTCTCATCTCACTTAACACTTGTTTGTTAGTGTCATCACACAGTCAAAATGCAAAATATCTGATAAGTGAGAATGTTGTGAGTTCATCCAAAAAAAAAAATGTTTTCAGGAGAAACATTTTACTTGTGCAGCAAGAAGACTTACTCTCTTGCTATTAAAAAATCATGGCTCATGTCAGTGGAGACTGTTTCAAAGGCCTTATTCAGCATAGCATGAATAATTCATCACAAGACAGAGACACAGATTTCTCAAAACAGTGAAGACAGGATTTAATACCCCATGATTTTGCAAACTCAAAGCATCACTTTGACCGTGGCATAATGAGGGTAACCTCTAAAAATAACTTCTGAAGTCTAACTACCGGCAGACAAGCCATGATGTTGAAATATGCAGAGGAAATATCATGCGTTTACATCAAGTGATTCCAAAGAGATGAGGCCTATGATGAAATATAATATATATTGCATGATATTGAAATAAAAGATTCGTATTTGGGTTGTGAAAGAGTTGGAAGTTGCCTCATTTTGGGGGGGGTCCCACTTTAATACTCAAGATTTGATTTCTAAATCTGTTTCCTCTCCAGTTGTTACAGCTAAATGTTTTTTTTGTTGTTGTTGTTGTTTGTTTTTTTTGGCTCATTCATTTTCATTTTGAGTTTTGTATCTCTAACTGTTTTTCTCTTTGGCTGTGACATCTCTTGCTAACTTTTTGCGGGCTGAAAACCTTCAGGATTGATTTATTAGGAAATGAGGGGTTGCAGGATAAGCCATCTGCCCCGTGGAGTGAGCATTTTGGCCCTGCTGCCATTCATCACTTCCAGACAGATTACAGATGTTGAGATCAGAGGAGGTCTGGAGCTCAATAAACCTGGAGAGTGGGGTGTGGGGCATGAGAATGGCTCTGAATTTCACTGTACTGAGAATAACCTACCTGTTCCCTTACTGTATAGACTATTGAGTTTCTTTTCAATCAGTGTGTTATGAATAAACCCAAACAAATATAGAAGTGGAAACATTTTGATACTTGTTTTGCATTCACCAGCTAATTTTCCTACTCTTGCTACTTCTCGATGCAAGAGCTGTCACTCAAGAAAATGTTGGCATTTTATGTTGTGATTTGTGAAAAGAAAGCAAAAAAATAATTGGTTTATATTTTTGTTCAATAGTTGATAAGTAATATTCTGTACTTCTAATACAAGATCAAATATAATCGTTATATAATGTCATTCCATACTAACAAATTCAGGGCCATAAAAATATTCCACGTCAAGAGCACACAGTGGCATTTTCTTAGAAATCTGTGTAAGCTGACAGGCCACATATGTGCAAATGCTGTATGCCATGTGCTTACAACTACTCATTACAGTCTTTTACTCAGTGACATGAGATATGTGGGTGAACAGAGCTATTAGAGAAAATTATTAACCCTGATTTCACAGAAACTCTGAAGCTGAAGAAAGTTTTGTGGAAATGTTACAGAAAATTGTGCAGTATTTTTACAAATATGAAATAAAAAGAAAATGACTACATTGCCTTTATATATAGATAGATGGTTGAATAGATAGACAGACAGATGAACAGATGTATAGACAAACAAATGGATGATGAACGAATGGATAGACAGACAGACAGACAGATAGATAGGACGGACGGACGGATGGATGGATGGAGGGACAGACAGATGGATGGAAAGCAGGATAGATGAACGGGCGGACGGATGGATGGTGGGACAGACAGATGGATGGAGAGAAAGATGGATAGAAGGATAGATGAACGGATGGATGGAGAGAAGGATGGATGAACGGACGGACGGATGGATGGATGAATGGACAGACGGATAGATGGAGAAAAGGATAGATGAATGGATGGAAGGACGGACGGATGGATGGATGGACAGACAGATGGATGGAGAGCAGGATAGATGAACGGACGGACGGACGGACGGATGGAGGGACAGACAGATGGATGGAGAGCAGGATAGATGGACGGACAGACGGATGGATGAGGGACAGACAGATGGATGGAGAGCAGGTTAGATGAACGGAAGGACGGATGGATGGAGGGACAGACAGATGGATGGAGAGCAGGATAGATGAACGGAAGGACGGATGGATGGAGGGACAGACAGATGGATGGAGAGCAGGATAGATGAATGGAAGGACGGATTGATGGATGGACAGATGGATGAAGAAAAAGATGGATAGAAGGATAGATGAACGGACGGACGGATGGGTGGATGGACAGACAGATGGATGGAGAAAAAGATGGATAGAAGGATAGATGAACGGATGAACGGATGGACGGACAGGTGGACGGATGGATGGATGGATGGATGGACAGACAGATAGATGGAGAGAAGGATAGATGAACGGACAGACAGACGGATGGATGGAGGGACAGACGGATGGAGAGAAGGATGGATAGAAGGATAGATGAACGGATGGATGGACAGACAGATGGATGGAGAGAAGGATAGATGAACGGACGGAAGGATAGATGGATGGATGGACAGACGGATGGATAGAAGGATAGATGAACGGACAAATGGATGGATGGATAGATGGATGGAGAGAAGGATGGATAGAAGGATAGATGAACGGATGGATGGATGGATTGACGGACGGATGGACAGACGGACAGACAGATGGATGGAGAGATAGATGGGTGCACAGACAGATGGATGGAGCGAAGGATGGATAGAAAAATAGATGAACGGACGGATGGATGGATGAACAGACAGATGGATGGATGGAGAGAAAAATGTATAGAAGGATAGATGAATGGATGGACGGATAGACAGACAGACGGATGGAGAATGATGGATAGAAGGACGGATGGATGGACAGACAGATGGATGGATAGAAGGATAGACGAACAGACGGATGGATGAATAGATGGATGGATGGTACCAGAGCTCTGGAGTATTGTCTTCTCACACAGTTGCTCAGATTTTGTTTGGCATTTTCTGAGCTGCAGATGTCTATCTGTGATTACAGATGTCTGTTGCCTTGATTTCTGGCAAGCAAACACTGCAGAAATATCAAATGATAATGATTCATTAAGCTAACATTTGTGCAACTTTGAAAGTCTGGAATTCAGCCAAACAGGAAGCGCAAATTCCAAGAAAGTTTTCACACATAGCAGTCGTCCTTGGAATTGTGACAGGACCATTGCCAAGTTGTCTGTCTTTGGAGGATTGTTACCGGGCAACATAATAACATTAATAAGAATGACTTAATATCTCCGGCCTTGAATGCATGAACGTATTTCCTTGCATAAAAGCTCCAGAAAAACACTTTCATGTGGCATTTGGGAATTTGAATGATTGGTTTCTTTATTCCTGCATATCACAATTTTTCCACCTGTTTTATCTTTTTTTATTATTATTATTATTCAAGATTTTTCCAGGCTGAATTATGTATTATATAATCCTTCCTTTGAAGCTGTTTACATATGCGCACCCGTTTTTGACAGCAAGCAAATGGCACAAAATAACCAGTTGTCCTCATTAATTTAAACCGCAGTCTTCATAAAGTGGATTCCCACCACATGTGGGATTTTAACGGTGATTCATACATTATTAACTGTTGTTGATGTTAAATGAATGATAATAGAGAGTATTTTTACAACCACGGCTGTTTGAACCTGTGATCGGTTGGTGTACATCGCTCATCCTGGCTATTTTTATAGTGAACTCTCCATAAGAGGTTGGTCATATTTCGCATCATTACTGGGCTCCCCTAGGACATGCTGTTTAATTTTTTATGCCAGACTGAATACTGGATGCACATTATTAAAATATGGATCACCATTCTGTTCCCAGCATGCACGGCAGCTCTGCAACACTGAAGCTGCTGCTTGAAAATAACACTAAAATAATGCTCTTCCTTGTTTCATTAAAGCTAACAGGAAAAATGCATTGTGTGCTGCTGCTAATGACAGTGTCATAAAGCGTCAACATAAGTGCTAACTGTATTTGTACAAGTGTGGATGATGTTCAAGTAATTATGTGTTTTTCAAAAGGCACTGACAGGCCACCTGAAAGAGATAATTTATTTCTTTGATTTTTTTTTTTTTTTTAATGAACATTCTTTTGTTATCTGAAGATCACTTTAAATTTTGAAATCTTTTTTCTGCTTCTTTTTTTTTTTTTTTTCAGTATGGCCAGCAATTTCCTCTCAATTTTTTTACAGAAAACAATATACTTGTTTACCAAGGAGACAATGGTTTCAGTCAATGGCTTGAGATTGAATAAGACGTGATGCATGAAGAAAACAAGAAAAATTCAATTAAGGTAAACATCACTTGTGAAGTGAATATTTTATATTGCATTTTTTTTGTCAAATTATGCAACACATTTGAAAATGTAAATTTATTAATTTATAAAATTCCATTTTAAATTATATTTCTTATTGACCACTTATTTATATGGATTTTATAAGTATTTTATGGTGATTTTGCATTCTTTTTAAATCTTGAAAGCTCTAATTCCCATTTTAATTGCATGGATTTGTACATTCTTCAAAATATCTCCATTTGTGTTCCACAAAAGAAAGTCTTTCAGGTTTTGAACATCATGAGAAAATAATGACAACTACTATTTCAAAGCCTCAGACAACCCCATAATTCTCACTCTGTAATTAGTATCAGTAGTTATGAAAAAGACCAAGGCTTTGGCCTGATCTGATGATCCCATCAGAATTCCCATCAGGAGGTTTCTACTTATAGTGATGTTTGACATTTGTGAAAAGCACAAGTGGTTATTCATAGTAGTGGAAGGATGGAAGAGGAAGGGTAATAAGGAAAGAGTGTAACTGCTCTACTGTGGCCTTAGACCTTCAACTGGAACACCTACTATAGGAAAACGTCCATTCTTTTGGAGAAGGAGGAATTCTTAATGTCATATGAACCTGTAAGCTCCACGGAAATCCTATTATAGATTTATCTTCTGGCGTGATCAACTCTAAGTAAATGCAAAAAATTATGTACAAGTTAATCCTTCTGAAAATGTCAGTGGTGTTTGACTGTAAAACTTAACACAATTCTAAGGTATTGTGGATGGTTGCCAGGGTGTTGCTGTGCAGTTGCTATTGCGTAATGACCCAAGACCCAAGAGTTTCTCTCACTTACTCACTCACTCAGTAGTGGGGGAGCATTTGGTATCATTTTATGTTATTAACATTTTTCCAGATGATTTTAAAGGGCCAGAACATGTAGCTTGAAAAATACATTCATGACATGAATTGTCTTGTTGATGGCATATATTGTATTAATTTTGTCAATTTGTGTTGACACAACTACTGCAAAAATATTTGAGACATTACCGTTCAAAAGCTTATGGTCAGTAAGATTTTTTTAAAAATATTTTTAAAAGAAGTCTCTTCTTTTAAATAAATGTTCACCGTTTAATTGATTAAAATTACAGCAAAATCAGTAATATTGGGAAATATTATTACAATTTAAAACAACCGTTTTCAATTTGAGTACATTTTAAAATGTAATTTATTCCTTACTTTTTAGCATCATTAATCCAGTCTTCAGTGTCACATGATCCTTATTCTAATATGCTGATTTGCTGCTCGAGAAACATTTCTTATTATTATCAATATTGAAAACAGTTGTGCTGCTTTATATTTTTGTGAAAACCATGATCATTTTTGTTCATGATTCTTTGATGAATACTGCATTTATTTGAAAAACAGCTTTTATTTGAAATAGAAATTTGTATTCACATTATAAATGTCTTTACTTTCACTTTTGATCCATTTAATGCATCCTTGGATAAAAGTATCTATTTAATTAAAAAAAAAAAAAAAAAAACAGTGATCAGTAGTGTCAATGTGAATCTTTAAAGATGTTTTCACCCGTTTTATCTTACGCCAGGTGACAACCATAAGTTTGATTTCCTAGAGAATAGAAAACCTTTCTAAAGTGCCCCTTTATGCTGTTTTAAAGGTTCCTAATTTTGTTTTGGAGGTCTCTTAAAATAGCTTTACATGCTTCAAAGGTAAAAAAAAAAAAAAACTTTAATTTTCTTATAATACATTGCACATCACCTCATTTCACAAAAAGTCTGAAAACAGTTCATTCGAAGATTCAGTCTCTCTAAACCCCGTCTTTCTGGGAGCTTACTCTGTTCTGGTTGGTCAGTCAGCCCAGTCTTTTGTGATTGGTCTACCGCTTACGGATCATTACCATATCTGAATTTCAGCTCCGGATCTTCCTCAGTGCTTGATACAGAGTAATATGAACAGTAACGATACCATAATGTTTTTCAATTCAAATGTGAGTCCTCATCCTTTTGAAATGCATGCAAAGTGGATGTGCAATGCTGAAAACAGCATCTTCTCAACATGTTGACAACACAAACTCTTCCAGGCCTGAACTACAACTACAGTGTTTGAGAGTTAAAGATGTTCACGGGCAGCCAGTAAAGAGCATAGTTTGGCATTGTGCAAATTTGTTACATAGGTTTAAGGCTGCACGATTTATCACACGTGATTTGGCAAAGGCTGCGATTATTTTATACACAGCTTGTCAGAGCTGTACGGCTCTGTGATCAGTAGTAAATGCTTCTCCATCTGAAAGCCAGAGGGCGTTCTCATGCACAAAAACTGCAAATATGCCCTGCTGCCGAAGTACAACACCCGTCATTCCAGGAAATCCCATACTAGCGCTGTAGCTGAATAAACAGAAGATTGAAACGCTTTGTTTGATTAAACGTGACTAATAAACACACAACTGCCTTATTCTGTGCAAAGGCAGAAACACACCAAGCCGACGGTCGGCCGTCGGGCAGTTTTTGTTCGTCGGCCGACTAAGTTTTCTCACCTTAGGCTGAAGTTGGCTTTTTTCGGCCGATTCCACATGTTGAATCGGCGTCGGAGCTCGTCGGCCCGTCGGGTCATTCTGATTGGCTGTTCAGCTACTGCCACCTGCTTATACGGAAAGGCATTTCATGTTACGCATGCACAGAACGGACGTGCTACTTGGTCGTCGGCTGTCGATCGTCGGTTTGGTGTGTCAGGTCAACTTTGGACCCAGAGGCTGCCGATTTGAGCCAACCCCGCAGTCTGCTTTCGTCGCCACTAGGTTGTCGGCGTCGGCTTGGTGTGTTCCTGCCTTAGGAAGCCACATCATCTCACAGAAGGACGCTCAACTGTCGTTATGAAGTGAGTTTGGAGTAAAAACATGTCATTAAATGTTGTCTTTTGTTGGACAAGATGTTAATAAATGCTTCTCATGTCTGGAAAGATGTTTGACGAGTGTTGCTTTTTCAAATGTACATTATAAGCGGTGCAAACTCGCAGTGCTTTCAGATGGATTAGTATTTGGAGCCATAGATCATTGACAAGCCGTGCATAAAAAAATAATTAAAAAATAATTCATAATCGCACTAAGCCAAATCGTTTAAGCGTGATTTCAATGTTTTTTTTTCTAATCGTCCGATTAATCGTGCAGCCAAACATAGGGCTCTTTCTTTTAAGAGACAGTAACTTAATTTGTTGTGCACTTTGCATTTTTAAAACTTTGCAGGCTTGTTACATTTACAAACAGCTATATTACACACTGCATGAAAGGTAATTCGAAAAAGCATAATAGGGGAACTTTAACAAGCAACATGATTTTAGGTATCATTCAAGTCTGTAACACATAAAAAAACATCATCAAAACAAAACCAAAGTGGTTCGAGAAAATATAGAAAAATGCTGTAGGTACAATGATTCATGTCAATATTTCAGCTTAAATATTCTGTTTATAAACCATTTTCCAGGCTTTAGTTGCTTATAACTTAATTAAAAATTAAATCTGACCAGTCATGTTTTGATAAGAACTTCTGTGTATTCACTAATTGCCTCTGAAGCACTTCCTGCCAATCACTGGGAGGTCCAGCATAGCTATAGTTGCGGTTTGTTCACACAAGCCCAGCAGACCGACTTGCTTTGACAAGTTAGTAAGCATTCTCTCCTCCAGCACTCCTTCTCCTTGTCTCTCCATCTCCGAAAACAACAGCAGGGAGTGGAACACGGGGTCAGGCCTCCTCCAATCATCTAAAACATGTCCGTGCCCACCTGCCACTCATCTCTCCGAGTCCGCAGCCTGCCGTGAGAGAGTTGAACGAAGAAAGTGAGATAGACTGTCCTCCAGGAATAGCACTGCATTGAAGCCCGACACTCCTGTGTCTGAAGCACTGACGCAAGACTGTCAGATCCTCACTGCTGGTCTTCCTCTACGGGTCCTGCGCTTGGAGATATAGTATGACAGAGAGCATCACGTCTCGCTTCAAGTTAATGTTGACAAGGTGGACGGCCAGCGCTGGACTGCTGGAGGCTTCACACATGGCTCACAGATGCACAACCTTTCATATTTGCCTCGGGCCACATTTCTTTTTTAAAATCGTTTGTTTTCGACATGAAAGACATCTCTAGGTGAAGACTTCATGACGGGAATGTAATCGAAGCTTAATATGACTAAGTATATGAGTGGTCAGTTCATCAAAAGAGAACAGTATTGATTTGGCATACTGCTGATGGAAACCACATTAGAGGAGTAGGTAAAGTCTGCGGAAAGTTACTGCATACATCTGCAGTTCTTTATTTATTTAATGTGAAGTGCCATACTATTTGACCACCTTTTTTTCTCATTTCCCGGACTGTTTTCTGGAAAATAAGTCGCATCTGACTATGTCACACCAGGGAAAAACTGCATTGTTGAGAGGAAAAAAAACACATAAAAGTCCAATTTTATTATTACATTCTGAAATAATGTTCAGAAAAAAAAGGTAAATAAAATACATAATATAAATCATTATAAACACTATCCTTTAAATGTACTAATATTCAGAACATCAATGAAAAAGTATAAAACAAATACAAATTATAGTGGTATTAATTATAATCAACATTTCTTATAAACAGCATACAAATAAACTTAAATAATAAATAATAATAAAAAACATATTATAGAAAATATAGTAATCCATACATTGTCAACACAGTTTTAATAAAAAATGTAAATAAAGGGTGAGACGGTGATTGAGAAAAATACAAGATTGGAGGAAAAATTATATTCTAGTGCTTTTGCTTGCAAAACCTGCGTTCCCTAAGAAAGTTTGTGTTTGCTTGTGAAATGTTTGTGTTCTCTCGCAAAAGTATTGTTTCATATTATTACCTTGAATGCAAAAGTTTAATGATCAAATGGTAAACTTCTCAGTTAACATAATTTTTGCGGGAAAAGACAGTTTCATGCTAATCATAAGCAAGAAGCATTTTACTTAATTTACAAATAACAAATAATTTGGCACGATAAAGTCCTTAGTGATTGTAACCTGGTAATCTTGGCCCCTGAAACTGTGGTTTTGTTTTGCTTAGTATAAGAATTTTGATCTGTGCTGCCTCTATGATTGCTTCATAATTTATGGTCATAAATTATTACACAGTCTGGCCAACAGATCATTTCAAGTATGCATCATGGTTGTGAATGTAACAAAAACAAACAGAACAGATCTATAGTATAGATCACTATGAAAGCAGACCACTGTGAATGAAAATATGAAAAACAGAAGCGGTAAAAAAAAAAAAAAAAAAAAAAAAGTCACTGGCCACTTTATTAGATATATACTTTGCTAGCACCTGGTTGGACCTCCTTTTGCCTACAGAACTGCCTTAGTTATTCATGACATAAATTCAACAAGGTGCTGGAAACATTCCTCAGAGATTTGTGGTCCATATTTACATGATAGCATCACACAGTTGCTGCAGATTTTTCAGCTGCACACCCATGGTGTGAATCTCCTGTTCCACCACATCCCAAAGGTGCTCTATTGAGATCCGGTGACTGTAGAAGCATTTGAGTATAGTGAACTCACTGACATGTTTGAGATGATTTTAGTTTTTTGCGCATTATACTGCTGGAAGTAGCCATCAGAAGATGGGTACACTGTGGTCACTGTTGCCTTTCTATCAGCTCAATCCAGTTTGGCCATTTTCCTCTGATCTCTGGCATCAACAAGGCATTTTTGCCCACAGAACTGCCTCTCACTGGATATTTTCTCTTTTTTGGACAATTCTCTGTAAACCCTAGAGATGGTGGTGTGTGAAAATCCCAGTAGATCAACAGTTTCTGAAATACTCAGACCAGCCCGTCTGGCACCAACAATCATGCCACGTTCAAAGTCACTTAAATCACCTTTCTTCCCCATTCTGATGCTCAGTTTGAAATTCAGCAGATCGTCTTGACCATGTCTATATGCCTAAATGCATTGGGTTGCTGCCATGTGATTGGCTGATTAGATTTTTGCATTGACGAGCGTTTGAATAGGTTTCTTTAATAAAGTGTCCGCTGAGTGTGTGCGTATGTCTATATATATATATATATATATATATATATATATAATATGCTGTTCCAATTCAGTTCATGGCTTTTAGAAGTTCCTCACAAACATAACAGAACTGAATCACTTGAAGTTCAGTGAATTTCTGTCTCACACCATTTTTTTTTTCAGCTCTCTATAAATATCCCTGGAGTCTAGCACGACAGTGACGGTGACGCACACTGTGTATCATCAGATTTCTCCCTCACACACCACTGCCAGCTTAAATTTTGTCAAGGTGTTCACGAGCCTTCGGCCAGCATTCCCTCTTGCTCTAGTTTACTCTCGGCTACACTAGACATCAAAAACCCTCCTCCTCGCTGAAATATCTGGTTTCTGTGGACTTCTCAGCATGTGTTTGCATGACTAGTTGCATGGATCAGTTTTCCCTTGCTGGTAGATGTGGTAACTACACCATTTGGTTTATTCTATTGATGCCCATTCAAAATTACTTGTGCGTTCTGACAGAATACATTTTTTAAAAACAAGATATATCGCTAATATTTCATATTAATATAGTAGATGTTTTTCCAGTAGCTGATTAATTTTTGGTGAGCTTTTAAAAGAGACTGTTTACTCAAAAATGAACATTTTCAATTTTAAAGTCGCCATTTACCACCCTCATGCCATTCCAAACTTATATCAAGCAAATTTATCAAGCACTTTTCACAATACACATAGTTTCAAAGCAGCTTTACAGACAATCATGATGTTAATGTTTATGATATCTTAATATTGCCATGCCTAGTAGTCGCATTTAGCAGATTAGAGCTGGACAATAATACAGTTTACATTTTGCAATGGTACAAGCAATCAAGTAGTTGAGATTAGTCCATTATTTTGATATACACTACCAGTCAAAAGTTTAGAATCGGTAAGATTTTTAATGTTTTTAAAATAAGTTTCGACTGCTCACCAAGGCTGCATTTATTTAATTAAAAATACAGTAAAAACAGTAATGTTGTGAAATATTATTACAATTTAAAATAACTGTTTTCTGTTTGAATATATTTTATAAAGTAATATATTCCTGTGATCAAAGCTGAATTTTCAGCATCGTTACTCCAGTCTTCAGTGTCACATGATCCTTCAGAAATCATTCTAATATGCTGATCTGCTGCTCAAGAAACATTTATTGTGTACAATTGTACAAAATATTTGTGTACAATATTTTTTTTTTTTCAGGATTCTTTGACGAATAGAAAGTTCAAAAGAACAGCATTTATTTGAAATATAATCTGTAACATTATAAATGTCTTTACTGTCACTTTTGATCGATTTAATGCATCCTTGCTGAATAAAAGTATTAATTTCTTTCATTTCTTTTCAAAAAAATAAAAATAAAAATTCTTACTGACCCCAAACTTTTGAACGGTAGTGTATAATGTTACAAAAGCTTTGTATTTGAGATAAATGCTGTTCTTTTGAACTTTCTATTCATCAAGGAATCCTGAAAAAAAAAATGTTTTCAACATTGATAATAATCATAAATGTTTCTTGAGCAGCAAATCAGCATAATAGAATGATTTCTGAAGGATCATGTGACACTGAAGACTGGAGTAATGATGCTGAAAATTCAGCTTTGATCACAGGAATAAATTACTTTATAAAATATATTCAAACAGAAAACAGTTATTTTAAATTGTAATAATATTTCACAATATTACTGTTTTTACTGTATTTTTAATTAAATAAATGCAGCCTTGGTGAGCAGACGAAACTTCTTTTAAAAACATGAAAAATCTTACTGTGTCCAAACGTTTGACTGGTAGTGTACTTTTATGATAGCTCAAATAAGCTCCCCTAAATGACACATGCAACCAAAATTAACTGTGATTGACCATATTACGTCAGTCAGATGGCCATTCACGTCAAAGTTGGTCATTTTTGGCTAGAATAGGACTAGACCTTATGCATTAAATTCTTAGCCCTATGAATTGTTATTTATTATTATTATAATTTACAGGCTTACTATTAGTTTTCTTAAGAAATGTTCACACATTAAGGCCCTTCAGGTCTCTCTGGGGTTTCTGTACAGAATGTTTGTATTTGACATGTGTCAGGGAAAATGCTTTCCACTCCTATACACATCCACATGAGCTAAACAATGGTGACACATCTAATGAGGAGAGACAAGACAGCGCAATAGAGCAAATGAATCCCTCAACTCTACGACCGCTGAGCATTAACAAATGTCCCGAGGGAAACTAGAGAGTACTTATCAACGGTTTATTATTCTCACTGCCAGACAAAAACTGGTTATAAACCACCATGGGGTGACTGAAAGGGCACGTGGTCGTCGGTTGTTTGTTGCGTCTGACGTAAATAGCGCAGATGTGGAAAAGGTCAATTGAATGAGGAAGCAAAGCACATTTTGACAGCTTTATTAAAGGGTGTAAATTTAACCGAGAGCCATTATAGACATGACTGGAACCAGTATTTGTGTAATTGAAAAGTTGCAAAAGTCAAACTAAATACCCATTTTTTATGAGGTTTTATATATATATATATATATATATACACACACACACACACACACACACACATTTCTATGTGTGACAACTAGCCCCAGTCGTGCCTATTTGTGTGTGTGTTGTCCTTTCTGAGGTACTAAACAAATATTTACAAAGCAGGAGGTGCATTTATTGCTTTGAAATCCTCCCCTGCAGTTCTCCTAGGATCTACACTTTATTGTTGTTTGTTTTGAGGGCCTAAAATAGGATGATGCATGGTCTTATATGTTCCTTTCCCTGGTGTGATGATCACAGAGGTATAATTTCACAAGCCAACAGACAAAAAGACAATCTCTGTGAGGCGTCTCTCAAGAATGTTGGTGAGCCACACAGTATATAACAAATGATTTAGCTTTAAAGGGGTGATATACATTTTAGGTTCACTTATGACATTTGAAAAAAAAAAAATTATATATATATATATATATATATATATATATATATATATATATATATATATATATAGACTGGGGCTAGATATATATATATATATTATATATATATATATATATATATATATATATATGACCATTGTCAACACTCTTTCTGACTTTAAAATTTGCAATAGTCTGATATTTGCAGCTGCACCTTTTAGAAACACAAGTTTTCAAGTTTTAGTTTTCATATACCTGGAAAAAGCTAGTTGATAGCATTACCGATATTAATGAACTTTTGAGTTATGAATGTTTGAGGGTTTTTTTTTTTTTTTCATGGTTCTCACAACTTTTTGATTCACTGAAATGAATTGACTGATTTGGACTGATTTGCTAATGAATCATTCAGACCATGTTGTGAACCAGTTTGATTCATTAAAAAGAACCGACTCAAAAAAAGAATAACTTTCATGACCTTCCCGTGACCTTTCCAGACATTTGGATGATTCGCATATTTTGTTTTTTAAGATTTGGTCTTGTTCACTGAATAATTCAGACCATGTTGTGAATCAGTTTAATTCGGACTCAAAGGAAGAATAACTTTAATGGCCTTTCCGTGACCTTTCCAGTCATTTTGATAATGATTCACAGAATTTGCAGATATTTATTTTTAAGATTTGGACTGATTTGCTAATGAATCACTCCATGTTGTGAACTGGTTTAGCAGACTCACTGAAGCACTAAAGAACAATTACATAAGACTTTTGAGTTGATGTAGTCTGTTATTTTTCCAAGTCTTTTAAAAATTCCCTAATATTTCCAGGTCTTGATTCCCCACAATCTTCCGAGGACTTTAAAATTACATACTGCTCGTATGTAGACCTAAATCCAGAAAAGGCCATCTATTCTTGTAGCTCCCCAGTGGCCTTTGAATAGTGACAAACAACCAGGAACTTCCGTTATAGATTTATTTCTCATAGACTGTTCGAAATCGCACCAAACAGACACCAGTAAACCTATTGTAATGATGATAAAGCTGCTGTCGTCCAAGAAGCTGATTTGGATTACCCTTCCCCTTTGTAATCCTGACAACACAAATGAAGAAGCATTCACTTTCCTTCCGTGGTTCGAGCTTGCATTGAGAAGCAAACATTAATTAATCACACTAAAGGTGTGACAACCTCCCTCTGCACCCATTTGAGAAAGGACTAGACCTAATTTTACCAATAGCTCACAATTCGGCA
Organism: Hypophthalmichthys molitrix; assembly: GCA_037950675.1. Classification (NCBI taxonomy): domain Eukaryota; kingdom Metazoa; phylum Chordata; class Actinopteri; order Cypriniformes; family Xenocyprididae; genus Hypophthalmichthys; species Hypophthalmichthys molitrix. The sequence continues at coordinate 8,690,594 of CM075501.1, read as the reverse complement.
ACAGACTGTTTCTCTCTCTGCTCACCTGTCGGAGAAAACGAGAAGTTAATGGAATTGTTCAAACCCTGAGTTGGAGAAGTTTGCTCATTATTTTACTTTTATTTGACTAGAACGATGAACTGAGTTGAATTAGATTGTTTATGTGGTACGGAAGGGCACAGGTCATCCTACGGAGCGTGTGGGCTTGAAAGCGCCTTCCGTCGCTGCACTCGCGGATGGATGTGACGCTGCCATGTGACCTCGACAGGCAAGGACCGAAACGCATTGTAGCTGGCGTAATTAAAGCGTCGCCCTAACCCGCCATACGCTCTGCCTCTGATTTACAGCTAATGACAGTTGAGAGCTCTGGCGAGCTGAAGAATAAAGGTAAAAACTGCTGTAAATGATGAGCCGCGCTGATAATGGGACGTGACAGCGCGCAGAGATGCTCTATTGATCATACGTTCAGTTGGGGTTCTTCAACCTAATTAGGGCGACCACGGATTTCGCGTCTTCTGGGGGCTGCGAGATTTTGCTGTTTATTGGGATATTTATCACAACTGCAGACGGCGCCCTGGGCCGCGCAGGCGTGCCAAATTCGTCACAGGTGTTGTGGTACCCTTACATGGCTAGATTAAATAGGTCTATCTGGCATTTCATTGCACAAAGTGTGCAGGCATGGTAAAACTATAACTTTATGTTTCACAAGTACCTTTCCCTAAATCTTAAATTGAAATAAATTAGAGTTAGGACCAAGTACATCAAGTACCGCTCTTTGCACAAAAAAGGCCTAAAATCACACACAAGTTAGACACTTTTTTGTGTTGTGCTATTATTCTTTTAAACCTGCTGTAAAACAGTAGTTAAAGGGTTAGGAAACTAAATGAAAATTCTGTCATTAATTACTCAGCCTCATGTCGTTCCACACCTGTAAGACCTTCGTTCATCTTCAGAACACAAATTAAGATATTTTTGATGAAATCCGATGGCTCAGTGAGGCCTCCATTGACAGCAAGTTAATTTAGACTTTCAAACGTACGAAATCCGTATTTAAAACAGTCCATGTGACTACAGTGGTTCAACCTTAATGTTATGAAGCGACGAGAATACTTTTTGTGTGGCAAAAACAAACAAAATAATGACTTAATTCAACAATATCTAGTGAAGGGCGATTTGAAAACACTGCTTCATGAAGCTTCGAAGCTTTACAAATCTTTTGTTTTGAATCAGTGGTTCGGAGCGCGTATCAGACAATGTCAAACTGCCAAAGTCATGTGATTTCAGTAAACGACACATTATAAGTGTTTCGAAATTTCAATGGTTCACGTGACTTTGGCAGTGCTCCAAAACAAAAGATTCAAAAAGCTTTGAAGCTTCATGAAGCAGTGTTTTGAAATCGCCTTTCACTAGATATAGTTGAATAAAGTCGTTATTTTGATTTCTTGGCGCACACAAAGAATTCTCGTTGCTTCATAACATCAAGGTTGAACCAATGCAGTCACATGGACTATTTTAACCATGTCTTTAGTACCTTTCTGTGCCTTGAAAAGTGCAATGACCCTCCAAAATATCTTAATTTGTGTTCTGAAGATGAACAAAAGTTGTACGAGTTTGGAATGACATGAGGGTGAGTACATAATGACAGAAATTTCATTTCGGGTGAACTAACCCTTTAAATCTCGCAGGTGATATGTGGTGATGTGCAGCTTTTAAGCTCATAGGGTGAACTACCTCAAGCTGACTTGCCGTGATGTGATGTGATGTGACGTTGGTCATGTCTGGTATAGACATGTGTAAGACCGGCAAACCACCTTAGACTAGTTTATGCAGGGTTTGTGTAAGGCCTGAAGCTGAAGATATTACAAAAAAAAAAAAAAAAAAAAAAAAAATGTATATACAGTTTAAAAATACATTATTTATGTTGACTCCCAGAGATATTTATTATGTGAAAACGTTCCTGATCATTGGTCAAAATTAATAACTAATAGCAAGCATGAAAGAACATTCACAACAGCATGTCACCGTTGGCCTGAATCCTTGAGTAGTACTCACAAGCTACGTGAATTTCTTAACATAATGCTTCTGAAAAGGTGATATTCAGCAACTAGTGAAGAGCTCATTACCTCAACCCTAGTGTTTCAGGCCATAGTCATGAATAATGAGGCCATTATGGAGATGTAACCCCATGGATCGGAAATGGCCTTTAAACCTTTAAATCCTTCTGCTGAAATTGTGTACTCCGCTGTTTTGTCAGGCTAGGTTTCCGTGCTTTACATTACAACAAGGAATCATGATGGACACTAAAAAGTGATAGATTGAATGCAGCATTGTTTACAGTTTTATGTCGCCTAAAGAATGATTTATTGGAAACTCTCTTCTGTGCTTCTATATTTGTTGTTTTCATGATGTTGTTATTTAGGCTGTTCAGTTTTTATAGATGTTTCCTCAGTATCAATCAGAGAGACTTTTTAAGGAAATTAACAAATTATTTAAAAAACTCTTTATCTGACTATTTATTTTATTTTATGTTATTTTTTTCCACGGAAAACAAAAGTAGATTTTTTAATGGAATCTTTTCTTTATGCCAAAAGTTCAGAGTGACCACGACTGTCAAGCTCCAAAGATGAAGAAAAAAAACACTCATACACTAAAAGCACCATAAAAATAGTCCACATGACTCATTCAGCAGCTTTGTGTGCAGAAGAACAACCCAATATTTATATCTAGTTCCACTGAATGTTGTAAATTGTTATTAAATGAGTGAGTAATGACATTTTTATGTGAATTCTTTAATCTTAAATTTTAGTTTAATATTAAGTGAAAATAAATAAAAATATAGCTGCAAGCAGCAATTAAGGGGCCAAGCACCACAGAATCAGAATGAGGAGCTAAAAATCAAGGCAGCAAGCATCAGACCAACTGCAGAAATGAGTAAAGACATTTGGAGAAGATTTTGAGCAAAATGGTAAAAAATACCCATAAAAACAATCACTTGTTATGTGACATAATTGCTTATTACTTTTGACCAATAGGTGACACTGACACCACATTGATCTGGTGTACTCAGTGTTGGGTAATAATCACACACATAAAGTTTGGTGTCAATGTTGAATCTTTCCAGAGATGCAGCCTCAGATGTAGTTTGGCATCAAATTCATTGATGAGGTATATGAAAATGGTTTCCATAAGTTTTTGCTAATTCTTTTTTTTTTTTTACAAAATGAGATTTAAGACAAATTGTAATTGACAAAGTGTATTTCTCAGACAAAATGCATATTTCTTTGTGAAATTACAAATTAAAATATCTTTATAACAAAACTAAATAGAAATTTTAAAACAAATCCTAAACCAAAAAAATAAATAAATGAATAATACAAATAAAAGAAATCTCTTCATATGAGTACATGAACAAGATGTTTATTTGCTCTTTTACAGGCTGAACTATCTGTAGCCGTTTAAAATTAGAGGTAACCACTGCATTTTAATCACGATCCCAACAAAGATGCTGCATACATGCAACATGAGCAGATTTTGATTTAAATTAGATTGTAAAATTTTTAACATTTGAAGCAAAAACAGAATGTTCTGACTTTAGCTTTGTGAAATTATGCTACATAAAACTTCATAACAGCAGATGGGCTGCATGAGAATGCAAATTCACAGCCTGACAGCAGGTGGCGCTTATGGAACAGCAGCAATACAGCACTTCCTTGGTTATGGCTGTAAACAAAGCAGCGCTGCACGCTTAAAAACACACCTTTAAATGCATTGTATGGAAGTAAGATGAAAATAAAATACCATCTAAACTTTTCTGAATACAGTCAGTTCCCCTCAACTATACATTCATATAAACCCCCGCCCCCAAATGTATCGCGATTCATTTAGCATCTCAACCGACTTGAATCATCACATATTTTGATCGATTTTCAACTGCTTCTGGGTGCATCGTTATATCCCTAGCCAATTATAGCAAAATCTATATTCTCAGCATGACCCAAAGAATCTATTACAGCTTTGGCACATTTCTCGAATCATCCTTAAAATTTGCAAAACAGTATGTTCATTTCTCGAAACAATTCGTACAAACAGCACAACATTTTGGATTACCTGCAAAAGCCTGTAACTTGCTCAGAATCCTTGGTTCATCTCTCAAAAGCAAGTATTTATGTCAATGAACATATCAGTGCCATCAGAATGACAAGTCCTTGTGTCATTGTTCTTGAACAAGATAGTCACAATGCTTAGCCATGTTGTCAATATAACAGAATATTTCAGATGTAAACTATGGCTATGGTTTTTATGACAGTGATTGAAACTGCTCAAGACTGCACTTTTTCTGTATGGCATATCAATTTTAACAGTACAAATGGACACATTACTGCAAAAGACTGGACAGGATTCAGTTTTGCTGTTGGTCTGTCAACAAATTACTGTAAAATGTCCTTGTGATAAATGAAAAAGACAAGACTATACATACATACACTATATATATATATATATATATATATATATATATATATTCATGTGTACGTGTGATATAGTGTGTATGTGTATAAGTTCATTTAGCCTACTATACTGTAAGTGTAAAAATGCACCTTTAGACCTGCATAAGCCATTGTAAGGTCATGATTGAGAACATAGTTCACATTCATGGCCCTTAATTCACCAGAAACATGCCTGCGCCCTTTGCCTTATCTACCTCTTCCTCTGTTTTGCCTCTCTACCCTTCTACCACACATCTTTACTCCTCTTCTTCTTCCCAGCTGTTGACCCTGTTTGTTTCCATGTTCTTCCATTATCAGAAATTGAAACTATTGTGTTGTGCTCTGTCTATATATGCTTTCCAGTTGAAGATTCATGACATGCATCTTTTAGCTGCTTTAGAGAACTGTTTGTGTCATTGGTTGATCTAATGCTTTACATTCCCCAGAATACATTAGTGAAATTCAGGATTCACCTGCAAAATTAATCGACTTACAAAAGTCTAATAGAAATGTATAGATAATACACTTGACACATTATGATAACTAGGTCAACCATTTTGCATTTAATAACTTATGCGAAGAACTAATGACTAGATGTTTTGCGGGGTAAGATTATTCAACAGAGAACCATATAATACATTTTTGAGCAACATGACATTAGCAATTGATAATGTAGGAAATAGCAGACAATTGTACATAATCAATTGCCTGAATGTACTAAAGCATTTGCAATTTGTTCAAAAGAATGAGAAACTGCTTTTATGATGTGCACAAGTGACTAGATGATGTGGAGGTTGAACAAGTAGTTTTGAGAATTTCAGTTCTGATCTGAGAAATGTGCCAAAGCGACTGAGAAAAACTGTAAGACCAGTAGGCAAATTTAATGAAAAGCATTTGTAAATTTCATTATAATTCTTGACCAAAAGGTGGCTCAGTCCCAAAATTATGATTACCTTCAGGGCATGGTGCCGATGACACTTACCAAGTTTTGTGATGATATGCGAATGCTTTCATAAAATATTGCATTTTATGACAAAATTCAAAATGGCCAATGGCCAAAATAGCCAATATGGGAAAATCAGGTATTGTTCGACATTCAATCTAAAGAGACCAGTTTTGTGATTGGCCAAACCGTTCAGAAGTTATAAGCAAAAAAAAAAAAAAAAAAAATCACATCTCCTGACCACTAGGTGGCACTATGCCAAAACTGAGCATGTATCCTCAGGTCATGCCAAATAATATATCCTCATGTCCATTTTGACATGCTCTTTGTCAGATTTGTTCACCAGTTATTCCAGAACCAACTTGAATCAAATTGAATTTCATGTTTTTGGGTTGGAATGGTCTGAAGATGATCTGGTTCAGTTCACTAGATGGTGGGCCAGAACATAGTCAAAGGATAATTTAAGAAATTACGTTAATTGATGAAAAATGCAACTAGAATTGCCTGTGACAGACTGTTACAGTGTCTTTTGTAACTGGTATTGAGCTGTTACTCCGTGTTAAATCCTGTAGTAGGACAGTCATTAACAAAAAGCCACATTTGTGTCGTGGTGTCCGGGTTTTACACTGGATAAATTAATAAAGCAGAGTAGTGACAAATAACCTGGCAAGTATCTTTATTCAAAATAACAAAAAAAAATAAAAAAAATAAAAGAGGACTTGAATAAGCCCATTAATGGCATGTTTGAGTCATGCTCATGACGAACTATGTTTTATTTCCATACTGTGAATAATAAATGAGTATCATTTTAATTTGCTTGTTACAAAATGGAGCCTAACTTATTGTAATAATTATTTGACATAACCTCCTTTTACTCAGAATTATATTTAGTACTCACTTACTAAACTCCATTTTTTTAATTGTTTGCGTGCTGGAGGTACGCTATTACGTTGTGTGCAGAGTGATGTTAACATTTAAGCCAGCTGCTGAGAGAAAATGGCACTATCAAAGAGTCTAAAGAGGAAAGTTGACAGCGAAAATAGGGCATACAAAGAAGAATAGAAAGACAACTATGCGTTCATCCTACCTAGTTTTGTGAATGCAAAGCCGCTGTGTCTTATCTGCAACGAAGTTGTCGCTGTTTGCAAAGAATATAATATTAGGGGCCGTTAACTTGTCGCATCTAAAAACGTGTGGAAGGCGCAGCCGCACCTCTCTCCTTTCCAAAGCGCTTGCGCTCCCGTGGCGTCTGTCGTTGCTATGCAACCATGAACTGCACTCTCCAGACAGATCTATTGCAGAACCATCCACTATCAAAATAATCTGGCTGCGGGTGTGGGCCAGATATTATTGCTGGCGGGCCAGTTTTGGCCCACGGGCCGCCTATTGCCGACCACTGGTCTAGGAGGAGTTAGAAAAAATCTTCATGAAGGAAAATGACATCAAAGGGTGCAATCAAATCATCTTGAGCCAAGAAATCAGAGGACATTTTGTTTCTTGCCCTTATGGTTCAGTTATTAAGTTACAGTAAGTTATTAGCATAAATGTGAGTGAAACTTGGGCAGTTGGTGGCGCTAGAGAGTTAGAGACTCCGGAATTGTTGTGGATAATGTTCAGACTGTCCTCTATCAGTGTGCCAAATTTCACAACTTTTTACCATACGTGTCTATGGGCTGCCATAGACTCGAGCAAAAGAAGAACTAACGGATACAATAGGTGCCTATACGCACCTTTGGTGCTTGGCCCCTAATTGATATTTATTATGACTAATTAAATATTTTCCTGTACTGTATAATGCTTTCAGCTATCAATACTTTCACTACAATTATTTTTTATCATGTTTAAATCCATTCCAAAGAATTTTTCAGATTTTTCCTCCAAAATCAATGCTGAAAACATGAAAAAATAGCCTGCAACAGCTTCACTGTTATGAAGTTCTAAATTGGCTTGCAGATCAAAAATAATTAAAGTAATAATCTAGACCACAGGTGACTGCAACCTAATCATTAAAGTTACTTTGATATGATTATAACATTTCCGTTATGCTCAGTGGGCCGCCAGTTCTGACTCCAATTATTATTTCCATTTTTTTATTAAAACTTTTCACGGTCATTGACATTCCAGGTGTAGGTAATTCAACAACAACAACAAAAAATGTATTTACATCTAAATTGATGTTGTTTTCGACATTTCACCTTCAAGAAATGCCATTGGTCTACATCACGTACCTCCTAGTAAACGGGGTCACCTAGAGTTTTAGAAATGTCTCTGGTGGAGGTTTTCAGTGGAGCCCAGCTTCTCATTATCTTTAAGGCTCCTCTCACTTCACTGCATTGCTCATTACCGCACACAGGAAGTAGAAGCTGACTTACTCTTAACTGTGTCTAAATGGTGCTTGCATTTTACTGTCTGAGGCAGAGGTGCAAAGCTGTGGTAAGATAATTAGCCACCTGTTTTTTGACACCATCTGGCACTTTTCTAGGGTTTTTAATCATTAAAGAGAACAGAGTTTATGGTCCATATGCACCTATATAAGTGGATGTGCAGAATACTGTGTAAAAATGCTTTATAAACATCATTTATGTGGAGATTGTTATTGTTTATTGTAAATGTTGTGGTGGAAATGGAATATTTTATCAGCACAAAATATTGGCATGGAAATTATCTTATTTAAAGAGAATATTTACACAAGTAGACAATGTGCCTCAATACCACATTATACATAATGTATTATAGTGTATACTGCAGTTTATTGCTTAAGTTATTTATTTTTTGGAGATGCCATATTAATTTTTAGTGCAAACATGAGCTTTTTGATGACCTGCAAATAAGTACTTTATCAATATTTTATTATGCGGCTCATAGATAAACTTGATTTTGATTGGTCAGTCAGAGCATTCAGTGTTAGGATATTAATATTCGCCATTGTCATTGGCAAGCACTTTTGCGGAGAACCGAAAAACGGTGCTACTTTCATGTCTTTCTTACTGTATTGCTGCATTCACGCCATGCCATAATTACTGTAATCACGAGATGACAACACATGACGTTCTACTCTAACATTAGAGAAAAAATAACATTATAAAATTCATACACTCTACGGTTGAGTACATAGTGCATAAGTACACAGTGTATATGTGCGTCATTTGGATCACAACCAGAATCTCGTAATTATGGTAATTCAAACATTACCGTAAACTCACGCTCTCATTTCATCTTGTGTCCTATCAGTTGTGGTGAAAATGACCTCAGAGCACTTAAAGGGGCTATGCAGAATTCAGAAACTCGTCATTAGTGACACCAGTGGCTGTTAAGTGAACTGCAGCCAGCAACTTACTGCTCGTGATGTGCACATATAACTTATAAAAGAGACTGAACGTGATTCCACTCCCTGATATACTCATGGCGAAGTTCCTTTCCATTCTTTGCTTAGAGGTAGTTGGAAATACCTTTGCAGCGATATACTGTTAACGAACATCCAGACACCGTCCACGTGACTGACAGCGACGTTTATGTGGATACTGTACTTCGGAATCACAGATTCTACGTCTTGGAAGGATGGAAGTATACCAAAATCCAAGTAAGTAACATGTCTGCCACTTTTGTTCTGACCAACTGAGGAAAAAAAAGCATTAGGCCTACAATAAATCACCCTGCCAATGGAGATTTAAATCTAAAGATCGTTTAGCTCATATCACATCAAACTATGCAAATTATTAGGGGCCAAGCACCGAAGGTGCTTAGGCACCTATTGTATCCGTTGGCGTTCTTTTTTATTAGGGGCCAAGCACCGAAGGTGCTTAGGCACCTATTGTATCCGTTGGCGTTCTTTTTTATTATTATTATTATTATTATTATTCTTCTTCCGCTTCCGCTCTGGAAGTCTATGGCAGCCCATAGAACCGCTTGTGGGAAAGTTGTGAAATTTGGCACACAGTTAGAGGACAGTCTGGCCTTTGTCCATAACAAATTTGGAGTCTCTAACTCAATCCCTCTAGTGCCACCAGCTGTCCAAAGTTGCAGTCATGTTTATGTTAATAACTTTTGAACCATAAGGGTTAGAAACAAAATTCTTTTTTCCTCTGATGCCTTGGCTCATGCCGAATCGATCGCACCCTATGACGTCATTTTCCGTCATGAAAATTTTTCTGCCATTTTGAATTTTCTGAAAAACCTACTTTTTCGAACTCCTCCTAGGCCGTTACTCCGAAAATCACGAAAATTGAATCAGATCATCTTCAGACCATGCTGACAAAAAGTTATGCAATTCAAGTTGATTTGTCAAATTGTTTTCGAAAAAGAAGCGAATGAATTTTACGTGGCGCTTGCAAAAATAGATATAATGCTGTATCTCCGCAACGCTTTATTGTATTCAGACCAAACTTGGTACATGTCATCACAAGCATGACCTGAGGCAACATGCAGCGTTTTGGCTCAGCGCCACCTACTGGTCCGGAGATATGAAAAATGGATATTTTTGCTTATAACTTCTGATGGGTTTGTCCAAAAATCATAAATATGATTTCGTTGGATTCGGGGCATCATGCCGAGTTGAATGCTATCCAATTTTCCCATATCAGCCATTTTCGCCGTCGGCCATGTTGAATTTTGTGCTAAAATGCTGTATTTCACGAACGCATTAGCGCATTGTTACGAAACTCGGTATGGGTCATCAGGACAATGCCCTGAAGGAGCCTGAGAAGTTTCGGACCAGCGCCACCTAGTGGAGAATTTGTTTTTTCATATGCTTATAACTTTTGATCTGGTTGGCTTATTTTCACAGGAGTCACATTCTTAGACTCCTGAATCCTTGCCGAGTCCAACGATACCAAACATGATGGATTTCAACTTACGGTTTGTGCGGCGTCGTGTTTTAGCGCTTAAAAAACAATTGCGAATATCTTTGAAACCGTTAGTCCGATCGAGACGAAACCACCATAGGAAACACGGAACCTAAGCTGGTTAACTATATGATAAAGCCCAAATGTCAAAATTTTGATAGGAAGTGGCAAAAAAATCAAAACAAAGTCGTCAAGGAGTCATTTTTTATGATCTCTTACATGTAAATGTCTATAACTCCAAAACGAAATGAGATATTTGCACCAAATTTGATACACACATGTATGGGGTCACCCTGAGGACACACAAAAAATTAGGTGGGATTGTGCCTCTTGGTGGCGCTATAATTGAACAAAACATGAAATTTCATTGATGTACCATTACGAAACTCAGGATGTGGCATCGGCATCATGCTCTGAAGGTACACAATAGGTTTTGAGACAGCGCCTCCTTGTGGTCAGATTTTATAACGATATATTTAAAAAATGCTAATAGCTTTATAAAAATGGGGCCTATTGTAATGAGATGGTCTTATTGATTTCATGTTGATAGACATAACCTTTTTTCCATACTGCAGCAACGAATCAGAGGCATGATGCCAAAATCACTGTTGAGTCTGTATCTCTGCAAGGCTTTGAAATATTGGCACCAAACTTTGCAAGTGTCATTGTCACCTCACTCTGACCACACCACATTAATTTGGTCACAGTGCCACCTATTGGTCGAAAGTGATGAACCAGTAAATCCTCATTTTTCAGCTCTTTTGCATAAAATGATCTTAATAGGTCTTTAATTGCTCACTGTTGCAGTTGGTCTGATGCTCCCAGCCGTGTTGGCTGGCTTATTGTGCCGTTTTTGTGCTTGGCCCCGTAATTGCTGCTTGCAGCTATATTTATTATTATTATTCTTCTTCTTCTTCCGCTCTTGAAGTCTATGGCAGCCCATAGAACCGCTTGCGGGAAAGTTGTGAAATTTGGCACACAGTTAGAGGACAGTCTGACCTTTGTCCATAGCAAATTTGGAGTCTCTAACTCAATCTCTCTAGTGCCACCAGCTGTCCAAAGTTGCACTCATGTTTATGTTAATAACTTTTGAACCGTATGGGTTAGAAACAAAATTCTTTTTTCCTCTGATGCCTTGGCTCATGACGAATCGATTGCACCCTATGACGTCATTTTCCGTCATGAAAATTTTTCCGCCATTTTGAATTTTCTGAAAAACCTACTTTTTCGAACTCCTCCTAGGCCGTTACTCCGATTTTCACGAAAATTGAACCAGATCATCTTCAGACCATGCTGACAAAAAGTTATGCAATTCCAGTCGATTTGTCAAACCGTTTTCGAAAAAGAAGCGAATGAATTTTACGTGGCGCTTGCGAAAATAGATATAATGCTGTATCTCCGCAACGCTTTATCGTATTCAGACCAAACTTGGTACATGTCATCACAAGCATGACCTGAGGCAACATGCAGCGTTTCGGCGCAGTGCCACCTACTGGTCCGGAGATACGAAAAATTGCTATTTTTGCTTATAACTTCTGATGGGTTTGTTCAAAAATCATAAATATGGTCTCGTTGGATTCGGGGCATCATGCTGAGTCGAATGCTATCCAATTTTCACATATCAGCCATTTTCACCGTCGGCCATGTTGAATTTTGTGCTAAAATGCTGTATTTTACGAACGCATTAGCGCATTGTTACGAAACTCGGTATGGGTCATCAGGACAATGCCCTGAAGGAGCCTGAGAAGTTTCGGACCAGCGCCACCTAGTGGAGAATTTGTTTATTCATATGCTTATAACTTTTGATCTGGTTGGCTTATTTTCACAGGAGTCACATTCTTAGACTTCTGAATCCTTGCCGAGTCCAACGATACCAAACATGATGGATTTCAACTTACGGTTTGTGCGGCATCGTGTTTTAGCGCTTAAAAAACAATTGCGAATATCTTTGAAACCGTTAGTCCGATCGAGACGAAACCACCATAGGAAACACGGAACCTAAGCTGGTTAACTATATGTTAATGCCCAAATGTCAAAATTTTGATAGGAAGTGGCAAAAAAATCAAAACAAAGTCGTCAAGGAGTCATTTTTTATGATCTCTTACATGTAAATGTCTATAACTCCAAAACGAAATGAGATATTTGCACCAAATTTGATACACACATGTATGGGGTCACCCTGAGGACACACAAAAAATTAGGTGGGATTGTGCCTCTTGGTGGCGCTATAATTGAACAAAACATGAAATTTCATTGATGTACCATTACGAAACTCAGGATGTGGCATCGGCATCATGCTCTGAAGGTACACAATAGGTTTTGAGACAGCGCCTCCTTGTGGTCAGATTTTATAACGATATATTTAAAAAATGCTAATAGCTTTATAAAAATGGGGCCTATTGTAATGAGATGGTCTTATTGATTTCATGTTGATAGACATAACCTTTTTTCCATACTGCAGCAACGAATCAGAGGCATGATGCCAAAATCACTGTTGAGTCTGTATCTCTGCAAGGCTTTGAAATATTGGCACCAAACTTTGCAAGTGTCATTGTCACCTCACTCTGACCACACCACATTAATTTGGTCACAGTGCCACCTATTGGTCGAAAGTGATGAACCAGTAAATCCTCATTTTTCAGCTCTTTTGCATAAAATGATCTTAATAGGTCTTTAATTGCTCACTGTTGCAGTTGGTCTGATGCTCCCAGCCGTGTTGGCTGGCTTATTGTGCCGTTTTTGTGCTTGGCCCCGTAATTGCTGCTTGCAGCTATATTTATTATTGTTATACTTTGTTCTCAAGTTGTTAATGTTAATAACATCAGCATTGCGTGACTATGTGTATTTAATGTGTATTAGCGTTACCTGTAGATTTCGATTTCTGTAGCCACTCCGCAGTCCGAAGTCTTTTGCTTTTGACTATGGGTGAATCTCCAGTTTTCCCTGATGATTGTCATTTGGATCTTTCTGGATTATATTCCGCCATCAAAATGATAAGTTTAATTGTTCCAGCTGCTGTGAGAAAAGGCTATAAATGATCTGCTACATGCTCGAATTTCCCACGCAAACCCACCAGTACCTATTTTATTATAAAACATTATTACAAGCTTACCGTTGTGAATCGAGCTAAGGTAAGGAGATAGTTTTGAACACCGGCTGGTTATGTACTTTTTTGATTTTTGATATTTTTTAACCAAAAAAAGTTACGGACTGCAGCTTTGTCTTACTAATAATGTAACAGAGTTGCTGTTTTCATTGTGTTGCGACGCCGATTGTTTTGTACGCCATGATGGACTTTTTTGTTTCATTTCCAATCAATTATTTATTTGGCGAGTAGCCATACAGTGGGGCAAAAAAGTATTTAGTCAGCCACCAATTGCGCAAGTTCTCCCACTTAAAAAGATGAGAGAGGCCTGTAATTTTCATCATAGGTACACTTCAACTATGAGAGACAGAATGGGGGAAAGAATCCAGGAAATTACATTGTAGGATTTTTAATGAATTAATTGGTAAATTCCTCTGTAAAATAAGTATTTGGTCACCTACAAAAAAGCAAGATTTCTGGCTCTCACAGACCTGTAACTTCTTCTTTAAGAGGCTCCTCTGTCCTCCGCTCGTTACCTGTATTAATGACACCTGTTTGAACTCGTTATCAGTATAAAAGACACCTGTCCACGACCTCAAACAGTCAGACTCCAAACTCCACTATGGCCAAGACCAAAGAGCTGTCAAAGGACACCAGAAACAAAATTGTAGACCTGCACCAGGCTGGGAAGACTGAATCTGCAATAGGTAAGCAGCTTGGTGTGAAGAAATCAACTGTGGGAGCAATTATTAGAAAATGGAAGACATACAAGACCACTGATAATCTCCCTCGATCTGGGGCTCCACGCAAGATCTCACCCCGTGGGGTCAAAATGATCACAAGAACAGTGAGCAAAAATCCTAGAACCACACGGGGGGACCTAGTGAATGACCTGAAGAGAGCTGGGACCAAAGTAACAAAGGCTACCATCAGTAACACACTATACCGCCAGGGACTCAAATCCTGCAGTGCCAGATGTGTCCCCCTGCTTAAACCAGTACATATCCGGGCCCGTCTGAAGTTTGCTAGAGAGCATTTGGATGATCCAGAAGAGGATTGGGAGAATGTCATATGGTCAGATGAAACCAAAATAGAACTTTTTGGTAAAAACTCAACTTGTTGTGTTTGGAGGAGAAAGAATGCCGAGTTGCATCCAAAGAACACTATACCTACTGTGAAGCATGGGGGTGAAAACATCATGCTTTGAGGCTGTTTTTCTGCAAAGGGACCAGGACGAATGATCCGTGTAAAGGAAAGAATGAATGGGGCCATGTATCATGAGATTTTGAGTGAAAACCTCCTTCCATCAGCAAGGGCATTGAAGATGAAACTTGGCTGGGTCTTTCAGCATGACAATGATCCCAAACACAACGCCCGGGCAACGAAGGAGTGGCTTTGTAAGAAGCATTTCAAGGTCCTGGAGTGGCCTAGCCAGTCTCCAGATATCAACCCCATAGAAAATCTTTGGATGGAGTTGAAAATCCGTGTTGCCCAGCGACAGCCCCAAAACAACACTGTTCCAGAGGAGATCTGCATGGAGGAATGGGCCAAACTACCAGCAACAGTGTGTAAAAACCAAAGGGTATATAACAAAGTATTGAGATGAACTTTTGTTATTGACCAAATACTTATTTTCCACCATAATAATTCTTTAAAAATCAGACATTTTGTCTCTCATAGTTGAAATGTACCTATGATGAAAATTACAGGCCTCTCTCATCTTTTTAAGTGGGAGAACTTGCACAATTGGTGGCTGACTAAATACTTTTTTGCCCCACTGTACATATAGGCTATAGCATTAAACAGTTTAAGTAAACAGTTTTGACAATTAGAATCACGTTAACCTTACATTAATTGGCAAACTAACTAAATCTGAATCACATTTCTCATCTGGTAGTACTGTTTTACATCATAATCCATGGTCTCCCCTTCAGTATAACAACCGCAAGGTTATCCTGACCCAGTACAAAAGGCACAGAACTCAAAGGGAAGGGTTCTGTGAGGTCAGATGAAACCATTTCCCAATCTTTTATTAAGGCACTTTTGGACATTTTTAACTGAAAATTGCTAGTTTGTAGGTTTGCTACATTAAGCAAAATCTGTGCCAAAATGTATATATATGTTGGAAGTAAGCACATTTGTATTTCTCATAAAGGGAGGACATTTGAAAATCTAACTAGCTTGCTAGAAACAGGCCTCATAAACTAATTTTCTAATATAACACATGGTCTATATAAAAGGAAGTAGCCTAATTTGTACATGCAGTGTATATTGTGAATAATTCGTTTGTTTGCATTAGTTCAAATGTTAAAACGCTCATGGAGCTAATCTAATAGACCACATGTTCCGATATTAATGATAATGAAACCACATGGTGAATCAGCTAATGATGTTTGCTGACAAGATAAGATATGTGAAGAGTCCTTATGATAGTCTTATATCATGTACAAAATGGTCCAGTCCATCCTGCTAAAACAAATCAATGATGAATATTTCTAATAATAATTCTGGCCCTTTGAAATTGGAAGCTAAACACATTTTGCCTCAATTTTGAACAATGCATTTATTGCTTTATCTTTTATAAAATCTTTTCAAAGGAAACGTGTGTTTGTCTGTGCACGCTTATGCTATTTGGTTTGATATTTCGTATCAAATGCAAAAACATTCATACATTCAACATACTTCTAGGGCCACTGTACAGATGTGGTGCTTTTTTTTACTGGCATCTGGACATTTTTTACAACACTTTATATATTGTTGAGAGTGTATGACTCTGGGATCAAGAACCATGAAAGACAAATGGAAGGAGACAGAGCAAGCAATTTAAAATTTCAAGGGCAGCAGAGAAGTTAAATTTAAGTTCTTTTGTCATTACCAATGCATGAAGCATGATGCAAGCAGGGTGCTTCCAGGATACATCGTCCATGTTTTACAACAGTGTCAAACTAATTGGCTCTAGAATATTGTCTGGCATTTGCAGGAAGGAGACACATTTTACGTTGCTTATTCAGCCTGGAATTGGACGGCGTTCAGGATGGGTGCCAGAAACTTCGCAGAGCGCCACGTTTGATAACCTTTACCTAGATGATGGTTCACCTTTTGTTAGAGCAGCTCGAACGTTCCTAAGCTATTTCCAATTTTAAAAGGGGCCAGAGAAAACAATCCAGGTTAGAAAAGGGGAAGAATACAGACGAGCTGGCTGGGATATGTGGCTGATATGACTTATCTGACAGCTGTGCAATGATGTATCGATCGAATGCTGTGATAAAGGTAGCTACGCTCAATATTTCAGTTCTCCGCAACCAGGCTGCACTGCAAGGTAAAAAATTGAGGCTATATTCAAATGTCAGCAAAATCATCCCAAGCTGTGACAGCAGGATTAAACACAATATACTTTATGGAAATTGGCTTCATTTTTTTTTGACATATAGGCCTACGCTGCGGTCCAGATCCTAGTGAGCTGTCTGTATGCTGCCTCATAAGATACCTCATTTTGGCCGAATTCCAAGACAGCGTCACATATATCGTTTATATGGACAGGGCAATCCCAGAACGCACTGCAATGAGCTCTGTGGAAAAAAAGTCACAAGATGAGTCACTATAAAACATATTGTCATTTTGTTCAATAGTTAGAAGTATGCACTGAAAATTTGGTGTAGAAACAATTTTCACTGTATTTTTTTTTTTTTTGTGAAATTGATTAGAACTATAAGAATGGACAAAAAAACACATTGAATTAAACATGAAATTTTGAATTAGAAAGACTGAAATAGTATTTTATTGTAAAACCTACTCAAGTATTCATTGTTTTATTCACAACTGTGAAAAATCTTTTTTTATAGTGTAGGTAAAGTTTAGTATAATTAACAACAGACTCTTTTAGACAACATTTGTATGTGCCTTGAATATTTATGGTGAATTCAATTCATATCAGAAAGATCGAATTTATGAGTTGAACACACATCAAATCAGTCGCGTAGCCAGACCTTCAGGCTGACGGCAGAAGGTCTGGACTCTATCGCAGCTTTCATTGGCCAAGGAGCGCCCAAGAGGACGTTTGAGTGACATGTAACGCGACCAATCGCAGTTCGTTTTGTTTCGCGTCATGTTTAGGGGCATGAAATTGTAAAGTCGATGTCCCTACAATAACAGATGGCGTGCATCTATAAATTATTCATTCAAGAACGCTGTGTAAGTTTACTGCAACAATGGAGCCACAAACTTCACATACTTTTAAAAATCCAGCGTTTAGTTGATCCTGGTAAGCGCTTATTGTCACAGTTGTAAACACAACGGCATTCTTCTTCCACAAAGGGGGTTTGTTGTCACGGCATTTGTTTCCAGGCAGACTGTTAAAGAACGCAACACACATGTCTCCCAGACATCCTGTACAACCTGAAGTGTTTCCAGTTAAAGGGTTAGTTCACCCAAAAATAAAACTTGTCATTAATTACTCACCCTCATGTCGTTCTACAGAACACAAATTAAAATATTTTTAATGAAATTCGAGAGGTAAATGACTAGTCCATAATCAGGTCTAAAAAGATACTAAAGACATCGTTAAAACAATCGACGTGTCTGCAGTGGTTCAACCTTAAAGCTACAATATGTACGATTTTTGCGGTAAAATATCCAAAAACCACTAGGCCAGTGTTATATATTTTGTTCAGTTGAGTACTTACTATATCCGAAATGTTTCCAACTATTTGTAAAAAATCACGATTTTAACCAAGGACACGGGACGCGTACGGGAGTCGCCTGTCAATGGGGTCATATCCGCGTTACCCTCAGTTTCCGGTTTTATTTTGTAGAAACCATGGAAACACCAAAGATGCTTTAATATATCACGTTTTATTAGACAAGGGAAAAACTATTTGGATACATTTATAGACAGAAAACGAATTGTTATATAGCTCAACACGTTTAGTCTTATTGTTTAAATATAGTGTCCTTGATTTTCCGAGAGTACCATGCTTTTACCGTGCCTCAGAAAAAAACACTATTTTGTCAAGTAGCTAATACAGCATTTTCTCCATCATACAATAAGTTTTAAAATTAATTGCATGCCATTTATCAACACAAGCCACTCAGCATTTATTATTATGATATTCTAAAATTGATCAAGCTTACTGCAGTGTGCAACAAGTGTTTCACAGCAGCCGCCGAGCGAACGCACAGACTAATGTTATAACATCATTTTCAACACACTCAAATATATCTAATATGATAAACAGCGCTGTGTTACCTCATATTCATGACCGGAAAAGCGGAAGTGGCGCCGGCGACTGTGGCATAATACAAGTTCCGCTGCTCGCGAGGCGTGTGTCGTTCGTCTCTCATTAGCAATCTCTCCAGCGACCTCGTTCAGCTCCAACATCACTCGGCCCTGCTCTGCTTCATACTACAGTAACGTTAATAATCTAATCCATGAACATGATTTCTGCTCGAGTCCCGTCCCGATTCTTTTCCACTGGCTGAGGTGAAGATGACATTTCCCAAGATTCCGCACTCAAAATCGGCGTCATCTGCTCACATGATCAGGTTTGGCCAATGCTGAGCCGGCATTCGGGTGTAAACACAGAAGCTTTCACTGTGCTTACTGCATCAACTCCATAAGGATAATGACAGGGAAGAAAAGAGTTTGTTGAATAAAGTCGTTGTTTTTGTTTTGTTTTTGAGCACAAAAAGTATACTCATCGCTTAATGGTATTAATTATGTTTTATATATATATACATATATATATACACTGTATATATATATATATATATATATATATATATATATTCTCATATATATATATATATATTCTTATATTTATATATTCTTATATATTCACACTGTATCATACATTCATTTCTGTATGAAAGTAACAAAAAAGGTGACAAATATCAAGCAGCGTTTTGTCCAATGTCACCTGTTCCCCTTTCATTACCGCTTAGCGTATCGTAGCCACGCTGTGATGAGAGCGTTTGCATTTGCCCCATGCCGTGACCACAAATCTGCCAGAGAATGTTCTGGTGAGCCGAGCTTGTCGAAGAATAATGCGCAAGCTGCGAGGGGGAGGAAGGAACGAGTCCGAATGAATTACCTGAGCCCTCAAAGAAGGAGTTGGGGGGAAAAAGCCTCTGACTTCATCAATCAATCACAATCAACTAATTGCAGGGCTGGCACATTCAAATCATAGCGCAGCTGGAGGTTAATGAAAATTGCACCTTGCTGTGACATAACATCTGATCTTGTTAAATAAGAGCGTGGAGCACGAGTGGGGGAGAGGATAGAAGAAAATCCTAACTCTGTCAAAGAGGGATCAGACATCTTCTACAATAACGCCTTCTGAGTTTAATCAGCCTGACAAACCTTTTCAATTCTGCCAGTCGCAAGTCGCTGAAGTCTAGCGGAAGGAAGGGAGCTGCTGACCTTGGAAAAGCTGCATGTGCGGCTGTACGTACGTGCGCTCAGCGTTGAGCCGTTTGAGGTTCGACTTGCAAGGATTTCAGCTGGAACAGAGGGGAAGGGTTGTGTGTATTGTCGAAGCCGGATTTCCCCAGGGAGGCAAAATATCTGGAGGCGTACATGGTACATACTGCACACTCAATGCAGCGAGACAGCTCGAGAAGAATGGAGGCAGGATGAGCTGAAAAGATGTTGTCAAGAGGAAGAATGTGGCATAGAGTAAATGAATGGCTTGTGGCTCATTTGGTCGTACTTCTATTGCAAGTGCTTTAACTAAACCGATCCCTTTTGAACATTTTCATCCATCACATTTGTTTGGTCTAGCTTCCATATATTGACATATAGTGTTTGGGATTGACAGCCATATTTGGCCGTTTCTTCAACTATGGGCATTTTTGGCTCTGTGGACTTTTAGAGAATATTTTCAGATTTCCTGTATAGGTTTATCAAAGTATATCTTAATTTTAAGTGGCGGATTGATATTTACCTTCATTTTTCTTGACATTTCATCACACGTTATAAGTAATTTTGCATCTTAAGCATGCTCTTCACTTGTCTTTTTGATAAACAAGCACTTTTGGAAAAAAACATACTTAAAGTTGAAGAAACACCCTTATTGACTCTTGAATAGTTCTGTTTATACAACAGATTAGAGAAATAGATTGTATACCGTGTATAAATCTGAAACCGAAATCAATCCCTTTTTCTTTTATCACAAATAGCTATGAATAATGCAACACAGGTTAATTGGAACAATCTACATGTGGCGACATTTCTGCAAAACAATATTACGTTGATTTTTGCACGTTTTGCAGCACTTTTCAATTTCAAGTGAAATGTCCAGTGAGTGGAACTAAAAAAAGTGTATAAACGTAAATGTAGCAATGATATATTACGTTATTTGTTGTGTATTTTGGCAGTTTGGAAATTAAATATCTGGTGAGTGGCACTAATAGATTTTAAAATAACGTAGCTAGCACATACACTAAACCCTACCCTAATCCTAACCGATAGTGTTAACAAAAGCAGACATGACATTTCTAAAGCTAACATTCTATTTTAGCTTGCTTCAACAAGGCTTTGACATTACAAGTTTCCACATCAAGTGCAGTGATGAGCTACCAAGCAAATTTACTATGTCAGAAGCGATACATATTGGTTATGTAAATGTCAAAATGTGTTTGTTTACAAGTCATGTGCTATGGTAAAAATGTTTTGAGGTCATAACATGCACGGACTGTGTGAAAGTAAGTCTTTATGAATTGATAATTTGCCGCTCTAACCATAATTTGTGTGAAAAGGAATAAAAGATGTTGTTACCACTGCTAGTGGTCATTTCAACTGGAAACTGCTGTAAATTGTATAGGTACATTTTTGGAGTTTAGCAAAAATGTAGGTAGAGATGCGTTTTTCTAACGAGCCTGTATTAGAATAATAGCTGCTTTTTTAAGCACTTTAGCTGCTGTGTTAGCCACATTGAGGGAGCCTGGCATATCCATTAGAAATGCCATTTTATGACTCCCTGAATCCAACATAAAATAAATGCACTACAGGTTGTTATAATGTCAATAATTAACCATTTCTGAGGATTTCCCAGGAAACTTTATTGTATAAATGAGCTTTGTAAACTGACCATTATTTAATGCCCCAATTACGGATGGTTAATACATTTTCGGGATAGTCGGCATGGGCTATGACGGTATTTACGATGCCATTAAGTGCCTCTGTAATTCCATCATTAAACTGTTCATTATGTAAAGACTGTGGTTTAATCTCTTAGGGGGCTCCAATCACCACTGAGCTCTATTAAACCCTGCCGCCCAGTGATTGCCACGGACCAGGCCTTAGTCGATGATAGGCTCCAAATTTCCCAGCACAATGCCATCATCACTAACTCCACAAAGGGAACAAGATTGCAAAATGTTGCGTAGGTCATATCAAGTGCACGGCTGAAATTAGAAGCTGTTTGCGAGTACAAAGTTCATGCAATTTAATTCAGTATTCTCCATGCCTTGGGTTGCTCAAGCCTTTGTCGCAAGAATTTTGTACTTCATACAGCTGTATGCTTGTGCTGAGATTTCTGTCACAAGGGAATCTTTGTACTTTTGTTTTGAATCTGAGCCATAAAGCACAAAGATTTGTGTGAGAGAGACATGTGATATTTCAAATGCAGCATTTGTTTTCTCCATGCCGTTTGAACAAAGTGGAAGCTTTGTTCCACAAGAGTATCCTAAGATGACTTCTGGCCATATTCGAACACAGAGTCAGAATATTTTAAGTCTGGTAATGTAAAGCCAAAGCTCATTTTATTGCAATTTGTTAGGTACCATGTACAAATAAATAATGTAGGTATGCTTAAATTGCTTAAAAACAATACAAATGGCATTGTTCATTGCTTTTGGTTTACTGCAGAATTTAGTTTCCTGTCAGGATCCGGAAACATCTGTCCTGTCTTTGTTTTTACATTTCTTGTTTTTCTGGTATTTTGTGTTTTCACTCTCTGTCTACTCCATCTGTCTGGTTGGTCGTGTTTCATTCTTTTTAGTCTATTTGGATTTATTCTGTGCTCTATTTGGATTTATTTATGTATTAGTTTTGTATGCTGTATATCTTTAGCCAATGATTCCTGAGCTTTTTGTTCCCTTGTTTTGAAGCAATGTTGTTTTGACTTGATCAAGTCGTAATATTGACCTATTTCATAAATACAGTAGGAGCTTCATGGGTTCACTGAAGTGGTGAATGCAATCCCAGAGACAGCCCTTTTTTTTAGAAATAGCATTTAAAGAATAAAGTTTTAGTGGAAAATATTTGTAATTCTCCCTTTGATCTTCACTAATCATAGTTTTGTTTAAAATACTATACATCACATCAGGTCTGGTGGTCGCATACATTCTAGCCAGCAAAGTTCAAATATTTTAACGCAACCAAAGTAAACTACTGAAGACTAATCTTATACAAAAAAAAAAAAAAAAAACTTTATTTTAGCATTTACTCTCCCTTTCAAGAGCTATGGGCAAAGCATGCTGGGAAATAAAATAAAAAATCCCAGCCCAGTTTAAACTTAAGTTAGTCTAAATTAAAAGAAATTAGTTTATACAACTCAAAACAATGAAACTGTTCAGTTTACTTGAAATATATCCAGTGTTGAAAATGTCAGTGCTGTAAACTCAAAAGAAAAAGAAAGATCTAAATACTCATAACAGTTAATTTAAATGAACTAATTTGTTTAATTTAAGTTTGTCCTACTCAAACCAATTAAGTATTTTGAGCATTAGGGTTTACAGTGTACAGCAACAGTTGATGTCCGCATTGTTGAGCGCTTCAGTGAGGGGGTAATAAAACGCACACAACTCTAGTTTAAATGAGTACAAATATTTTATTGCTCTCAACTTCTGAAGAGAAATAGCAAAGGCACTTGACAGGAATGAAACTTTCCAGTGCGCATGTGTCAAACATTTATGTTCGCGAATGCTATCAAATGAAGTATTGTATACTTTGAAAGGCTATGTGTTCAGCTTTATGCATAAGCTAGTGTTTGCATCAAAACTTAAGTAACCTTTGGGCATTAGAAAGAGTTTGTATTATCAGGCTTTATACAGCTGTATGCTTGTGCTGAAGTTTTTGTCACAAGGGAATCTTTTGCTGAACACTATTCTGAATCTGAGCCAGAAAGTGGTTTGTGAGATTTCAAACGCAGCCTTTGTTTTCCACAGGCCTTTTGAAGAACGTAGCAAGTGGGTAAGAAAAAATATAAGCCAAGGCAAAAAAGCAAATGCCATCGCTATCTAAGTAAGATTAGGAATTTGACGCTCAGGGTAAAGACATCTCCGTAAATTTCATCTCTTTTTGTTATCTGTGCTTCTGCTTGTTTTGGGCTGTCCGTCACTCAGATATGAGACAGCTGTCAAAGGATGAAGATACTGACACTTTTTTTCTGAGTATTGGCAGCAGATTCAGGCGACATGCTGCTCCCCAGAGCCTCCAGACTGTCAGGTTTCTTTCTCTTTGGTTTTCAATCCTTAGTTCCTTTTCTGCTGCTTTTATATCTGTATCCTGCTGCCATCCTTTCACTTTAGCCTTGGTTGGAGTCCGGCAGATAATGTACTGCTTCAAAATTTGGAGAGTGTCAGTATGTGAGGGTGTTTGCAAGGTTTGCAGATCTCCAGCGCATGATGTACTGAGATTGAGCGCTATGGCTGCAGTAATTTGTTTACTTCAGAAATGGAGGCCCAAAACTGTGGAATAAGCACAATAGATCTATAGATGTTAAAAATAGGTTTTCAAGTCATGGATAGTGCATACTACCCACTTTAATTTGTTCAAGGTGATAAAGAGTTCATTAGTGCCTGCCCACTTTTTCAGCGCAGAAGTATTTTTTTCCATTTATTTCTCCCATAGGGATTTCAAAAAAGTCCTGGTTAAAAGCAAACCAGCTATGAGGAGAATCACAACATTACAAAGTTTGATTTGAAGCAAAAATGTATTTGAAAATCTGATAAAAATACAAATGTTCAAGCACTTAATGGCCTTAATGATAGAAAAAAACCAAAATCCCATGAAGTATTCACCACAAATTGCACTGTTAAATGATAATGATGATAAAATGATAATTTTAAAAATGAGTTGATATAATGCAGACTGATACCATCATTTAACAACCACGTAGCTCATGGGGCTGACTTTATTTATAAGTTATTGTTAAAAATCAATTTCCCTGTGGAGAAAAAGATTTTTTTTACTTCCAGAACCTGACTGTTGCGTATTTTTGAGACGCAGAAGATGCTTAAATTTATAGCGTATAGTTATAGAGAGGAGTTACTATAGAAGTAACTGTGCACAGTCTTGTATAGGAGCTTGTTTGTAAAAAGAAAAACTAACCCAAGCTAGATTGACTAAAACTAACTAGCATAAACCAGTGTAGGCCAACATGGAAACTCATGCTAAACTTGTTTTATGGATCTGTACATTTCTTTATTTTGAGTGTAATATCTTTTTCGGACTCTTAGATTTCACATCTCACAGAGCTCTTGTCAAAACAAACCTATGCCTCCTATGCTAAGCTAACTCGCTAAAGTTAACAGATTGCACGTGCATGGTGTAATTGAAGGTGAAATGCATCAAATCACGTTCTTTCAGCCATAAATGCTAAACGTCTCCTGTAACTCGACCGATAAGACATTGCCAATGTCATGGGATCTGTTCATTCCCAGAGAACAAACATACTGATAATATCTATACCTTGAGCACTCTGTAGTCTGGAAAACAGCATCTGCCACATGCATAAATGTATTGTAAACATACTTTTCAACTTATTTCTCTGTCAACAGCTACTAATGTCAAACACGGGATTTGATTGTATAGTTGAAGCGTTTGTTGATTTTTTTGCTTATTCTGTTTCTGTAGTGGAACCTGAGCTGAAATGGTCTTGTTTGCTGCCCTGTCTCGTCATGTTTAGCTTGTTTAGCATTAGGCCATATCTCTACTGCAAACTGAATAAGACAGCTTGGTTATGAGGACCTGGCCAGTTCTTTTTAGCAAAGCTGTAATGCTTACCTAAAGAAGATATGCATGTGTATTGTAAATAGGCTTTTTACTGATTTTATTTCTTTCCATTTTTATTAATTATTGATGGAGAAATGGTAGTTGTGTCCCAAATGATGCACTAAACAGTATGCCTTTATACTATGCACTGTATACTCAACTATCTAGTGTATAAATGTTATAAGGTTATCTTGTCATCCAGAATCGGATGCAGCATTGCAAAATTGGAAGAACCTAGTGTTGTTTTGGTATTATTTATATAATATTATGGTATTAATATTTTGTATTAGCTTTTATTTTTATATTTAACATTTTCATTTTAGTTTAAGTTTTAGTCAGTTTATTATGTGGTTATGTCTTATTAGTTTTTTATATTTCTAGTTAGCTTCTCTTTTTTTAAGTTTTAGTTTTACTACTTAAAGTTCAACTTATTTCACTTAGTTGCCAAGGTGTCACAGTCCATGATGGTTGAAAAAGGGCACAACAACGGGGAATCCAGGGAACAGTCTTTAATGACAGGACTCAGGAGTACAAGGGAAACCAACCATGAACACAATGTAAAACGCAGACGAGAACCGACAAAGACTGAGGGAGAACACAGGGAATATATACAGGGCAAACAGAGGGGCAAATGAGGCTAATTAACAAGACACAGCTGGGACCAAGGAACTAAATCAGGGTAGCCAAGGGAACAAACTAGTGGCGGGAAAACTGAGAACAAGGAACGTGACAGAGGAAAACAAACACAGAACCCTGACATTACTCCCCCCTCCCGGGAGGTGCGACCTCGAGCCTCAAAAGAGTCCAACCGGGGAGGCGGGGTGGGCACCCTAGAATGCCTCCAGGGTGGCCCTGGCCATACAGGCATCCAGGGCGGAGCTGGCCACTCCGGACGCCATGGCAAATCAGGCAGTTCATGGGACCATGGCATCGCAGGTAACTCAGGGACCATGCCGGTGCGGGCAGCTCAGGGGGCCATGGTGGATCAGGCTCTTCGGGAAGCCATGGCGGATCAGGCCCTTCGGAAAGCCATGGCGGATCGGGCTCCGTGGCCTTAACCTTTGGCCCGGCCATGCTGATCTGAGCTATATAACCTGATCGGTCGCCTCTGGACTCGGGACGAAGGAGGGAGTCGTCGCTGGACTCTGGTAAGGGACAGGAACCATCACTGGACTGAGGTCAGGGACTGGATCCTGGGTGAGGAAGACATACAGAGCCGTGGCGGCAGCCATCTTGACCGAGGGCTCAGGCATGGCAGCGGCCATCTCTGGAGTGGCGGCCATCTTGCGACGAGGCTCTGGAGTGGCAGCCATCTTGCGACAAGGCTTTGGCATGGCGGACATCTTGCAACGAGGCTCAGGAATGGCCGCCATCTTGCGACGAGGTTCGGGAACGGCGGCCATCTTGCGACAAGGCTCTGGAATGGCGGCCATTTTGCGACGAGGCTCAGGGATGGTGGCCATCTTGATCACTGGACGATAGTCAGGGTCTGGAGCCTTCACTGGATGGTAGTCAGGGGCTGGAGCCTTCACTGGGCTCCAAGACAACCCCTCATATTCCACCAGCAATCCTAGGGGCACAGGCAAGGCGGTCATGACGGGACAAAATTTAGGAAAATCTTTCATGGAAACAGGCTCAGGAAGTCCACTCATGGAAACAGGCGCAGGAAATTCTCTATCAGGATCGGACTCAGGAAATACTCTCTCAGAAACGGATTCATAGACTTACTTAAAGTTCAACT
Source organism: Hypophthalmichthys molitrix (assembly GCA_037950675.1). NCBI lineage: Eukaryota > Metazoa > Chordata > Actinopteri > Cypriniformes > Xenocyprididae > Hypophthalmichthys > Hypophthalmichthys molitrix. The sequence continues at coordinate 8,663,526 of CM075501.1, read as the reverse complement.
TATTTCACTTAGTTGCCAAGGTGTCACAGTCCATGATAGTTGAAAAAGGGCACAACAACGGGGAATCCAGGGAACAGTCTTTAATGACAGAAATCAGGAGTACAAGGGAAACCAACCATGAACACAACGTAAAACACAGACAAGAACCGACAAAGACTGAAGGAGAACACAGGGAATATATACAGGGCAAACAGAGGGGCAAATGAGGCTAATTAACAAGACACAGCTGGGACCAAGGAACTAAATCAGGGTAGCCAAGGGAACAAACTAGTGGTGGGAAAACTGAGAACAAGGAACATGTGAAACAGGAAAACAAACACAGAACCCTGACGCAAAGCAACATTTCTATTTTTCATTTGAGTTGAAGTTTTTCATCGAAAAAATATATTTTATTTCATTTCAGCTTTTTTTTAAAGTCTCAGTGAACCAAAGGTTGCAACTGACTTTACTTCAGTGTTGTGACGTATTTCCAAGTGAAACGGAATATTGGAAAACGAGCAGGTTTTTATTTTAGCGCACTTCCTCTCCATGCCTCGCTCACTGATGGTTGGAGGGGAGTGGTTAAGGATATTCAACACAAGCCTTCAAACAGATGTTATCAGTGAAGGAACGCCATTCCAGAGCGGAAGCAAATTTTCAGATTTACATTAAAGATTACCAATACAAACAAATTTTTGTTCACCACAAGACTAGTAATGTGCGCTAACAAAGTAAATATGGTCTATTTTGATTTCATGATGGCTTTAAATACCGAAAGTGATTTTAATAGTTTCAGTTTTAGTTAACAACAATAACACTGATTTGTCTAAATAAAAAGGTCATCTAACATTTATGCATGATACTATCAGTTCAATGTCATTTATCATCCAATATTAGACATTTTTTTTATTATTATTCATTGAAATCAGTTGATATTGATATATTTAATTGTTCATGCCCTCCCATCAAACGCTTAAAGTTATTATTAAAATAAAAAGTTGTATCTGTTAATATTATTTAATGGACCTGAGCTGACATGAAATAACAATGAACAGTTATATATTTATTAAAGGGATAGTTCACCCAAAAGTGAAAATGATCCCATGATTTACTCACCCTCAAGCCATCCTAGGTGTATATGACTATCTTCTTTCAGACGAACACAATCGGAGATATATTTAAAAATATCCTTGCTCCTCCAAGCTTTATAATGGTTGTGAATGGGGGGCCACATTTTGAAGTCAAAAAGATGTATACATCCATAAGTTAATCCATATGGCTCCAGTGGGTTAATAAAGGCCTTCTGAAGTGAAGCGATGGGTTTTTTGTTTTGAAAAATATCCATATTTAAAACTTTATTAACTATGATAAATAACTTCCGACAGACGGACATATGCCTCGATTTGCGGCGGAAGAGCAACCCCTGACCCAATGCAATGACAAACGCAGAAGCTCAGAGGATAGAGCAAAACAAAACACTGGTCATGAATTAAAAGTCTAAAACTAATTAATGAAGATTAATGAATTCTGTAACAAATGTATTGCTCATTGTTAGTTAATGCATTAGTTAATGCATTAACTAATGGGACCTTATTGTAAAGTTTTACCACATAATCTTTAGCAAAAGTCAAAATCAGTATTCATACGTACATTATAGTGCAATGGGCAAATTCACTTGTAGCATTTAAAACAATTGATTTAAGTTTTTAATGTTTTATTTTTAGTTTATATAAACAGTATAGAATGTTTAATGTAATATTGGCTATTTATCGGTTCTCTGTTATTGTGCATCCCTATAATAAAATATATGCACACCGACAAACAGGTGTTTTGCTGTTGTGATTTATGTTTTGAAAGAAAGGTCTTATTTTCAATGCATTCATGATTCTCATTCAGTATTACTTCTTATCTGCCTTACAGTCATTGTTACATATGAGAGCAACTGATGCCGCTGCCAATATTGTCCTGAATTTTTTTGTTGCGTTTGTTTGCTCCGATAACAGCTCTCCAATTTTCCCACCGAGATGTGCTTATCGTAGCCAGGTTGTTTGCAGATGAGGTAAAGCAGAGAGAGAGATCAAATATTGTGCTAGGATCTCCAGCGGCCACATCCACTAATTACTAAACGTCTTACCAGGGCTGTGTTGAAACACGCTAACAAACAGATTACGAAACGGCGAGCCGAACAGATGAAAGTTTCTAATCCCCATTATATCACAATTACATTTGGTGAAAGTAAAAAACCTAGAGAGAATTCAGGTCTGCGGAATGGCCGCATTTCCTCGCTGTACTGGAATTAGATAACATCGGCAAAGCTTTCCATTAGGGCCGTGTGGACTGCAAAGCAAAAGATAGTGCGCAATGGCGCCAGTTGAGGAAAAACCAAAGCCAGCCTTTCCGGAGGCAAGCAATAAGCGATTGGAAGAGGATTGGAAAGAGCAAGGGAGCTCATCCAAAGGAGGCAGTGCAATTTGCGATTCTCAAGAACCCTCTCTAAATTGAACCTCATCTCCGACTGCAAATGTCAAATTATAGCGATATCCTCTCATCTGCACAGCTTCTTTTTCATGTCCAAGTATAGCGTGCGGCCCCTCGCGCTCCCTCGCTCCTTGTTTCCCTCTCCTTGTCAAGAGCAGCCTTTTTTGGGTCTTTGTTCTTTCTGGTTCAAAAACCTCAGCCCCACTGAGCATCAGCAGGGATTGCTCCCAGCAAAAACAAACTTTTTTAGAAGAAAAAAAAAATCTCCTTTGTCCTGAGAGACATGCCCACATGCATTCTGACTAAAATCCACAACATGTTGCAGCAAGTAAACAAGCATGCATGCTTTTGATTGGAGACACTCAGATGAATTTATGAAAGCGGATGAAAAATAAAAAGTAACGAAGTCATGCTGAACTACTTGAATAAAAAAAAAAAAAATTGACAGGAAGCTTAATAAAACTGAAAACTTAAAACGTGGTTAAAAATCACATCGTGAAATAAATGTTTTTCTCCAAAACACGTTGGCCCCAACTATTGGCACCCTTTTATTCAATACTTTTTGCAACCTCCTCTTGCAGAGATAACAGATCTGAGTCTTCACCTATAATGCCTGATTAGTTTGGAGAACATCTGACAAGAGATCAGAGACCATTTCTCCATACAGAATCTCTCCAGATCCTTCAGATTCCCAGCTCTATGTTGGTGCTTCTTCTCTTCAGTTCACCCCACTCATTTTCTTTATGGTTCAGGTCAGAGGACTGGGATGGTCATGGCAGAAGCTTCATTTTGTGCTCAGAGACACAATTTTGTGTTGGTTTTGATGTTTGTTTTGGATCATTGTCCTGATGGAAGATCCAACCAAGACCCATTATTGGATTTCTTGCAGAAGCAGTCAGGTTTTGATTTTTTTTATCTGTTGGTATTTGATAGAATACATGATACCATGTATCTGAACAAGATGTCCAGGACCTCCAGCAGAAAAATAGGCCCACACATTTAAAGATCCAGCAGTATATTTAACCGTGGGCATGGGGTACTTTCTATCCATGTGTGCACTAAACCCATCTGGTGGGTTTGCTGCCAAAAAGCTCTTTTTTTAGTTTCATCTGATGATAGAAGCCGGTCCCGTTTTAAGTTCCAGTCTTGTCTGACAACTGAATATGCTGGAGATTGTTTCTGGATAAGAGTAGAGGATTTTTCTTGAAACCCTCCCGAACAACTTGTGGTGATGTTTGATCATTTTTTTTAGGCTTTCTGAGACTCAAGACTCAACTAATCTGCAATTCTCCAGCTGTGATCCTTGGAGAGTCTTTGGCCACTCAAACTTTCCTCCTCACAGTGCATTAGGATGACTTAGACACACGTCCTCTTCCGGGCAGATTTGTAACATCTTTAGTTGATTGGAAGTTCTTAATTATTGCCCTGATAGTGGAAATGGGGATTTTCAATGCTTTAGCTATTTTCTTACAGCCACTTTCTATTTTGTGAAGCTCAACAGTCTTTTGCTGCACATCAGAACTATATTCTTTGGTTATGCTCATTGTGATGAATGATGAATTTGGCCTTTGTGTTTCCTCATGTTTATACTCCTGTGGAACAGGAAGTCATGGCTGGACAATTTCATGTTCATGATCACCCTGGTGTGCTAAAAAGAAATGCAAATATTAATGGGAATATACTTCAGAGATATTTTACTCATAAAACATTGTAGGGGTGCCAATAATTGTGGCCAACATTTTTTGGAAAAAAACATTTATGTGATTTTCCCCCCACTTTCAATTCTTTTCCTTCAATGAAAGGTTAGATTTTTGCTAATTTTATGAATTAAAGATCAAAAGGATAAACAATGCAGATTTATTTTTACAGTCATCTTTGATCATATTTACCAAGGTACCATATTTACTGTATATATGTTGTTTTAATGAGAAAAATATGTTGTTTTAACAACATGTTTTTACGACATATCTCGTTATTACGAGAAAATATGTTGTTAAAACAATAATGCATATATAACACAATAAAGCATAAAGGGGCAATTTATTAAAAATACAACTGATCATTGTTAGTTCATGTTAGCTCAGGTCCATCAAATAATATTACCATATACAACTTTTTATTTGAATTATATATTAGTAAATGTTGTAATTAAGGTGTATTTAACATGTTATTAACATGTAATTAACTAAGATTAATAAAGTTTTTTTTAGATCATATCTAATGTAGTTAACTAACACTTACAAATTAGTTTAAAATCATTCACTAAATATGTAATATTTGTATTTGTTTATGTACTATTATACCATTTTTAACACAAAATTAAATTAATGACTCAAAGATATTACCTTTTTGAATTTTTTCCCCAAATATCATGAATTATTGATTCATAAGTATCATTGATTTGTGGATTTCACATGCACATGATATTTTACAAGCATTTTATAACCTTAATTTGTTATAAAAAGGTAAAATCATGTCATGTGATATTAAACATATGAAATTTATGTTTGCATCTATAAATTATATCATTTCCTGTTTTATGTTTTTTTTTTCTGCACCATATGACTGATTTGCCAAACAAATGTTATTCAAATGTTTATAATATTTTAACTAAACTGTTTTAAGATTATGATTAAGAATATGCCAATAAATTACTCAAATGTTTTTCTTTTAAGGAATTTCATTCTTTTAATTAGTCTTTTTTTTTCTTTATTGATTATATGATGACAGTTGTACCACCTCAATATTTTTGACTAATATAAAAATATAGAATTTTTATACAGAAAAAAATAGTCAAATTATTGCATGTATAATTTGCATTGTAAATGTATGTTTGAATAAATTAATATATTTTAAAATCTAGTCACAATCTGGAGCACAAGTATAAAACATCAGTTTGGCTCATAAATATTTGTTATGTGGAATAATGTAATTAATAAGGTTTAGTGATTTACCAAAGAGTGTTTGTTGCCCATTCTGAGTCTTCTGTTTTGTCTTAAAGTTGTCACTTTATTGTAATTGTATAATGGTTGCTCAGTTCTCAGCCTGAATTTGAACCCATAAAACCCTCCAGGCTTCAACCTACAGGTGGTGTGTAGGAATATTTTTACGGCACTTGTAATCTTTTACATTGTGTGACAGGCAAACTTCTGAAAAACCCTCTCCTGAACCGCGGACGTATGTGTCCTACAAAACCAAATCTCCTCGGCCACGATAAGCACAGCCTGTGGAGTTTGGTACTGTGCACACAACTGTGTCCAAACCTATTACCACTGAGCTCCACATCCTCTCTCCCCAGAAGGCACGATCTAACTGAGTGTTTTTCTAATAGAGACAAGCTGTCCTGATACTCCAGCTATCCTATTTTGAGTTGTTATGGATGACAATCCTCTCAAATGCAAAATCAAGTTTACAAACTTCTTTAAGTTTCCAGAAACTACAAGATGGTAAGACTTTGTTTGTGTGTAGTTCAGTCATGAAACTCTAGAGGGAGCAGGCTAATATCACTGACATCATTACTGCATGGCACAAGCTGATTGGCCTCTGCTGATCCTGCAGCCAATGAGATTGCTTGCTGGTTCAGTCTGGTTCAGTGTTTGCTGTAAGCTAGTCCTGCAGTGTGCTGGACTGAAACCCTCCACCTCCCCAGCTCCACCTGCCTAGATCTGCTACAGGATTTATGTATGTCTATTTATGCAGCAGCAGCATCTCTTACATGCTCACAGCAGCGTGTCTCTGTATTAGCAGTAACAAGTCCATACTTGCTCTGTAGCAGCAACAGCAGCAGTGAAATAGATCTAGTCCACCATGACCAAATACATTAACGTTGCCATATTCAATAACACAATAAAACTATTCTGAGAGTTATCATTTCTACCTGTCAAAAGTTTGAAATAATTATGATATTTTGAGTCTTGGTGAGTCTTTTTATTCTCACCAAGGCTGCGGTTATTTGATCAAAAAATACAGTAAAAACTTTTTTACTTTTTTTTTTTTGTCAAAGCTGAATTTTCAGCATCATTACTTCAATGTCACATGATCTTTCAGAAATCATTCTAATATGCTGCTTTGCTGCTTATTAATATCAATGTTAAAAACAGTTGTGCTGATTAATTTTTTTGTGGAAACTGTAATTCTTTTTTCTGGAATTTTTTAATAGAAAGGTCTTTTGTAACATTATAAATGTCTTTACTGTTACATTTGATCAATTTAATGTGTCCTTGCTGAATAAAAGTATCCATAAAAAAAAAAAAAAAAAAAAAAAAAAAGTACTTACCTCAAACTTTTGAATGGTAGTGTATCACGGTTTCCACAAAAATATTAAGCAGCACAACTGTTTTCAACATTGAAATGTCATAAATGTGACCCTGGACCATAAAACCAGTCATAAGTCGCACGGGGTAGCAATAGCCAACAATACATTGTATGGGTCAAAATTATCGATTTTTCTTTTATGCCAAAGATCATTAGGATAGTAAGTAAAGATCATGTTCCATGAAGGTATTCAGCAAATTTCCTATTGTGAATACATCAAAAACAATATTTTTGTGAGTGGATATGCATTGCTAAGGACTTCATTTGGACAACTTTAAATGTGATTTTCTCAATATTTTGATTTTTTTTTTTTGAACCCTCAGATTACAGATTTTCAAATAGTTGTATCTCTGCCAAATATTGTTCTATCATAACAAACCATACATCATCAATGGGAAGCTTATTTATTCAGCTTTCAGATGATGTATAAATCTCAATTTCAAAAAATGTACCCTATGACTGGTTTTGTGGTCCAGGGTCACAAATAGATATTTTATGCAAGTGGTTCTGTCTTTAATAATGAGTTATATTTATTGTTGGGTCAATGTCAAAAGAAAAAAAATGTTAGTCACAGTCTTTTCTCATTCCCCTGGACTCAAAAGTGAAAATGAAAATGCGATAAAATGCAATTTGCACACCAAACATCATTACATTTTGAGGGCAAATATCTCATTTCAAGGGTATCATTCCTTTTCTCCCCTGAACATGCTTGTACAAATTAATGTTATCTATTTTTGATTGTTTTGTAAGTAACGTTTCCAGGATCCATTGCTTTGGGGAACTGAAATAGGCACACGACTACAGCCAGAATCCCAGATAAGGAATTTTTGGTGCCCATAGCCATCAGTGTTCAATTTCTGCAAGAAGAAACAGTAATCAAATTCTTATCAAACACACTCCAGGGCTTAAGGACACGAGCAATCACTGACAGGGAAAATGAGATGGATGTGGCACCATTTGTCACATTACTTCAGAGGTGGTAAAAGGGTGATATGGCTTGTGTTTTGTTATACTTACAAAATAAAGTGCAGAGATTACTGAAACTGTTTAACTATATGACTCACCATCACAGGCATTTTCTTTTTTTTTTTTTTGACACAAAAATGAAAGTTAGCATTTATTCATTTGCATTTGCAGATGCATTTGTTTATATATTAATAGGATATTTACACACAGACTGAATTGATTGAGATGTTTTTCATTCTTAGAATAATTTATTTTAAAGCAAACTCTTATGGAACATTAGAATGAGGCTTTGGTGCAAGAAATTAATATCACAACACAGTATTGTGAGAGCTTTATTCCCCCAGACTAATGAAAAAGCATTCTTGCTACACAGGAGCTAAGCTGAGTGATTGTTCTCTCCATCTGTCTGTGGGGGAGGCTCTTCCTGCAGAGTTTATCTTGTTTTCATCAGGGCCGGCCAGCACAAATCCACGTTTGCTCTGACCCACGCCGCACCCAGTCCCAAAAAAGCTCGGATAGATCCCTCTCTGTCTTTAGCCAAACAAGAGCTCCCTTTCTGACAGCCCAGATTAAGTTAAAGAGACATTTGATCCCAAATACAAGAAAGTAGGTCTCTGTGTTTAAGGTGTCCCTTGTTTCATCAGGCAGAGCGGACGGAAAGGAACCTCCGGTGAGAGGTAATGAGCACTGGCTGTTTATCAATAACGTGAAGAGGGTTATGTGGCAGAACGGATAAAGGTGATTACCTCTTCAATGCAACACCGGATGTTTGTCTCTCCTCACCACACCGGAGAGATAGAAAAAAACACATCCTTGACCCTGGTGCACTTTGTGTCTCTCTCAATTACCAGATCGAGAGTGTAAATAAGAGAAAATGAAACCCGTCTCACAACAGCAAGCAGCGTGTAGGTGTTTAATGGCAGATTCCTCACATCAGCGAGTCATTACGTTTTGTCATTAAGGGTTTTTTTTTTCTTCTTCACTTTTCTCATTTGAAAGCAACACATGCATTATGGGCATCCTCACCAAACCGATTAGCGGTTAGATGTTTGCACCTACAGCATGCTAAAGCTAATTCTCACTCTCTTATACTGAAGATGTGTTAAGGCAAGAAACAACAGGCAAAACGGTGTTTTTTTTAATGCACTGCTCAATTTTGAGCTATTTTGCTTCTTTAACATGTCTTACTTGCAGGGGGGAAACTAAAATAAATCTAAAATATATGTTAAGTGTTTATTTTTGTGTCTGTAAATTTCAAATACAATGCATATGAAATAATAGTCAGATTTTTTTTTTTTAATGGAACAGATTCTTGAACATTTAGACAATATTTAAACAAAATAGAAGTTTGCATTGATGTTTTTTAATCATATTTGATACATCAGGCTTTTATGGCTCAAAGAATAAGAGAATATTGAGTTCATACTCAAACACCTCAATTTTATTGGCCCATACTGAGCAAAAATATGCAATTTGGTGCAGTTGTTAATATTTCAATGGTCAAACAGTAAGATTAAAAATTAAGTTTTTGGCCATTCATTTACGTGGGCCTGAAAACGCAAACTCTTGAAAATAGGTTTCAAAGTCCAAGCTTTTTTAAAACAAAACCATTATCATTTACATGCATATCATTTGCCAAGACAGACATGTTCCTGGATCAACAGTTTGTTGATCCTTGTCTGAAAATGTAGTCTTATAACTCTATCCCTACCCCTGAACTTAACCCTATTTATCAATAAAAATCAGAGGGAAATGATAGGTGAATAACACTGCTGTAGCCCTTGTTGTAAGCCCAAACTTGACATAAACTGTAAACTTGTCCCTCAAATCTGATTGATTGATTGAAATGTTAATCCAGGAACATGTTGCACTTGGTGAAATCATTTTCACCATCTCAATGCGTATTATGTGTTCAGTCTATAGGCGCTTAGTATTTCTTTAAAAAGAGACATTGCCAAACTACTGGCCTGGCATGAATAATACAGCGTTTTTAATTGTTTTCGCAGATTTGTGTGAACAAGGATCATTTTGACAATGTTGTCGTCTGTATGAAAAACTTTTCAGTTTTTAGAACATTGTTGTCATGTAAACGTACTCTAAATCAATAAAATCTTTATTACAGTATAATAGACTACTTACAGACAGGGTTGCCAGGTCTGCACATCAAAACTAGCCCAATTGTTAATCAAAACTAGCCCAATCACGGTCAAAACTGTTAAAAATCACGTTCGGGGTGTTAAAAAATTGCATTCCAGGGTTTCGCTTCAACCTACAGACTACAAAAACAACCTGCAGCAAAAGTGTAAATGTAGCCGAATTTTGCGGGAAAGCCATGGACTTGGCAACACTGTTTACAAGCGATGTATAAAAATATCAGTTGTCACTCTTTATCTCTCAATAATACTGTCTTAGTAAGATGATATTTAAAAGCTTAGTTTTATGATCAAACCTCTGTAGTTTTTATTGTTGGGGACAAGACATAAAATGTAGTGCAATACAATACAATGATGATTGAGTGATGGACAAATAGACGTTCCTCAGAAGCCTGTTGTATCATATTTGAAACACATTTTAACATGATTTTTTGGCTTTATGGATAATTGGATTAATTATCTAGGGAATTATGGTAAAATTTCAACCCTTTTCACCTGTGGTGTCTCGTCTTAAATAAGATATTTCTGAAATGATCAGCAAATGAGCCAACATGGCTTTGATGTGTCGCTTTGAAGTGCAAGCCATTAACGGCAAGTAATTCTTAATTCACCGCTAAACGGGATCCAAAAGTCTGAGAGCCTTGCTTAGAGACTTAAAATGGTGTAGAATTGTTAATATTTCTTATTCGTTGTTTTAAATTGTTTGGAATCCTTTCTGTTCTGTCTATTAGGTTTATTTTGGTTTTGGAACCCAAATGTGGTCCAAGACCCATTGTATATGAAAAAGTAAGTGTGCAATTTCATTATCTAACGCACTACACTGCTTGCAGCATTATAACGTTGCTAGGCTTGTATGAAATATTGGAATATATGGTTGCCATAGCAACATATTACGTAAACCCTGAAGTGAAATGGTGGGGGAAAATGATTTCATTCATCATTATAGCTTCGGTATACAGAGGAAAAATGGGAGGCTGGTAATTCAGAGCTCTCATTTGGACTATAAGGGTAACATCATGTCTTGCAAATGATCAGGTTGTGTAGTGCAGGTGAACAGAGTCTCTGTCAAGCAGAATTTCAAGGGTACTTGAGCATGAATTCACTGCACAACACGCTGAATAATTAAAACGATTCTCTTATTCTCTTATGGCAAAATATTTTTGTCAGTTCCTAGCAAGGAGGCTCTTTGGAGACGACACAAAATCCACTTTGATACAAAGAAGACTTGCATGTGTTTACTGGTGTTTGGTAAGGAAAGCATCACTGTTATTTTTTTCTCACAGTTTGTTTGAACCTGTTGTTTTTCTACTGATGTTTTGCCAGGCAGATGATAAAACAGCCAAAAAAAATCCACAAGACTTATCTAGGGTCCATAATATCATAGAGACAAGGGGATGGGCTTTAATGCAGCCAGTATGCAACTACCCAGAACACAGTAGGAACTGTATAATAGTTCAATATCCAACATTTCATGATGTCACAAAAGCTAAAATTGTAAAATTGAACTTTTTTTTTTTTTTTGTCCATACTGTACAATGCAAAAGTCAATGGGGTCCAAAGTCCAATGTTGTTTAGAAACCTTTTACTTTCATTGTATGGACAGAATAGATCTGCATTGTTTATCCTTTTGATCTTTAATTCATAAAATTAGCAAAAATCTAACCTTTCATTGAAGGAAAAGAATTGAAAGTGGGGGAAAATCACATCATGAAATAAATGTTTTTCTCCAAAACACATTGGCCACAATTATTGGCACCCTTTTATACAATACTTTTTGTAACCTCCTTTTGCCAAGATAACAGATCTGAGTCTTCACCTATAATGTCTGATTAGTTTGGAGAACACCTGACAAGAGATCAGAGACCATTTCTCCATACAGAATCTCTCCAGATCCTTCAGATTCCCAGCTCTATGTTGGTGTTTCTTCTCATCAGTTCACCCCACTCATTTTCTTTATGATTCAGGTCAGAGGACTGGGATGGTCATGGCAGAAGCTTCATTTTGTGCTCAGAGATACAATTTTGTGTTGGTTTTGATGTTTGTTTTGGATCATTGTCCTGATGGAAGATCCAACCAAGACCCATTATTGGATTTCTTGCAGAAGCGGTCAGGTTTTAATTTTTTTATCTGTTGGTGTTTGATAGAATCCATGATACCATGTATCTGAACAAGATGTCCAGGACCTCCAGCAGAAAAATAGGCCCACACATTTAAAGATCCAGCAGTATATTTAACCGTGGGTATGGGGTACTTTTTATCCATGTGTGCACCAAACCCATCTGGTGGGTTTGCTGCCAAAAAGCTCTTTTTTTAGTTTCATCTGACCATAGAAGCTGGTCCCGTTTTAAGTTCCAGTCTTGTCTGACAACTGAATATGCTGGAGATTGTTTCTGGATAAGTGAGGAGGATTTTTCTTGAAACCCTCCCGAACAACATGTGGTGATGTAGGTGCTGTCTGATCATTTTTAGGCTTTCTGAGACTCAAGACTCAACTAATCTCTGCAAACTCTCCTCCTCATCACGCATTAGGATGATTTAGACACACGTCCTCTTCCTGGCAGATTTGTAACATCTTTAGTTGATTGGAAGTTCTTAATTATTGCCCTGATAGTGGAAATGGGGATTTTCAATGCTTTAGCTATTTTCTTACAGCCACTTTACATTTTTGTTTAAGCTCAACAGTCTTTTGCTGCACATCAGAACTATATTCTTTGGTTTTTCTCATTGTGATGAATAATTAAGGGATTTGGCCTTTGTGTTTCCTCATGTTTATACTCCTGTGGAACAGGAAGTCATGGATGGACAATTTCATGTTCATGATCACCCTGGTGTGCTAAAAAAATGTAAATATGAATGGGAATATACTTCAGAGATATTTTACTCATTAAAAATAGGGGTGCCAATAATTGTGGCTAACGTGTTTTGGAGAAAAACAGTTATTTCATAATGTTCCCCCCACTTTCAATTATTTTCCTTCAATGAAAGGTTAGATTTTTGCTAATTTAATATATATATATATATATATATATATATATATATATATATATATATATATTGAATGTGCACTTGTACTTTGAATCTTAAATGTATATTTAAAAAAAATGTATTTGCAGATAATATAATGTTATAATGTACACTTTCATGACTGTTTCTTAACACACTTACGGACACTTTTAATAAAGTTTTAATAATATTTTGTCGAGCTTAAAGAAATACAAAGTTCTGTCATGAAACTCTAGATGGCACAGGCTGGTAGGTCCTTAAGTCAACCTGCTTGCAATCACATCATTCTCCATAAGACACAGCAATTGGTTCCTGCTCAATCAGTAGCTAATGAGTTCACTGCTCAACCTTCAAATATTTGGTCAGCATTTGCTGTAGCAATTGCTGCGCCCTTTCAGAAACCCCCCACCTTTCCCAGCTTCACCTCTATAGATTTGCTACGGGTCATTTATGTATGCTATTTTGTACATCAGCAGCATGTCGTGTATGTATTGGCAATAGCAAGTATCTGAACTTGATCTACAGCAGCAATAACAGCAGCGTAGCAGATCTATTCCCCTTAAGACTAAACATATCAACATTGTCATATCCATTACCATGCCAAACACTCCGAGAGTTGTCATGACAGAAGTACACTTATTTTGATGTGTTGACTAACACACTAAAGCACATGTATAATACTTGTTTTTAATTTGAACTAGTGTTTTTCAGAAGTTAATATATTTTAAATGTCCTAAATTGCAACTTCATCATTACAAATGTGAAAATACAAATTTAAATACATCACATAGAAATGATGTTTAAGTGTATTTTAGTTGCTTCGGTAGTACATTCGGTAGTACATTTAAAGATATAAGCCCTACTTAAGTGGGTAAAAACACTCTAAAGTGCAGCTAATTGCATTTAATATAAAGAATATTTTAATTTAATTGCAATTAACATGCAATTAAGTGAACAAAACATTACATTCTGTATATTATTTCTGTATAGGCTACTCTTTTTAAAGTATTCTAAAGTGGACTTCATTTTTACAAAGGTTATTAGCTTAGCATTGTGCTAACTGGTCGAGAAACACTCTTTTCATTAGCCAGAACAACATATCACACTGGCACACTGTTTATCATCAGACACAGGGATTTTGTTGAGGTAGGCAACTTTTGCATGAGCACCATGCAATAGTGTTGTTTCCAAGGTAAAACCCTAGCTCTATTGTTTCAAGCTACGTTTTAATTTCTTTTTTCTTTTAGGCAGCTTGAAAAGTGAAATTTAATTAGAATATGTCTGATTAGGATGTGAAATCCCTGGGTAGATTTTGTCTTGGCAGGTAGAGTATGCCAGAAAAAGCTGCTTGTGCACTGAGGTCATGGAGGCTCAAACAAATTGGTCTGATGGAAATCCAAAGACTTCCTCTTTCATTGACAAATGGATTTGGAAAGCTTGTTGGGGGAAATTGCAGGCAAGATTGAGCTTATCGTTCCTGGTTGTCTGTGGCTTGTGGAAAACAACCTACATGAGAGATCCCTGCTGAGATGGATTATGTTCTTACCGTTTACACTACATCAACCATTTTCAGAAAAATCATTTAAAACATTCAGTTCTAAGTTAATGCACTCTCCAGCTACACTCTCTTATCCACTACATCATTCATTCATTGAATAATTTCTCTTTATTTATTTATTTATTTATTTATTTTCTTTCAGTTGCAGAGTGAGATGTTCTGGTTCTTCAATAATCAAATAAAGGAGTGCCGGACAAAGACAAAGTCCCACTTTATTTGTATCTGAGAAAATGCTTGGATTGCACTTGGATTCTCTCCAACATTTTCTCCCTTTTAGCAGCTAGCAACATTCCCTTGGCATTTCCTTACTGTTCCTTCTTATATGCCCTTATGGATAAGAAAGTTCTGGGCTACTTTTTTCCCCAAACTAACCTAGATAGCGTTTATCGATGTATAAAACGGTGGGAGAAGCTAAAATAGTTTGGCTGACCATGCAGATATTTAGCCCTTATTCTCATTCAAGAACCAGCTACACGGTTTTCCTCTGAGGAATATGGAGCTCATTCAAATTCACAAGAAGGACAAGACCAGCCCAGTTTTGAAAAAGAAGCTATTTGTTCACAATGTACAATATTTCTCTCAGTGCTCCAGTTTGTGCTGGTGTGGCTCATACATATTGGCATATTTTAAGAATTGTTTAGCCAATTCATTTTTTAAAAAAAAAAAATCTTTATATTTGTGTAACCCAGGTCCAATTTTAGCTCAAATCCCTTCATCTGAAAATATGCATCTCTAGAAGAATCTCTAGAATTTCAGATATAGACCATAATTTGATTTTTGATTTATTTTTGATTTTTTTTTTTTTTTGCACCTGATATTATTTCAGACAGGTAGAAGTGTCTTTGCATTTTGACGTTATTCACTTCTAATGACATTTTGATATCAGACTGTTAATATTTCAGTTTTTGTTAGATCCTGTCGACAATGGCAAAAATGTTCATACTTCATCGGATAAATTAATATTATTATAATTTTAGAGCAAGTACAAAACCTGATATTGTATCTCAATAGCAAGCCAGCACTGAATGTCATTTACTCATGAATATTAATTGAGTAACATGACTGGATTGTCTAGGAGTGATCACACTTCTAGGTAATTAATATTCATGAGCCTACTAGGTGCAAATGAAATCTTAAAGGGTTATTTCAACCCAAAATGAAAATGTTCTCTTCATTTACTCACCCTCATGCCATCCCAGATGTATATGACTTTCTTTCTTCAGCTAAATACAAACAAAGATTTTTAAGAAAATAATGAATCTCTGTGAGTCCGAATGGCTGCCGCTTGATGCATGAAAAACCACACACAGCGAGTGTGACGGAAATAAATACACAGTGGATGAATCAGCGTCTTCTGAAGTGAAACGATATGTGTGTAAGAATAATACTAATATTTGAAACTCTTTTAACTATAAACCATATCTTCAGTGGACCGGCAATTCACCCTTGAGCTTCACAACGCACTTATGTCACACGTCTTATGAACGCTTGTATGACAGGAAGCAATGGTTTATAGTTAAAAATATTAGTATTTTTCTTAGGGTACATTTACACAACAACAATGTACTAAAAACGGAAAAGTTGTTCCTTTGGGTTACAGATGACAACATTGTCAAAATGATCCCCGTTCACACGGATCTGCGAAAACGACTAAAAAAAGCTGTATTATTCATGCCAGGCCAGTAGTTGGCGATGCCACTGTGTGAAAAAACACTATGCACCTATAGTTCTTATAGTTTACACGGAGACAATAATGGTATCGTTTTCAAAAGCCTGCGCTGAAAAGTTCAGGCCTCTAAAACGCCATTGTTGTGTAAATGAACAGCCAAAACGCATAAAAAGTTTACCGGTTTAACTGAAAACGGTATTGTGTAAATAGCCCCTAGCACACTTCTCTTCAGAAGACACTAATTCATCCACTGGGATTTTATGTATTACCGTCACAATCGCTGTGTGTGGTTTTTCAAGTGTCTACCAAGCGGCACCCATTCACACATTATATGGACTCATAGAAATTGTTTGTGTTTATCTGAAGAGATAGTCATATACATGGAGGATGACATTAGGGTAAGTAAATGATTAAAGAAATATAATTTTTGGGTGAATTTTTCCTTTAAGTCGTTATTTTTGTTTTGCTTTTTGCCCACAAAAAGTATTATTGTCACTTCATAAAATTAAGGTTGAACCGATGCAGTCACGTCGACTGTTTTAGCAATGTCTTTAGTACCTTTCTGGACCTTGAAAATGTTGATTATATTGCTGTCTATGGACAAGTCATATACCTCTCGGATTTCATCAAAAATATCTTAATTTGTGTTCCGAAGATGAATGATGGTCTTACAGGTGTGGAATGACACGAGGGTGAGTAATTAATGACAGAAATTTCATTTTTAGGTGAACTAATCCTTTAAGTTGTGTGCAATCCCTAATGCAGGGATGGCTGGCACAGGTTTTGAGGTTGGTTGGCACAATATTAAAAGGCTTTGGTTGCAAGATGAAAGCAACAAACAAAAATGTTTTATAGAAATTCTTCTATGCTTTTTTTTTTTTTTTTAAATCCTTTCAATCACTTTTTTTGGCTGCTTCAGTTGCCTTTTAAAGCTCTTTATATAGGCTGTTGAGTTACATGTTAAAATGTGCTAAGAATGTTTCATGTGCCAACCAACCCTAAAACCAATGTGCCTTCCATAAATAATTTATCAGATTTATCATGGTCGTCCAAATCTTATAGTGAAATATAATTGATTTGTGCAAACATGAACATAAATCGACTGTTTAAAACATGAAAATGTTATGAATCAGCTGCTTGTATTTCTCTTTAGATGTCAGTATTATAGTTGATTTGTATTGCATTGGAACTCATTTGATGAGAAGCCCTGCAGCATTAAATGATCCGAGATGACCGAGGGGATCAGATAAATCCTCATGTTCAATAAACGCACGGAAAGCGTCTTTCCCCGAAACGCAATCATCTTAACGGGCACATAAGCGCTGATCCTAATCCGGAATGTTTGCTGCGTCCGCCCCTGAAACGGCCCGGCTGCCAGCTTAATCTGCTATGAAAATCATTTTGACGCCTGACTTTATGTCTCCTCGCCTGGACCAGGGTCACAGCTCTCTTGCATGTTTATCTTTTTTTATTGAACACGGCGTTCACTGTCATCCATCTGACAGGCAGCTAACTGATGGTTTGATTCCACCTGTGATCCTAGAATTACACTGTTACCAAACAATCATTTACTGAATATAAAAAGATGACAGTTTTATGTGCATTCTAACATGGCAGTAATTTAAATCGCGAAAAAAGCGAACAGATATTTTGTGGGGGTTTTCTGTGCCCACAATGAAAGTCAATGGGGTCCAAAATTGCTGTTTTGGACCCCACTGACTTTCATTGTATGGACAAAATATATATTTTTATGTTCCACAGTTTTTGCTGAACAACCTTGTTAACCTGTTAGTAAAACAACAAAAGATGTTAAATAAATGTATACATGGTAAATAAACCTACTGTATCTGAAAAACAAGTTATTTGTATCTCTATAGTATTTGTTGTATTGTTTGTAAATTTCTTTAATACGTGCATGCATGAGATCACAAAAAATCATGTTGTTTTTTTGTCAAGAGTGGACATTAATCCTGTTATCAGCATGATCACAGAGGGTTTTTTCACAGCCTACCTGACTGAAAGAGCTCATTATGCGGATCTTTTGTCTTCTCAGGTGTGAATCACAGCATTATTTATGAAGATTCACGCCTCCACGCATACTGTGTTTCTTGACAAAAAGTGTCTTAAAAAATCTAAATCAATATATTGTTTTATATGAACGAGTAGGCAGGATAATTTTTACATCATTTTGAAGCAAAAACTCTAGTCTACAACCTCCAATACCCAGAAGTCTTGTAAACACAGATTTAATATATTTTTTTGGCCTTATTTCAGTGACTTAAGTTTTTAGTTTTTTCAATAACCACGCATAAATGTTATTCCTTCAAAAACACAAACATGTTCCTCACATATTATTGTAGCCTAGTTTGTGCTGAATACAGTGTAATGACACTTTTGTCATTAATATGTTTATGAACAACTGAAAAAAGCACAAATGTCAGGGCATGTCAAAACTTCTCCAGGGCCCCAAAAATCCTCAGACCCCAGAGGGTTAAGTTTGTAACAAGCACATAAAAATTATTACTTTTTTCATTGGAGTAATAATAAAGAAGCTGTCCTACATTTATAAGTCTCACTGTGTTGAGCTTGGAAAACTGCAACATCACCAAAAAAAAAAAAAAAAAAAGCGAGAGAGAGAGAGAGATGAATAAATGTATAGGCATCGGTATCGGCGAGTACCAGAAAAAAGATACTGGTACTCGTGCTTGGTCCTTAAAAATGGTATCGGTGCATCCCTAATACTTACCTTTTATCTCATAATTTTGACTTTTTATGTCATAATAATGAGTTTTGTAATTTTGAATTGTCACAATATTTTGTCATAATTTTGACTTTGAATTTCAGCTCTTCACAAAGTCATAATTAAGACATAAGTCAAATAATGACAAAAGCGTAATTATTTTAATTCTAATTATGCATAATAATTTTTCTCAATTTCAACTTTGATTTAGAATTTCGACTTTTTATGTCATAATTTACTAAAACATGTTTTCTTATGTGGTGGAAATGGGCTTCCATAGATCTGACGTGACCAGTCAGGGATGAAATAAGGCCCATAAAAATTCATAAACATTAATTTTCTTTGGAGATAAAATAAAGATTCATCTCCAGTTCCTATCACATGTAATGTGCCTAATTGTGGAGATAGTTCTCTTCATCTGAGGCATACTGTACAGTTTTTGACAGTAAACCCATGTCATTTGAGGATATTTCAGTCTTTGCAAGATTGCACTCTTGTCAGTTGTCAAATTTTTTGCCGTTTTGCGTATGGAATATGCCCCAATGCATAATGAGACACTGGTTCACTGGTGAGGTCAGGGAAATCATATGATGCATTCCTGTGCTTTTAAATCCATTTCAGAATTATGATGGTCTAAAAAAAAAAAGAAGTGAAATAATCATCAGTGTGAAAATGATTTATATCACTTTACCCTCAAATTACGATTCTTCCTCAGTTATAATGTCATTTCCATCACAACCAACAATTTTGCCCCTAATAATTTTGTATTATTATTTTTAAGTGAACTTGGTTACCATGGAGACAACAGTTTCAGTGAACAGCATGCTTAAAATGAAATGAGACCTGACATAAAGAAAAATCAAAGTGAATAGAATGTGGAATGTATGTCCAATTTTGAACATTTTTAGTCAACTTTATACATGTTTGTGTGTATATATATAAACACATGCTAATCCACCGATTACTTTCAGTTCTTCCACATGATAAGCAGCCGAAATCAAATCTGCTGTACACAATGTTGTTGTGGTATTTGGAACAAACTCTCGCATTTCAAAGGCTCTTGGCTTTGGTGTAACATGAATCAGGGGCCAAATCCCGAGTGGCTGCAGTAAAGGACCTCTAAAATATAAAACTAAGCCATAGCCGGTGAAGAGTGTCCTCATATTTCATCAATTTTAGATTTATAAAGTCGAAAATTGACGTCCCCCCTGGCACCCGGCAGTCTCAGAGCAAGTCTGTGGGCTGTGTGGAGTTTCATCATCCTGACAGAACCTGACACCTCGGGTGTGCACTAGACCACTAGTCTCTTTGCTTCCTCCCTGGGTGAGCAATTACATGTGAATA
Organism: Hypophthalmichthys molitrix; assembly: GCA_037950675.1. Lineage (NCBI taxonomy): Eukaryota > Metazoa > Chordata > Actinopteri > Cypriniformes > Xenocyprididae > Hypophthalmichthys > Hypophthalmichthys molitrix. The sequence continues at coordinate 8,643,322 of CM075501.1, read as the reverse complement.
CTAGCCCTCGTGTCATTTCTTATGGCTTTCATATCCTTCCCCTCATCACAAGGAATGGCCAGAGACATTGACTGCAGACCTTCTTCAGTCTCATTAACAGACTCATTCCTGTAATTCAATACGTTTTCAGGTCCTCATCATACTGTATAGAATATACAGTGTCTGAAGATCATAATCATGTTAGTTCCATTAAGTTTTATATTATATTAAAAGAAAACCTCATTACAATATCACACTCAAACAGTTTACCTAAAATTGAAATTTCTGTTATTTAGCTACTCACCTTCACGTTGTTTCAAATCTTCTTTAAATGAATATAGAGGTGAATTTTAAATATTTAATATAATATTATAATAAAGCAGTAAGCCTCAAGAAGCCATGGTTTACAGTGAATTTATAACAATTAAGGGGTGTTGTTAGCCTGAAACTCCCTTAGCTGTTATAAATTCACTGTAAACCACGGCTTCACGGGGCTTATTGCTTTTATAAAACGGTTACCACACAATACAAATATTAAAGCAAAAAAATATGTATCAATGCAACTTTCATGAAGTAAAATCATTAAAAGGCTTCATTCCGCTGTAAAAAAATAGTCCCTAACCGTGAACAGCAACAGAAGTTACATTTATTGTGCCATTAGATGGCGGCAAAGATTGTCTTTATGAGAAAGTCACTCAGTTCCAAAGACTTTTATATTGAAACTTGTTGTGAACACGGAAAAAGACGCAAATGACAAATGCTTTGACTAGCGCTGTCAGTGTCAGCAGGGCATGGGAAAACCCATTAAATGTTAAAAGGAAAAGATACAGTGGACATTCAAACATTTTTTATTATGAACATAGGACTGACCTGAAGGAAAATGCTAAATCTGAATGCAGGTAATACACTCGGTCACTCGATATCTCTCTGAAAATACTCTTCTACATAATGCAGTAAGCTAAAGCTTCAATGAACAAAATCAACAGAGAACAAACATGTTTACGTTGCTAAGAGTGGTAGCTAAGACAGACGCAGCAACATACACACTCAGCGTTGTTTTTGGGAATTTTACAACGGCTTCGAACGCGACTCAAACACAGTCTATGGGCTCAACCAGTCAGTATCAAGGGCCGGAACTATCCGTTTTATAATATAATATTTTTAATATAGCCATCTGATTATAAATGTAGGCTACTAACTGGAAATGTCAGTGTTTTAAAGTGTTTCTTCATTTTTCTAGCTAATGTTTTCATGTTTTTTTTTTTTCTTTTCTAGTACCTGATTTGGATTACCTGATGAACTGTTTGATAAGTTCTCCTCTGTGTTATGTCCTGAAATTGCATTAATATGAGAGAATATCCTCTGTGTGAAACGTATTCTCTTGTGAATGCTCTCCTGTTAGAGTCCTCATTCCTGATTCTGTGGAATAACTTTTAACTGTTTATTCACCTGTTGTTGTTTCTCTGCCTTGAACTTTCAATAAATCTCCCTCTACTGGGAGATTTGCAGTTGCAGTTGGTGTGTCGTTACAGTTTTCTAGGTAATATTGTTTTAAATGGAAATCCATTTATATTTGGTTTGATATTTTGATAAAAATAAATGTTTTTATTTAATTTTATTAGATTTTATTTTACATTTCTATTATAATAATAAAATATTAAAAGATGGTTACAATCAAAATTTATTTCTATTTCTGATAGTCTGGTATATCTTTTCATAGACATCCTCTTATATATTATTCATATGTTTTAATGTAAGAATTCACAAGGTACTTCTCAACAGGAATAACCCAACAGATGACCGAAGATCAGAAAAGCCTCTATCTCTGGCCTCTTCTCTTGCAGCTCTTCATCTTCATTGGCTCATCAGGGTGTGTAAGTTGAGGGTGACTTTTTTATCTGCTCAGTGTTTTGTGATTGAATTGAGAAATTGGACTTTGGTGTGTGAGATAACATCAGATAATGTGAAATGGGTTGGTGGGGTTCTTATCATAGGAGATTATCCGTTGAAAAGTGCCAAATTCGCTGATGATGCAGATGGTTGCTGGAGCCATGGATTGCTGCAGCGGACCTCAAAATGCATTAGCGGTCACTGGTATCAAAAGTGAACATGAATGGCATTAATATAAAATAATTTAACTTTAAGACTAGCATAAAATTAACAGTAATTAATAAAACTAATTAACTGTCCCTGGTCATATTATTCACTACACGTTCAAGGCTCATCGATGCATGAGGGCAACAAAGGTTATCCCATCTAGGGATTTTAAGTATGGTTATGGGAGGAATGTGTCATCGCACTCTGCTGCGTATGGGGCTGTGTAGCCGCAGACCATTCAGAGTGCCTATGATGACCCCTGTCCACCGTTAAATGCACCTTCAATGGGCATGCAAGCATCAGAACTGGACCTTGAAGCAGCAGAAGAAGGTCACCTGGTCTGATGAGTCTTGTTTCTTTTACGTCATGTGGATGGCAATGTACATGTGTGCCGTTTACCTGGGGAAGTGATGGCATCAGGATGCACTGTGGAATGACAACATAATTTTTTAATATATAATATACCTTAATATAAGTAAACATAAAATGATTAAAATTCATTTTAAATATCTGACTTCATCTCCCTTGAACGCATACCTCGGGTCTTTAGTGAGCCAGGACGTCATTCACTACCTCCTCCTCATTCATTTTTTAAAGTTAGACATCAACTTTCTTAGTATTCCTCAATCAATTCATTATAAACTATATAACGAGAAAAAAAAAATACAATTATAAATGAGTGCCTGTTTTCCCATTAATTTTTTGTAAAAATGAGGTGTGTAACAGTATATTTTTTCTGCACAACAAAAATTGAATCTTTGATGACTGGATAAGTGCAATTCACCTTAAATAATATATGAATATATATTATAGACATATAATGAGCGCAAAATTAATAAGATTCTAAATATCTGACTGGAAGACTAAAACAAATTGAACAGTAATTCAAATTAATTAAAGGTGCAGTAGGTGATCTAGGAAATGCTAATTTTAACCTGCTAGCATTGAAAGCCATCCAAAGCCATGCCTCCTCGAAAACACATGAACGCGCAGAGATCAGAAGAGAGATGACCAGAGACAACGTTATTGGATTACATCATGTGACATTCACCGGTGAGAAAACTTTACAGTACAGTGAGCAACTTTGAAAACATAATAATAGTTTCCGATTAGATGCTGGGTGCTGCTGTCGTTGAGTTAATTCGTAAAGGTACTGCATAAGTTGCATTATGCGTTACTATCAAAACACATCAAAATTGAATTATAGCATACCTGTCCAAAAGAAATACTGCAACCATGCAGTTGTCTCAAGCGTGGAAAAGCAACACCGATGTTAATTCTGGTTTTAACTCTTTTCTGGTCCAGGCATTTTTTCATCGTAGCCATCGAAGGTTCATATCGTTTGAAAGAAAACCTTTAAAAATTTTTAATTAAAAAAAAGAATTTAAAAAAAATAAATTTGGACATTCTCATGCTGAGAAACTGCTAATAAAAGGCGAAAAAAAGAAAAGTGTGTTCAAGGGAAATTTTACATATCTTTCTAATTTGGCATGCAATATCTCATGAAGAAAATAAGGTAAGGGGATAATTCTTTTTGGTGATGTTCCTCTATATAAGAGCTGCATCTGATTCATATTTTGTGGTGATAGTGTAAAGTAAACAGCAAAAGTTACAGCATTTTGAACCAAGGACTTTTTGTTTAACCCTTGACTCTCCCTAATGGGCATTTTTAAAATTGTTCCTTCACGAGGAATATCTTGTGATCAACGCAAGGGATTATGTTGATTTTGGACTAATTTCAATCGAGAGCATCCACTGTAAGTAATGATGTGCCATTTTCTATGATCTATGCATGTTATAAGTGAAAATGCCACTTGAAAGCTACAGTCTGTGCGCCTGTGTGGTTTTATGTGGTGTAATTCCGTGAGGAATATCTCGTGATCGACATATTATGTCGATTATGTTGATGTTGGACTCATTTTAATCGTGAGAATCAAATTTCCACAATCAGAGCATGTTTAATGAAGTTACAAGCAAAAACGTGACATAAATGCAGCATCAGTATATTATTTACATATGGGTCTTGCGGGGCTTCAGTACAAAAACTCACTCAAGTTTAGTCAAAGCCCAAACAATTATGCTTGTTGTACCCTTCAGATGACATATGACACATGATTATCTGAGCTGTGTGATGTTTTTGACACATTGCAGTACATACTACACAAAAAAAAAACAAAAAAAAAAAAAACAAATCATAAATTATGAAAACTTTTTTTTTTCAGCAAATAACTCAGCACTACTTAGGAGTTAATCAAAGTAGTAGTTTTGAAAAATATGATTATTATTTTTTTTTGGCACCTGCGGGCAGTACACTCCAGTTTAGCAGGATGACTCTGCACTCATTGAGAGTTGAACAAAATGGTTGGATGCTTTAAAAAGCTTCTAAGCTTTAAAATGATACCTATTTTGTGTTATTCCTGTCAGTGGTTGCTTAGTAATTTGATTATGAATTTTTTCACAGGGGGTAGTGTACCGCCGGCGGTACACTTCAGGCTTAGGGGGTTAATTGTCCCTTGTCATATTGTTCATTACACACTCAAGTGTGTAATTCGCACAACCTGTATGGTTCATCAGTGTCCATTATATAATATAATATAATATAATATATGGAAATACTGCAAATACTTTCCACTGCATGTTCAATTTCCATCGGAAATACTTCACATTCCAAAAGTTCAATGCATTATGAGTGCCATGGTAGGCCTATATGCTTTGGGCATAAAACTGCATTTCTGGCTAGAGCGAGTTGTAATTTCAGTACATTTTCATTTACTATGCGCTGTGAGAGCAAAGTCAGAAACATGGCCTTTGAGCATAAATCCAAGGAATCAAGAGCTGAGCAAGGACCTCATTTAAAATCCTCAGATTTTGCATTTGGCAAGCCCTAAATGTCACCTCCTTCTTTATCTTCTGCATCTTATTTTGTGTGTGGGCAGCAACCCACTTCTTTATCCAGCTGAAATCTATAAACCCCAGAAAATTCAGATCGCTCTCACTGTTGTATTTCTCTTTGCCAGGCAAACTACGTAGAGTGGAAGCTTTAAAAGCATCCTTTGGTGGTCAGATGTGGCCAAAACCAAATATAACGGCCATTAATATGCCATGCTGGGCCTGAGATGGAAATGTTAGCCGATTTATCCTCATGCTTAAGTGCACTCTGGACTGTTTGAAAAACCTCAATCTATTTCTAGGGCGCTTTAAGCCCTGGCCACTCAATTGATTGGTCAGGAGAGAAAGCTGATTGACTTGTCTGAAACATGTTTACTAGATGTGCTCTCAGAGGGGGGTTTGAAATGCACTGGAAAGATGATAAAAATGCTCTGGGCACGCATCACCTAGACCTTGCTCAGGCTGGTTTCAGGACAAAGTTGGTGCAATGAAAAATGTAGCTAAACCTTAATTTTGAGGTGAAGGTGAGTAAATAATGACAGAGTTTATGTTGGGTAAACTGTTCCGTTACCAATGGAATGTATTTCATTATGTTTGGAATATAAATAAAATAACTTTCTCCAATAGGGACAGTGTGTTCTAATACAGAATCATTGCGATTAGGTTTTGTGAACACAACATTTGAAGTAAACACACATAAAAAATGTTTGCCGTAACGCACAGTAAAATAGATAAAAACCTAACCATTTTGAAGATATGAAACTCTATTACCGCTCAAAACTGATTCACAAATGATTGAGACTTAGTCATTCACAAGTCATTCTGACTGGCGTTCTGACTCTTGAAATTGGAAAGTTATCTGCAGAACAATCACAAAAAAGCTGGAAGAAAGCCAGAAATATTTAAAGTCACATTTCATTCACTCCTGTGTCATATGCAACTAGGCTAAACCTGTTACTCCACTGCCGTAAGCATCTTATCAATCACGCTCACTGATTTTAATTCAGATATTACACATTAGCAGGATTTTGTGGTAATTCAACTCACACGCACTAATTTCTTTTGACACTGTAATTTCTTTATCATTAGCATTAGCATATCACGGCCTTAGGTGCAGCAGACTAATTACAGACTAGTAATTGCAACACAAGTTGTCGTGTCACATTAACTTTACATTGTTTCAGAAGAGCAGTGAATCAGAAGGGCACAACTTTGTTTCTGTTGACAAAGTCATTTGTATTGGGAACTTTTTTTTCTTAGTTTTTTAAAAGGTTGAGTGGGGCATGTTGTCAACCACTTTTTGTCCACCACAGGCTTGCATCTAATATAGAGGATGCGTCTTCAAATCGTCAAGCAGCGAATTTCACGCATCTTTCTTGTATGTGAGTGGCAATCCAGCGCTGTGATTAATTTTTAATATTTTATTGAGGGATTGTTGAGGTTAGTTGTTGTAGAACACAATAGTGGATATGCAGCTCTCATCTGTGTCCCACGGCTTTGTAAAACATAGTAATGCGATTGTTGCTCCAACTGTACCTACAGTTTAAAGGCCCACATTGAAGTACCAAACAACTTCATAATCTTATGTGCTAAATTAATGCTCTACAGTAACTGAAAATGACACATTGTGGGAGATAAATGGTGTAAACATTACACATCGGGCTTTGTTTGCTGGACTATTTATGGGCAAAGCTTCTGACACTGTTAGGTTATGACAGGGAGAGCACAGTAACCAAGGAAACAAGGAAACAGGCCTTCCTTAGCTCAGGTTGCACAAGTGAGGATCGATAAATCACAGTGGCTGGGACAGAGGCTTAAGTCAGGAGAAAGGAGAATAAAGTGCTTTTGGCTTTTCCAGTTTGGCGAGCTCAAGATAATCTGCTATTCTTGTGAATTTTCACTATAAGGGTAGGACGGATAGATCCGGGCCACCGAAGTCTGCAAACAGTCATATTCTTTGTTTTATTTTTGGAGATTGAGCCAGCTAGCCACTGTCTGAATCAATATTTATTCAATCCACGCTGTGAGTGCATGGTGCTCAATGATATGCAAAATGTAAAAAAGATTACAATAGGCAGACGAATTCAATCCAAGCTATTGTGACGATCTTGGAATGAGGAAATCCCTTTCAGTATTCTGAGATTGTCTTAGTGAAGTCAGAGCTCTTGCAGTGTGCAATTGCTTTTATCATATATATGGGTTTTTTAGCCTTAGTAAGAACAAAAGGGTAAGACAAGTCAAAATGGCCCTGAACTATCCAACATCAGTGGTATCCAGCTTATCCATGTCCACCAGGGAAAACGCTAATGTTTTTAAAAGGTGTATGTAAATGATAACAAGTTATATTTTTTAAGTTTATGTAGCTTGACATCTCCTATAGAGAATATTTTATTTTTTCTATCACATTATTATTATTATTACTACTACTACTACTATTGCCATGTGTCTGCACTGAATTGTCTTGTGAAATTCACATTCTATTTTTTGTGTTTGATTTTACAGAGAGGCTTGTCATCCTTTTTTGAGTGCACTTGAAAAACATTCCACAGCCCAATTAATTAATGATAAGTTCCAGAATGTCCCTCTATCCTCAGTAAAAAGCTGCAGTTTCTGTGCCTTCAGGGAAATTCATGCATCATTCAGATCACTCTGCCCATCTTTACGCCCGACTGTCCTGGTGTCCTTTGTATCGTGGACCTCCCACCATAACGCACATTCGCGGATTCAATGGGGTATGGAAAACTCATCATTTTGAAACTTTTCTCAGTTCGGCAGACAGACCGGGGAGGACTATACTCCAGGAAGACGCAGTACCCTGTCAACCGCCACCTGTTACGGCCCACATTTCAGACACTTCCTGAGCCACAGAGCACAGAAGGTAGGTGTCATCGGGTTGTGAAAACACCTCACACGCCAGCATCAGAAACACCACATCAGACTCTGAGAAACGGGTGTGATATAATGAGCAGTCCATATTAATGACCCTGGCATGGTCCTGTTTAATCACAGCTTTGTAGAGGTGCAATCTGTGGAGCTTGCAGTGAGCAATAAAGTTCTGTGGGCCCCTGGGATCCACCAATGGATTTACATTCATAGAGAACTGTACATGTGAAACTGGCTCTCTCATTTCCTATTTCTTAATTGTAAAGCTTGAGCTTTATTTACATTGATTATTAGGTCCAAAGTATACTATAAATTTTGTCATCCGGAGGGCCCGGCGACGGTGTGTATACAACAGCGCATAAGCAAGATGAATGTTGAGACAGAAGAGTCCACTAGGTGGCAATATGCACAGTTGTGACGTACTGTGCAGTAGTCGAAGAAGAGTGCGTAAAGAGCAATACAAAACAGTAAACAAAGCAGCATATCCTTCTCCATCGTTTTTGTTTGGGTTCTTATTCTGAACTTTGCATTCAATGGCGGATCCACTACTTTTCTTCTTCCATCCTTCCAAGCGAATGTCCTGTAAATGACCCGACTCATTGCTCCCCTCTGACATCTGGTAGGATGTAAAAAAGCAATTGTACTGCGCATATGTCGAACACGTCCATCCATGGTTGAGTATGCTTTGTGTGGACACGTCTGTACGCGAGATGGAATGCGGTAAATAAAGTATAGCCAGGCCTTTAGTGGTGTTTGCTACGGCAAGCATCAATAATACTTGGGGTTAAGTGTTGCATAAAATTTATTTTCTTGTATTTTCCATAGTTTTGTTGGTGGTTTTCAAGGATGAGGGCATGTCATTTCTCTGTGTTAGCATCTGGCTAATTTGGCTAGTTTAAACTAACTGACAGATCAAGCCAATCTCGTGAGAAAACATAAGTGTTTAAGTGATTTCATATGAACTCGCATGATTTGATTCGTACGAAAACATCTAAGCATGAAGGTCCAGCCCTAAACCTATCCGCCAATGGAGCGTAAACAGTGTTTTGGAATTTACATCAAAATACCATACAGTTCAATTTGACACACCACCTTTGACAGCAACAAACTATATGGTTGATAAGGCAGTTTATATGGTTATCCTAACTATTCATGGTTGTTTACTTGCCTTTTTTTCATTTAATGTTTTTTTTTCTGTTGCAAGAGCGACCCACAAATTGAGAACCACTAGCATAATCTACTTTAAATAACCCTGCTCCTAAAAGCATGTAAAAACTGTGAATGGCCGCTTTACTTCACAGTCAGTAGGTCTTTTCCTGTCTAAGTGGGTGGTACTTGACCAGAATTACTTTTAGGGTGATGATTACTTTTAGGGTGTCGCCGAGTGATGATGCTTGGGCACTTTCCCATTGAGAATGGGCAACAAATTTCTGTACTTTAGATCGAAATTTGTTGCCCATTCTCAATGAGAAAGTGCCCAAGCATCATTGCCCGGCAACATTGCTCAAAAAGTTGCCCTGTGTATCATCACCATTAGGTGGGCGCTTGTAATTTGGGACAGTTGACAACCACAAAATTTATATTAATTGACAGATCAACCCAATCTCAAACATAACTATTTTATGAGTTGCCGTTTTCATATGAATTCTAAGCATGAAGATTCAACCTTAAACCTATTCATCAGTGGGGCATAAGCAGATTGTATGAAAAAGCACGAATGAGATTGATAGAAATTCACCATTGAAATACCTCGAAATGTAAAATTGTTATGAATTGCCATGTGTGCATTGAATTGAATTGAATTTACCGCAAAATCCCATTGTTCAATTTAACACGCCACCTTTGACAGCAAGAAAATATGGCCATGTATTTTGTTATCCTTATGTTTATATGTTTAGTTGCATTTTTTTGCATTTAATGTTATTTTTCCTTGTTGTACTTGAAAAGATCAAAACAGAGCTGCAACTCACAAACTGAGAATGATCTATTTCAAATAACCTCAGCTCCTAAAAGCACATAAAACAATAAAAACTTTAGTTGGCCACTTTACTTGTCAGTCACTAGGCCTCTTCCTGTCTAAGTGGGTGGTAAGAATAAGCTGAAACAAGCAAGTCTGGTTATTATTTTTATTGAGCACAAATATCTCTCTGGTGAGACGAGATTATTTTCCAGCTGCTCCAAAGCTCAGTTTCTCGATCGAACTGATAAATATAAAGGAGTTCATTTCGGTCACTGAAAGCAAGGGTGATGAAATCTTTACGATGAATGGCCGCTTTAACAGAATTATACTGAGCTGATGTCAGCAATCAACAAAACAGAACCATTATATCACTTTTATGAGTCAGCAGTCACAGAAATCCCTTTCCTGAAGTCCAAGGCTTTGATTAATAAAGCTTCGGCTAAATTTCCTCAGGGAGCAATTGAACAGAGGAAATTTCAAGGAAAATTAACAACAGAAGTCCGTTGCACTAATATGAGAAGCATTGCGCAATTCATTAGAGGAAAAAATGCACTAATAAAATTATTTAGGGTTGAAATTTACAATACGGCATTTTAATTTGTATGGTAATATTTTCATAATATTAACTTAATAATATATTAATAACTGTATGAGTTTAAATTTACTGATAAATGGGTAACACTTTACAAAAAGGTTTCATTACTTAACATTAGTTGACTACTTTAGTTAACATGAACTAAGAACTTAACAAATGAGACCTTATTGTAAAATGCACTCAAATAAAGAAATGAAAAGATATTACATTATTGTAGGTGCAGATGAAAGTATTGAATAGATGAGAAAAATGGCCTTAGTAGCTTGTATTCCATTCAGGAGATATCATGACAATTTCATATTTTATGGCTGTTTTCAAATGAATATTAAATAAACCCAGAAAACTACTTTATGTTCTGTATAGCTCTGTTATGCTGCAGAAATGCTGTCAGTGTGAAAGTACAATGTGAACCTGATGTTACAGTTACACTGTTAATGTGTGCAGAGTGAAAAAGGCCTTAAATGTTAAGGCTATGTCATTTTATTCTTACTTTGAGAAATGGAAGTATGTCTCTCTTTCTGTGTAAAGAAGATTAATTTTCCCTTTTATTAGCTGTGTGTGGCAATGAATAATTCCCTGTGAGTTTGTAATATTAAAGTTACTGTAAAAAGTTACATGGAAACTCTACAACATACTGTAGCATGAAAATCACTGCATTGTTTTAATCATCTTCTTGATCTGTCTGTTAGCTCGATATAATAAATAATATGGCTGTCTAAACCTTTAGAGGTACAGTAGCAGCCAAGGAAATCTTGTATAGCTACCTTAGCTATCTGTTAATGTCAAAAATATTCATATAAAGCTAACACAAGGAGGTCTATAATACCTGGAGAAACTGGTCTCTTAGTGTAAAGCGGACGATAATACTCTTAGCTAGAAAGCCAATGTTACCATCAGTGAGGTCTAAAATACCTTGGAAAAGCTATCCGTTTGCATCAAAGATGTGTATGATCCCTGGAGAAAGTCCGTTATCAAGTAATATTATTCCTCAAAAAAGCTACAGTAATTAGTTATCATCAAATACCTGAGGATGCTAATGTTTGCATCAAGGATGTCTATTCTCGTAGAAAGATTGGTAACATTAGCAACAAGGAGGTCTATAATACCTGACAAAAAGCTAGCAAAAGTTAGCATCGTGGTGGTGTATTAAACCTCAAGAAAACTATTGGATAGCAACGACGGGGAGTATAACACCTCATGAAAGTTCATTTGTTAAAATCAAATCCCCGAGAAAGCTAATGTGAGGTCTATAATACCTTGGAAAAGATCAGAGATGTGTATGATATCTAGAGAAAGTTATCCGTTATCAAGTAATATTATTCCTCAAGAAAGCTACAGTAATTAAAGTAGTTTGCATCAAGGATGTCTATTCTCATAGATTGGTAACATTAGAATCAAGGAGGTCTATAATACCTATTAAAAAAAAAAAAGCTAACAAAAGTTAGCATCAAGGTGGTGTATTAAACCTCAAGAAAACTATTGGTTAGCATCGACAAGGTGTATAACACATCATGAAATTTAATTTGTTAAAATCAAATACCTTTAATTAGCATTCCCCTTCATCTCAATAACATCTGCTCACATTTCTGTTGTTTTGACCTCTACCAGTAGGGGCTAACTGGATGATGCTAACCAGCCAAACCTTTCTGCTCTTTTAAATGAATTTGAGTAATTTTCCAGTGATTGTACTATGAATATGTTAATGCATTCAATTCAAATTCTCAAACTATAACAGCTCCCATGTTATGGGCAGCAGTCAGGCAGTTCATCCCTGTTCATTTACGTATTTATTTCATTATGTGCAATGAAGCACATCTGCAGAGGATTATGTGTCGGAAAACGCTAAATGAAAAGAGATATTTGCCTCTTAAATTACTCTCACATTATCTGAGGTCTTATTTTCACATTTAGTGAACCATAGAACTGAGGACCCATGGCCTTGAGGTTAAGCTTCAGTTTCTTTCTTCCTACCAACACCAGAAATATATATATATGCACACTTAGAATAGCAAAATATGTGGGAGAGAATTGGTATGGTGTGAAAATATTGTACTGCAATAGGTAGCACTTTGATGTTAATACTGAATCAAAACTGGTTACAGTATCACATCAAAGGGTTTAATATTATTATTTGGTTATGGTTACACTTGAAATGGTTACAAAATAGATCTATAAGATGATGAAACATACAGTTAATTGTACCCAGCATGATTGTAGGAATGTTGGAGTGAAAAAGTTCATAAAGGAAACGAGAGATGCCATTGAGGAAGAGTCTGGCTTATGGCCTTTCACCCAGATGACCAGCACGGCCAGAGCACTTTTTAACAGTTAACCCCTTAAGCCCTGAAGGCATTTTCAGACTTGTTTTTTCTGAGTGACATACAAAAAAGTAAAGACTCGTAACTCCAAAACTATAGCAAGGATAGTCAAAAGGTTGGTATGGTTTGAAAGAACTCATTTCAATCGGTAGTATCCACTGTAAGTAATAATGTGCCATTTTCTATGATCTATGCATGTTTCATAAAGTTATAAGCGAAAATGCCACGTGAAAGCTACATCTGATTTTAGATAGTGTCTGTGCGCCTGTGGGGTTTTATGTGTCGTAATTCCATGAGGAATATCTCGTGATTGACTTATTGAATTATGTTTCACATTGTAATCGTAAGAATCTGCTGTAAATAATGATGTGCAAATTTCCACAATCGGAGCATGTTTAATGAAGTTACGAGCAAAAACGTGACATAAATGCCGCATCAATATATTATTTACATATGGGTCTTGCGGGGCTTCACATACAAAAACTGAAAAAAACAAAACCCAAAGCCCAAAACATTTATGCTTGTTGTATTCTACTCCATAAGACCTTTCAAATGACATATGACACATGATTATCTGAGCTGTATGATGTTTTTGGCACATTTGACACAAATATTTCATAAATTATGAAAAAAAATAAATAAAAAGAAATTCAGCAAATAACTCAGCACTACTTAGGAGTTAATCAAATTGGCTACATTCATTGTAAAGTTCAGACTCTAAGCTTTCAAATGACACCTATTTTGTGTTGATCAAGGCAGTAGTTTTGAAAAATATGATTATTAATTTTCTTGTAGCTAGGTGGCGCCTGCGGGTGATACACTTGGGTTTAACCGGATGACTCTGCACTCATTAAGAGTTGAACAAAATGGTTGGATTTCAGTGGTTGCTTAGTTTTTTTATTATGAATTTTTTTTGTGGGGGGTAGTGTACCGCCTGCGGTACACTTCAGGCTTAAGGGGTTAAGGTCCTGATATACTTCAAGTGAAATCAAAGAATGAATTGGTTTGACTTCAGTTCAAAACAGCTTGCCAAAAGCCGCTTTTCCACCATCGGGCAGAACGGTTCTCATTGTGTAACCGTTCCGTTCCATGCCGATCCGGACCAGCTGGTACTGTTCCAGTTTCGCTTTCCACTGTGGGGCTGATAACGACCGCTCTTTGGAATGTAATATAAAAGCGTCAGTCGTTGCCTTGGTAACGCAATGGTTTACTTGATATGAGATGTAATAACGACCGCGTTTTGGCAGATGATTAGATATTTCATTTAATTTTATTATTAAATTGTGTTTACGTTGCTCAAATAGAGCGCTTAGCCAGCTACAGAGAAACTAGTAGCCAGGCAACAGACAAGAGACCAATCCTGTGTGTCGACATCACTTCACGTATTCTACCAGCACGATTCAGCATGGTTAGACAACCGTGCTGAGAATTCCGGGCCGAGAACGGTTTGTAATCTTGCCTTGCCTTACCAGGCTCTAGTGGAAACACAACTGGAACTGTTCCTTACCATTCTAAGAACTGTTCGGCCCGACGGTGGAAAAGCAGCTAAAGTGAACTTTCTGGAAAAGTTTTCTTCATCCAGTAAGCACCTTCAAACTACCATTGGTCTATGGTGATTACGTAATAGCTAGGTGTGGCTCTTAGGCTCCGCCTTCTTTGATGTGGAAATCTTCTCCAGTTCATTTCTTCTGTTCAGTCCATTGAAGTCAGACATCCATGAGAAAAAAAACACACTAGACAGCCGTTCTGAACCTGCATGTAAAGAAATAACTGTCTATATCAGCAGGTATCAAAAGTCTATATTTGTCATTCAAAAGGGGAAACCAAAACTAAAAATGTAAAGCAGTGCTTCCTTACCATTTTGAATATCAATCATGCTGATCGCTTTCTTCATTCCAGGTGGCTCATGTTGTTATGAAAATATGCATTGGAATTACATACAATTAGAACAGCCTTCTGTCTGTGCCGTCTTGACTTCTTTGCTCACTTTCATCACATTTTATTCTTGTGCACTGACTCGTTTGCTGAACAGCCAATCAGAGTGATCTCTCTCGCCGAAGGACGCCGATTCAACATGTTCAATAGGCAAGAAATCCCCCAACGAGGTCCAACTAGTGGCGATGTGTGGGACACACCACAAAAACTGGGCCGACCGACCTTCGGCTTAGTGTGTCAGGACCTTTAGGAATCACAAATTGCCTTTTTGGTAAGGAAAAGGGGGTTGGAACAGGAAAGCAAATGTCTTATCTTTAATACGTGTATGTCTGTTATCAACCTTCGAAAAAAATCAATAAAAAAAAGGAAAGCAATGTCTTTGTTAATTTTCAACCATGCACAATGTAAGTGATGTTGCTTATTATATAGGCACACATTTAGAAATCTACAACTTGTAATTCAATCACAAGTGGTAAATCCTTTGAGAAGGATGTTAATACTAGATCATGGAGTCATGGAGCGCATTCAGGTGCCGCAAGTTCAAGTCTGGCTCATGTTACTTCCTGATGCTGTTCCCTGCTGAATGAATAAAAAAAAATGGCCAAAAATAAGATTTTTTTTCTTTTCCAAGTAAGAGATAGAGAAAGCGAGAAGGAGGATGTCCACACCTCCTGCCGAGAGCCTTGTTGTGTGCCAATACTATGAAGGAAGCACACTGAGATCTCTCAGCGGGGACTACGCACATACTTTCTGATTGCCTTGTAACTCTGCACATTAGAGAAATAGGCCCATACTTTTACTGAGACAGTATCCAGCTTAAGGTACTTATTACTCAGATGAATCACCGCAAAGAAGACTTTCCAGGAAGCTAATATCTAGTCATTAACATATGTCTGCAAGTGAAAAAGATTTTAAAGCCGACTGCAGTGTTTCCATCCTTGACGGTGGATGTGGCTCCATATTGCAGAGGTGCCACTGAAGCATGAATTAACTGAAATGAGGGGCCTTGCTAAGGCACATTAGCTACCACACCATTCCAATAGGGATCATTTTGTTATCTTTGGTAGGTCCATTTTCCAGCATGCACTCAAGCAGAAGCATTTCCTATTTGTTCATGACTACTTGCCAATCCATTTATCAGATTTTTTTCATTGGGGTCATGGTGGCGCTAATATCACATTCAGGGAATTATATTAAAAATATATAATTGCAATATATCAGTACCATATTGATTATCTGCTGAGATTCTGTTTATCAGTATAGGTACTGTATATATATATATATATATATATATATATTATATTATATTTTTTCCATAACTATACTGTATATATTGTACAGCAACTTGGAGAATATAAAACAATATTTTAAGTGCTTTTAATTTTTAGATGTTTTATTTTTCATATATTTAGTCAAATAGTATAGAAAAAATATATCAATTCATACATATTTTATATATTACTTTATAGTATATGAATATATATTATATAAATTGACTTTTTTCACGACGACCAGGCGATAAAGCATATTAGTGCATTAATATAGGATACAATGACTTCAAACATGACTCAAAAATCTGATTTTAGACCTGCAACTACTGTATATGTTTTATAAACGTTGTTACTATATACACTAAAGTGATTTAAATGGCTTCTATAAATCGAATGCTGCCGCATGAGACCATGTCAGATTATAGTGCAATAAACAAAATGAAGCTGGAAAAATTTCACAACAGACTGCCATACTCACACTGTGACATGGCAGCAGTCGCCTGCAGCTAAATAGAAGAACTTCATTTGCCCTTAACACTGTGGGGAGGAATTAAGACAGAAAGAAAATCAATCTGGACTCTTGTCCTCTGGTAAGGACCAGAATACTCTTAACTGATATCTTGATTGTGTGACTGAATTGTGGGAGAATTACACAGGAAGGGCCAGGGTTTGTTTCAAAGCAGATTACAGTATGTGGTTTGTTTAATCATGACTACTGGATGTTTTAAAGCAGTGGATCTGAACCATGTACCTGAAGAGACTTGACTGCTTTATATGATGAACAGATGAATTTAGGCTTTTATTCACATGTTAACACTGATCAGCGAACATAAACAGAAGCTCAACCGAAACTGCTTGTCACGTGAGAACAAACCTCTTGCTGAAGCTCAAACGTGCTGTGTAACACACGAGAATGAACCTCACTGGTTCTCACACGTCAAGCGAACATGCTTGAGCTTCTGTTTACCATAACTGATGTGTGAGTTAATGAATGTTTATATGTGTTTCAGTTGCTTAGGCTATCAATGGAGGGACAGAAATCTCTCATATTTCGAAGATAAACGAAAGTCTTAAGTGTTTGGAACGACATGAGGGTGAGTAATTAATGACAGAATTTTCATTTTAGGGTGAACTAAACCTTTATAGCTAGGTTGCATGTTGTTCTCAATATCTAGATATCACATAAAAAATACTGGAAATAAACACCAATATGCGCATAAATTCTAAAAATGCACATAAATTGTGCTCAATTGAGGTGGATACATTTTTTATCCGATAAGAAGACATAAACTACATAAACGCATAAACTACGATGGATACACAATTACCAAATAAAACCTTCAATGTGCTCTTGTGACTTTGCCTCAACAGCGGATATGATTGGATAACGATATGATTGGAACACGTCATACACAATGTGTTCCAAAATCCACTCAAAATATTAAACATGTTTTGATATCCTCTGACCAGATGAAATCATAGCTTGAAGTTTAAAAAATCTATCTGTGCCCATCATACACTATACGTGATTTTCTATGAAATTTGTCAACTCTGACTCCCCAAAATCAGACTGGCGCAGACTTTCGGCAACTATTGTCGACTGCAAAAATCTCTGCAAAAGTTCTGTAGTGTATTCCAGCCTTTTTTAGTGTAGGTGTCACATGACTAAAGCTACAGTACAATTGATTTCAGTACTTTGGAATTAGCATGCTGCTAACACGACACTGCAATATTCAAATGCTTAAACATACCAATATTGGACTGGATTTTTTTTTAAAAAGTCTATTCTGATTCAGCTGTTATTATTGATAATTATTGGTTTTAAATGAATTTTATGCATATTTGTAGACATTTTACCAGCATTCTCCACCAACATAGTGCTTTACGGGACTGCCTACTCCATGAAGGATAAAAGCTGCGTCATAAAAGAAGATAACTTAGATAGCAGCATAATCATGCCTACTGTTAATTAATAACTCAAATAGGCAGCTAACTTGGTTTTGGAACAGAGCCTATATCAAGTTTTTGGCCTTTCTGCCACTTTGAAGAGAGGGAATGGGATCAGGAAATGCTGTATCATGAGCTTGTATCACCCAAAAAAGCATCAATGTGTGTCAGAGCATATGTGCTAATTAGACCATGACTCTAGGACATGATGTTATTTGACTTCCCAAAGCCACATTTCTCACAAATACTTTCATGTAAATATACCTGGGATGGCTGAATCCTGCAAACATCACCAAACACTCAAGCAATTAGAGTCAAAGTATAAATTTTGATGCTTTAAATATGGATTAAATGCCAGAGTGCAGCACACAAGACAACTTCACAGGAAGCCTTTTAAGATTACAGCCTTTCAGTGATAAGAGAGTCATTACTGGCAAAGGAAAGGAGTTATTCTATCTTTCAAAAGTGAGATTGTGCATGCTGTGTTATTTAACTTCAATGCAGAACCCCATCTAGTCCCGTTTATGATTAAATATTTTTCCTCATTAATTGAAATGTATGTTTTTACTTCACTAGCAAAACAAGAGCTATGTAATAGGTGATAAAGTTTCGCATCTGGATTGTTTTCGGATCTGAATTCTTCAATATATTTAAAGGCAAACTTTTCTGCCTTTCTTTCTTGTTTTCTCAGTCTGACTCAATTTTGTTACAGCCACCATCCTCCTACAAGAAACTTGTACAGTCTCTCTGAGCTATAAAACAGAGTAACAGCACAGAGGATTATCAAATTATGTAGAACGTTGCTTCCAGCCAGGACATTTGTCAGCCATCTGCTCTGCTTCTGAGCTGCTGTCTACATTTTACTGTCCATCCAAAAATAAGATCCAAAAACATACTGTATACCAGCGTGAACATTTGAAGTCTTTGTCTTTATTAAGATGCCGTTATGTGCCTGTATTTTAGTCTCAGCTGGTGCGGTTCAGTGCTTGATATAACAACCTGACCCAAGTGGAACAGAAGTTATTTTATTTTAATAATCAAAAGTTTATCTTTCTTTGAGCTTTACTTACATTTATTGACATACACAAAACAAGTTTTTGCATTCTATTATGCCATTTTTTTTTATTTTTTTTTATGTAAACATGCACTAGATGAACATATCTGTTAATATTGTAATATGTAATATTCTTACGACCTCACATAATTTCATCTTGGAAATAAAATGGTCATTTTGACTACATTTGTAAAAAGTCTTATTTTTAATACTTGGTATTAAAATCAATAATAAATCATAACAGATAAAAATCATGTATGTTATTAATTTCAAAAGGAATATCAATCAGAGTAAACTGTTGTGTACTGCACTGAAAAAATGGTGTTGGATTTATATTTTGAAACAATTTTCACACAGTAAATTTCACAAATTGTAACGTGCAGGTTGCATATTAACACACGATGAAGAAGATACACATTAGTAAGTCTTTACTGTCACGGTCACCCTCATGTTCTGTTTGTTTTGGTTTAATCTTCCTTTGTGTATTTAAGTTCCTGTTTCAGTTCTGCTCATTGTCCGTTCACCGTCTTATTATGTTGTGTTGTTCCTGCCTGCCTGCCTTTTGGAATAAACTTGGATTTTTTTATATTGAATTGTACTCTTTCGTCTTCCTTCGTGAACACAGCCTGATATTTACTTGATAATCCAACGGGTAAATACAGATCCAGGCAGGAACACAACACAATGAACATACAAGACCAGACAAAGACAAACCAACTGAACTAAACTGATATACACAGATGATTAACTGAAATGACAAACAGCTGTAATGATTAGTGCAGTGTCCTTTTGAGTGTAGACAGTAACTATAGTGGTACTTCTTTAAAGATTTTAATTTGTCATTGGATTTCCTTTTTTATATATATGAATTTGCATTTAATTTGTATCCCTTTACTTCATTAGTAAACCACTTCATGTAATTGTATTAATTCACAGCATTTCTTGATATGTCTTATCTCTATGTTCTATATCGTAATGCACCTATTTAAAGTTACATTTTGTACTTTCATTACATTTCTTCCAAAAGGCGGTCATTTTCATCTCATCTTAAAGGATATATCATGACACTTATTAGGAAACCCTCTGTTGTGCCCATTAAGGTTGGTGAAACAGAATTAAATCCCTGATAATGCACATCCGAGAACTTAAAGAGCCCCTCTCTCGCTCTCCTTCCATGTGTCACATGGTAGAGCCCACTCAACCCATTTTACCAAAGCCACAACTGTGTCCCATTTATGATCTGTACATTTTTAGATCCTCAAGGGGGTCCTGTGGCGAACAGCCAGTGCACTTAAACAAATGCGGTTTGTTATTTCACAGCTGTCAGTTAGTATGCTGGGCTCTGACAAGTTTTCTATTGTTTCATATATCATTTCAGAGTTTTTCCCAAAGATAAATGAGCTTTACATGTTGTTCTTTGGAAAGCTTGGTGTATAGTGGATTGTAATGGCATAATAAGCTTTGTGTGACAGCAGCTTTTGAGATTCTGTTTATTTAAAGGGAGGAGGACTTCAAACTATATGGTCAACACACTCAGGAAATTTCAGATCTACCCTGAAATGATGCTCTTTTTCTACATCTATTAATTTATATAAAAATACATTTTTAAAAAAACCAATTACTATAATGGCTTAATGCAACTTTTTCATGATGAGCATGTTTTGAACTTCTAAAATATATTCATCTTGATATTTTTGGGGTGCATAAAGTCAAAATGTAAAAGCAAAATTACATTTTGAAATATATTTATATAAATAAATTAAAAAAAAACATTTAAATCAGTGCTATTTTAGATTTATTTATTTTCTGTTAGTGTATTTAATATTATTTTAAACAGGATTTTATTTTTGTTCTTTTGTTTTCGTTTTAATTTTGATTTTTAAGTTTTGTTATGTGCTTTTGTCATTTTTTTGTCATTATTAGGTTTGTTTTTGTTCAAAAATATATATTTATTTAATATGTTTTATAATATAATATATTCTATTTTGATTTCATTTAATTTTAGATTTAGTCATTTTATTGCATGGACTTGGATTCAATTTAATTTTCATATAAGCTTTTTAAGTTTAAGTATTTTATTTAATATTTATGTTTCATTTTATTTCAGGTTTAGTACAATTAATGAAAAAGATGTTTAGTTTTAGTTAACAATAACACAAGGTCAACAAGTATCTTAAAATATCTGATTTTACATGTAAAAATGTAAAAAAAAAAAAAAAATTTTTTAAAAATGATTAAGATGTGTTCACTCACATGTATTTAAGGAGTAATAAAAATATTGTATTGCTTTTTAGTTACACCACATGACGTTTTTGTGAGTCATTAAAGGGGAAGCATAGCGTTAGTTTTCACTGTTACGGTGATGATACTCAGCTCTATATTTCTTCACACCCTGACGAAACTTACCAATTCACAAAATTAACGGAATGCATAGTTGATATAAAAAATTGGATGACCATTTCCTACTACTAAATTCAGAAAAAAACAGAGATTCTAATTTTTGGACCAAAAACTTCTTCACGTAATAACCTAGAATACTGTCTAACACTTGATGGCTGCTCTGTTAAGTCTTCGTCGTCAGTTTTTTGTGTTATTTTTTGTGACACATTTTGTGTACATAATTGACACAAATTGTGTAAATATAACACATTAGTGTGTAGAAAATGAGCAGGAATAACACATGTTTGAGTTAAAAGTAACACAGAATGTGTTGTCCTTAACTAGACACATGGGTGTGTTGTTTTTAACACATCTGTGGGAACATGGGTGTGCTCTGTGATACCAATCTTCCATTTGAAGGCCATGTTTCTAGCATCTGTAAAACCGCATTCTTCCATCTTAAAAATATATCTAAACTAAAAATGCAGAACAGTTAGTTCATGCTTCATGACCTCAAGGCTAGATTACTGTAACGCTCTACTGGGTGGTTGTTCTGCTCGCCTGATAAATAAACTGCAGCTCGTACAAAATGCAGCAGCTAGAGTTCTTACTAGAACTAGGAAGTATGACCATATTAGCCCAGTTCTGTCAACACTGCATTGGCTTCCTGTTAAACATCGTATAGATTTTAAAATCTTGCTAATTACTTACAAAGCACTAAATGGTCTAGCTCCCCAGTATCTGAGTGAACTCTTAATGCATTATAGTCCTTCACGTCTATTACGATCTCAGAATTCAGGCCAGGTGATGATACCTAGAATATCAAAATCAACCGCAGGCAGTAGATCCTTCTCCTATTTGGCACCTAAACTCTGGAACAATCTTCCTAGCATCGTTCGGGAAGCAGACACACTCTGTCAGTTTAAATCTAGACTAAAAACGCATCTCTTTAACCTGGCATACACATAACACATTATCAATTTATATTTTCAAATCCGTTAAAGGATTATTAGGCTGCATAAATTAGGTCAGCCGGAACCGGGAACACTTCCTATAACACCAGATGTACTCGTTACATCAGAAGAAGAACGGCATCTACGCTAATATTAGTCTCTCTGTTTATCCCGAGGTTTACCATTGTCAGCCGGATCCGGTCCCTATCCAGGTGAGATTGAGGACATGCGTCTTGACACGACTACAACGCACCCCTGAAGTATCAGCAGAGATTGAGTCAACTAGATCATCCATTGTGAAGGCCTCATTGACACGACAGCCTGTGGCACAGCTCCTCAACAAACCGTCCATACCGGCGTGATGAATACGATCCTCAACTGGATTAAACTGGAATAAATACTTTGAATGTTGCGATCCTATCGGACTTATGATAGCTACCTGAATCGTAACAAAGCACTGTTCGCCAGAGGAGAACTGGCCCCCCGACTAAGCCTGGTTTCTCCCAAGGTTTTTTTTTTTTCTCTCCATTTTAACACCTATTTGCCACCTGTTTGCCACCTGATGTCACCTGTTGGAGTTTGGGTTCCTTGCCGCTGTCGCCTTTGGCTTGCTTAGTTGGGGACACTTGACATTTGATATTCAACAGTGCTATGCATCAGCCTGCATTGACACCATTTTCTTTAAGAGCTGCTGTGCAGCCAAAATTATATACCAGTTATCACTGTAAAGCTGCTTTGACACAATCTGCATTGTAAAAAGCGCTATATAAATAAAGGTGACTTGACTTGACCTATTATGAACACAGATGTGTGTCCACAGTGTGTGTAAACAACCAGCCTATAATGGTAAAAATCCACCCACTCCTTTTTCTTATAATCCCCATAAATCATAAACAGTCTCTCCAAATGAGTGGTTCCAGATTTCCCCCTATTCTTTCCCCCTATCTGCCCTAGTAGCTTAGCTCCTCCCCCAAGTTAGCTGTACTCAGTCCACCATATTTATTTCCTCACCAGAGCATTTAACAGCAGCATTCAAGAAATGTATTCTTATTAAAGCAACTAAATTTATTCAAGTTTATTTATTAAAATTGATTCATTTTCTAAATTTATTAAAGCTATTAAAGTTATTTAATCAATGGCAGAGAGTGGTTTTCTTTTGTTGTTTTTCTTTTGTTGTTTGGTTCATATTAACAGCATATACAGCAGTAGGTACTGAATATTATGCTGCTGTCACTTTAATACACAGATCTAAAAATGTAATTTCTTTCCCTGCTGTTTACGTTCACAGACATAACTGACTGTGTTTGTGTGTTTCTGACATAACCTTGTGTGTATTTGACAGTGTAAGTGCAATAAGATGTAAGACAAATCAGTTTAATACTCACAGGATGCGCCATCTGACATCCAGCAAGATGACTATAAAAATAAATCTGCATTGTTTATCCTTTTGATCTTTAATTCATAAAATTAGCAAAAAATCTAACCTTTCATTGAAGGAAATGAATTGAAAGTGGGGGGAAAATCACATTATGAAATAAATGTTTTTCTCCAAAACATGTTAGCCAAAATTATTGGCACCCCTAGAATTTTTTATGAATAACAATAAATAAAAGTATATTCCCATTCATATTTAAAAAATTTTAGCATACCAGGGTGATCATGAACATGAAATTGTCCAGCCATGACTTCCTGTTCCACAGGAGTATAAACATGAAGAAACACAAAGGCCAAATTCCCTTAATGGTTCATCACAATGAAAAAAAACAAAGACTATAGTTCTGATGTGCAGCAAAAGACTGTTAAAGCATTGAAAATCCCCAATTCCACTATCAGGGCAATAATTAAGAAGTTCCAATCAACTAAAGATGTTACAAATCTGCCAGGAAGAGGACGTGTGTCTAAATCATCCCAATGCACGGTGAGGAGGAGAATCTGAGTGGACAAAGACTCTCCAAGGATCACAGCTGGAGAATTGCAGAGATTAGTTGAGTCTTGAGTCTCAGAAAGCCTAAAAAAATTATCAGACAGCACCTACATCACCACAAGTTGTTCGGGAGGGTTTCAAGAAAAATCCTCCTCACTCATCCAGAAACAAACTCTAGCATATTCAGTTGTCAGACAAGACTGGAACTTCAAAAGGGACCAGCTTCTATGATCAGATGAAACAAAAAAAGAGCTTTTTGGCAGCAAACCCACCAGATGGGTTTGGTGCACACATAGATAGAAAGTACCCCATACCCACGGTTAAATATACTTCTGAATCTTTAATGTTGTGGGCCTATTTTTCTGCTGGAGGTCCTGGACATCTTGTTCAGATACATGTTATCATGGATTCTATCAAACACCAACAGATAAAAAAATCAAAACCTGACCGCTTCTGCTAGAAATCCAATAATGGGCCGTGGTTGAATCTTCCATCAGGACAATGATCCAAAACAAACATCAAAACCAACACACTGTCACTGAGCACAAAATGAAGCTTCTGCCATGGCCATCCCAGTCCCCTGACCTGAACCCTAAAGAAAATGAGTGGGGTGAACTGAAGAGAAGAAGCACCAACATGGAGCTGGGAATCTAAAGGATCTGGAGAGATTCTATATGAAGGAATGGTCTCTGATCTCTTGTCAGGTGTTCTCCAAACTGATCAGGCATTATAGGAGAAAACTCAGAGCTGTTATCTTGGCAAAAGGTATTGAATAAAAGGGTGCCAATAATTGTGGCCAATGTGTTTTGGAGAAAAACATTTATTTCATAATGTGATTTTCCCCCCTACTTTTAATTCTTTTCCTTCAATGAAAAATTAGATTTTTGCTAATTTTATGAATTAAAGATCAAAAGGATAAACAATGCAGATTTATTTTTACAGTCATATTTGATCATATTTACCAAGGATGCCAATAATTCTGACCACCACTGTACATGCACGAAAACAGCATGTTTTTCCTTCCACTCAAAAATGGTATAAAAAATAGTCTGTGGGGTATAATAGGTCCCCTTTAAATTGAAAATTCTTTTTTCAAAACCAAACATTTTTCAAAACCAAATAAAACCAACAAGTACATTTCTAAGAACTTGGCTGCCACAGATTGGCTGAGGATGAAGATGAGGAACATTGCAGCAGAAGAAAACAGAAGGCAGCAAATGACGAATACAAACCAATTTCTTGAAAATGAAACACCACAGATTGAGACATTGGCTAAACTACCTTTTTTTTTAAAGATTTTTTTCTTTATCATGGACATTCAAAAATGTCACAGTCATTAGCGGTGAACTTGCATAGCACGGTCTCGAAATTAATTGTTCTGATATTTCCACTGGTTTCCATAGTGGGTTTTTATGGCAGCGGTGGCATGCTTCTGTTTGAGGAGCCAAATGAGTGACATTGTTAGAGGCTGATAAAACAGGCAAACACACCGGTTCATTATCAGGCAGGATAGAAGGGCAGTGGTGCAGGATAAACTGGATGAGAGGGCAGTGGTGCAGGAAGAAAGGGCAGAAGCAACACACACACACTTCAATCGTCAAGAGTACTGACTTTTCACCCACGACACCAAAGGGCCTGCAGTCTGCTGTCATGAATTGGTATTTGCTGGGCTGTGGAAATTCGTCCCAGTAGTATGTCGTTACTTGAGATGGCATACTCAAATGCGAAATTCCGCTTCACATAATGTCTGGTCTGAGATGAAAAATGCAAACATTTCTAGAGTTTTCTAGCAATTTCACAATCGGGTCACAGCCGATGTGTAAATTAGTGAATCGTTCTCAGCATGACCCAAAATACTCTGAACCCTTCAGGAATTCTGACACACATTCCTCGGGAGTATAAATGGAAAACCCCAGAGAAAAAGAAAATGAGCAGAGCTTGCAAAGAGCATGTTATTTATGGTGTTTGTATTGAAACCGGCTGACCAGTCAGGAGTTTTTCATTGAATATTTGCTATTTTTGGTTAACATAATTTTGGGTAGTTCAAAGGAGAAGTGAAAATGCTGTTAGCTGGAGAAACATGTTAAGTGAGAAACATAATGATATGGTGACACCAACTACATGTACTTACTATAGGGTTATAAGTTTTGGTTTGGCTTGGTTTAGGGTTAGTTGCATGTAATTATGCATAATTTATAATTATTACTATTCTAACTGCATATGTAACAATGAGACTGTAAAATAAAGTGTTACCCAATCTTTTCTTAGATAGTCATTGTTTACTCACCCTTATGTCGACTTTTATTTTTTCATGGATCACTAAAGGGGAAGACTCTGTTGAGCACCAAAAATTACAAATAAGAGTTACAAATAAAAGTTGTCCATATGTCCCATATGAGTCAATTTAGGATATACTTTCATGTCCATTCATTAAAGGGTTAGTCATTAAAATGAAAATTCAGTCATTAATTACTCACTCTCATGTTGTTCCAAACCCATAAGACCTCATCTTCAGAACACAAATTAAGATATTTTTGATGAAATCCGTGAGCTATCTGGCCTCCTTTAGACTGCAACACAATTGCCACTTTCGAGTCCCTGAAAGGTAGTAAAGACATTGTTAAAATAGTCCACGTGACTACAGTGATTCAACCCTAATGTTATGAGGTGACAAGAATACTTTTTGTGTGCAAAAAAACAAACAAAAATAACAACATTATTCAATTATATTTCTTCTCTTCCCTGTCATTCTCCTACACAGTTGACGCAGTAAACACAGTGCAGTGCTTCTGGGTTCTACGTCAGTTAAGTTTCTAAAATATTTATTTTTCTCATTTCAGCAAAAGTTTCTCAATACTATGCAACCAGCATCGTATGATGTTGTTTGTCTTCTGTGGTGGACATCCAGGTGGATGCTGCATACTGGTGGTGGTTGAGGAGGTGTAACACCTGAGTATTGACTGTGTACCGCTCCCTCTGCTTCTATTTGCATTTCCAGTTTGAACAGTATTTAGGAAGCGACTGTGTGTTTGCACATTACCGAGCATTTCCATTGTTTCCTGCCTGATTGTCTTGTGTAATGATTCTGCCTGATTTACTTCTTTTGGATTATCCCTTTGCATTGGTAGCCTGATTTGGACTGATGACTGTGTTTGGACCTTTTGCCTGTTTACTCACCTCTGCCTTTTGGATTACCCTTGTGTATGTCACCTGATTGGACTGCTATTGTGGTTTTGAACTATTGCCTGGCTTAACGTTTCTGTTTCTTAAACCTGCTGCTAATAAACATCCGCAAATGGATTCTAACGCCGCCTCAGCCTCATCGTTACAGGAGGATCCACCTTCCATGTAAAGCGCTTTGAATGCAGAGAAAAGCGCTATATAAACAGTGTTGGGGAAAGTTACTTTTTAAAGTAATGCATTACAATATTGCATTACTCCCCAAAAAAGTAACTAATTGCGTTACTTAGTTACTTTTAATGAAAAGTAATGTGTTACATTAATTTTGCGTTACTTTTTCTCACCTGGGCTGGGCTTGCTTCTATGTTTTTTTTAATAGCACTAAAAAAGCATATTTATGCCTGTACAGTAGAGTTCAAAACTACTATTTCTAAATCTAATTTTTGCATATTAGTATGATTGAATTGGATCATTGAAGGTCCACAGCAAAGACATTGGTTAATAAAGTGAGAGTAAATACATAAAGTATATTTGTGTAATTTATTTAATTTTTACAGGCTTGCATAAAAATCTGAGATTGCATTTCACTGTTTTTATTCATTTTGAGGAATACTGAATGTTGCAAGTGAGATGAGTAAATGCATGTTCACATTTAGTCTAGAACTACAAAAACCATCATGTTCACACAGCGCACAACATCTCTGCACTTACGATTTCTCTCAACATGGGGACAGAGCTGTCAGTCAATAAATGTGAAAAAGTAACTTGCGTTACTTATTTCAAAAAGTAACTTAGATATTTTGTTGTAAATTGAAAAAGGAATGCGTTACTTTACTACTTACTTGAAAAAGTAATCTGATTACATAACTCAAGTTACTTGTAATGCATTACCCCCAACACTGTATATAAAGGTAACAAATTATTATATTGCTATTACATTAATTTACCATCAAGTTTGGGTATATTTTTATGGTTTGCAATATTTTTTTTAATCTGATCAAGAAAATAACATGACAAGGCCTGCGATTGAAATTACGAGTCAAAAACTAGTCAAACTATGTTAAATCACATGAGCACTTCTGGACGTGAACATTATAAATAGGACTAAATACAGCACATGGACTACTTTTAGGGTGCTTTAAAGGTGCTTTTTTGGAGCTCACCAACAGCGTCCAGCCTAATTTACTTTCACTGTATGGAAAAGAGCTGCCAGGACATTCTGCTGAGCATCTCTTTTTGTGTTCCACGGAAGAAATAATGTTGTACGGGTTTGCAACAACATGAGGTTGAACAAATGATGTCAGAATTTAATTTTTGAGTGAACTATCCCCAAACTGTAGTTTACACTTTAACCATTGGTACAGAATGTCTTTGGTCCTCACTATAATTGAATCCTTCACACAGGCCAGCTTTAAGTAAACAGAGTGAAAGATGTCTTTCCAGGGAAGGCTAGAATTGCAGTACTGAGTGATACCTTTTAAGCTACTTAATTCTTGATGAAAATCGATGCTCGTTTGTGTCAGAGTGGAAAATGGATGAAAAGTAAAACCACTGAAACAGAAAAGGCGAGGATGCTAAAATGATACAAGTATCCTTCTAGTACCATCTACAGATTAATAGCTTCATACTGACCAAGAACTTTTGACTTTGGAAATTCTAACCTTTCACGAAATGTTCTGTCTCTTGCCAAACCATTTCATTGAATATTGCGCTTTTAACGGGTAATTCTAGTTTTTCTTGCCATTTGTAACAGCCTTTGCAATTATGCAGTAATGAGTGGTGCAGAAAAGGCATCTAATTTCCCTCCATTAAAATTTCTTTCATTGTGCCCTGATACTAACCCTTTTATAAGAGTGATGTGTCGGAAAAGCGTGCCTTGTTAGTGCCATTTCCACATATAGATCAGGTTGGTTATTGAATTCTGTTAGACTGTCATCTCCATTAAAGAATCTGTTGCAAGAAAAAGTAGCACTTACTTTTTGCAAACCCAACACAATATATTTAGAGTTTACCATCATTTGCAATGAATATAAATAGTTGAAGGATACCAGAAAATCTCTCTACAATCTATTATATAGTTTTATGCAGTCATTTTCTTAACATGTCAAACTAATAAAGCATCACACTTTAACCACATGTCCTGTGTTATTAGCTGCTGCTTTGCAAGTATACATCTTCTGTGCATGTCTAAAACTAATACTATATAATATAACTGCTTTAGGCTACAACATTACATGATAGCAGCATGCAGGTTTTCATTGCTCAATGATTTTATGATATTCGCTTGAGCTATATTGGATGATATACATCATATCATACCTTTAACCTCTTATGAATCATATAGGGTCATTCTGTGTCAACTCAACTGGAATTCAAATTTTTAGATTTTGTTATTTATTTATTTTATTTTTTTCTGAAGAAAGGCTAGCATAAATAGTAATGAAAGCCAAAATATTAAATGTCATGGATAAATATTTACTAAGTAATCCACTATTTTGTAGAGGGGGGTCAAAATGGCAATTTTCACCTAAGGCCTTGTTTACACCTTGTATTAAGATTTATTGGATTTGTTTTGGTCGATCCGATCACAAGTGGACGATGCTAAATACAGGTGTAAATGGGGTCTAAAATATTTTGAGCTTGTCCATTTTCCACCACTTCCAGAGGTAGTCCAAAACACATTACGGCGGATTGCTTTCGTGTAAACACTCATGTTGTCAAATGTGTTCAAACAGCCACAAAAGACCACCTATTCTCGACTACTGACCTAATGCGTATGGGAAGCACGCTAGCCAGACGAGATTTAAACATTATCGGCTGAAGAAGAAAAACATACCAAGCGCAATGTTCTCTCATTCTAACACACACTCACAGCGTTCGGCATGGTCTTGCGGCTGTCAGTGCAGAAACTAAAGCTGATGATCTTCTTATGCTTTTCTGTCGTCTCTGGTCATGTTCATATGTAAATTTTGCAAGCTTATTTTGTCCATTAGATCAAAAGATCTGAAAAAACCCATACATTTACCCACCAATATACCCTCCCCTCAAAGATATTAGGACACAAGTGGTTGAAAGAGGACAAAAGAGATGGATTAAAACACCAGGTGTAAACAGGAATGTGTTTGCCTTGTCTACTTGTGATCCAACCGACCAAAACACATCTTAATACCTGGTGTAAACAGAGCCTAAAATTTAAAGCCAAATTACAGGGGTTAGATAATGTCTTTAGAAAGATGGCATCATTATTTTATTTTTACACATAGATAGCTAGGTCTACTAATAAATTGTGTTGTCTTCAGAAATATTTGTTGCATTATATGCCATTGATGACATTTCAAAAAATGGAAAAAAGCACTTTTCTTGTTTGTTTATTTTGTTTTTCCTGCAAAGTTTGCATGCCTGTAACTCAAGAACTATTAAAGATATCTTACATACATATATCCATGACATTTAATATTTGGGCTTTCATTACTAATCATTAATGTTTGTCTTTCTTCATTTATTTAATTAAAAATACAGTAAAAACAGTAATATTGTGAAATATTATTACAATTTAAAATAACTGTTTTCTGTTTAAATATATTTTATAAGTAATTTATTCCTGTGATCAAAGCTGAATTTTCAGCATCATTACTCCAGTCTTCAGTGTCACATGATCCTTCAGAAATCATTCTAATATGCTGATCTGCTGCTCAAGAAACATTTATTGTGTACAATTGTACAAAATATTTGTGTACAATATATTTTTTTTTTTTCAGGATTCTTTGATGAATAGAAAGTTCAGAAGAACTGCATTTATTTGATATATAATCTTTTGTAACATTATAAATGTCTTTACTGTCACTTTTGATCGATTTAATGCATCCTTGCTGAATAAAAGTATTAATTTCTTTCATTTCTTTTCAAAAAAATAAAAATAAAAATTCTTACTGACCCCAAACTTTTGAATGGTAGTGTATAATGTTACAAAAGCTTTGTATTTCAGATAACTGCTGTTCTTTTGAACTTTCTATTCATCAAGGAATCCTGAAAAAAAAAGTACACAACTGTTTTTAACATTGATAATATTCATAAATGTTTCTTGAGCAGCAAATCATCATATTAGAATGATTTCTGAAGGATCATGTGACACTGAAGACTGGAGTAATGATTCAGCTTTGATCACAGGAATAAATTACTTTATAAAATATATTCAAACAGAAAACAGTTATTTTAAATTGTAATAATATTTCACAATATTTCTGTTTTTACTGTATTTTTAATTAAATAAATGCAGCCTTGGTGAGCAGACGAAACTTCCTTTAAAAACATTAAAAATCTTACCGTGTCCAAACTTTTGATTGTACATATATATATATATATATATATATATATATAAATATTTTCATAAGAATAACAATAATAACATGAATAAGCAATATTATTTAGTTTTCTTGTAAGGTGACTAACCCCACCTCTAAAGACTAGTTAATAATGTGTGTGGTGTTCCAGGAAAACAAATGTTGATTCAGGAACATTTATATGTTCACTTATGTAAATCATGTTAAGCAACTAATGCTTTGTGTATTTTTTTTGTTTCTATGTAAATGTGTACAGTTAACCAGTCACAAAATAAACAGTGTGATCACGACATGTTTATGTCTGCTTAAATTGATTCAAAGTGACAGTAAAGACATTTACATTGTAACAAATTAAGAAATATATATATTATTTTGAACTTTGTGTTCATCAAAGAATCCAGAAAAAAATATCACAGTTACCACAAAAATACTACGCTGCACAACTGCTTTCAACATTGATAAAAAAAAAAAACTGATTATTTACTGTATTTTTGATCAAATAAATGCAGCCTTGGTAGTGTATGTTGGTTGCTGGACTGCGAAAAGTTGCAATTAACCAATCGGAATCAAGTAACCCAGAGCTGTGTGAAACATAGTTGTGTGAAATAGCTTGAAAATTTCAAGTGGGGGAAAAAAAGATTAAGAAAGGGCTGGTCCAACTCTTCATCTCATTTCCAAAGAGTAATTTATTTTTATAGATTTCTTTTGAGAAGTTCTGTAAGGGCATGTGCCTCTATCCTTTGATAGCATTACAGTGATCACAGTGTTACTGTACTTCCATGCGACCGCTTGAATGAGATTGGTCTTCACCGCTGGCACAGTCAATCCGAACAGACCTCTGATAAAATGAAAGCCGAAGAGAGGAGCCCTTGCTGGTTGTAAAAGGACCAATTAAAAGAATATGCCTTTAGAAAAACGAAAGGGAGAGAGAAAGCGGGAGAGAGATGGGCTCTTTTTTCATCTTTAATTCATTAATTTGGGGCATGTGGCAGCTTCAGAGCATGTACCCTTTCAAGCTCTCACCAATTATAGATCCCTTCGCTGTCTGCCTTTCTAGAGGTAAATGTGAGAAGGGAAAGAGGGACTTATCTGTGTTTTCCCTCTGTGACTGTACTTGCTATATGCTAACATGGTATGCTACAAAAACATGTCTATAAAGCCACCATTACCCTCTGACATTGTGGTCCATGGAGCACATCACAGGGTCCACAGAGTGCCTAGTAACATTTATGGACCTGACATTGACCTTAACTGATGCAAAACAAGGAGCCTTGAGCGTTTCTTGAAGTATTAGCGCATCGAAGCTTGGGCAGTGAAGTGGGTGGATAGACGCATTCGACCAGTCGAACTGTGAAAAAAAGAGTGAGCTGAGAGATGCAACACAAGTGCGCATGACAGATATAACACTTTTTTAGACTCCAGTGGCTGAAACATGATTGATTTTTGTGTATATGTGTTCCATGATGGTTTAGATGGAACATGCTAATGCGACAAAGCAGCAATTCCCAAATGGGTGCTTGGAAAGACTTTTATTTTGCTTCGTTAAAACTATAAAATAGAAATGAAGGTCAAAATGAAATGTAAGTACATCCTATTTGCTTTCATAATGCAAGTTCCATTTTGGAATTAATTTCATTTTACACTAACAAATATAAATTTATTTTACATCAATTTAAAATTAACTTAATTAATAATATTTTTAAAGTGATGTTTAATGATGCGCAGTATAATACCAGTTAAAAGGAACACATTTATGGTTTGTTGTCAATAATTGGTACTTAAAGCTGTGGAGGTAGGCTACATCAGAGAAAAACAGTTGGGAGACAGACTGATACAGGGTATCACTTATCAGTCTCTATATTAGTGACACTGCCACTCAAGGAACGTCTAAGAATACAGCATGGAGGTGTTAAATGATCTGTCACTCACGACAATCTCTCCAACAAAACTTACCACCAAGCAGAGTATGTGATTTTGCCTAAAGGAAAGCTGGATTATCTGTGTCATCTCTCTCTCCAAGATCAAGAACACTTCCGCACCATCACAAACATAAAGCATTTTAGCCAAATAAACACATCAGCAAGAATTGTGTTAGGGGCTGTTCACACAACGATAACGATACCGTTATCATCTCTGTTTAAATCTGTGAAAACGGTGATGGCATGCACATGCATATTACGTGTTTAGTCTATAGGCATGCACATTTGGCGCGAGTGCTCTGTAAAAGATTGCATATGTGCGCAGTCTTTTGCCGCGGTCTCACTAGACTTTGAACATGTGAAATTTCATCGGATGCTGCAACGGTTGAGATATGACGTCAACAGCGTCTTTTTATTATTATTATTAACATGAATTTATCATATAGCAGTAATACATTCAAAATGTAAAAATATACAACCTACTTGACTTTACTGCAAATATAAAATTCTTTTCATTCATCCAAGAGGTCATGCTGATCTTCTGTTGGTTGCACCTTTCTTTACAAAGTGACATCGCCAACTACTGGCCAGGCAGCATAATACATAGTTTTTAATTGTTTTTGCGGATCCGTATGAACGAGGATTGTTTTGACAGCGTTGTCATCTATACAAATAAAGAAAAATCGTTTCTGTTTTTTACATCGTTGTCATGTAAACATCCTTAAACACAGTGTTAATATAACAGTCTATTCACATGGAAACTGCTCAATTTAGAACATTCATTAAAGGGTTAGTTCACCCAAAAATGAAAATTCTGTCATTAATTACTCACCCCCATGTCGTTCCACACCCGTAAGACCTTCGTTCATCTTCAATTAAGATATTTTTAATAAAATCCGATGGCTCAGTAAGGCCTGCATCGCCAATAATAACACTCCTTTTTTCAATGCCCAGAAAGCTACTAAAAACATATTTAAAACAGTTCATGTGACTACAGTGGTTCAAGCTGAATATTATAAAGCAACGAGAATACTTTTTGTGCACCAAAAATAACAAAAAAGCGACTTTATTCAACAATATCTAGTGATGGGTGATTTCAAAACACTGCTTCATGAAGCTTCAAAGCTTTATGAATCTTTTGTTTCGAATCAGTGGTTCGGAGTGCCAAATTCACATGATTTAAGTAAACGAGGCTTCATTACGTCATAAGCGTT
The DNA here is from genome assembly GCA_037950675.1 of Hypophthalmichthys molitrix. NCBI lineage: Eukaryota > Metazoa > Chordata > Actinopteri > Cypriniformes > Xenocyprididae > Hypophthalmichthys > Hypophthalmichthys molitrix. Next base: position 8,608,485 of record CM075501.1, on the reverse strand, counting down.
TTGAAACTTCAATAGTTCACGTGACTTTGGAAGTTTGACACGCGCTCTGAACCACTGAATTGAAACAAAAGATTTGTTAAGCTTCGAAGCTTCATGAAGCAGTGTTTTGAAATCGTCCATCACTAGATATTGTTGAATAAAGTCGCTATTTTGTTATTTTTGCTACACAAAAAATATTCTTGTTGCTTTATAATATTAAGCTTGAACCACTGTAGTCACATGAACTGTTTTAAATATGTTTTTAGTAGCTTTCTGGGCATTGAAAAAGGGAGTGTTATTGCTGGCGATGCAGGCCTCACTGAGCCATCGGATTTTATCAAAAATATCTTAATTTGTGTACTGAAGACGAACGAATGTCTTACAGGTGTGGAACGACATGAGGGTGAGCAATTATGACATAATATTCATTTTTGGGTGAACTAACCCTTTGTGTGTTAGTGCAAGTTGCCCTCGCAACTGCTCGAAAATTGTGCAAATATAATTCCACTTAACTTGTTTTCAGGCATTCATTTTCTGTTGAAAACATATAAAAATAACTTTACATAAATCGGTAACAGTACAAATGGAGCGTAGTCAGAGCGGGATTTCTCTCACCAGTGGGCGGAAGATTGAAAACCCGACATGGAGCTGGAGTTAAGCGATTACAATGCTTTGAGCAGGAATCTCCGTTCCTCGTGCATGCGCAGCGACCAAAGCAAGAAGCATTATGTGGATTTTAGCGGTATTGTTTTAGCAGTTTCCACACAGAACACAGCTGGTAAATGTGCTATGTTGCTTGGGCAGAGTCCCAGATCACCTGGCAAATGGCGAAGGCAAACAGTGTTTTACTGCCATGGAAATGAAACTACACTAAGAGAAAGGCATAGCTTTTATCAAAAGATGTTAAGACATTATTCGTGTATTTGTGTTTTATATACCTAATTAACTAGTTTTAGACCTTACTTATTCACAGCGTTGTTTCTCATAGCTAATTGCTTAAAGTGTCTTGGCATGTTATTTGTTATATGAGACATAAATTAAGTACATAAATGTAAATATAATAAAAAGGTATAAATAATTAAATAATATAAAAACAGACACAGATGATGTTTATCATTACTGATTATTCTTCCCAGTCGATTAATTCACCATGTTTATAAAGTGATGATAACGTGATGATGGGAAGTAATGAAGCATGTGAACCCATAAGCATGGCTGTAGTTTCCTTTTTTTTATTTTTTGTGATAATCCTTGTGGATTTGAGAGGATGTACAGAAGGTAATTGCTAAATTAATAAACCCAAATTTAGGCCAGTTTATTTCATTTTAGCCTATTCAACATAGCAAGCTAAAAAAAAAACCTCAGTTTGCCAGCAAAACACTTAGTGAGATGAAAAAGAGCTAATAGCTGTGTTGCCTGCATGCTTGGTGTGTTATTTCTTTGTAGATTGCACGTGGCAAGGGTGTAGCAGGGGTCAATGCCGCAAGCAGGTAGTACAACGTGCTTTTAACTGGACTTCAGCGTGCCCAACAGCTGGGTTTATAGCGCACCACTAGTCCTAGCAATTTAACAAAGAGCCCTTTGACTACCTCAGACTGGAACAGGGCTTAAAGCCAATGTTTATGTGGTATACTATATGCAGAATTTACACAGCAATGACCAAAATGATATGAGCCAGAAAAAAGGACCATATACAGTAGGTGTACCCTGGGGACGTGCATCGGAACGTGTGGAAAGAATGGATCCCACCCACTGTATGCTCCCGCCAAAGGCTGAGTGTGGCTGTTTAAATGTCTCCTGTTCGTGCCAAACAGGAATAACTAATTGTATATTTAAAATGCAAAGCAATTCCACTAAGGGAATTCTGAAGAACTGCGTGAAACAGGATTTTGTGTGTCTGTTCCCAGAGGAGGCCAATACATCAGCATGCCAAACACGCTTTACTCCGACTCACATGACACAAAGAAACAAAAAACAATAATGAATCCGATAAATAATCAAATAAAAACTTTTTTTGCAGTCATACATTATAAAAACGCTCACTTAAATTAATGGTTAGCAAACTGGCAGCTGTTGTTTTCAAGAATTCACTGTGATGTCAGATGAAAATTGTGAGGTCATGCATAGACTTGAGGGAACATTTTTTATTGTACTGTTTTTACCATAAATTATAAAGTAAAAGAACTATACACTAAAAAAGCAATATTTTACTGTAAATTGTGTATTTTTTACAGTAAAAAATACATGGAGTCGTTAAGTAGAATTTATAGCCCTACTATTACACAAAATAATGTAATTTGCATGTTTATTATTAAATATAAAATATTTTATTAAGATAATATTATCTATAGTACATATTGGCCCAGTTTCACAGACAAGGCTTAGCCTAAGCCAGGATTAGACCTGAGTTCAATTAGGATATTTAAAGGGTTAGTTCACCCAGTAATGAAAATTATGTCATTTATTACTCACCCTTATGCCGTTCCACACCCGTGAGACCTTCGTTCATCTTCGGAACGCAAATTAAGATATTTTTGTTGAAATCCGATGGCTCCGTGAAGCCTGCATAGCTAACAATTACATTTTCTCTCTCAGGATCCATTAATGTACTAAAAACATATTTAAATCAGTCCATGTGAGTACAGTGGTTCAATATCAATATTATAAATTGATGAGAATATTTTTGGTGCGACTTATATAGTGATGGCTGATTTCAAAACACTGCTTCATGAAGCTTCGGAGAATCTTTTGTGTCGAATCATGATTCGGATCTCGTGTCAAACCGCCAAACTGCTGAAATCACGTGACTTTGGCACTCTGAACCGCTGATTTGACACAAAAGATTCATAACGCTCCGAAGCTTCCAGAAGCAGTGTTTTGAAATGGGCCATCACTATATAAGTCGTTATTTTGTTGTTTTTTTTGGTGCACAAAAAAATATTCTTGTCACTTTATAATATTAATATTGAACCACTGTACTCTGTATTGACTGATTTAAATATGTTTTTAGTACATTTATGGATCTTGAGAGAGGAAATGACATTGCTGGCTATGCAGGCCTCACTGAGCCATCGGATTTCAACAAAAATATCTTAATTTGCGAAGATTAATGAAGGTTTTACGGGTGTTGAACGGCATGAGGGTGAGCAGTAAATTACATTATTTTCATTTTTGGGTGAACTAACCCTTTAAGTAGCTTTTATAAATGTACACTAGAAAAAAACATTACTGATGTTCATCTTGAGACAAAACAATGGCACTGACATTATTTTAAGATATGTCAGTGCAAGTTGCTTTCAGTTAAAACAGCTCAAACATGCATTTTAGTCTGGGACTAGCTTAAGCCTTGTCTGTGAAACCGGGGGATTATGATGTAATTTATTATATATATATACATTATATATACGTGAAATACATATAAAATATGTATTTCAATCAAGACAACTCTCTGAATAGTTTTAACATGTAATTGAATATGGCGATGTTAATGGATTTGGTCTTGACGGACTAGATCTGCTACTCATGCTGCTGCTGCAGAGCAAGTATGGACTTGCTATTGCTAATACAGAGACGCTGCTGTGAGCATGTAAGATATGATGCTGCTGCATAAATAGACATACATAAATAGACATACAAATCCTGTAACAGATCTAGGCAGGTGGAGCTGGGGGAGGTGGAGGGTTTCAGAGGATCTCTGATAGCGCTTGCAGGACTAGCTTACAGCAAACAATGAACCAGGCTATTTAAATGTTGAACAAGCAATCTCATTGGCTCCAAGGTCAGCAGAGGCTGATCAGCTTGTACCATGCGGTAATGATGTGACTGCTTGCAGACTGCATGTAAAGGACCAATCAGCATGCACCATCTAGAGTTGAATGGGTTTTTTTTGTTTTGGTTTTTTTTTGTGGAGTAATTATGGCCGTTTAAACTTGCACACAATATAAGATTTACACAACATTTCTTTTCCTCTGTCTGAGCCAAGTCACTTATTTTAACTTTGGAAAGCATTAACGAACCTATAAAGGGACTCAAAAACGCACAGAACAAGTACAATATGGACTACAGGCTAAATACTTCTGTATCTGCTTTAAATAGCTCTCGCATTGCTTTGGGTGTTTGTGACTTTAGATGAGCAACTGTTTAGTCCTAATAACATTCCGGTCCCAAATGAACCTGCCTCATGAGATGCTTTATGAGGTCCTTATACGGTAGTACTTTGCAATGCTCCATTAGTGCTTAGTATAAACTGTACACACTGTCACACAATACAACAGCTCCCTGGAAGCTGGTATTCTATGAGGAAGCTCATTAAACTAGATGAGGAAAACCTAATGGAAATAACAGCTAATCTCTCTCAAAGCTTGGTTTGAGGTCCATTCCACAAAATGCAGCTGGCTCCTCTTTCTCACTTCGCTCCCTGACGATCTAACTTGAGAAATACATGAGGATGCGCTCTATAGGAGGTATTTTCCCTATTAAGTTATTAAAGACCCGACTGCTCTGGGTTCAGGCAAAATAGAAGTGTGAAAACCCTCCTCCCAGCAAACAGGATGGAAAATTGCATGGATTTTTTCTTCAGGCTCCTAATTTCACTTCTAGAGAATTCCACAGTGATCCTTAACTTCAAAGCCATTGGAATTTGATTAATTTTTTACTTTGAGGGCCGCTACTAATCTGCATCAAGATCTACTTTTAGATTCAAGCCGCAGCAAGCCTGTCAGAATTTTGCGCTTATTGAATAAAATGGTGGAGTACAAGTACAGTATGTTTGATATTAATAATACAACCTTTGGTTTGATAACATTTATTCAATTAAAAATCAATGTTATCTACTCAAAAATATGTTGAAAGTGAAAAGGTTTCCACATTCAATAATTATATGTACTTAAATATTTTAAAATTAAAAAGTTCTCTTTTTTCTTGGCTTTTGACTGATGATATCAAGAAATTCTGAAAAGTTGAGCTGCCTGACTTTGTTCAAATCATATTCCTCTTCATATATATATATATATATATATATATATATATACACTACCAGTCAAAAGTTTGGAATAGGTAAGATTTTTAATGTTTTTAAAAGAAGTTTCGTCTGCTCACCAAGGCTGTATTTATTTGATTAAAAATACAGTAAAAAAAAAAGTAATATTGTGAAATAATATCACGTGTCACATGATCCTTCAGAAATCATTCTAATATGCTGATCTGCTGCTCAAGAAACATTTATTGTGTACAATTGTACAAAATATTTGTGTATGATATATTTTTTTCAGGATTCTTTGATGAATAGAAAGTTCAAAAGAACAGCATTTATTTGAAATATAATCTTTTGTAACATTATAAATGTCTTTACTGTCACTTTTGATCGATTTAATGCATCCTTGCTGAATAAAAGTATTCATTTCTTTAATTTCTTTTCAAAAAAATAAAAATAAAAATTCTTACTGACCCCAAACTTTTGAACGGTACAAAAGCTTTGTATTTCAGATAACTGGTGTTCTTTTGAACTTTCTATTCATCAAGGAATCCTGAAACAAAAGTACTCAACTGTTTTCAACATCAATAATAATCATAAATATTTCTTGAGCAGCAGATCAGCATATTACTGTAGAATGATTTCTGAAGGATCATGTGACACTGAAGACTGGAGTAATGATGATGAAATTCAGCTTTGCCATCACAGGAATAAATTACTTTATAAAATATATTCAAACAGAAAACAGTTATTTTAAATTGTAATAATATTTCACAATATTACTGTTTTTACTGTATTTTTAATTAAATAAATGCAGCCTTGGTGAGCAGATGAAACTTACAATTAAAAACACTTAACATTAAAAATCTTATAAACTTTTGACTGGTAGTATTGCACAAATCATTGCGTAACCCTAACTCACACAATGTCAAAACGGGTCTAGTTGAGTAACATTATATTGAGGCCTTGTATTTGGTTTGCCGTAGGTCTTGTGGTATCAGCTCTTTCTTGTGCTTGTTACCACATCAAACCAACGGCTATATGTGATGCGACACTTCCCATGCTGCCCGTGCTCCAATTTGCATGCTAAAGTCTGAGCGTCTTCTTTCATCTCTGCTCTTGATGTTGAAAGCGCAAATGCTGGGAAAGAGTAAACAAAGGACGAGTGAGGTCCGGTCACAACAGCTCAGCCCGAGTGGAATATGAAATGCTCAACATGTTGGAGGTCTCTGCTGATGACAAGTGTGTGTCAGATGTCATGATGTTTTGTGTCCGCTGAAGATACGTATGCCCACAAACTTGTGGTAGATAAGCAATGAATGAATAAGCATTTGCATTATGTACTGGGAAAAAATGAGGTCAGTGTGAAGTATACATTAGCTCAACATTTTCGATGATTATTCTTCATGGACATTTGTAAACCAGCATCACAGCTGTTTGCAAAGGTAAGTGTAAACTTGTAAAGATCTGAGCAACTTTGACAATGGCCAAATTGTTATGGCAAGGCGGTGATAATTTATCAACAGTGGTCCGAGAAGGGACAAAGCACAAACCAGCGACAGGGTGTTTTTAACTTGAGTGGCTCATTTTGCTAATTCTGCTAATAGCTACATCTACACTAATCCAGATACATTTGCAGCAAAACATGAGGGCAATTGCATTTTAGACCATACTGTACATGAAATGGTGACTGAGTGCAACATGGACACATCAGTAAGTGGTGACATATTTGCATGATCATGCCAAAAAAGTAGTGTCAGAACTTTGGTATGCGGTCTCTCAGTATCATCTCAGTAAGCTTATTATGTGTGTGTGTTCTACATTTTTTTAACTTATTTGACCATGACTGCACTGACCACAATCATCCTGTTTCCTGCAAAGGTTAATTATCAGAAATATCAGTTCGCTAACACCTGCGTCAACCTTTTCTGACCTTCAGCAGTCTATTATGAGTGTTTTTAATGGTTCTGTCTCTCAGAAATGTCTATAATCTGATTTATTTGCTGTATTCCAAAACCTAGTGAGCTGCCTATAAGGAGGCAGTATTGCCAGATACAGAGTGTGTACTTACACTAAGTGCAAATAGCGTCCCTTGTTGGCAAACGCTACTTACATTAGCTCCACCCACCAATGTATGGTTGGGCCAGTCAAGTTTTAGAAAAGACACATTAAATTTAATGTCTTCAGTGGTGTAGCAGTAGTGAGTAAGGCTTGCAGACCTGGCCTTTAACGTGATCGACGCGGGTTCAAATCCGCCTTTTGCCGAGCTCGCATTTATTTCAATAAAAATGAAAATAATGTTTTATTATTTATTAATAAAGTGGAAATAAACTGCGAATACATGCGAGTGTTTAATAATATTAAAATTGTTTATTGAATAGTGTTAGGGTTTTTATCCTCCCAATAAGGCAGCATCCATTTTATAATTTTAATAAATATAATCATTTACACTCTGATATTGCTTCCTGTTAATGTACAAAAATGCTGAGATGCAAATAGTATCTGCCAGTGTAAAGTATAGATAGCATCTAATTAGTATTCATGTTATTGCAAAGAACTGATACTTTTACATGGTGTAAATAAAATCTATCGCTCTTTTCACCTAGTGTAAATAGCATATCGCTAAGAAAATGCTGCTATTGTCACTGAGTGTAAATAGAATATAGTGTTATTTTCACTTAGTGTAAATAGCAACTACAGCTATTTGCACTTAGTGTAAATAGCATCTATTGCTATTTTCACTTAGTGCAAATAGCCGCTGCCTTTAATATATCACAGCCATACACCAACCACGAGGATGTACCAAAAGGATGTATCTGTCATAAAGGCAATCCCAGAACGCATTGCAATCAGGTGAGAGAAATGTCATGCCAATTATTAATAGAATGTCAGTGTTAATTATAATTTACTCAATGTGGTCCCCCAGTAAATCCTAGTACGCTGCTACACCACTGATTTTATTCAATAAAGTGTTACAATTATGCTGATTTTTTTAGGCCAGCCCAGAAGTTAGCATCACCCATGTTCCTTTGACAAAAACCAAACAGGATTTTAACATTTGCTTTTGAATTATTGCAGAAAATCAGCTTTTTAACCAACAAAAGTTTATGATTCTTACTTGTTCTATTCCTCATGATAATCAACACAAATGAACACAACGTTTATGAATTTTGAAGCCTAAATACAATTGAAAAAATGGTTGGCTCTCTGTAGCTCTTCACCATTTACAAGTTGCCGGCTTAGGGCGCTGACCCACCAAAGACTGTCTGATTAGAGACGAAACAAAGATGCACTTGGTTTTCTGGTAATAACATCTCAGGTTACGTATGTAACCATGGTTCCCTGAGAACAGGGAACGAGACTCTGCATTCGAAAACGCTATGGGGAACGTCACATGTGAGCTGATGTCTGAAAGCCAAGTATCAAAAACTCCAATCCTATTGGCCAACGACAGCCTATGACATCATCATAGCGCGACCCGGAAGTATATAAGGAGCGCCTAGAGAACCAGTCAGTATCTTTTCGTCTTGAGGGACTGTTCCGCAGGCAGCCCGAAGCATGGCAGGGAAACGCAGAGTCTCGTTCCCTGTTCTCAGGGAACCATGGTTACATACGTAACCTGAGACGTTCCCTTTCGAAAGGGAACTCAACTCTGCGTTCGAAAACGCTATGGGGAACGATATACCCACGCCGCCATGCTTGAGGAGAGTGCATGCCAAAAGATGGCTAGACAAACGTCAAGCAGTTTCGAATGAAACGCCAGATAGCAACTCACCCTCGGGTCACACAAAAGCTGTCAGTGACAGCATTCCCTACGGCCAACAGCCCAAGCTGAGCCTCAAGAAGGCCTTCCGCAGAAGGCCTACCAAGGCCGCTAAAGGCATCTGGAACCAACTTTTCCGAAGAGAAAGTGGTCCCTTTAAGGGAATGTGGCCAGAGAACTGAAAGGAACCCCGGCCAGTCACTAGAGGGGAACGAAGTCACCCTCAATGCCACCAGGGAGGCCGACCTGGTCTGTTATAGGACAGACTTAGTCTTGGCCAACCCTGTCTGAGTACAGAATCTCCATAACGCATTCTTCATAGAAGAGAGCAGGTAAGAGTGACTGCAAAAAGGCAGGAGCAACTCAGACCCACGCGTAGAGACGGGCATCCTGGAGAGCAGAACTCAGCTGAGTGCTATGAACCCTCGTATTGAGGGGAGTATAATCCGCTCATCCTAGGATCTACTCAGCGCTTAATTAACACACTGAGGAGGCTGTGCGCTAAACGCCTGTTTATACAGGGGAGCACAAACCAGCCTAGGGCTGAATCTTAGAAGGAGGCCTGATTAAGGCCTACCACCATGATCAGCTTAGGGAGCTAAGCACTATTACAAACATAACCCTAATAGGGAAGTACAAAGCTCACCTAACAGGTAGACCATGCAATGGGCACACAATCATGGAGGCCGAAGAGGGGCCTACAGCATGATAGTAGCTATATGTGAAACAGAAGTAAATTCAGAAAATGGCCTAGAGGGGCCACTCTGAACACCTGTCTTGCTGGGGCAGACAGACAACTTCAATGGCAGCAAAAGAGGCTGCAAATGTGCCCGCATGACAATCCACCTAACACAATCCAACGAGCAGTGTACTCAGTAAAAGCACCTTTTTACTCTTTAAAGCAAGAGGAGTACAACATACGCCAACATGTATTAAGGAAGGCCTGGATGGGCCTATAACCTTAACAGACACGTGGCATCAGCTCGTGGCAGTGTTTTAGGCACCAAGACCGATAAATAACCGAACCATAGGAGGTTAGATTTATCACCTGGGCCTCTGGCCAACCGGAAGTGTATATAGATAATTCTCAAAGAGAAATATACACAAACATACACCAGTATGTTCAAAAAGGGCGGCCCATAAGGCCTAGCAACCTCTAAGACATACGGCGTAAGTCTAGTGGCCATTTCTAGGAGCATAATAGATCCACCCTAGGCGCTAGGTGGCTATTCAGCTCAACTAGAGTAGGAATCAGACTCAGGGAGGCAGATGTAGTTTAAACCAAACCTCAGTAAGGTTTCACCACAACATTCACCCTGAGGGGCCAGCCACTCAAAAGTACTCAGTAAAAGCACCCTATTACTCTCACAGCGAGAGGAGTACATAACTGAACTCCACATGCTACACCGGAGGCCGAAGTAGTCCTACCTTAGTAAACACGTGGCATCAGCAAGTGGCTACCATAACCATACCAACCAGTAGGCCATGTATTCAGAGATTTTTCCAAAGAGGGAATACATAAAACGCTGCCATACATCGTGAATAGGCCTGTTTAGGGCCTATCCGTCAGCGATGGGGCGTGGCCGATGGTGGTATGGCTTCCCAGGCATCCTGCCATCAAGTCAGCTAAAAAAAAGAGGCCTTGAGGGGCCTACCATTTCAGCAACAAGCGGCGTTCAGCCTGTTTGCAGAATAAAAACATAAACTGTGCCAACATGTGAACTAAAAAGGAGGCCTGAAGGGGCCTACCGATTCAATGACACGTGGCTTCAGCTCGTATTGGATTAGATTCACAAGCATCCTGCCAGCATGTCAGGTAAAAAAGGAGGCCTTACGGGGCCTCCAAGTTCAGCAACACGTGGCGTTAGCCCGTTTGTCCATATCAACGCAAACTGTGCCAACATGTAAACTAAAAGGAGGCCTTATCAGGGCCTACCCTAGTAAACACATGGCATCAGCCAGTCCAGGACCATACCAACCAACCGGCCATGCATTCAGTGGAAAACCTTTCACGCATAATACTGAGAGAAGGAATGCATATTATGCCACCATACTCCACGAGAGGCCTGCTTAAGGCCTACTCAACAGAGGTGGGGCGTGGCCGATGGTGGTATTGGACCGATGGTATGGGTTCTTAGATTCGTAGGCATCCTGCCAACAAGTCAGCTAAAAAGGAGGCCTTGTGGGGCCTACAATCTCAGTAAGAAGTGGCGTTCAGCCTATTTGCAGAATGAAAACACAAACTGTGCCAACATGTGAACTAGAAAGGAGGCCTGTTGGGGCCTACCATTCCAATGACACGTGGCTTCAGCTCGTGATATTAAGGGAACCAAGCTACAGGGAACCAGCTCTAACCCAACAATGGCTGTGGGAAGCTAACTGCAACCTGAGCTAGGCTACACATTCCAACAGGCAATGTACCCTAAATCATATGTGACTAAAGGGAACCAAACAAAGCCAACATGGTCTAAGGGAGGCCTATATGGCCTACTACCTCAAACGGACACGTAGCAAAAAGCCTGTGGCAGTGTAAACTATGTGAGCAAATTATGATCAACTAACAGCACTTGTTAGAAATACAATTGCTAACTAGAAGGAGGCTAATTAACCATAAGAGCCTACAATCAAAGTTATATGCAATATAGCTGTTAACAGATCACAAAAGGGAGCTAATAGAAACCAGCTTTTCTCAAAAAGTGGTTCTATACTGCCCTGAGTATGCAATCCAACAGGTGATGCACTCAGTGACACAAATAAACCTCAATTGGGGAATATAATAGTCACCAATCTCTCCAATAGAGGCTAACATCAAAGAGCCTGCTATGACGAGAACAGGTGCTAACCTGTGGCAGCATAAGTAAGCTCACATACAAATGTAGGGCAAAAGTCTAGAACTCAAAGCAAACGTAATGCTTTGACATACATGCTGTTTCCAATAGGGAAAAACATTTTCTCCACACAGATTCTCAAATCTGTACTAAGCTCTAGAGGACGAAGGCTAAAAGCTAGCACCGTCAACTCAAACTTGATTAAGAGAATCAAGTGGCTCAGAGGAAAAAACATTTTCCATAGCATGAAAAGTTCTAGAAAGTGGGGCCTAGCATTCACCTGCATAACTTATCTACGCAAAGGTAAGGGCCTACCACCTGAGAAAACAGCATCAGGGAGTCTAAAAACAGTCGACCACCTAGCTGTTAACCTCACCAATTGCACCTACATAAACAAGGGGACAATGGGTATACGGCCTAACAGCTCCCTCGGGAGGCGGCCAGAACTAGGAACTATACCACCTGACAAGGGATAGTATACATGGGGTTAATATATAACACACCTAACCTAGCTCTAGCCTGGCCGCTAAGCTACGGCCTTCTAACAGGGCCACAAGCCTAGTGATGCCTGGGCTTCACCTCCAAATGTCATGTATAAGAGAAAGAAAGCGAAGCTCACAGGCAAACAATGTCAGGTGGCCGATTAAGGCCGACCTAAACATACATATTAACTGAAGTGACGAGTGCTAACTCAAACTACTCTAGCAAACAGCAGATGAGAAGCTACTTTAAACAAAAGGTGGCTAAGAGGCAGCCATTTTGTGGCCTGCACAATATATCATTCTAGCCAGCCTATCAACTTCAGTTTGCCCAAAAACCCTTTACTTTTTCCTGACTACATGCTCAGAAAAACTATACAGGAAAACATACAGGTCTTATTTTGAACACATAAAATATAGACCCTCCTGCGGCTCAAAGACCGAAGACTCCTAATCCTCTTTTTTTTTATGTGAAAGGATGGAATCTAGGGTTCTTTTAAGCCTAAAAGATCCTCTCATTACCAAACCGAAAAAGCGGGCCGACAGAAATAATTACTATGGGCCCAGCCATCAGTCTGACCATAAGAAGCATCTGAGCATGATATATTGATGAATATATATATATATATACACATGCATATAAATATAAATATATAAATATATATATATATATATATATATATATATATATATATATATATATATATATATATACACACACATATATACAGTGGGTACGGAAAGTATTCAGACCCCCTTAAATTTTTCACTCTTTGTTATATTGCAGCCATTTGCTAAAATCATTTAAGTTGACACTCATATGTGACACTCATATATTTAACCTGAGGGGTGCTGTGTGGACATTAATGAGGGAAAAAAATGAACATAAATGATTTTAGCAAATGGCTGCAATATAACAAAGAGTGAAAAATTTAAGGCGGTCTGAATACTTTCCGTACCCACTGTATATATATATAGGAGGTGAAAGAAGAAGAGGAGAGGGTAGATATAAATCGCCCTTATGTAACTGGGGAATCAATTACAAATGCAACGGTGTTTACAATTGATCGCCCAACTCACTCTCGCTTCTTTCCCCTCCCGTCTGTCTGGGCTCAGATACAAATCTGAATGGCTAGGGGTTTTTCCATGCCCTCCCGATCTCAAACGCAGAGATCAGGAAGGAATGGAAAGTTATGGGAGCTGCAACGTTCATGGAGAGAAAGGGACCGCTCGTCGTGCCGTCCGTGGGCAGCCACTTTCCTAACGCGCTCTCACGGCAGCCCCAGCCTGCCGAAAAAGCGCGTCCCAGAAAACTCTAGCAACTCCGCATACACAGCAGACAGAGGAGCGCGTGCTGCCGAACACGATGACGTTAAACACGGACGTCATTGTTATCCAGCAACTCATCCTCGTCAGCCCCGGGGAAGCTGAGAGAGAATACAACTTTCTCAAACTTCCCAACGAGCTCACCTGCGAGCCCTATGATTGCGGCCACCGTTTTGCCTCAGCACAAACGGGGCCAGAATCATCAGGCACAGATGCGGACGCCTCTTCCCTTGAGAAGAGTGCCGAACAAGAACGGAGCGTCCCGATAGGGAGACGCTCACAGTAAACAATAGACAAACACACAGACAGCGCCCTCAAGCACCGTCTATGCGCGCTCCTCACCCAGACGGAGAACGCCCAGAAATGTGCATATCAAGTGCCAAAACCCTGGGACACGGATAAACACACTCTCTTGAACATTTGTAAGGCATAAAAAAGATAACCTTACCGGAGTCGATACAATCGCGATCAGACAGAACAGTTCCGAAAGACGAAAAAGATACTGACTGGTTCTCTAGGCGCTCCTTATTTACTTCCGGGACGCACTATGATGATGTCATAGGCTGTCGTCGGCCAATAGGATTGGAGTTTTTGATACTTGGCTTTCAGACATCAGCTCATGTGTGACGTTCCCCATAGCGTTTTCGAACGCAGAGTTGAGTTCCCTTTCGAAAGGGAACTCATTTATTGTCACCACTCAACAGACTGGGTTTGTTTTGGTTGTGGTTGTTCAAATTTCTTCTTAATGATCTGCTCTCCATCATCATTCTTCAAGAAATTATGCAACCTGAGCAACGTTTATGTTGTAAAACTGTATATGATCATATATATCTCACAAACAAATGAGCCCACATCCAAAGTACATTTTTCAAAATGCAGCAGTTTTAGTTATAATATCCAAGCAGTATATTGTATATCCTCCCGCCATTGTCATTGTAGTAAATCTCACAAACAAAACTTTTAGCCAATGCCACGATCCAAGAACGTGTGTTCTGTTTATCTTCCGCATGCGTGCACATCTACATAGACACACATCTCGAGTCTCGACCATTAACGCAAAAAAACATATTATTTTATAATTGTATAAAATAATCCTGAAAAAAACACAAACACGGCTGAGATGCCAAATTCAGTGGCTGGAATTAGCTGAGGTGACAGACAGCAGGCAATCCTGTCACTCAAGTGATCACGCCCTTAATTATGCAGAATTTTAGGGCTTAATATAATTTAAACGGATGAGTTATAAAAAAAATTCACCCCCCTCAGAGTTGTCATGAAGGGCAAAATTAGCAGTATAGACCAAAACCACAATTTGTACCAGCTGTAAACATGTTTTTTTTCTGCTGTGAAGTTGGCCATTTTAACATGGGGGTCAATGAGATTCTGCTCTCTTTTGGAGCCTGTCCCTAGCGGCCAGTCGATGAATTGCAGTTTAAGTCACTTCCGTATTGGCTTCAAGAGAAACTGGGGGATGTTGCCACTTGGGTATATGTCGAACGTCACGTGACCAAACCGGAAAACTGGTCTCATTACATCCGCTTGTCAGAGAAAGTGTTAACAGCAGTATGAACTGACGGCATATCTGTGGACTTTTAAGGTATGCCCTGCTGTTGAGGTATGTTGTCACAATAAGTCAGCGAAACTACCTATTTCACATTGTTATAGACTTTTTTTTCTATTAAATATCTAAACGTTAGTGCAAAGAAAACTTTTGAAAAAAACTTTTAAACATCAATCTGCATATGCGGGGGACATCAGTTATGCTCATCTTTGCTCGCTCCTTTAAGTTATCTTGAATAAAACACCAAATTTTTTCATTAAGCACATACAAGAGACCTAAACCGGAAGAAATCTGATCTGTAGATTGCACATAACCGAAAAAAAAAAAACGAAAAAAAAAAAAAACCTTTTTCCCTGAAAGTTTGAGTTAGAATAGTTTGCAAGAGGGCAAAATAAACACAATGAGGCTGTGATAGCAGACCAGTGAGTAGATGATTTAACCACCATGATGATCCTCTGTAGTCCAATTTAGCCACTTGTTAGCAACCACCTTTTACAAGACAAGTAAAAGCTTTAAAAAATCATAATGGAGCATTACATATAATATTTTTTAGCTTGTGTTCACCACAGACCTAATTTCAGGCATTTAACCAAAAACCCATTCAATAAAAAAAACAAACAAAAAAAACACTGTATTTGGGACAATGGAACCATAAGTGCTCATTTCTGGGTTTTGGGTTTTGACCTTCATCCCTGCAGCACTCTGAAGTAGCGATAAAATAATAGCTTAACAACATGTTAACGTCAAACTGGAATCAACAATGGGTTCAGAATTGGTCATGCTCTGCTCCCACTGAAAGCTTTACCTATCACAGTGAGAGTTGTTAAAACTTTTGCATGCTTGGGAGAAGAAATTGTGCATGCTTGGGAGTGATGTGTCCATCCTTTGAACCCTATAAAAGCTTTCACTTTTTAAAGGTCTTTTGAAGTAGGTTTATATTAGAACAGTAGCTTAACTTTGCACAGCTATGCCTATGTCAATTCCAGGGAACACACATGGAAACAGAAATGTGACCTTGAATGCAAAATATCTGCCATGGAACAAATATGATGTATATAGATACAATTTAGTGGCAAATTGTATTTTTTAAGCACTTATGTTTGGAAAGATGCTAGAACTATAGCTACCACAATTGTTATTCCTTCCAAGTGTGCTTCATAGAAATTTATGCCATTTGAAACTCACCATGTGAGTCGTGTCTCCCATGCAGAGTGCTATTTGTGTGGCGTTTCAGAGGACATGCAAGTTATTATATTTTGATTACACATTACAAACACATGCAACAGTTATTTGTTCACATTTGTTGACTTAAAAAGTAGCTGTTTATGTAGGCAGTGAGGCAGCTCATTATTGGAACAGAGCTGGAGAACACAAGCCAATGGAAAGAAATCCGAAACTAGAACAATACACTGTGTGCCAAGGAATGCCTTATTACTCAAAATAAAAGTTCAATACCTCAGGGTTTGTTTATTGTTTAGACCGTCTTAGTGCAGCTTTTTAGGAATAAGCAAACCATCTTTCTGTGATTCAAAGTCAGTTTTTTTGTTTGTTTTTTTTGCCTTTTGGTACTTAATTTTAGGAAATAGATATCACATTATTAACATGCAGGCTTCTGATCAATCAGTTTGTGGGGAAATCAGTCTCTCCTGCACCTCTTTCTGACTAATATGCTTACGCTGGTCAGGTACCTGAGCTAATGGCTCCCAAAGTACTTCTGTCAACGAGAAAGCTTCTATTAATTATTCAGTCTCACTATGGCTCTGAAACCACAGTGATACCTTACGTGGTATTCACAACAGTCTGCAGCCAGTGCTGACACAGGGCAAGTCAGCTTTTAGTGTATTTCCCCCTGGATTGGATAATTAGAAAATGGTGAAATTAGACACCTTAGAAAACGTCAAATGTGTTGTAGGCTGGTAGACAATGGATGAGAACTCGTCTCTTTTCAACTGATGGGATTGGGGAGCAGTTGTCAACCAGAACAGTTGGAGCAAGTTGTTCCAATTTTTAACCATTTATTAATTATTATTTCTTTTAGTCAAAAATTATTTTATATTTTGTACCATTTACATGCTTCATAGTTGTTTTACTGTTTCAATTTTGCTAGTGTATATCAGAATCCCATTGTGAAAGCTTATCCTATATTTCAATATGCCCTGCTGTTGGAGAATGCTTTCACAATAAGTCAGAGTGTGTTCAATGAACTGAACATTGGTACCGAGAATTAACAGTACCTCCTTTATACCTCCAAGGATTTTTTGCACCAATTGCGCTACTGCCATGGAAAACCTTCAAATATCAAAACATTTAAAACAGTGAATTTCATGCATGAAAACTGAATGGATTTTTTATTTTAAAGGCATTTAGGGAACAAATAGGGAATATAAATCATTATAGTAATGATGAGCTCTGTTGGTAAGAAATTGCTATTTGTGAGATTTAAAGTGCCCCTATTATGCTATTTTAAAGGTTCTTAATTTTGCTCCTATAATAGGTTTACATGCATCAAATATCAAAAACCGCTTTTCATTTTCTCATAATATACATACATCACCACATTTTTCAATGATTCTCAAACGATTCAGTCTCTCTAAATACCTCATTTCCACAAGCCCGCTCTGCTCTGATTGGCCAGGCGACCCAGTCTGTTGTGACTGGCATGTGTGGAAACAAATGCCCATTACCATTACTGAACTTCAGCTCTGGAGCTCAGCAATTGTAGCGTTTGAGGGCGGGTCAAAGTAGACGTTGTTGGCAGGCAGCCAATAAAGACCATAGGCGGACATTAGGCAAATGTGTGACGTGTAGCTGTCACGGAAGTGGGATTTGAATTCCTAACGACTCGTGTCCTAACCAGACGCAACACGACGCGATGCCACGACAAGCAATAAAAGGTATCTTTTCCATGTTAATCTGAGTTTTTGTCCAAACTAGCCGTGACGGCGACACGCGAATATTCTATTTTAGAAACGGTTTCTATTTCTCCTCAACGTCGCGGCTCAAACAGCAACACAAAGCAATATGGCAATGATAATATCAGGTACTGTTTATGTGCTTTATTTTATGTTAAAAGCGTCTAACGTGAGAGTTTGAATATCGTTCTGTGTTCCCAGCTTTTTAGCTGTAATGAAAACAACATTGGCTAATTCACCTCAGATCTTGAAAATAAATAAATGGGCACAAGAACGTTCAAACTGTCAACTCAATGGATCAAACAACAAAGATTGGTTCAGTCACTCCGTATGTACTTTAAATAATGTTTAAATGATGTAATATTTATTACTATTAGACCATTTCATTATGTCCGCCCACACTCTCTTCTGATTGGCTGTGGTTTTTGATTGATTTTATCGCTTCTCATTTTCGCGTCGCGTCTAGTGTGGACAGTCAAATTGCTTGTCGCTGGAATCTTATCGCATCGCGTCTGGTTAGAACACGGTGTTAGGCTGTTCAGAGTTGATTCTTTCTTTTGAGAGACATTAACTTTATTTATCGTGCACTTTCGTCTTCACAACTTTGCAGATCGTTTACATTACACATTGCATTAAAGGTAATATTCGAAAAAGCATAACAGGGGCACTTTAAAAGAAAAGGATTTAGTCAGACTGACTATGTTGTATCAAAAAATGTGCTAGGTACTGTACTGTGTTCATGTTGTATTGCAAAACACTTTTGCTGCTATTGAGGTGGGATACGGGTAAGGTTAGAAACAGTTTTCGTTGTATGGTTGCTTAAAGGTGCGTTAACAGTGTAATTAGATGTAGTCTAATAACAAATTAATTACAACTGTAATTACATGCAGGTAAATATAAGTAGCCTACAATGTATGTACATGATAAGCATATAAAGTGGAACAAATGATTTTATAGTCATGGACAGCTTTAAAAGTAATTGTAAAATCATGGAAAATCGTTGGTCAAAAGATTTTGGAATCCTGTAAGAGAAATGGCAATGAAAGACAACAGACAAGAAAAAAACACAAGTTCAAGTTTTTAAGAAAAAATCGTTGTCACTGGCAAACATTTACTATTATAAATATGGAATAATTTGAAATGTGATTAATATGAATAGCAATGTAAAATGTTTCGTCAGAATAAACGGCTAGTTTTGAATGGTCGTCAATGGAGACAGATTCTTATTGCCCCATTATGTGTAGTTACGACAGCTACCAACAGGGGCTAACTGTTGAAGCTAACCAGCCAAACCGTGGCCCCGTAGAGAGTTAAATTCATCCTTTTAGGAACTGAGGGTCTGTGTATGTTTGGGGGGAGTGGGAGTGATTCTAAATGGATCACGTGGGATTCTCCCCTAAGTAGGCAGTGACGTCGCAGGGCTCAGTCAGTCAGTCAGTGGAGCGGCGTCATTTCAACAGCTGCTTTCCTTCCCATCATCCCACCCCACATATCATTTGGAGAAGAGGACAGGCTTCGCTGTTTTCTCGTGCGCTTTGGGGTCGTGTTCTGATAGACCAGGCACAGAGAGGCCCCTTGCAGCCGTTATTTTGACAGGAAGAACCCGCGAGAGCCACCCGACTCGCGTGCAGCCGCTGTTTCTCCCCGTTACTCTAGTGGATATACCTCATAATGACTGCAGACTCGCGACGTAGAATGTGACCGTTGAAGTTCGTTTCTTTTTAAAAAAAAATATATATATGTATATATATATCTGTTTCCGCCTTCCGCTGCTGTATATATTTGTTAAGAAATCACAGGCATTATCGGACGAAGAAGTAGCGGTCTCAGTGACAGTACCACAGACGTTCATGGGAGATAAAGCCTAATGTGTACAGTGCCAGACAACAATAGCTCCTGACAGATGGAAGGAGGGGTTTTGCTCCACGAATTCAAGATGGAAAACGAGGGAATGAGCTTAAGTTCTTTTGAGTAACACGGGGGGAAGTGAAGAGGTGGTTTATCGTCGGTTTTTTTGGTAGTGCTGGAGGGAATGATGGCGCGCGGTGCGGGTCGACAGACGGCGCGCGCATCTTTCCACTCTCTCACAGAGTGAGGTAGGTCTCAAAATATAGATCTCAATAAAATGTTGTTTGTTTGTTTGTTTTCTTTTTTGATTTTGTTTTTTTTTCTTCGTCTAAGTACTTTTTGCTATCCTTTAAGAGTAACAATCTTAATTATAAACACCATAATGCATACTGAGGAAGAAAACGGATCAGTAGCCTAATTAGTTCATCACTAAGTTGTGTGTAAACAGGATGGACAAAAAATAAAGGACATTGCAGAAAATTTGATTCAAATGCTTGACTACTGTCTACACCAGAAGTCAAAAAGAAAAGAAAAAAACACACACACACACTTGTGTCTTAAATTGTAACTGTTGTAGTAGTTTAACCAAGAAAAGGGGAAAAAAAAATGTAACAGGAAATGCGACAGCTAGCTGTTAAAGTGCCCCAGCAATGGTTCCGGTGAAACACCACAACTGCCTGGACTTTTGCAAGCTGACCACCACCCATGGCTTACTACTCTGCTCGAAAGCACTTTTAAGATGTGGTTATAATATCATATAAGATCAGATTGGACTTGGCCCCCATGCTCTCAAAGCATTTCCTGTCAAGTCTTTCTTCCAGTCGCCCAAGTAATAAAACCTTGAGAACAAAATGTGAACGCTTGCAGAAAGACTTGATGCTTTTTTTTTTTTTTTTTTAGGGTCTTTTAATAATATTAATGCATCAAATAAGTTACAGTTCATTAAAAGTGCTGTAACATTGTTCAGCAGGGATGCCAGCAGATTGTGACAGCACTTTGAGTGAATCAACAAACCTATTTGCTCTCTTGGGAGAGAAGACGTCACATTAGTCACATAAGCCTTATGACATGAAAACAATCAAAACAACCTGCTGAAGTATTCATGGACCAAGATGTATGCTGGCATGCTCCAAGTATCTTGTACAGATTATACAATAATGTTTGTGTTTAATTTGGCCACAATTCTCTTTCAGCTGAATTGGGGGGATGGTATTCATCTCAATCCAAGTTGGATGACAGATGCTCTCAGAATAAAATGTTTTGAGCTTCATCCTCACGATATGTGATTCATTAAATTCACCTTTCAAAGGAACATTCACAAACTTCTGAATGAGGTTTATAAAGACCTTGGCATTTGAGTAATGGATGTAATTATATTTCAAACAAATATGTACCAGTAAGGGTCATAGTACATAGTTTAAGAAAACATTAAAATGTGGTGTCAGATGTAGTGTCAGTATATAAATAGACACAGCCGTCAAAGTGTAGGACACTTGATAAGTGTTTTCACATGGGATACTCAATGTCAAATTAATTTCTCCAGGGAGAATCACTAGTGCATATGGAGATTTATTGAATCTAGTGCGAATATGTTGTGATTGTACATTGCGTTTATTGCCCTCCATTTATTATTTGTTTAATGTCATCCAGAATGTTGATGTCCAGTTTTTCTTTAGCTTTGACATAGTAGTTTTAAGGTTTTTTATTATTATTATTATTGCCTCAATCTGTATGCTCAGATTAAGGCAATATGTTTGTTTAACTCTACACACATACATTTTACAAAAACATTAATATGCAATGCAAATTATTCACATTATTGGACTCACAAATGGATGTCATTGCAAATGTGAATCCTTTTTTAGAGAGGTATGCTGCCTTTTACTTATTAAATTGAAACCAACATTTATATAGATAGTCCATAGAAAAAAAAAAAAATTTAACAATGCATTGGTTAAGAGGAAAATGTTTTGAAAAATCCTAAGCAAAAACCTGTGGGAGCTGTGCGTTAAAAGCTCCTGCATTTATTATTGAAGGGTACACTGATTGCCGAGTTATGCTGATCTCCATCATAATAACTTTGTTTGCAGGTGTTTCCTATTAGAAGTCTAATAGTCTCATGTTGCTCCTCTAATTGCTGACCGCTGTGGCCACATCACGCTCCTAATTTACGTAACTGTATGAAATGCAAACTGAAATGAAAGCAGCTGATTTTAGGAATTCTCTCTGTCATTAACAAATACATACAAATTTATTTATTCTCTTGTTCATCCAAACAAGCATGTGTGTTAGCTTGACAAAAAACAAAAACACCTAGCACCAAGTGAGTGCAGCACATAGCGTTCTCTAGTGAGGCTCTCATTACAAGATATCAAATGGATGACAAAGGAAACCTTTGGAGCATTTCATTCGCTCTGTTCTGAAGTGTGTTAACCTTTAAAGTAAAGCCAGGCTTAGCCTCTTTCCATCTTACTGTAATTACCCACGCTGGGTGAGCACATTTGGTTGAAAAGGTTATCATCCTCTGATCCAGCTGTTGCAACAAAATAGGGCACAATCCAAAGAGAAAAACATTTAGCTGGTAGTTAGAATAATAGCACATGGAACTCTCCACAAATACGGTACAAAATAGGGCCTGGAATTTCTTTTTCTTTTTCAACAATAAATCAGTGAAAGGAGACTATCAAAAATGTTGATCGTCAGCCTCAGGCCGTCACACTAAATGTTAGTTGAGCTGTGGATTATGTTATATGAGGTTTGCGCATTTTTGCAACCCTGTTACCATTATTTGGGACGTGTGTAGTTGCAAGTTTCTTTTTACGAATAAACATAATATAACCAGTACTAATTATACGTTAACATTTAGGGTCAGTATGATTTTTTTAAAGAAATTAATACTTTTATTCAAGCAAATTAAATTGATGAACAGTAACAAGACGTGTAGTCTTACAAAAGACTTCTATTTCAAATAAATGCTGTTATTTTGAACTTTATATTCCTCAAAGAATCCTGAAAAAAAAAATCAATGAAAATATTAAGCAGCACAACTGTTTTCAACACCGATAAAAGGAAAGGATCATGTGACACTGAAGACTGGAGTAATGAATGCTAAAAATTCTGGCAAACGTAATGAGATACAGTAATATTCAGATTTTATTTGTTTACAACTAACTATTTTTCATTATGTTAATCAAAATTAGAATACGCTTTATTCACGAAGAGAATAGACATTTAAATAAGTAAGATGAATAAAAAGAATGAATAAATTAAAAACAAAGTAATATACATCTAGATCAGAAGAATTTTGTACTGATTTGCACATTATGTACTGTGTATAGAACTGTATAAATAGAATTATGTATTTACATAGTATCTATTTATTGCCTAAATCTCAGCTGGCATGAACATCATAAGAGTACTGAATTATGAATTATAAAAACTGGTAGTAATGCTATGTTGGATAATTGGATAATAGTTTACAAAATATAGTTCTCACAACAAAAAATGCTTTAATGGAAAGTAATGCATTTTTGTCATAGAACCTTTAGGAACACTTCCTCCTCAGATGCTTTCAAAATGAGCCATGACTTTCAGAAACAAGACCTGTGCTTTGCCTTTGTAATCATTCCTTCTATTTTGATCCCCATTACTTGGCAGAGGTTCTAGAATCTAATATCCCCCGGTGTGTGAGAAAGCAATGGTTAAGAGAGGAAATTGCTAGCAGGGAGGCCTATCCCTCTGGTGCAGTGTTGATAAGTTTAAGGTTGAGGGTGAATAAGGGGTGAGGGCTGTTATCACTCGCAGCTTCTGGCTGCGAATCCTGCAACACTGCTTGCTGGAGCCTGAAAATTCATTTTGACGGATGCTTCCCCTTTCTGGCTGTTAGAGTGCATCTGGGTGGGGCGGTGGCTTGTAGGGCCTCTGAGGCAGCAGTGTTCACACTGAATGCCATGTTGTGCAAACCTGCAATTTAAACTCTCACGCAGGGCAGTAAAGGTTAGCTTATGATATGCAGAGACCCCTGTTAGCAATCTCCCCCACAGTGTTGCCATGCACAGCAAATGTAGGAGACTGAAAAATCATAACATTGCTGGTGTAGAGAGAAGGTTTGATCTGTCATAAACCTTATTTGTTATGAAAATCATAAATCAGTTTTCAAGTAATGCCACTTGCCAGCATTACTACTACTGTAGTAATATATGGCTCATCAATATAATTTAAGATCTTCTGCTATCCATTTTACATTATCCATGAGACACCACCCAGTATTATTCATTGTTTTTTTCTTCTCATTCTCAGATCACAGAGACATCAGTCTGAGAAAGCAGTCGTCCTTCAGAAGGAAACTGCCCCAAAGCATGACCGTCTGTCACTGGGAAGGGTCAGAGAATCACATTCCTGCAATTCTCATGAACAGTTTGTCATCTCCCTCGTAGGTCCACCTGCGGCCCTGAACACACCCATCTGCCAGCTCAGATAACCCTCAGGCTGTTTGCAACACATGTTTGATGTGATTGGTTGTGACCGCCGCGCTTTGCTAAGCAGCCCCACTCTACATCATGCAGTGGCGTCGGCGACACTGCTGCCCCATCAAGATGACCTGGAATGTCAAGCGGTCACTCTTCCGCACACATGTAGCAGGCCTTCTCTCGCTGGCCTCACTCTTCGCCCTCTTTCTCATCTACTGCCACCAGGATTTGCTGCAGGGCCGGAGTTGGTTGCGAGACAACCCTTTGGTTTACACCATGCGGGGTTTGCGCCCCCACAAGGAGCGTGCGAAGGGAAACCAAAGCTCACTGCGAAGCCTCTGGAAAGACAATACTTATGTGCTCCCCAAACCGTCTGTTAACTTCAATTTGAGTTCTCACCAGGCTGAGATCACTGCCCGGGGGATTGTGGGACTGGAGATCTCGCCGAGCAGCAACCACTCAAACACCAACAGCAACACCAAGAGCTTGCACAGGGAAATGGGAGTGGGAGGACGCCTGGCAGCCCAGCCTTATCACTGGCTGCTTAATGAGCCCTACAAGTGCAACGAAAGCAGTCCCTTCCTGGTTTTGCTAATTGCTGCGGAGCCAAGGCAGTTGGAGGCAAGGAACGCCATCAGACAGACCTGGGGCAACGAGAGCGTGGCCATGGGTTATGGGTTTGTGCGGCTCTTTCTGCTGGGAAGGATACCTAATGCGTATCCTCAGAGCTCCATTGACGAGGAGAGCTTGCAGTACCATGACATCATCCAGCAGGACTTCTTGGACACCTATTACAACCTTACCATCAAGACGCTAATGGGCATGAGCTGGGTTGCTCGCTATTGCCCGCACGCCCGTTATGTCATGAAGACGGACAGTGACATGTTTGTCAACACAGAATATCTCATCCAAAAGCTGCTAAAGCCAAACATGGCACCTCGACAGAATTACTTCACAGGCTACCTAATGAGAGGCTATGCTCCCAACCGCAACAAGGACAGTAAGTGGTACATGCCACCAGAGCTGTATTCCAGCGAGAGATACCCTATCTTTTGCTCCGGGACGGGCTATGTATTCTCGGGGGACATGGCTGCGAAAATCTACAACGCCTCATTGAGTATCCGTCGCCTTCACCTCGAGGATGTGTATGTGGGAATCTGCCTGGCAAAGCTGCGGATCGACCCAGTGCCACCACCGAATGAGTTTCTCTTCAACCACTGGAGAGTGTCGTACTCCAGCTGCAAATACAGTCACCTGATCACCTCTCACCAGTTCCAGCCCAACGAACTCATGAAATACTGGAATCACTTGCAAAGCAACAAGCACAATCCTTGCCTTAACATGGCGAAGGATAAAAGCGGGCGACCGCGCCATAGGAAATTGCAGTGGGAAGGTCTTCGGTGATTAGCCAGGGCTCAGGGGTGCAGTAGTGTTACCACAGCATGTGCAAATTTCAGCAGTTTATGAGGTAGGGAACAGCACAGTGTTTTTTGGTATTGTCAATTAAAACTATTTTTTTAATTTCAGAGAGATGTTATGTATTGTAAACCTGTCTTTTTAAAGGGAAGTGAGAGACATTGATGTGTGCAGTATCTAGCATGCACAACAAAAATAAAAATGATGGTGATACCACCATTTTCAGGTGCCAATTAACCAAGACATATTAAGAGGTTGCTGAACTTTATCTTCAAGTTAATGCTTGAGTGATATTACTAAGGGCCAACTTTATTGAGATCCTCACTGTTTCTGTATACAAAAGAAGAAAAATTGGGAATATCATATGGTGGTGTATCTGTACTGTGACACATTTCTTTGATTCTCAGAGATGTCCACAATGACATTATGAGATGATGTTGATTTTTCTATCTACCTAATACCTGCAAAAGGTTTACAGTAACCAAACCAAATTAAAAACAGTATGTATAAAAGATAATATATGAAATTTAACTGCATCATAGATGTCAGATATGATTAAAATAATATTTTTCAAAGCTTTACATTGACTAAATATACAGGTCTGCCCTTGATGAGGGTAAGTTAAAACTATTTATTAAATGTATTTCTTAAGCCTATTGTCTCAGAGGTGTGGTCTCTTTCAGTGTTATTCAAATAATGTGACATTGTCTAAATAATGTATTACTCAGCATGAGCTGAAACCCAATTTTACAATGTGATTATTTAGATCAGACACATTTCACTTAAAGGGATAGTTCACCCAAAAATTATCCTATGATTTACTTACCCTCAAGCCATCTTAGGTGTATTGTTTCAGATGAACACAATCTGAGATATATTTAAGATTTATAATGTTAGTGAATGGGGGCCGAGATGTTGAAGCCCAAAAAAAAATGCATCCATCCATCATAAAAATAATCCATATGGCTCCAGGTGGTTAATAAAGGCCTTCTGAAGTGAAGTGATGGGTTTTTGTAAGAAAAATATCCATATTTAAAACTTTACAAATTCAAATAACTAGCTTTTGGGCGGAGGACCGTATGCATACTGCCGACTTGTGCCACAAGAGTAACCCCTGACACGAAATTCTCCAACATTTCTCTTTAAAAATTCTAGTTTTAGACTTCTAATTCATGACCAGTGTTTTATTTTGCTCTATCCTCTGCACTTCCGTGTTCGTCATCGCGTCATGCGTCAGGTCAGGGGTTACTCTTCCACCTCAAATCGGTGCGTATAGCCATATGCCGGAAGCTAGTTATTATAGTTAATAAAGTTTTTAATATGGATAATTTTCATCACAAAAACCCATTGCTTTGCTTCAGAAGGCCTTTATTAACCCCCTGGAGTCATATGGATTATTTTCTATGATGGATTGATGCATTTTTTGGGGCTTTAAAATCTCGCTCCCCATTCACTACCATTATAAAGCTGGGAAGAGCCAGGATATGTTTAAATATATCTCTGATTGTGTTGAAGTCTGAAAGGAGATAGTATGGCTTGAGCTTGAGTAAATCATGGGATAATTTTCATATTTGGGTGAACTATCCCTTTAAGAAATACAACAAAATTGTCACAAATAACACACAAATAGCTAATGCAAAACACGAAGAGTTGAAAACTCTTACCTCAGCGACCCCTAAGAAATTGTCATCAGCATAGTACTGAAAGGAAATCTGACAGGAGACTTTAAATCTGATAAAATAAACATAACTATTCACTTCTAATTGACTTTTACAGACAGTTGCACCCGTCATTTGCAAAATTAAAAATGTCTTTGTTGTCAAAATTTGCATAATTCATGCAAATTTCAAAACATTATGGAGAAATATCAACATTCAAATCACCATTATGTACTCATTAAATTAAAATGAGGCTTGAAAAATCCTAGAATCAGTCCCCAGATGGACACGAAGACTAATGCGTTAATGATAAAGTAGATAGTGTTGCTCTGGGTCAAAATATATAATTAGTGGGGGGGGCTTCACAACACATTAGCAGAGAGTAATCCAATTAAATTGACAGTGGCAACATTTGAAGGGTTTATTTATCATTTTCATTACTCATTTGTCAGTCTAATTTTAATTAACCACATATTCGAGTGACTACGATAAGTGCTAGATGCAGAGTTTGTGCATCAATTACAGGTGACTCAGAAGACATTTCGATTTACCCATCTTAAATCATAAGCTCTTGAGTTTCACAATATAACAATTATTGACTTTGACAGAGAAAACAGTTACTGTTTTGAAGATAAAAGAAGGAACTTTCTTCCAGAGCAAGAATGGAATAATTTACTTGCATGCTCTTGAGATTTTGTTCTTCTTCATATAAATATAGTAAAACCAAAATAGGAAGTGCCAAAGACTAATATAACCTAGAAAACATGTTTATGAACTGAGAATTATGTAGAAAAATGTTATGTAAAACAGATAATTTGTGAATTTTATGAGTCATGTGGACCATACATACATTTCTACATTTAGAAGTGACAAGATAACACTCAAAAAGTGCAAATTGTCCTGAGTATCAGGAGATTTCCAGGACCTCATTGCTTATGACCCTAAAACCCACTAAGAATTATTTTCTTGCTAGACAGAAGTTAATTTGCACAGCAACGTGCAATTCCAGTGCAATGCAATCCATTAAATCCTCATCTGTTGTTAAGCATTTATCTCCCTCAATTAATAGGAATCAAAGTCGTGGCCGAGGGCGACAGAATATAACAAACAGAAGCAGCTTTTATTCCGCCGTGCCCTGTGCAATCAGAGAAAGATTAGCACACTTCATCCACAACACTTTGTCCCACTGATTTAGCAGAGAGAGAGGAACCGAGAAAAAAAATAACTGGGGGCGAGTGATGAATGAACAGGAAAGAGGCTGTGACTGATCAGTATTGAAAACCTGTGCTGCTCTAAACGTGTGAAAAGTGAACCTGGGAAAAGAACTCTGATGTCCACCATGATGGAGTGGGTCGCCGAAAGCCCGGACCCAGAGACGTGTTTCCAGAAATATAGCGAGTACCAGAGTATGATGAATGTCCCAACATCGCCGAAAGCCTATAGCACAGCTGCGAGATTGAGAAACTGAAATTCTCACTAAATGAGCAGGGTCTAATTTTGTCATTTTTAGAAATGCAGACAAATCAAATTCAGCTCATTATTCATGAAAATGTTAATTTAACTCGCTCCATTATCAGGTGCTTTCAATATCAAGTCTAAAAATATTTTTGGCAGATGTTTTGAAGTAACTTGATGCCTGAGCCCACATTAGTCATATATGCTTTTGAGGTATTGGCTCTTTGCATGTGGAAACAGGTGAGGAATTCACGATCACTGTTGGGACATGTACAACACAGCGCTGAAAACAGTCTTTTGTAATCGCTGAAAAGCAACCACTGTTGAATCACGCAGAGTGGCGTTTCAATAAATAAGGTAACAAGACCTGTTGTGTGTGCAAATGTACCTTTTTAACTGAAATATCCAACAAGTTGGATCAGGTAGAACACTTTTCCCTCACAAGGCTACCAGACCATGCAAAGTATATAACGCCAAAAAACATCCTAAAGAATTTCAGTCAGTTTATCTAAACCCACTCCCACTACTTTTAACTCAGTCGTTTTCACTCAGACAGCAAATGGGAGCAACATATGAATATAAACATTGGAATACTATATCAGAGTCAATGGCATGATGAGTCAATGGCTCTTTTTTTTTCTTCTCTGGATCTATTAATTTAATTCAAAAATTCAGTAAAATGCAATTGATAGATACAGTAACTTGAATGCACCTCTTTTACGGTGAGCATGTTTTTCATTTCAGAATTCTGAATATTAATTTTGATATTTTCTGGCAGCCCTAAAGTGAAAAGGGTGATAATGTGCAACTGTCCTGATATTAAAATGAGGAATAACAGCTTGAATGGAATCGAATTGGAATTCTTGAAAAGAAAAACTGATTAAGTAGTTTGGGATCATTTCTTAAAAAAAAAAAAAAAAAAAAAAGTACATTAAAAAAATACCATAAATACATCTATCTATCTTTGGGTCTCTCACACACACACATTCAAACCTACGGACAATTTACTGTCTCCAATTCACATACAGATTTTTTTTTTTTTTTTTTTTTTTTGTGGGATTGTGGGGGAAACCACGACACCCAGAGGAAACCCACACAGACATAGGAAGAACATGCAAACTCCACACAGCATCGACACACTGTGCAGTACATACATTATAACAAATACGTTCTGAACTTGGCACGTTTCATCTAGATTTCTTTTTAATGGACACTCTTATTTGCTATTGACCTTGTCATTAGGAGATGAATAACCTGCAGTAGAACTGAGCAATGCAGGATTACTTTTCTGCAACAAATCCAATTTTATTACATTCTGGACCTGATAGAACAATATAGGTGTGGATGTTTGCCAAAGTAGAGGGAAGATAGTCCTAGACCAGCACTTAAGACCATCTCCTTTAAGGAGCAACACTGCACAATTTCTCTGACCAGTAATGGCTATGTTTTCCGGAAGATGTCCAAATGGAAAAATCAATGTGTTGATCTGTTTTGAGGTGTAGAAGCTGAGAAGGACTTGCTTTCATGATAGCAAGACTGCTATAAAAGGCTCTTGAAAAAGCTGACGAGGAACAGACCCCAGTGCTATTTTTGACGCAGCAACAAAGGCCCATCCTTTATAACCCTCATACCCCTGTATCTGTTAAAACACAACAAGTAAACAAGCTTTAGGTCAACATAATGGCCTCTTGTGGCCATTTGTTACTTCTGGCTAAATAACTTGCTGCCTCAGAGGATCATTCACACAATATGAACCCTTTGTAACCCAATGACAAGCTCACATTGATTACATTTTTTTCTTTTTTTCATCAAATGTCAACGATGACTGATGGTTGACATTTGTTGTAAATATTCCAAACAATGGCCTTCTTCCACAATGTCCTGATTCCAGCACCGGATAGACATGGTGATGGAATACAACTGATTATCATGGACGATGTGTACGCTGTTATCAAAACCAAACGCACAAGAGATCTTCATCAACAGATTATTTACAATTAGCACAATTAATGAGCGCATATCTTTGTGTGATTTCCCATATGCACCAACTCAGAAGCAATTTTACACAAGATATTAGATTGTAAACAGCTATAAGGAGATTTCATATATTTGGTTCCTCATAATTAAGCATGTGTTTTAAATGAAAATCTCTTCTAAAGTGAACACTTTATTCATTTTTGTGTGCAAATAGGTGTCCATACTGCAACATGAAAAGGCATACAAGCATATTTCGCAATCAGTTGTTAATTATTCATAAATACTGCATATTCATAAATATTGAATAAATATTCATTTGAATCTGACTCAAACCTTGTATTTGACATCCATTTTCATTGAAGACTGTTGGTTATACAACAACAAACATCTTAAAAATGACTCTTGGTTCTTTCTTTTTATCTTTGTGTAATTAAAGATATCCTCACAATTATGACATTAAAAGCACATCTTTGCACATCTGGATAAGAAATAAGCTATAAAATGTTCGATATTCCAAAGATTTTGTTGGCACAGTGGTTCAAACACTTCAAGTTCGCATTAATTTTTTATTGTGCTTTCAATTGATTTAGTGGTCCACAGAGTCTGTGCCAAAGCGACAAACCCTGACCATTTCTGTTTACAGTGAATTCATAATTTATGAAGCATAATATTAATGTGAACTTGAGATCATCATAATAGTTTAAACTCTTTGAGAACACCCTGAACAATCACATAAATGAAAAATCCTCACAATATGTTAATATTTTCCTGACAACACGTTCTGATATACTCGACTGCTCTGCTTTGAAAACTCCCAAAAGGAAGAACCCCTGCTATTCTCAGCTGTCATTTATCTAATTGGAAAAGCATATTAATCTTAAAAAAAAAAAAAAAAAACATGCCATGGAGGATCTGAAAGCTTTACATCTCACTTCCCATGACACACTAAGAGTGCACATGTTAACCACAAACCTCTAAACAAACTGTCAACTCTAGCAAGACTCCAGGGTTGACTGCTTCCCTAGCATGTGTAATATATAACCAGATAGACAGCCAGTATGTCAATCTAGTATGTCATTCAGAACTTGAGGAAGGCATCAGGGGTTCCCTTGAGGTCTGTAAAAGGCCTCTAATGTCCACAGCTTTCATTATGCAGTCTAGAGGGATAAGCTTGTTGATAAGTGAGACGCAGGAACCGTATCGAGAACAGTTCAAACAAGTTCAGTCATGCACTAAATGTCACAAAAAGTTTAAAATTAATGATTTTTCTAAAAGGAAGGAACTGAAGTAAGCAATTATAAGGAAGTGCTTCTTCAACAGTTTGCAGTTTTGGACAAGTGGACTTTTAACAAATAAACTTTCTTACAACATAACTTTTCACATTCCCACTAGTTAGTCCAAC
The DNA here is from genome assembly GCA_037950675.1 of Hypophthalmichthys molitrix. Taxonomy (NCBI): domain Eukaryota; kingdom Metazoa; phylum Chordata; class Actinopteri; order Cypriniformes; family Xenocyprididae; genus Hypophthalmichthys; species Hypophthalmichthys molitrix. Next base: position 8,576,440 of record CM075501.1, on the reverse strand, counting down.
ATATACATACATCCATAGTTGGGGGAAGTTACAATATTATGTTACTCCCTACAAAAGTAACTAATTGCATTACTTTTTATGGAAAATAATGTGTTAAATTACTTTTTCTGACTAGGGCTTGTGTGAAGGAAATGCAAATTCACGCCTGTATATTAGAGGGCACAGCTCAAACAAACCTTTCAGTTGTGCTGCCATTCTGGATTGCAGAAGAATAGGATGAAGAGGAAAGTTCAACACTCTTATTTCAGCCATTTTTACTTATTAGTATGGTTGAATTTGATATTATTTCTTTCTGATGAACACAATTAATAAATATCCTGATGCTTCCAAGCTTTACAATGGCAGTGAACGAGACCAACGAGTATAAAGCTGAAGAAAGTGCATCCATCCATCATCACTGTACTCCACACAGCTCTGGGGGTTTAATAAAGGCCTTCTGAAGCGAAGCGATGCGTTTGTGTAAGAAAAATAACCATATTTAACAAGTTATAAAGTAAAATATCTAGCTGCCTTCTGTATTAAACTATATATTTTTTGAAAGTTGAATACGCTTGTTGGACGTAGCATTAGCGTTTTGAACTGCGAGAGGCGTTACACTTTCTTTGTAAGTTGAATACGGAAGGCAGTCTGGCAGAAGCTAGATATTTTACTTCATACCTTGTTAAATATAGATATTTTTCTCACACAAATGCATCACTTCGCTTCAGAAGGCATTTATTAACCCCCCGGAGCCGTTTGAAGTAAATTTATGAAGGATGGATGTACTTTCTTCAGCTTCATACTTGTTGGTCCCCTTCACTGCCATTATAAAGCTTGGATGCTTCAGGATATTTATTAATATAACTCTGATTGTGTTCATCACAAAGAAGAAAGTCATATACACCTAGAATGGCTTGAGGGTGAGTAAATATTGGGATAATGTTCATTTTAAATTAAACTATTCCTTTAATGAATCAAGATTAATACATAAAGTATATTTGTATTATGTAACATTTAATTATTGCAGGTTTGCTTAAAATTCTGAGTTTGAATACTGAATCTGTTGTTGTGCAAATGAGATGAGTAAATGCATGCTCACAGCGCACATAATGCCTCTGCACTTACTCACAATTTCACTCAACATGGAGACAGTAGAGCTGCCAGTCAATACATGGGAAAACAAAGTAACTTGGGTTTGAAAAAGTAACTCAGATATTTTGTAAATTTAAAAGTAATGCGTTACTTTACTAGTTACTTTTAAAAAAGTAATCTGATTACACATTTTGCGTTACTTGTAATGCATTACCTCCAAAACTGAATACATTTTTTTTTCTGCAAACTAGTCGCTTTTCGGAAATTCGAAATTCGCTGTTTTGAATCAAAATATATCATTTATGTGAATCGTGTAGATCCAAAGAGTTTTGTTTTTTTCAGGGGTGGGGGGTATCAGGGTGAGTTTGCAGGCACAATAGATGGAAAATGGGCTACTTTCCCATAGACTGGAGTGAGACCATAAACGTCTCTTGTCTCGAGCTGTCTGATCTTTTTTGGCGCTCTGTGGTGTGACTGGCACATCGCTGTAGCGCTTCAGTTCAAACAGAGATGGACTGCACGTGAAACGATCATCTCTTTCGCTTTACAACACAAAATAAACATGAATGGATGTAGGATGAATGAAAACCGAAGGTATGTTGAAAGATACAGTACAACTTACTGAAATCTGTATCATGTCATGAAAAGCGCCAATAAAATAGCTTGTAAAAATGTCACATTTACCTTAACATTTACCTCAGAAAAGCTGTTCAATGTCAAAAAACTTGTTAGTCAGCTACATAAATGAACTTAGAGAGGAGCATTTTGATATATATCCACTGTGACTAGGCCATTGCATATTCATGTACTTAACATGTGCTTCAATACTGAATGTATTATGTATATAACCATTTTATGATGGCCACCATTTAAATGTTTAGGCCGTTATTAAAAAAAAAGAGTAGAAATAGTATTAAAAATGAGTAGAAACATAATTATGTCATTAAATATTTATTATAACGTTATTATAAAAACTTCTTTATGTGTAATTTATATGTAGTAACTTACAAATCAATTAATTTTAACCTTTAATATTATAATGATGTACCAGCTGTGGTTCCCTGTATAGTTTACAGCATTAGTTGAGAGATATTTTTTCTTTGAGGAAATTTGCCATGTACTGTACCTGATAGGCCCCAAATTAATCATTATTGAATTGAAGTTAATCAAATTGAAATCAAATCGCAAGCTTCTGAATCAAAATCGAATCCAATTGTGAAATTTGTGTCAGTGCCCAGCCCTAGTGTCAATAAATGTTTGTTTTTTTTACTTGAAGCAAATGTTGTTTTTTCCATTTATTTCCTTGTCGGAGTGAACCAGAATGCTTAGTTTATATGTTAAAATCATAAAAATGTTCTCATGGGGGAGGATACCTCCAGACCCCCTACTACTATTTACTTTGTAAACATGTCACCTTTTTCTCCACTTTGGAGTTTGCAGGTATGGATATATCATAATAATAATAATAATAGTTCAATAATTCTGGGAAAGTTGGTCATGATGGAAATGGCACCACAACTGAGGATAACGTGCAAAAATGTATATAAATCATTTTCACACATTTAAATTTTCAATATTTATTATTTCAGTTTAAAGATGTAATATTTTCATAGTTCTGAGAGTGAAGATTAAAAATGTGTAAATTGATTGATTTGTCTGTTTATTTACTACCATAAAGTCTAAGCAACGTAAAAATGCTACCGATCCATCTGCTTGAGCATCACTGGCTGTTTCCACCTTTTTTATAGACACTTTCATTCTATTGTTTTTCCTCAAATTCACCGTTCGTGAGGTGGCTGTTGCAGAAGCACTTGATTAATTTCCTTAATCTACTCCAGATATAGTTCCACACACAGTTAAAAAGCCAATCGCAAGCTTATCCTGGCCCCTTCCCATTTCTCCATCTTGCAGAACTTATTACTATGCACGGCAACCTTTGTTTTGCGAGGTCAGGCTCCAGAGGTGCAGGCAGGGTATGAAGCTCACCATCTTTCCTCTCCATCCTCCCCTCCACTCTTGCATATAATGAAGTCAACTGTTTGAAAAAGAAAATGGCACCGTTCTTGGTTTTATGATAATTGGCCCATCTGTCTTTCCATAAATAAAGCGGATCAGCTCAATGTGTTTGGAGCGGGCGCTGGTGGGAAGCGGGGCAGGGCGCATCCAGGAATGACAGGGAAAACAAATGACTTCCTCCACTCTGCAGGCGCGGATTCTTCAGGCATGAACATGGCGAACGCGTCAGTGAGAGGCGGCTGTTTTTGAACACATCTTACCCTGCATCAGGAGATCACAATAGCACAATAGGCATTTGAAATGCACGTCTGTGGAGCAAACCGCTATTCTTGGCTGTTTATACGATGTTCATGGGTGGGTGACGGCTTCAAATCTGTAAGCCAGAGGGAAGACAGTTGGGTGCAGGTAGCCTTGGTGTTCTGATCAACCAAAGGCTCCAGAGTAACTGGGCTGTTGCATTGCCATGGTAACCAACCATTGATCTGCCAAGTTGTGGTGGAGGGGAGTGGCAGTGACAGAGAAAGTGACAGACACATCACAGTGCACAGGAGGCGAGGAAGAGTGTAAGAAAGACAGACAGATAGACAGAATGAAATATCAAATGGAGAAAGACACCTATGTGGAAAGAAAAGGAGAACATATGCATGTTGAACTATGTATGGCTGAACTAACCCTTTAAGGGACAATATTTGCCCCTTTAAATTGATTTTCCAGTGCATTATTTTACACTTTAATGTTTTAAATAAAAATGTTCAATAAACAAATTTGCAATGATTGTAAAAACATAGTGATACTTTTAAATATTCAATTAAAACTGCAAGTAGGTGGTGGTAAGTCACTGTCTTAATGAGTGAACCATCGAGTCTTTCATTCATTCAGTAATAAAGCAAGTGGCTGTATTCATGAATGAGTCATTGAATCATTGACTCGAAGCTGCAGATTCATTCACAAAACACAGCTGTGTGTTCCAGTTCTGCGGTGGATTTTGTTGGAACTATTTTTTCATTGCAAAATAGAGCAAACAATACTGTGTTTAAAATGTGTATCACTTAATATTACCGCTTTGGTTGTTAAACTGTTGAATAAAATCAATGTCACATTTGCAATTCTATGGATTTTTGGGGAAAATTTCATTCATGCTCGTATAATATATAAGAACTCACACCAGATATGCTTTTGTATCGAAGGCAGTTTGAGTCTTAAATCAATCTCTATGCACAGTCTGTGTCTGTATTATGTTCTTCATGCTAATAAGTGCTAAATCCCCACTTTTACAAAAGTATACAGAGAACGGCAGTAATGTAGTGTGAATTTCTAAAGCAAAACCCAGCATTTTGTTCTCCTACCCCCTCTGTCACCTCACGAACCAAACAAACAAACAAAAAATGTAACAAAATAAATGTTTGTGTACATTTTCTGTTGATTCTGGCAGCAGTGTTTCATCAAAAGATGAAATGCATTTTCATAGACAACTGATATGCGTACCTTTAGCGAATCGGATGTGCTAATAAATAATGCTATCAGTGGCTGCAATTCATTCTCTCTTTTTTGACGGAAATACTCATTGTTCATTTAACAAAAAGAGCAGTCATTTCAAAGACAATATTTTGTCTAGAGGCAGTGCTGAAATGTTAAATGTTAAAAGAAACGTGGCAGTCACACGTTATAAGGTAAAGGGGGAAACTTGCTTGTCAAAAAGATTATTGAAGCCCCGATAAGGAGTTGCTGCAAGGTCAACGCAATTCCTGGCTGAGATAAAGTAGTCAAGCTGTTAGTGGGCAGCAGGAGTCTCTGAAGCCAACTGATAAAAAGCACCAACGCTGAGGATGCTGAACGTCTTGGGTGGAAAGGTAATGATAACATAGATGGGCCTTTAGATCCAGGCCACCTATTTGGAGGGGAAATGAAGGCCTGATAAGTCAAGTGACAGATTGATACAATTGAGAATACTTTCAAAGCGTACATATAGTATGAAGACAAGATGGTTTATCTAGTATATTTCAGGTCTCAGCTTCCTCCTCCATTTAGGGCTCTTATTTATTCATTTATTTATTTTTGTAGAACTACACAAATTCTGTTCAATGTGTACCTGATGTGTCTGTCATATATGTGTCTGTCTCTTGAACATACTGATGTTATTTTAATTTTCCATTCTATTTAACATTGGTTTGGTTTTGTTTTCATTTGGGAGAAGTTGGTTTCTAAATTACAATGATTTCTAATCTTTGCTTTAAAAGTAAGCATGTGTATTTTACTCAATTAATGCATTATTTGAATATTTATTGGATTATTTTAATATTACATTTTATTTAATCTCATCACATCTAACACCAGCAAAGTAATTTTAAGCATTGTTGTTTATAAGACATGTTGATTTTCTCTTTATTATTAGTGCTGTCAAATCGATTTATCGCGATTAATTGCATCTAACATAATAGTTTGTAAATTGTGTTCAAAGTATTTTACAAAATTTATAATGTTACAACGTTAGATGCGATTAGATATGATTAATTGATTTGACAGCAACAATTGTTATCAAGTAACTTTATTTTTTGTTACAATTAATCGTATACATGTCCACGACCAAAGTTATTTGTTCTGAGTTATATGTATTGAGTTGCATGCATAAAAAAAATTGTAAAAAACTATGTAAAAAACTAAAAAATAAACACAATCATTTTCAGGAAAAAAAAAAAAGCACATTTCGTTTCATGCCGACTATGTTAATAGGCTAAACTGTCAGCTTGCTAGCCGAAGACTAACTGTGTCCCAAATGATGCACTATACACTATGCACTTACAAACTCTGGGCCCTATTTTAACTAAGCGCATGCTCTAAAGCGCAAGCACACTTAGGGTGTGTCCGAATCCACTTTTGCTAGTTTAATGACAGGAAAAATAGTCGGGGCGCCCGGCGCATGGTCTATAAGGGTTGTCCCAATTCTCTTAATGAGTCATGGGTGTGTTTTGGGCATAATGTGCAATAAACCAATCAGAGTCTCATCTCCCATTCCCTTTAAAAGCCAGTTGCATGGTGGATTCGCCATTTACATGGCGGAATTTGCAAGCGGAAAAATTGACCGCGTCTCTAGCGAGAAAACGGATCAACAAATGGGCGCAAATGCATTTGCTATTTAAACAACGTGGCGCAGGACATGAAAATGATAACTCCGTCGTGCTGAAACTTGCAAAAAACACATCGCGCCGGGTGTATGATAGGGCCCCTTGTACTTATACACTATGTAATTGTGTAATTTTATAAGGTTATTTTGTCATTCAGCATTGCAATCTGGTAGTAATTAAAGTTGCGACAGTTGAGTGCATGAAGTGCCCAGAGTATACTTCAATTTTGTCACAAACACTTAACGTATGCATACAGCTAAATGCTTTGATAACTTTGGCGAACACAATGGTCCCATTTTGTTTCAACAATGCATGCTAGAAGGTTTCATCTTTGTTCCGTGTCTGCGCTATTTCTCCCTAGAAAACTTTCAGATGCTTTTTTTTTTTAAAAACTGTCACAGAATGGAACACAGGATTGTGGGATATCAAAAGCAGGAAAGGATACATCTATGCTGCCTTCTAAAATCGATCAGATGAAGGTATCTGAAGCTAACATTGGAATTTGATGTGCCTTAATGCCTTCCTACCTTGAAATGCAGCCATTTTTAAGCTTTCGGAAACAGCCAGTATTAGCAAAAAACTTAGAAAACTTTGTTTGCATCAGAGATGAGTAAATACAGCATTCAAGCAAAGAAAAGGAAACGGTTAGTATTATACCATTTCTTATTATAATTGTCCTTAAATCATGTTTGATTATCGTGATTTGAAAAACTCACAATAAACACTGGCCGCTTTTCCACCGTCGGGCTGAATGGTTCTTATTGTGTAACCGTTCCATTCCGTGCTAATCTGGGCCAGCTGGTATGATTACGGTTACATTTTCAGCTGTGGAGCTGATAACGGCCGCTCTTTGGAATGTGATAGAAAAGCGTCAGTCATTGCCTTGATAACGCAACTGTTTACTGATGATATAATATTTCTTTTAATTTTATTACTAATTTGTGTTTACATCGCTTAGTCAGCTACAGAGAAACTGGTAGCCAGGCAACAGACAAGCAGATTTGCCAGGTTTTCACAACAAAACCTGTCCAATTGATAGTCAAAACTCGCCCACTCACATTTTTTGGTGGGGTTCCCCTGGTAAAATCCCCAGGCTCAAGTGGAAACACAACTGAAACTGTTCCTTACCATTCTAAGAACCGTTTGGCCCAATGGGGGGAAAGCGGCTACTGTTCAGCAAAGTTGGCAACAATCCCAACATGCAATGTAGGTTTCGTTTTGGTTGAAAACATGACAGAAGGCAGAGCGCTGAGAGAAAGCACTCGGTCTTCTGGTTTGTATTTCCACAGCATGAAGGTAAGATCTTATGGATTTATGAATGAACTGCTCATTTTAAAATCTTCCAGTCTACTGACATTCGTTATGACATCCGCTTCAAAAATTACAATGCTCATGATAACTTTCGTTTACACACCACTGTGTGTATATGCATTTCTTACTCTTTGAGCAATTAATGTTATGTGTTTATTATTTGAATTGGCTTCTAATTGTCTAACTATGTAATTGGCATAATACATTTTTACCTGAAAAATAAAATGTTATATTTGATTTACTCTGGATTCTTCTGAAATCATTATGACCAGTAGATTATTGGAGTCCATATTTCCACAAATCTGCGTCAGGATCGGTCATACTAAAGGCTTAATGAAAGGAGCATATCATCTCGGATAATTAAAATATATGGAGACTAAATTAATCTGCATGTGACCATGGAGTAAACAGAGTCAATTGTTGTTTTTAAGAAGTGGGCTACAGATGTTTTGTACTCTATCAACTGCAGTGTTTTTTTTTTTCTTCTTCTTCTTATTTGTCCATGTGGAACTCATGATACACAGAACTAGCCTTATATCTTTGAAAAGCAGTGAAGCCTCCATGACATATTGCTTTTTCCTCCCAATCAAAATATGATTCACACTTTTTTCACACCTGATACTGTCCAATTATAGCAGCGCTACACTCGGATGAAGGTATCTATTTCCCCCAGCCCCTCTTTGGGGTGTATTTCATTTGCCGTCTTGAATGGACACCAGTGGATTACTGCGCTCAAGAAGCTGTGAAATCCCTTCTGAGACCTTGAACAACCAGGATCACTAGTGTGTGCCCTTTCAACAAATGCCACCAAGGGCAAAACCTTCCTCCTGAATACAGAAGAGAAGCCCCCGCCGTACACTACCACTAAAACACACTGTGAGGCCCATTCACTCTATATTGCAGTCTTTTTCAAAGTTAACTGTCAAATTCAAATCCCGCTTGAGTCATTTTTCTGATCCCAGCAATATTAAAAACTGAATAATTATCAGCGTTTTTTTAATCAAAGTTATCTCCATTCCTTTGTCTCATCATTTTTGCTGTATGTCTGTTTTTAAAGTTATTTCCTTTAATTCACATTTCTTTATCATTCTTCAGTGTCCTTTTATCTTTAATTTCTGTTCTCTTACATTTGATCTAATTTCTTACGGCTCATATTATTTCTTTTCTCAGTAGCAAATAAATCAAATTCAAGGTTCAGCAGTTTTATTTTTTAATTTTGACATGTTCAGCTTGTAGAATTTTAAATAGTTTGAAGAATTTGTAGCTGTTATGCAGTGTACTGTAATGATCTGATATTTTTAATGGCAATTTGTGTTTGTGCATCAAAGCAAAAAACTGTATTTTAAGTAATGTGTGAGAATTGGTGAACTTTCTTCTGACCCGTGCAGTAACTTTACTTGCTTGTTAATGTTAATATACTTGATTTATATGGTGTGATTTACTAAATATTCAAAGATATTTGGATATTCATTTCCCTACACTGATTACGGACTCTTTCTCTTTACTTTCTCTTTATTTTGTATAATGGTTAACAGATCACTGAAAACTTCGAAATTCAAAAACTGGGAAAGCCTAGAACAGACATGGATATTAGTAGAATCTTAAAACGACAAAGTCAATTTTTTTTTTTTTTTTGCTTTGCTCTGCTCTAAAATAAATTAAATAGAACTTTTGTGAGTTATGGAAAAGTTATGGAAAATTGTATAGAAACCCTGCCACTTGCATCAGCACAAATTATGAATTTATTATTATTATTATTTTGACTGTGTCATATAATACATTGAATTATACAGGATCCTACTGGAATTGTTGTGGGCTCCCATTTTTTCTATTTAATTTTTTACTGAATTTTTAATGCATGCAAAAGTCACATTAATATCTAAACAATTCTTTAAAATACGATATTCTCTAAAATACTTCATTAGCTATATAGTACTTTTTTTTCCAAGTGTAATTGTTTAAATTTCAATGATTCATAGATGACATCCTCATAAATGAAAATCCCCAGCAATCTATATAGAATTAACTTTAAAAAAATACTATAGAAATATCATATAAACGTCTACAAAGGCCATGCAAAATTATATAAGAATACTGTGCAAATTTCTTCACACAGAGCAAAATCTGTGAATTTATTATTTTCAATCGTGTCACAAAACATGTTTAATTAATACTGGGTCCTATTGGATTTGTTCACTATTTTGAACTACTGGAATTCTTAAAAAGTCATGGAAAAGTCACTCAACTCAAAATACACTTCTGGGCCAAGCCAAAAATGGCAAAATATTTAGTGGTCTTTTAATGGTCTTAACCATTTTAATCACAAATCACTGGTCAGAAAATTATAGCAAGAATCACATAAATACTGTCAAGTAACTTAGCATTGAATAGCCTTCCCCAACTTGCAAACAGCTTTTTACAGGAATAAGAGTCAGTGTTGTTCCACTCAATGTTGATGGCTTCAAATGGTTCAAGAGTAGCTGAAAAATGTCTCCCAGTTTGTTTGAGTTTAATGTGAGACCATATTTTCACTATAGGGTTCAAATATGGACTCTGACCAGGCCAAAACATGAGCCTGATGGACTTGTTCTCAAGACACTTCTTGGTTGTCTTTGCAATTTGGACAGGAGCATGGTCTTGTTGAAAAATAACATCTGATCATTCTTATTTAAATAACAAAATATTTTTTCGTTGTGGAAAGCAAGCCATTCTGCACTATTCTACTGTAATCCAAAGCATTAAAGCATCCTACTTGAATTTTCCCCTCTTTTTAATTTTAAAACTGGGATTTTAAAGGGTTAGTTGACCCAAAAACGCAATTTCTGTCATTAATTACTCACCCTCATGACGGTCCACACCCGTAAGACCTTCGTTCATCTTCGGAACACAAATTAAAATATTTTGAGGTTTTTTAATCCTTCATTGAAAGCAGCAAAATTAACACATTCAATTACACATTGTTATTTTTTTGTTTTGTTTTTGCGCACAAAAAGTATTCTCGTCGCTTCATGACATTACGGTTGAACCACTGTAGCCAAATGGACTATTTTAAGGATGTTTTTACTACTTTTCTGGACATTGAATGTGGTAATTTCGTTGCTTTCAATGGAGGATCAAAAAACCTCTCGGATTTCATCAAACTATCTTAATTTTGTGTTCTGAAGATGAACGAAGGGTGAGTAATTAATGACAGAAATTTCATTTTTGGGTGAACCACCCTTTAAGAGTTGAAAAAGTCATGGAAATTAGTTGTGTATCCGTCTATAATGTAAAAGTCTTAAGCCTACCTGAAAGTGCAGGTTGTGGCCTTCGAGGCAAGCCCTTATGTGACAAAGTGCAGTAACCTTCTCTAACAAAATGCCAGAGCTTATTGCCAAGACGAGTCTGTTGTACCTTTTTCGGGAGGAGACGTTAGTTGGCTTTGACAGGAGGGAGGAATCACGGGCAGTTCAGTGAGGCGATACTCGAGAGATTATTGGAACAGCACCCTCTCCTCCTGTGAACTCAATTGAGGCGTCATTCCATCACTGCGCCAAATCATTTAAGAGCGAAAGACAGAGTGTCCGCAAATGACACGAGGCCGATAAATAAAAAGACGCGCACATTTCCTTCGGCGGGAACGATTTTAATAAGGCAGTGAGTGTAATCAGTGGCTTCACTAGCGCCTGCCTCCATATAGCCAGGCATGATTGTCCGCCAGGGACGGTGATTTATGAGGGCAGCCGCAGCAGTGGCTTCTTGCTTGATTACATGGCTGCCCACAAATGCATGCAGCAAACAGATATTAAATCAGCGGGGCATATTCCGATGACACCGCACTGAAGGGAGCGTGGGCGAGGGGCGTCTGCTGCTCGGTGTGAAAACCTGCGTGGGGGCGGGGAATTACGTTTCCAGAGGTTCTGATGAGTTTGCCGGCTTTTCTGTGTATGGCGGTCATTACTTGTCATGAGACTGTAAATACTAAGGAGGGTTTCGCCATTATTATGACATGTGGGTTACACGCGGACCCTTGATAATCGCTAGATGGGAAAAGAGCAAATGGAAAATATTAAAGGGCCTATGTGTGGCTCTGGCTCAGGGTGGTTCGGTGAACTTTCAATGTGCTTTTGCATCATAAAGGCCTGTAGGTTTTTATGTTCATACAGTAGATGAGTAGTAATTAATGATTATGGTGGTTCCCAGGCTTTTTTATCCTATGTACCCCCACAGCCATATTAGTAAGATTGTAGATCTTATGCACCAGAGAAACAAGGGCACAGCCATCTTTAGAATTTTGTGTTTGAACTTCCATTATTGCGAAAGCTCTGTATATTTCTATGGCATTGCTGTCTAACAGTAATTAGCTGGTGAAGTGTATTTATTGGAAAGTTAACAAAAGTTATCATGAGAATTATATATATGCTGTGGTATCTGGCACCAAGATGTTAGCAGCAGATCCTTTAAGTCCTGTTAAAGGATCTGCTGCGAGGTGAGGCCTCCATGGATCAGACTAGCACATCCCACAGATGCTCCATTGGATTGAGATCTGGGAAATTTGAAGGCCATGTCAACACCTCAAACTCGTTGTTGTGCTCCTCAAACCATTCCTGAACCATTTTTGCTTTGTGTCAGGGTGCATTATCCTGTTGAAAGAGGCCACAGCCACCAGGGAATACCGTTTCCATGAAAGGGTGTACATGGTCTGCAACAATGCTTAGGTAGGTGGTACGTGTCAAAGTGACATCCACATGGATGGCAGGACCCAAGGTCTTCCAGCAAAACAATGCCCAAAGCATCACACTGCCTCCACCAGCTTGCCTTTTTCCCATAGTGCATCCTGGTTCCATGTGTTCCTCAGGTAAGTGACGCACACGTACCTGGCCATCCACGTGATGTAAAAGAAAACATGATTCATCAGACTTCTAATCAGTGTTATTCACTTCACCTGTCAGTGGTCATAATGTTATGCCTTATCGGTGTGTGTATATATATATATATATATATATATACAGGTGCTGGTCATATAATTAGAATATCATCAAAAAGTTGATTTATTTCACTAATTCCATTCAAAAAGTGAAACTTGTATATTATATTTATTCATTACACACAGAGTGATATATTTCAAATGTTTATTTCTTTTAATTTTGATGATTATAACTGACAACTAAGGAAAATCCCAAATTCAGTATCTCAGAAAATTAGAATACTGTGAAAAGGTTCAATATTGAAGACACCTGGTGCCACACTCTAATCAGCTAATTAACTCAAAACACCTGCAAAGGCCTTTAAATGGTCTCTCAGTCTAGTTCTGTAGGCTACAAAATCATGGGAAAGACTGCTGACTTGACAGTTGTCCAAAAGACGACCACTGACACCTTGCACAAGGAGGGCAAGACACAAAAGGTCATTGCAAAAGAGGCTGGCTGTTCACAGAGCTCTGTGTCCAAGCACATTAATAGAGAGGCGAAGGGAAGGAAAAGATGTGGTAGAAAAAAGTGTACAAGCAATAGGCATAACCGCACCCTGGAGAGGATTGTGAAACAAAACCCATTCAAAAATGTGGGGGAGATTCACAAAGAGTGGACTGCAGCTGGAGTCAGTGCTTCAAGAACCACTACGCACAGACGTATGCAAGACATGGGTTTCAGCTGTCGCATTCCTTGTGTCAAGCCACTCTTGAACAACAGACAGAGTCAGAAGCGTCTCGCCTGGGCTAAAGACAAAAAGGACTGGACTGCTGCTGAGTGGTCCAAAGTTATGTTCTCTGATGAAAGTAAATTTTGAGTCAGAGTCTGGAGGAAGAGAGGAGAGGCACACAATCCACGTTGCTTGAGGTCCAGTGTAAAGTTTCCACAGTCAGTGATGGTTTGGGGTGCCATGTCATCTGCTGGTGTTGGTCCACTGTGTTTTCTGAGGTCCAAGGTCAACGCAGCCGTATACCAGGAAGTTTTAGAGCATTTCATGTTTCCTGCTGCTGACCAACTTTATGGAGATGCAGATTTCATTTTCCAACAGGACTTGGCACCTGCACACAGTGCCAAAGCTACCAGTACCTGGTTTAAGGACCATGGTATCCCTGTTCTTAATTGGCCAGCAAACTCGCCTGACCTTAACCCCATAGAAAATCTATGGGGTATTGTGAAGAGGAAGATGCGATATGCCAGACCCAACAATGCAGAAGAGCTGAAGGCCACTATCAGAGCAACCTGGGCTCTTATAACACCTGAGCAGTGCCACAGACTGATCGACTCCATGCCACGCCGCATTGCTGCAGTAATTCAGGCAAAAGAAGCCCCAACTAAGTATTGAGTGCTGTACATGCTCATACTTTTCATGTTCATACTTTTCAGTTGGCCAAGATTTCTAAAAATCCTTTCTTTGTATTGGACTTAAGTAATATTCTAATTTTCTGAGATACTGAATTTGGGATTTTCCTTAGTTGTCAGTTATAATCATCAAAATTAAAAGAAATAAACATTTGAAATATATCAGTCTGTGTGTAATGAATGAATATAATATACAAGTTTCACTTTTTGAATGGAATTAGTGAAATAAATCAACTTTTTGATGATATTCTAATTATATGACCAGCACCTGTATATATATACATACATAATCCATTAATCACGATAATTGGATTATTATGGAACTGGACTCCTTTAAGTCCTGGAAATGCAAATGGTCTAATTCAAAAACCACCCACAATGAATCACAACAAAGATCATATAAGGATGAAAGGTTTTCAGATTTTCAGGTTTTGAAAATATTAAGAAATTAAGACATCAAACAACTTTTCCAATTATTTTTTAAGTATTATACTGTTGTTACATCCACACATCACATGAACTTTCAGTTTGTTTGTTTTCTTCTGTCACGTGCTTCTTTGTTTTAGTTACTACGGACACTAATCATCCTCATCACAGCTGTTAGTCATTTGAGTTAACTCGAATGTGTTTATCAGTTCAGTTCTGTTGGTGTGTCTTTGTCGGGTCTCGTTTTATGTATGTAATGAGTTGGTGTATGGTCTGATCTGGATTCTGTATTCTCTCTGTGGATTATCAAGTAAAGACTTGTTTATCTCTATTCTTCCTTGTCGTGTGTTTGATACACCACCGTTATGTAACAACTGTTGCAAAAAAAGTCAAAGGTGAACACACTGGTTATCTTCCTTTAACAATAATGAGTATGGAGTTCAGGCCATTAAACTTTACAATATGTAAGCAATAAATAATTCAAAGTTTCTTTTTGTTTCTACGGTGCTGAAAGAGAGAAAGCTGCAATAACAATTTTAGGGCGTAATATTTAATATTGAATTCCTCATGCTTGGGGTTTTCAAAACATTTATTGTTGACAAAATAACCATAAGCTGGATAACTGATGCCGTTGTTTAAAAAAGTGACAAGAACAGCCTTAATTCTTTTCTCTGTTTTTTTTTTTTTTTTTTTTTTTTTGGTTTAATTCATAAGGATGAGTGTGGGTAGAAAAATCAATTGCCTTTTTCTTGCAAATGGCAATGTGGCATCTTTTGTGAAAAACAGAGATTAGGGAGCAGCATTAAATCACTTGTCATAAAATGGGGGGAAAGGGAAAACCGGATAACTGAGATTCTCAAGAAACAAACATTTCTTGTGTTGGTTCTGTGTAATGCATTTTACAGAATAGCACAGTGCCACCCTATGGGTGGATGCAAAATTACACTTTCAGATTTAAAACAAAAACAAAAAAAACATCTAACTTTGAAGGACAAGGGAGATTACATATTAGATATTTACAAAACACGCTGGTGAAGATGGACCAATTACTGTAGTTTGTGATGTACTGATAAGGCATTTTTAAGCATTAAGATTACTGCTACGAATTTCTATTTGCATGTCAGATGGCAATCCTCTAAATTAGTAGCCTACGTTAAGAATATACATAACTTTTAGTGTACACATGTCTGCAATGAGACAATAAATCGTTCTAGAATATAAATGCGGATTTATGTGAATTGTGTTTCTGACCACCATGGCCCCCTAGAGGAAAAGTTTGTGCCTCATTATTTCCAATGATCAGGGCAGGCTGGTAGAAAAGTGTTCAGATATCCGTGAAGGGCGGAGACTACAGA
Source organism: Hypophthalmichthys molitrix (assembly GCA_037950675.1). NCBI lineage: Eukaryota > Metazoa > Chordata > Actinopteri > Cypriniformes > Xenocyprididae > Hypophthalmichthys > Hypophthalmichthys molitrix. Next base: position 8,560,831 of record CM075501.1, on the reverse strand, counting down.
CGGCACTTTTTACGTCACATAAATGTGGTTCCGGTTGAGAGGTACGCGTGTGTTATGGACTTTATAACAATATAGAAGAAGCATATTTTTGTATGTAAAACCGGTACCTGTCCTTGGACAGTCTTTTATTTATAGAGCGGCGCGTGTCGTTTTACACTCCACGATGTTTACGAGAGGTTGTATATACACATCCAAACAGGCTTATCATATTCTAAGGTCATTATGAGGACAGTTTGCATTAGACTATATTTTAACATAACTGTGTACATGCTATGAATTAAACTAAGATTAGAATCAAGACCGCCATTGTTTTTGTCTGTTCTGGACGGGACAAGTTAACCTACTTTAACAGGCAAAAGCGCTGTTTCAGTAGGGTCATTAAATGTTTAAATCCCCCTGTGATCTGATCAGATTACAGTCTAGCTGTGTGATCCCGTTTACCTGTTTCAGTCGGGAACCAGACAACAGTTGTTTGAACATGACTGACTTAAATTGTCAGTCTAATTCTCTTGTATCTGCACTAACTGCGTTTGCTTTCCTTGTATCTTCAACATGTCTTTTTTACAGACCAGTGATTATAACAAGGTCATCACGTGTGTTAATCTCAGTCTGTTGTTGTGTAAATGGTAGTGTTGTTTTCTCTCAGTTTGAACTAAATTCATGTCGTTTATCTAGAATGGGGAACTTTACGTCGTCTGCGCCTGGTTTGTCAAGCTCAGCATGCAGTCAGTTTGTCCAGGTAAGCTTTACGCTGGTGGTTTGTTTTGGTTCAATTAAAGGAAAAGTTAACTAGTCTTACTCATGTCGTTCCGAACCCTTATGACTGTCCTTTCTTCTGTGGAACATCAAAATTCCATGCAACGCAGATCATTAAGATTCGTGAATGAATCATTTAGAACTGTTTTTGTGAACCAGATCAATTGATTCATTGAAAAGGTCTGAATAACAGCTTAAAGGGATAGTCTACCCAAAAATGAAAATTCTCTCGTCATTTACTCACACCCATGTCGTTCTAAACCTAACACTCTGTCTACACCGGACGCAACCGTTGATGCGTAGCATCGCACCGCAACAGCTAGAAACTGGACTGGATCATTGAAAATCCATTTGTCCTTTCCATTGACTGTAAAAAAGATGGACGACGCACCTTCGCTCTCTTCCACTGTAGCAAAGAGTATAGAACCCAAGAGGTGACACTCTGATACTTTTTGGGCAACAGACACTAGATGGCGCTCCGGTAGCGCGGCCGCCATTATGGGGGTGAAAATACTAACTGGACCATAATCCTTCACATTTTACGCACCCAAAATCGGCGAATCTCACAACCAAATCAGAAGCCCAAAAGAACATTTTTCAAATTAAGTCATCAGCTAATTTTATGGCACCTACAGTAAATGTTGTATTGTCTTATATATGTTTTATTTTACCAGTTGTGGAATCCAACCATTCATCCATATGAGGTAATGCAGTTAGCCTACTTTATTGAGTATTTCCATTTTATGCAACTTCACACATTTATTAATAGTAAATTAATAATTAATAAATTTAAGATCATCATGTTTTCAGCGAACAATATATTTCAGACCTAGTGGAGTAATATATATATATATATATATATATATATATATATATATATATATATATATATATATATTGTCCATCATTCCCAATTTTTCTGATGCATGTCCTTAATGTGTATAGTGTTTTTATAAGCCTAATGCTAATACTAGATCTTTTAAAGAATTTTAACCCAAACTGACTGGGTTTCTAGAGAGCAAAAAGGTTTTGTGAAAAAAGTGGAAGGCTTACACAAAGTCTGTAAAATAAACTGTTAAAAGGATTTGATGATCACTAGTGATAGTATTTTATTCTGTGTTGTCATCATTCAGGTCGGATTTTAGCTTTAATGTACGTTTTTTTTTTTTTTTTTTTTTTAAGCAAAGCAACTTATATTGCCATAGAAACTAGTGGACTTGAGTCGCTGTAGAGCTAACCCTAACCCCAAAATGGCGGAAACGCAGGGCTGCTGCTGGGCGCCGGTGTTGCAATGGAACGTTCTATTGAGTGTCACGTCTTGTTAGTGTAGGCCTATATTCTTTGATTGTAGTAAGTGAAGCCACCAGTGTGTCAATATGGCACTGACATCTTGAGTCTCAAGTCTGCGCATAGTGAACTTGGAGCCTGAGTCTGCGCAGTAGTGAGCGCGAAGTGGAGCTGCGATATCAAGGCCCACACCCCCGCAAAATCGGTTAATACTGCAGATCAACACATTATGTCGTGTAAAATAAACAGTTCTGGAAATGTATACATTAAAGTTAAAGCTCCAATCTCCTCCCGAAGAGACAGAAAAAAGTCCATTGGCACCTCAGTGACTGTCAATCATGACGTCAAAACCCGCGTTGTAGACACCATCACTGATCATAATGGGATATATAATTAATCATAATTATATATGATAATCATAATTCTATTGTATTTTGTTGCGCCGCTCACGTCCAGTGAAGTCGTGGTGTAAAAAAATAAATTTTGAAGAATTTTGGTAACAATTTTAGTCCCTCCCTCCCTATTGACTTCAATTGTTTGGGTTGAAAATACAGTGGAAGGAACTGAAACTGTCCTACCAACATGTTTTGTATATATATTTGGTCTGCACAATTAATCAAAATAAAACCAAAATCAGTATGGCTTAGTGAAATTTTCAAATCGTAAAGGCTGCAATTTAATTAAATAGATATATGCGCTGTGTATTTCAGAGTGAATAGTGGCACTGTGTTCTTTTACATGCAAGCAGATCATAATCTGGTGTTTTCAGTGTTTTTCGGAGTGGCTCAGGTCACAGTAAATACTGATCCACAGAAACTTCATCTCTGCTAGTGCTGTGAGTTAATGTGCATTTTGTGCATCAAACAGTTGACGGTAGCTACTGAAAAAAAAATACTATGGAAGTCAATGGCTACTGTCAACTGTCTGGATAAAATATCTTCTTTTGGGTGAGCTATCCTTTTAAGGGCTCCTTGCAGTTTTCTGACAAAATAAAAGCTCAATGGCTTAACCTTTGAAAATGAAGACATTAAGATTAAATATTTTAAATATTAGCACTGCAATTTTAATGTTATTTTTAATTTTTAAAATGATTATTTCCTCAAATACTGAATTTTTACTGGAGTTTTTAAATATTATTATTATTTAAAAATTATATTATTATTTTCATATTGTGTAATCGCAAAATTTTGTGTCAAATTGTGCAGCCCTACAAACAAAAAGCAAAGCAAACCTGGAGCTTTTTCCCCACTTTTTAAATTACATTAGCAATTAGAATTTTTTCCCCCCAAATCTTGCAGCCCTAATTTCCTGTCTTAAATATGTTTTTATTCATTAACCTGGATCTCTTTCTTTTTTTGTCTTTTTTGTTTGTTTGTTTTTTACAGGATGTTGTGTCTAGTAACTGTGTTGTAATATTCTCCAAAACCACATGCCCCTACTGTAAGATGGCAAAGAATGTCTTTAATGAGCTAGGAGCTACATATAAAGTTGTTGAATTGGATGAGCACAACGATGGCCGACGTCTCCAGGAGACCTTAGCGCAAATGACAGGCGCCAGAACAGTAAGTCCTGTGATTTGTTTACAAAAACATTTCCATTTCTGGATGCTGATTGGAATTTTGCATATGATTATATAATCACATGCAAAATTTCATGCAAAAATGATTAAATGATTATATACCTGGTAAATATTTTGTTTTTGTCAAGATAGTATTTCTGACATTAGTCCTTTTAACTCTTTTTCAGGTGCCAAGAGTCTTTATTAATGGGCAGTGCATTGGAGGGGGCTCAGATACAAAACAGCTCCACCAGCAAGGGAAACTACTGCCTCTTATTGAACAATGTCGTCCATGCTGTTTGAGTACGAGCCCTGAGGGCTCAGGCAATGGTCAACAGCCTAATCAGTCATAATGATTTATAATATGTGTTTGTACTTTATGGTCACCCTTGAACGGCTCAAATAAAGGTTAAAGGGTTAGTTCACCCAAAAATGAAAATAATGTCATTTATTACTCACCCTCATGTCGTTCTACACCCGTAAGACCTTCGTTCATCTTCTGAACACAAATTAAGATATTGTTGATGAAATCCGATGGCTCAGTGAGGCCTCCATTGAAAGCAAAGCTATTCTCTCAAGGTCCATAAAGGTACTAAAACATATTTGAAACAGTTTATGTGAGTTCAGTGGTTCTATCTTAATATTATAACGCAACAAGAATACTTTTTGTGCGCCAAAAAAACAAAATAAAGACTTTTCAACAATATCTATATGGGCGATTTCAAAACACTGCTTCGGAGCTTTTATCGAATCAGTGAATCGGAGTGCCGAAGTCACGTGATTTCAGCAGTTTAGACGTTTGATAGGAGATCCGAATCACTAATTAGAAACAAAAGAAGCTCAGAAGCTTCATGAAGCAGTGTTTTGAAATCAGCCCATATAGATATTGTTGAAAAGTCATTTTGTTTTTTTTTGGCGCACAAAAAGTATTCTTGTCGCTTTATAATATTAAGATAGAACCACTGAACTCACATGAACTGTTTCAAATAGGTTTTTAGTACCTTTATGGACCTTGAGAGTTTGAATGGCTTTGCTCTCAGTAGAGGCCTCACTGAGCCATCGGATTTCATCAACAATATCTTAATTTGTGTTCTGAAGATGAACGAAGGTCTTACAGGTGTAGAACGACATGAGGGTGAGTAATAAATGACATTTTCATTTTTGGCTGAACTAACCCTTTAAGTATTTGTGATTTAAAATGTATGCTGTTGTAACTGCCTGATTTAACGACATTGTTATTGTTATTTTGCTAACTTTTCTGGACTTTTGTCTTTTGAAATACAGAAATGTGCTGTGTTTTCTTGTAAAATATAATACCATATAATATTACATACGATTTTAGATGACTTTTTTTATTTCGACTTGAGTTACAAAACTTCAGTATTCCCTTATGTATAAAGTATTAATGTTTTTTTTTTTTTTTAAATGTGTTAAAATGTTATTTATTTTTTAATTTTTTTCTGATTAAAGCGCACAAACACCCACTGGATTGAAATAAAACCTTATTTTACATCATTGAAAACAACTGATTAATGACTAGAATTCTGAAGGAATGTCAACATTCTAATATATCTATAATTATATGCCAACAAATGTAATTTAGCGTGATATTATGACACGAAATGGAGTATATTAACATTTAAATGCACTATATTTGTTTAACGACGGAAATTTCCTTTCAAAATCACTTTTTTGAAATAAAAAGGCGAAGAACGACTCGAATACGCTCCTAGACACATGGAGGCAGAAGCGCGCCTCACATGTTTAAGACACCGCATGAAGCAGAAGAATGACGCATGTCGAAAGGAATGCCGGGAAAACTACTGTATATGTGAATGAGTCTCATTAGCCTCGTTTAACCGCTACACGAGAACAATTTTCTATTTACAATAAGATATATCATTTCAGAAATGGCGGGAAGCGCTGGGGAATGGTGTCTTATGGAAAGCGACCCGGGAGTTTTTACAGAGCTGATAAAGGGCTTTGGTGAGCGCTCAATATTTTCTTAAATTATAGCGGGGCGTGAAAGTGCGCTAGTTTTGGTTCAGTTCATTGATTTTGATCACCATAGGGTGTGATTGCCAGCCTGCGATGTGGTTTAAATCCACATAATTATATTTTTTGAATGTTCTCAGTGTATAAGTCAGCGCTGCACTACACTTCTTAATGAATGCAGAATGACAGCTGCCTCACATTTCTGCAGCTTAACTTGAGTCTAATGTCAGTGGTCATGTCACAAAAAAGTAGTGAGCAGCCTACCTAGACGGCGTTTTTTGGGCATCATTTGCAAGTTCCTAACAATTGATTCGTATTTTTATTGGTATTATTAGACGAACATTTGAATTCAGGGCATTTAGGCATTACAGGCACGTTCCGATTCATATTTGTGTGGCCACCAAATTGTGTTCGAACATATGATTCAGTATCATTTGCTCGTTCCAAACATTCGATTCGATTCGAATATTTTTGTCAGTATTATTTCTTGAATACATTCCTTGAATTCAGGCATTATTTTCACGTTCTGAACATTTGCGTCATATTTTGTCAGCAATGGTTGAGTAGCACGTTCCGAACATCTGATTCATATTTGTGTGGACATTATAGGTTAAAACATTTGATACAATGTATTTAGGCATCATTTGCATGTTCTAAACATTATCTTTTATTATTGGATTATTGGTTACGTTCAATGTGTTTCAGTAAATTTGAGCATCATTTGCACATTCTCAATCATCATTAATATTTGTCTGGGAATTATTGATTGCATACAAACATTTGAGTATACATCGACGAGCCGAAACATTATGACCACCTGCCTTATATGCTGTTGGTCCTCCTCGTGATGCAAAAACAGCGTCAGCCTCCTGAGGCATGGACTCTACAAGATCCCTGGAGGTGTCCTGTGGTATATCTGTCACCAAGACATTAGCAGCAGATCTTTAAAGTCCTGAAGGTGGTTGCAAGGTGGAGCCGCCGTGGATCGAACTGTTGGTCCAGCTCATCCCATAGATCCTCAATTGTATTGAGATCTGGGGAATTTGGAGACCAGAGCAACACCTTGAACTCTTTATCACGTTCCTCAAATCATTCCTGAACAATGTGTGCGGGGTGTATTATCTTGCTGAAAGAAGCCACTTCCACCAGGCAACACCATTGTCATGAAGGACGTACCTGGTCTGCAACAATGTTTAGGTAGGTCGGTGGCATGTGACAAATTTACGTCCACATGAATGGCCAGACCCAGGGTTTCCCAGCAGAACATTGACCAGAGCATCACATTCCCTCCACCGGCTTGTCGTCATCCCACAGCGCATCCTGGTGCCATCACTTCCCAGGTAAATGGCGTACACGTACACAGCCGTCCAAGTGATGTAAAAGAAAACGGGACTCCTGGAACCAGACGACCTTCTTCTGCTGCTCCAAGGTCCAATTCCGATGCTTGCATACCCATTGTAGGCACTTTTGACAGTGGACAGGGGTCATCATAAGCACTCTGATTGGTCTGCGGCTACACAGCCCCATACACAGCAGAGTGCGATGACGCGTTCCTCCCATAAACATCATTAAAATTTTGTGCCATAGTAGACCTTCTGTTGGTTCTGACCAGACGGGATAGCCTTCATTGTCTTTGTGCATCGATGCGCGTTGGGCGCCCAACACCCTGTTGCCTGTTTTGTGGTTTGTTCCTTCTCAGATCACTGTTGGTAAATTCTCACCACTGCTGACTGGGAGCAACACACAAGCCTTGCCGTTTCAGAGAAACTCTGACCCAGTCGCCTTGCCAGGGGTGAAGCCATAATTTCAAAAGTGAGGGGGACAGAAATGTTGGGTGTAATACTAGTTTTTATCTGATCACTAAATAATTGATTTTTATTTTTTTTACTTTTTTCCTCTTGCTTTTGATTTGAAATCAATTCGCTTTTAATAAGAAATCGAATACACTGCTGAACAATAAACAATATCTAATATTTTTCCCTATATTTTATGACAGTTTTATGATTGGTTTATGTACTACAAACACTTGTGCTTTAAAGGGTTAGTTCACCCAAAAATGAAAATAATGTCATTTATTACTCACCCTCATGCCGTTCCACACCTGTAAGACCTTCGTTAATCTTCGGAACTCAAATTAAGATATTTTTGTTGAAATCCGATGGCTCAGTGAGGCCTGCATAGGGAGCAATGACATTTCCTCTCTCAAGATCCATTAATGTACTAAAAACATATTTAAATCAGTTCATGTGAGTACAGTGGTGCAATATTAATATTATAAAGCGACGAGAATATTTTTGGTGCACCAAAAAAACAAAATAACGACTTGTATAGTGATGGCCGATTTCAAAACACTGCTTTAGGAAGCTCTGTGTCGAATCAGCGGTTCGGAGCGCCAAAGTCATGTGATTTTCACAGTTTGGCGGTTTGACATGCAATCTGAATCATGATTCGACACGCTGATTCATAATGTTTTGAAACTTCATGAAGCAGTGTTTGAAATCGGCCATCACAATGTAAGTCGTTATTTTGTTTTTTGTGGCGCACCAAAAATATTATCTTCGCTTTATAATATTAATATTGAACCACTGTACTCACATGAGCTGATTTAAATATGTTTTTAGCACATTAATGGACCTTGAGAGAGAAAATGTCATTGCTGGCTATGCAGGCCACACTGAGCCATCGGATTTCAACAAAAATATCTTAATTTGTATTCCGAAGATGAACGAAGGTCTTACGGGTGTGGAACGGCATGTAACAAATGACATTATATTCATTTTTGGGTGAACTAACCCTTTAAGTCCTTATGAATTTTGTATGTAAAAAAAGATCACAGAATAAGGCAGAACATACAGTACCTATCAAAAGTTTGGAAACATTACAATTGTACAATTGAAATATGTCTCTTCTGCTCACCAAGGCTGGATTTATTTAATCAAAAAATGCAGTAAAAAAAATTAGGCCCTGCCCCCACGCGTACTCTACGCCCATGTGCCTTGCCAGCACTTGTCAAAATCGCTCAGATCTTGTGTTCCTATATCATGTTGATTAGGAGAACTGATTGTTTGCTTACCATCTAATCTACTCAGACCTTAATATGTGGCCTTGTTAGAAGATGAATAGTCTCAGACTTCACGCCCACGGACTGTTGGCTGAACGTCTGATGCATATGGCACACTTAACTGGAAACACTTCAGGATTTTCAAAGTCGTCATCTGGTTGGTTGAATTCTACAGGATTTCTGGGAGACGTGTGTGTCGTGTTTTTTGACGGTCCGCCTGGAAACAAATGCCGTGACTCCAAACCAGCTCGTGGAAGAAGAACGCCGTCGTGTTCACAACTGTGACAATGAGCGCTTACCAGGATCAACTAAACGCTGGATTTTTTTACCCCAAAAATGTGAAGTTCGTGGCTCCATTGTTGCAGTAAACTTGCACAGTGTTCTTGAATTAATAATTTATTAGATGCACGCTAGTCTGTTATTGTAGGGACATCGACTTTACATTTTCACACCCCTAAATATGATGCGGAACAAAACGAACTGTGATTGGATGTGTTACATGTCAGTCAAACATCCTCTTGGGTGGTCCTTGGCCAATGAAAGCTGGCAATGAAAGTCTAAAGGTCTGGCTACGCGAGACTAGCCCTGCGTCTCAATCAGCTCCCTAGCTTCCTAGGTCTTGAATCAGTTTATCGTGTAAATGAATGTGACTCCCTGATCAGTGCCTTGACTACTGAACTAGGGAGCTGATTGAGATGCAAGCAAGGAGATGATGAATGAAATTCTCTTCACCTGTGACTGGTCATAATGTTTTGGCTCATCAGTGTATTTGGGCATCATTTACACATTCTGAACACTTTTTATTTATATTTTTTTATGGACATTATAGGTGCATTCAAGCATTTGATTCTGTATATTTGGGCATCATTTCCACATTCTGAACATTTAGTTTCTCTTCTTGTGTCTTGATTGGTTGTATTCGAACATTTGTTTCAGTGTATTTGGGCATCATTTGATTTTGCACATTCCAAACACTCAATTCATCTTTTAGTGTGGATCATAGCTGCATGTTCAAACATTGAATTCAGCATATTTAGCCATTATGACATTTGCACATTCTGAGCATCTAATTTAATGTTTGTGTTGGCATTCTGCTCATTGTTCCCCCAGCATGTTTGGGTATTATTGGTACATTGGAGACTTCATATTTGATCACCATTAGGACGTTCAGATGTCATTGGTGCACATTTAAATATTACGTTTGGAATATATGGACATCATTTGTGCATTTTGAGTCCTTTATTCTACATTATTAGTGCCTTCGAATGTCGTGCGACACTGATTTCTCTCTTTTCATTAGGATGCAAAGGTGCTCAGGTGGAAGAGATATGGAGCATGGAGCCAGAAAACTTTGAAAATCTCAAGTAAGCAATAGCTATGAATCTATAATTATATGAAGTGTTCTTCCAGTGTTGTAACTGCAATTGAATATGCACGTAAATCATTTCAGGCCCGTTCATGGTCTGATTTTCCTCTTCAAGTGGCAACCCGGTGAGGAGCCAGCGGGGTCTATTGTTCAAGACTCAAGGCTGGATCAGATCTTCTTTGCCAAGCAGGTGAATAATTATGCATTTCACCAGATCCAGCAGTCCGTTACCAAATGTAAAAAGGATATTTTTGGACTTTTATGTATTCGAACATGCCGTTTCAGGTCATCAATAATGCCTGTGCGACCCAAGCGATCGTCAGCGTGTTGTTAAACTGCACGCATCCTGATATGCTCCTTGGGGAAACACTGACAGAATTTAAAGAGTTTTCACTCAGTTTTGATGCTGCAGTAAGTTGGCGCATGTTTCGTTTTACTGGATATTTTTCGTTAGTTTTGTTTATTAGCCTTTTAAAGACTTATGTTCATATTTTCCTTTTTTCAGATGAAGGGTCTTGCTCTCAGTAACTCTGAAGTTATTCGACAAGTTCACAACAGCTTCGCCAGGTTGTTTTTATTTGCTTTTATGAAACTTTTTTTTTTTTTCTCTCTCTGTTAGATATCTTATATAATGTTTTTGCCATTTTCCTTTTTTCCGTAGACAACAGATGTTTGAGTTTGATGCAAAGTCATCGGCTAAAGAAGAGGATGCTTTTCACTTTGTGAGCTATGTGCCTGTTAACGGACGACTTTATGAGTTGGACGGACTTCGTGAAGGACCCATAGACCTTGGTAGATGGAATCAACAGTGAATTATTTATTTTGTGCAGTTGGTTCTTGTTCTTAAATGATTTTGTCTCTTTTTTTCAGGTGCGTGTAACCAGGATGATTGGATCAGCGCTGTACGGCCCGTCATTGAGAAACGAATACAGAAGTAAGCATCAAGCTGATGTGATTTATTTTGAGTAGATGGTATTTCTACACAGCTGTTTTTTTTTTATTTATTTTTTTTATTTAATAATTTCATTTTTTAGATACAGTGAGGGAGAGATTCGATTCAACTTGATGGCCATTGTTTCGGACCGCAAGATGATTTATGAAAAGAAGATCGTGGAACTACAGGCCCAGCTCACAGAAGTAAGACCTTCTGACTGGTAAATATTGAAATGGCAGAATGATGACGGCTGCTTAAAAACGTTACTGCTGTTCACAGGAAGAGCCGATGGACACAGACCAGAGTGGGAATCATCTTAGCTCTATCCAATCAGAGATCGCCAAGTATCAGCTCCTGATTGAAGAAGAGAACCAAAAACTTAAAAGATACAAGGTATGTATATATAAATAAGAATATATAAGCATATTATTAATATAAAACCTTTCATTATTATTATTATTATTATTATTAATAATAATAATGTTTTCCACATTGATCCTGTAAAATGATAACTTCAGATATCACTTAATAATATTATCATATTTATTATTATTTTTCCTAATTTATTTTTTTAATTGTTAAATGTTAATTTAATTAATAAGTAACATATGTTATAAAATATAAATTTTCTTTTATTACTGTTGTTTTCTTCATTGGCTCTTTAATAACTATAAGTTATTTATGTTATAAAATAGAAATTATAATTTATTATAATAAACTAATAATAATAATTATGATTATTATAATTCTTTTCTAATTTATCCTTTCACATTTTAATTTGGTTTATAAGTAATGTCATAAAATATATATATTTTTCATTTTAATAATAATAATAATAATAATTATTATTATTATTATTAGTACTACTATTATTATTATAATTATTATTTTCTTCATTGGTTCTTAATTTTTTTAAATTATTATTAGTAGTATCAAGGTTTTTCCTAATTTATCCTTTTAAAATAAATTTAATTTTTTTAATTTAAATTTTATAATTAATTATGTAACATGTAGTAAAATATCACTTCTTTCATTATTATTTTTGTTTTCCTCACTGGCTCTTTAAAAAGTTATGTTATAAATTAGAAAATGCAGTTTACTTTATTATAAATACAATAATAAATGTATTATTATTAATAGTATTTTCCTCATCGTCATTACTTCTTAATTTTATTATCATAAATAAGTTATAAAATATCAGGTTACTGTATAATAATAATAATAATAATAATAATATTAAATGTATTATTACTATTAATTTTTTTTCTAAATTTACCCTTTAAAGTTAATTTTATTAAGTAACATATGTTATAAAATATAACTTTTCTTCTTTTAATATTATTGTTTGTTAAAAACGTTACGTAAAATGGAAAATGCACTTTACTATAAATATGATTATAAATATAAAATATAATTTTTTTTCCCTCATTGGTTAAATTAATTTTTTGTTATAAAATATAAATTTACTGTATAATATTGTACTGTATAGTAATTATTATAATGATTATTATTGTTATTAATGTTTTTCCAAATTTATCCTTTAAAATTAATTTTATTAGTAAGTAACATAAAATATCACTGTTCTTCCTTTATTTTTGTTGTTGCTGTTTCTGTTTCTTCATTGGCATTGGCTCTTTAAAAACACATGTATAAAATATATTTATAAAATATAAGATACTTTATTTTATTGTAATATAATCATTATTATCATTATTACTCTCCCCCCCCCCCCCCCCCCCCCAAAAAAAGTGAAATGTTATAAAATAACTTATTTTTTACTAAAATATTACTTTTTTTTTTTAAGATTGAGAACATTAGAAGGAAGCACAACTACCTGCCCTTTATTATGGAGTTACTGAAGACGTTGGCCGAATATCAGCAGCTGATCCCACTGGTCGAAAAGGTAAGTACAGTCAGAGCCGGTGTGTATGATAGTGAATCTCATCATACCACTAGAGGGCGCAGTTGGTGCATTATTTCTACTTCACTTCTGAGCTTGCAGTGTTTTGTTCTTGCTCTTGTTAATTTAATCGCAAGAAACCTTGCAGTTTAGTTAGCAGTTAGTAAAATTTGAACACTAACAAGTCAACCCAAATTAAAAAATCAACACCTGAAACTTTCAAATAGTTCTGCAGTAATAGCACCCAAATAGTACCCAGGTACCTTTGCATGCACCCAGTGCAGTGTTAGAAATGCTGCATGACAATCTAGTATTCAAATTCAAAATACTAGGAATTCTAAATTTAAATTCAATTTAGGAGAATGAATATGAAAATTTCTGTTTTCTCTCTTCCTCTTTTTCTTCAGGCAAAGGAAAAACAAAGTGCCAAAAAAATACAAGAAGCCAAGTAACCCCACATTGTTAGACCCCGTTTAATTTTATGCCACGGAATCACTTGATGTGCAGTTGTCTTCTGTATCCCATAAAAGGAGCGCCTGGAAGTGAAGTCAAGTGTGATGCTTGATGTCATTTCCTTCACGTCTGCATGCATGTGAAGAGATGTTGAAATAATGTCTTATTTTCATATAAATTTCATTTGTTCAGTAATAATGTTGTTTCATGTTGTGTTCTTATTAGCGCAAAGTAAAAGATTATAAATGAGTCTTAAATTACTGTAAAATACTGTACAATAAAGCACTAATCTATTATTAATAATGAACATAATTAGAATGGTAAATTTTGACCGAAATTATACACATGTGAAAAGTCTCTTTTGTCAGTAACAATTTAATAGAGAAAGGTTTACAATTATATAATGTATCATAAATCTGCAATAATAACACACTAAAAACTTCTTCCTGTCTATTAGGCAGAAGCAAACTGCTTCATGTTTTCGAACAATTTGGTTGCTTTACTTGGAAGCTTTGTGTTTCTCATGTTACTAAATAGATCTGTTTTTTGTCCCGTTTCCTGTCATCTGGGATGTTTAATTTGGGAATATGACGCAGACTCACATGGGTAGACAAGCTGCGGTCAGGCTTGTTACAACTGTAGCGACCAGTGCTGAAACGGCATCTTTATTTGCATGTACCGTTCCTCAAAAATATCACGCTAGCTAATAACTTTTTCTTTTGACAATACTGGTAGAAGTTTAGTTTTGTTTATTTTGACTTTCAAAAATGAAACTTCTCAGAGAAATATTCACTGGTGGAGTCATGGGTAATTTCCATGTAATTTGCTTCACAGTGTTAATGTAGTATTATTTATATACTTTAGTATTATTTATATAGCGCAACAGTCTGGTTTTTGGAAGTAAAAACTAAGAAAATGTACATATACATATTTATGTCAACATTTTTTTTAAATGAGTAGTTTGATATTATTTCTCTATATTTGTTTTGATTATGCTGTTCACAGTGCTTTATGGGTTTGTAGTTCTTTCCATCACTTCATCTGTTAAAGGATAGATAGTTCACCCACAAATGTAAATTCTGTCAATACTTACTCACCCTCATGTTATTCCAAACCCATAAGTCTTTTGTTCATCTTTGAAACACAAATGATCTTTTTGATGAGCTTCCTGTCCCTCCGTTGACAGCTACACAACTGACACTTTGACGCTTCAAAAAGTTCATAAAGAGATCGTAAAACTAATCCGTATGAATTGAGCGGTTTAGTCCAAAGAGACTCGATTGCTTTATACCCTGAACAGATTGAATTTAGGCTTACACAGGTGGGGGAGGGGGGTCTCATATTATGCACTATATTCTTTACCATCCTACACAAACATACTTGAGCTTCTGTTTACCACAAGTGATGTGTGAGTTGATCAGTGTTTATATGTGTTTGGACTAAAAACTGCTCAATTCATATGGATTAGTTTTACAATCTCTTTATGAACTTCTTGAAGCATCAAAGTGGTAGTTGCGTAGCTGTCAATGGAGGGACAGAAAGCTCTCAGATTTCATCAAAAAGATATTAATTTGTGTTCCGAAGATGAATGAAAGTCTTGCGGGTTTGGAACGACGAGGGTGAGTAATTAATGACAACATTTTCATTTTTGGGTGAACTATTCCTTTAAGTATACACAGTATTGTACCTTTTGTATTATTGTCCGTTTTTCAAATACTTTTTTGCTTCAAATCAAAGTTTGTAATGTTATGATTCATAACATGAATCATGGTTGACTTGTTTTATGGTTTATAACGCCTTGACAAAAGATGTGTTCGACTTGAAACGGCGCTGCAGACTTGAAAAATCCCTATGGGAGAAATTAATGGAAAAAATACTTCAAGATATTTGTTTTTATATTTGAATTTTTTGCAGTCTACTTTTGTCAGTTTATTTCTACATAGCTTTTTTTTCATATTTATTTTATTTCCTTTTTTTTTTTTAAGCCTAATTAGGCCTACCGAAAACACTGCAGTTAAGTTTGGTGACGCAAGTCTGCTTTTCGCACCCAAACTTTCCCTGGCCTGGATTTTTGCCGTTCCCATGAAGTGATGGAAACTTCAGTAAGTGTTGTTCTAAGTGCTGAAAGGGTGCTTTAATAGTCTGCAGCATTAAAGAAGACACTTAAATCATCGGCGTTTGGCAATAGTTTTTTGTTTTTCATCTGTACTTCCAGCGCCGCGACAGTCGTTTACACAGTGACTTGCGTTTCTATTCTTGCTGAACTGTTTATTTACATTCTTTTAAACTCCCCGGACCAGTAGTGATCTTAAGAGAGCCGCTGTAGTGTATGATAACCGTGTCACGTTACAGTGCCCCTTCCCTCGCAAGAACACGCTATCTTGTATTATCGCAGTCATAGTTGATCACAACACTTGATATACCGTCAAAAATGTACATTTGGTTTATGATGTAGTCGCCATTGCTTGCTTTGTGACGCGCGGATATTGTGATCCGGTCAGTCTTAACAATGTGAAACATCTTACTCACGCCAAAAAAAAAAAAAAAAGTGTTACGTCTGTAATATTGTGCAAGTTGTGTTGCTAAATGTGCTGAAGTTCAGAACTGTTCCAGTCATACCTTTAATCTACAGGAATTATCTAGCAATAAACAAGAAAAAAAAATAAAAATCAAGCACATTTTTTGACACTCAAGTCACACTGAAAATATATATGTATTATTACGGCATAGCCTACCTAAATGTAGGTATTAAATGCTCTTTTTTTTTTTTTTTTTAAATTAAACAGCATGTGTTTATAGTCAGTAACCAGAAAACCTTAGTCACACTAATAATAATAATAATAGGATAATAATAATAATAATAATATCAATCAAAAACTTGTTTATGTTCAGTGACTCCAAAAAAAAAAAAAAAGTATGTTATTCACAACTGTATTTTTGGACACTTAAGTCACACACAATTATTAAAAATTATTGCATTTAGATATGCATTGAAAAGTATTTAGAATTTTAAGTCACACTTAAAGCATCTGCATTTAGTAGTAGTAGTAGTAGTAGTAGTAGTAGTAGTAGTAGTAGTATTTAATTAACAGTACTTGTTTAAATAATTATGCATCCAGCAACCCCAAAAACTATTTTTTTATTTATTTATTTGGATTAGTCAACTAAAATATCAATCCGGGTGGCTTATGCAAACAATTGTGGACTAAAAAATTCTCAGACTTAGTTTCACTTTTCTAATGCATTTTTCCATTTAACTGACTGGTTTTTATTTTGTGTATGAAGTTCATGTCATTACATTTGCTGACACTTTTAAAAATATATTTTGCTTGAAAAAAAACATGTTTTGTTTTTTAAATAAATGGCACTTGCTTTAACATTCCTATATTTTCAAGTGTGGCATAAGTGTCCCAATACATCTTGAAGCCACTGTATGAGGACGAACCATGCAAAATGAGTTGAGGAAAGCCAGCAGTGTTGTAAATAATTGCTCGGGTTCACCGTGCAGTCTGTGAACACGTTCTTGGATGGGTTAAACAGACGGAGTGTTTGGTGTCTGTTCAGTGTCGGACTGCTGTGAGATCATGTACAGGAATGGAAGGAACACAAATATGTCACAAAGGTAAATATGTCCCCACGTACACAAAAAAAAAAAAAAAAAAAAAAGTCAAATGTGTGCTGGTTTGCACCTGGAACAAAACAAACATGTTGAGTGCAGAATGTTCTGCTCTTTATATTTGCTTTAAATGTTTGTCTTTAAGGAGACAAACCAGCAGTTTTTGTTCTGCAGGTACATCTCTGGTCTTTCAGGTCATGCCTTAAATAGAAAGATGATAAACATCTCAAACTTCATGTAAAAATTTAAGGGTTAATTGTGCAGTATGTTTGCTGAAAAAATTGCAGTTTGGTTTTGTGGAACTAAACTGGTAGAACTGGTTATGGGACACTGAACTGATCAGATAATTTACATAAAAGACATTTAGTAGGTTGTCTTATCTTTGCAACTATTTTAAAGGTGAGATAGCAGTTAATGGTGTGAGTTTGGGGCGGTGCTATTTGTCCAACCAATACACTGTAAAAAAAAAATAAAAAAAAAAAATAAATATTTAAAAAATGATGATTTATCACATTTTTTTTTTCTTTTGTCAAATCAACTTAATGTGGTTGAGATAATATTTCGAGTTTCTGTTGATTAAACCAATCGCCTTCATTGTATTAACTCAAATTTTTAATTTCAATGAACTCAACATTTTAAAGGCAGCCATGTAACTAAGTTAAACTAATTTGTTTTTACAGTGTAGCAGCACAAGAATGTCAATGAAAATGTTTTGCAATCCTGTTTTGTGATGCAAGTGAAGTTACACTATGTAACTTTGAAATTAATGTCTTGGTTTGAAGTAAAATTGTCAATGAATGCATATTGAGAAAGGATAGTTTGTGTGAAAAGTGCCTTGATGTTATTGCTAATGTTGTTTAATACTATTTTGAGTAAATAAAAATTTGTTTAGGCATCAAAAAATACAATGTGCTGTAAAAAATGCATAGTCATTAAAGATTACATTTAACAGTATTAAATTATTAGTGTTTTTAAAGAATAACTATGAGTAAGCGCTAGATGATGGCAAAGATAAGAGTATGAACAATTAAATGTACAATATAGGTTTTACCAATAAATTAAAAACTAATCTCAGCTAATAACACGCTACTTTTTGCTTGCATCTTTCTTTTATATTGGTTATATCAAATCTGAAATGTAATGACAGACAAAAAATATTTTAATCCAAATTTCTTCTTTTTATTGTTAGTGTTTTTAAAGAATATGTTTGATTACAGCAAAGGTAATCTAAATGTAAAAAAAATAAATAAATAAAAATAGGGGAGATGAGCATGTACAATTAAATATGTACAATATCTATCAACTTTTAAAAACAAAAAAACAACTCCAATATCAGCCGATAACCATTTATACATCTCTTTATATATACATCTGTTTTTGCTTGCATCTGTTTTGCTGCATTTTATCAGTCCACCCCCAAAATCCAGAAAAGTAATAGAATGACAAAGAAAGAAATTTATCCAAATTTATTGTTTAGGTCTTTCATTAAAAAGCAAAAATAAATAAAACAAATCCTTACAGTACAACTTCAAAACATAGATGCTGCTTCATTATGTGATCACTCAGTACTAATATTTCACCCGACATTCATCCTGACACCTTAACTATTTACAAATCTGTGCAAAATATGCAATATTTAAATACAATGAAATCATAGTAGCATAACCACTAAGAAGGACATGAAACAGTAGATGCGTGTAGCATTCTAAAACGGACCAGCCATTTGTTTAAATGCAACAACTGAGAACTTTATTGCTCTCCTGCAGCAATTCTGCGTAGTTGATGGTAGAGTTCAGAGTCCAGGAACCGCAGGTACGAGTTGTGCTCAATCAAGAAGTAAACTCTGCTCTGGGCTGCTTTGAAACTAGACTGTGTTGGGATCAGAAGGCTTTGGTGGAGGGACTCCTTGGTGTGGAAGTCCAAGTTGATCTAGAGAAGGAAGAATTGAAAGAAATGAGTATGTGTGGCACAGCTTGATGAAAACTAAAAACTTTGCCGGCATTGACGAAACCTCACCTCCTTTGGAGACTCTGCCCTGATGAATTCTTCGTATATTGTTTTTGCCCTTGATCTGAGTTTTGATCTCGACCTGATCTTTCGAAACTCTTCGCAGGCCAACCAGAACTCCATATTCTCCTCGCAGTGTTCAGACTTCATGAAAAGTCGCAAAGCAGTTATTCCATCTGAAATATGAATACAGTAATAAGATCCGTTATTATTATTATTCGGCATTATTTTGGCATTAAATAATGTGTTCTTACAAATATAATTCGTATATATTTTAAATAACAATTACATTTGCTGCTCAATAAGTTGTCCAGAGATTGTGCCCATTGAGTGACTTCTTCAGCAGTTGGCCTGTGGGAATATAATCATTTTAATTTTAAATCAAATTAAATTCTTTTTATTAAATCCATGATCCCACTTTGTTACATGTCAATTTTACAAAACAGTATTTCCATATGCTCACCCGTGTGATTTTTTCTGTGGCGTGGCTCGGCGTGATTCTCTCGTGGGAAACGTCCTGAACAGCATTCTTGATGTCCAATTTGTTTTCCTGTTAAGCACAATCAACAAACATTAGCAACCACACACATATTGCTTGGAGTAAAACCAAATGCAGCATGATAAAATGCACATCTCACTTTATTTCGCTCTCTTCTGTAGTCGTATCAGGGTTCCTGAAGTAGATCAAAGGCTCCTTGCTCGAGTCTGATGTGGAATTTCTCATTTTTAGCAATCTATCCATCACTATCAACTGAACTGAAACATGTCTTCTTGGAGTGTGCTGCTTTTTATACCCAAGGACTGCTGTGGGCGGGATCATCAGCAGGGGAACACTGATTTGTTGCCTTGTATCAGCATTTGAGTGGCCATGCTGCAAGTCTTGTTGGCAGGAACACTGAAGTTCTTTCTCAGATTCTTTCATCAAATAATACTTGATGTTAATTTAAGTGTGTATATATACACACTCTAAACTACTGCAGATGAATAGAAACTAAAATATAAGGATTGTTCAACACTTTCTGATCTCATAATTCCCATTTCCCAAAACTTCCATTTGTGTTCGTGAATATTTTTGATGACGTTTTATAATAAAAACATGCAAAGTAGTAAAAATAAGGACTGAGTGTACGTGTAAGTTGAGAGATAAGCAAAGCTGACTTGTAACTTGAGGATGTTAACGCAATATCCGTCTTGGAGTAATCAAACTGGTATGTTCCCAACCAGCATTCCGCATGTTTCTATTTGTGGAAGGCAAAGGAGTGTTTTATTTATAGAAGCTCTTTTCTAAAAATAGCTCATGTCTTTGTTATGTTTTAATTACTTTGGATGGGATTCAAACCACAAAATTCTTGTAATCTTTGCCGTCTTTACTTTTTGACTGCAAATAAACTGATCAGGCTGCTTGATGCATCAGAGACATTTTAGATTCACTAGGTGATACAGAAAGTTGCATTTCCTGAAGAGAGTAAGCTGTGGGTCACCTTTCATATTTAGATAATCCCTTACTCTCGCCAGGCTCTTTAAGGGGGGAAAAAAAACAAAACAGGGCTTTAAAACCTTCATTCAGAATCAAGGGCCTTGCCAATAAACATATTGCACTGTGTTGGAAGAGTAAACATCTGTGACAAGATAAGTTGTGTTTAAACCTTGACTTTAAAGTACTAAATTAGATCAACATGTTTGTAGCGGACAGACTAACCGTTTTTAGCCATCCTTGAGCACAAGTGTTTGTGTTCTCTTTTAAGAGTAGAGCTTAATGCATTAGTGTACGCCAAAATCATCCCTTATCTCAGATGTAGCGCTT
This sequence comes from Hypophthalmichthys molitrix, assembly GCA_037950675.1. NCBI lineage: Eukaryota > Metazoa > Chordata > Actinopteri > Cypriniformes > Xenocyprididae > Hypophthalmichthys > Hypophthalmichthys molitrix. The sequence goes on along the minus strand of CM075501.1, from coordinate 8,540,094 downwards.
AATTGTGAGAAATGCTGCACAGAAACTGTAACTTGCATGATAAAATGCATGACTAGATGGCAAATCTAGTTTAATTTCTGATGCAACTTAAATGTCAGGTTTTAAAACCACATGCCAAAAGTGCATTTCTCATTTCAGAAAGCAGCGCCCCCCCCCCCCCCCTCCCTGCTGCCCTGGCCCATTGTTGAGGTTGACCTCACTTTGTGTGTGTGTATATGTATATGTATATATGCACACACACACACATCTATATATATATACACGCATACACACACATATATATATATATACGTAATTTATATATATATGTAATTTATGTATATATAGTGCTGTTAATTCGATTAATTGTGATTAACATAAATTGCATCTATCATAAAAAGTTTGTAAATGTGTGTAAATACACATGCACACACATTTTACATACTTTTATGGTAGATGCAATTTATGTTGATTGTGATTAATCAATTTGACACTATATATATAGTATCTCACAGAAGTGAATACACCCCTCACATTTTTGTAAATATTTTATTATATCTTCTCATGTGACAACACTGAAGAAATTACACTTTGCTACAATGTAAAGTAGTGAGTGTACAGTTTGTATAACAGTGTAAATTTGCTGTCCCCTCAAAATAACTCAACACACTTGAGTTACACACTTTTGCCTTGCTAAAGAAGCTGAGGGTAAAGGTGATGGACTGGCCAAGCATGTCTCCAGACCTAAACCCTATTGAGCATCTGTGGGGCATCCTCAAATGGAAGGTGGAGGAGCGCAAGGTCTCTAACATCCACCAGCTCCGTGATGTTGTCATGGAGGAGTGGAAGAGGACTCCAGTGGCAACCTGTGAAGCTCTGGTGAACTCCATGCCCAAGAGGGTTAAGGCAGTGCTGGAAAATAATGGTGGCCACACAAAATATTAACACTTTGGGCCCAATTTGGACATTTTCACTTAGGGGTGTACTCACTTTTGTGGCCAGCGGTTTAGACATTAATGGCTGTGTGTTGAGTTATTTTGAGGGGACAGCAAATTTGCACTGTTATAAAAGCTGTACACTCACTACTTTACATTGTAGCAAAGTGTAATTTCTTCAGTGTTGTCACATGAGAAGATATAATAAAATATTTACAAAACTGTGAGGGGTGTACTCACTTCTGTGAGATACTGTACATAAACTAAAATATATTTTAATATGTTATATCAATAGATATATATTTTAATATATTTTAATGTTTATATATATATATATATATGATTTTTCATATATTTATATAAAATATAGAAAGTGGGATAAAATGTGGGATAATGTCATGCATTCAATGTCTTAAAATAGAACACAGATGAAAGACAAACAGTTCTCAGTCTGAAAATTTAGATTATGCAATATGCATGACATTGTCATGATGCATGTTATAATTCACCTGAATCTTTTTCCTTTTGAACATGAAATACTGGTTTTCAGCCTTGGTGCTGGAAAGAGAACACATCCCTGAATAGCACAAATAGAGTGGCTTGTTCCTGTCACCACTGTGGCATCAGAACTATGCATGTTTCCATTCATTTAGTCAATGAGATGCAAATATAGATTTGTCTACGTGATTAGTGTCAAAGCCTTATTTTCAGTACAGCGCTAAAGAGGATATGGAAAACAGTTTGATTTGCATAGACATGGGGCCATTAAAAATTCACTGGTGAAGTTGAGGGTTTCCATGTACTTTACAGTACAAGTACGCTAACAAGTTTTGTGTATGGTTACCAGGATATTGCTAAGGTGTTCTGTCTGGTTGCTAGGTCAAATTCGAAGGAGCCCACCTTCAAAGATATTTTGGTATCTTCTGCTGTATCTTTCTACATAAAACATCCTCTATGATTTATACATTAATAATTAGCTTTTTGCAACACAATGAGCTCTTTTGACCACTTCCTATTTGTTATGTCATTACAAATTGTACAGATGAATATCTGCAGCTTATGCAGGTTTTTCAGTAAACCTCAGCTGATCAGAAGATAAGCTTTTTTGGGAAAAAGACCTACCAAATGGACTCTCTGCAGCTCTGCTCCATATAAAGTCCATTTTTATGAGCCCATCCATATCGTCCAGCTTTGCAGATGTCAGACCCAGTGTTTTTAAAAGACTTATCGTCTGTTATGGTGTTCAGACTGTAAATACCAGTGAGCTTCTTAAGTGGTTCGCAGTAAGATTGCTGCCAAGTTTCCGTTCGAATAGACGATAGTCCAAAAGTTTTACGCACGAGGTATTTCCCAGCAATGACACATGGGCTGTACTCATGGGGGACTCCAAAAGTACCTTAACATGAAAACAAGAACACTTCCTTTTGTTGAGGGTGCATGTTTTTGACATAAAAGAGGCGTGATGATCTTGAAAAACCTTCATGCATGGTATTTTGTGCGTGTGTGTGTGTGTGTGTGTAGGCCTGTGTGCAAGGACAATACAGGGAGTAAAAGTACAGCTGTTCAGTTTGTCCTAAAACAGTTTTTTTAGTCTTGTGTGTGATTAGCATTACTTGAACAGACTTTCATATTATGTTCTACAACTTAAATTAGACACAAAACCACTGTGTCCTTTGTAAACACAAGATGCTAACAGGCTAACAAGCAACTATTTATGAACTGAAAGCAATAGATCAACTACTTTCTAGCATGTCTAATTTGCTAGCTAAAACAATCTCTGAAAGTGTTCTGACCAAATTTGTAGTGGTTTTCACCCCTTGCAACACTCATCTTTGAACAACAGTTTTATGCTGCTATTAGCTCTGTTCCAAAACCTAGCAAAGTGCCTTTTAAGGTAGCATGCTAAGTGTCCTAAATTCTCATGTGTGATTGATGGGGAGCATTCTACATAAGAAACAACACAGAGGGCTCAACACGCATTTGACATCAGTAGAGTTTGGTGTTTGCATGTTGCTAATGCTAAAGGGCAGGCAATTCTGAAATGAAGCAATTGCTTCTTGGACATGGCGAATTAGCATTCCAGATTGACTGTAAATTGACGTCATGAGTGAACGGCTCTATATTTAAAGCTTTTAAATTTCATTACAAACTAAATTGGGCATTAGCTTTCTGAGCGTGAAACCATGAAACAAATGGCTAAAGACTTAAGTCCCTAAACGGAGACAGTTTTCCAGTCACAGTTCTGCTTTGCCCTTGACCAACACATTCAAGTTTCTCCAGCAGGACAGTCCCTACTATTAGTCTGAAGTGTCTACTAACTGGCAAGTCTCACAGAGGAAGGCTTGCGTCATAAACTATTAGACATGCAATAGCAGAAATGTACGAGTTGCAAGATCTCATGACTTTTCAGTAGCTGCTGTAATGCACACTTCTCTGGCGCTTATGAAGTCTTTCTTTCTTAATTCCCTGTTCTGTGGGAACTGAAACTCATCTGTTCCTGTTTCAGAGGTAATTGTTTTACTAAATAGTCATGGGATCTGTCGGCCAAAAGGGTTAGAGAAGAATCATTCCTATAATGTTTTAATTAAATGAATTGACAGGAGCTGTAAAGTTCACATTTAGTGGTGCTTTTGGTGTTTGATACAATATTAGTAATAGATGTACTGTCTTGTTTTTCCGGGTAAACAACTGAACATCCTTAAAACAAGATAAATTTACTTGAGGGGTAAACTGCATTGGATAATAAGACATTTTACACAATATATTGACGCCATATTGGTAATTTTTTATTTATCGTATCAGGCGATATTGGAAATTTACTCAGATATCGCAATAACTTAGGGAGAGTGGAGAGTTGAAGTTTATGGCAAGATCTAACCCTTTAATATGTGTTAATTGTTTTTAGAGAAATATATATTTATATATCCGTCAGTTATCGTTTAGAATATGAAAGTCATTATCAGCTTATTGCGTTGGCCAGAATATTTACTTAATATATATAGTCAAACCAAAAAATATTCAGACACTAGATATAATTTTTTTATTTTTACTAGTGGGTGCAGGGCACTATAGTTCATTTATGTAAGTGAGGATAGCAAAATAAAGTAATCTGTGACATATTATACCCAAAAATTCTTCATACAGTGGACTACCAGTAAAATTGATAAAAATTTGGGACCAGAAATTATTCAGACACTTGACCATGTTTTGCTTAAGTGTTATCTGACATAATTAAGATTATTTTTTTCTGACAGTTTAACTCTGACATCTTGTCATATTTTATTTCCATTTTTTTTTTAAACTATAGTGAACAAACTATAATAAATTTTGGTTTGACTGTATATATATATATATATATATTAAAAATTCACATTAAAAGAACTTTTGAGGTTTTTAAGTTTTTTTTTTTGTTGTTGTTTTTTAAGTTTTCAGTAATTTGAAAAAAAAAAAAGCAAAGGAATCTGGGTGAACAATATGAAGATATCACTTTGAAGCAAACAGAAAAAAAGAGAAAAAAAGAAAATGGAATGAAAAGTTCAACAGTGTCCAATCTTTATTTTATGTCCTCAAAAATGACAGTGGACATAACAAAAGTCAACATCCAACCAGTGGCTGCGGCTAATAAATAGTATCTTCATTTAAATTAAACTTTATAACATTACAAGTAATGCCTACAGTTTTTGTGTGTGGCACACATGCTACAACTGTACTTACTGTTTTTATTATTATTATTTTAACTTAACCTCTCTAGTAGGTCATTTCTTTCTTTAATGTTATACATCTGTGTGGCAATTAGGCACTGATGTTGAAATAGGATATGCCAAGATCCTCTCACAAAAGTGTCCAAACCACCTCAACCAATAGGCTGGGGTAGTTTTATGTTACTAAAGTCATTGTAGGACATGGCAAAGCAGTTCTGGAAGTGCCAGGAAAAGATGATAGTGTTGTCCCCACACTGTAGCTTCGGAAACCACCGGAAGGGCTTGAAGGAGCTGCGTCCTTATCTACACAGGAAGCACCCTCAGTTAAGAAGCACTCATGGCACTTCAGTAACATGTCGGACTTGTGTTTCTTTTCATTTGCTTTGATATCATCAGCATGTTCCCAACCATTGCTCCTTTTTGTCTCCTGCTAGTTTCAGAAGTTCCACACGGTGGGGGCGCAAGCTTTGGGGTTCTGGTCCTGCGCACAAACCAGACCGTTCCAGTTTTAGCATTGGTGTGATATATCCATATAGTCATCCTCGAGCATCATCTGCAGCAAGGGACTCGAGGAGGGTCTTGTACATCTCAGATCGTAGAAATCTGGGGTAAGAGTCACGTTCCATCAGACCGTAAACGATCTTCTGAGCCTCGTCGAAACACTGTGTCGTCGGACTCCTGACGTTCCTCTTGATTTCCTCCCGTGTGTGATAGTCAATGTTTATCTGCGATGCAAATGAGAGGCATTTACGCTGTGCCTAATCTGGAAGCAACCGATTACGAGATGTGCTTTCCAAATAATGGAAAATTGCATTGGAAATATGCAAAATTAAGTCGTAAATGTGAGAAATGATGTACCAAGATTAGTATAAAACGACATTACCACATTACAACATTAAGGCATTCAGAAGCCATAGTTCATACTGTGTAGGGGCCAGTATCAGATATCATCGTTAATTTCTTTGTTTATTTCATATTCAAGCAATGTTCCTTATATTTGTTTTACATCTGGTGTTGGGATCCTCTGTTGGGGGATTATATTATAATGTAATATAATATATTATATTAACATTATACACTACTGTTCAAAATTTTTATTTACATTTTTTTTTAAAAGAAATTTCTTTAATAATAATAACTTTGTATTCATCAAAAAATCCTGAAAAAATATATTGTACACAAATATTTTGTACAAATATATATATATATATATAGGATTACTAATCATGTTAATTAGTAAATTAAATATTTTAATTAAAATATTATTAAAATATTCTAATAAATAAATTAGAAATAAATAGTAAATTAGTATAATAAATATAATTAATCATTTAAAATATTTATTATACTAAATATTTTTTATTTATCCTGCAATTAATTATATATATATATATATATATATGTGTGTGTGTGTGTATATATATATATATACACACACACACTACCATTCAAAAGTTTGGAATCCATAAGATTTTTAATGTTTTTAAAAGAAGTTTCATCTGTTCACCAAGGCTGCATTTATTTAATTAAAAATACAGTAAAAACAGAAATATTGTGAAATATTATTACAATTTAAAATAACCGTTTTCTGTTTGAATATATTTTATAAAGTATTTTATTCCTGTGATCAAAGCTGAATTTTTAGCATCATTACTCCAGTCTTCAGTGTCACATGATCCTTCAGAAATCATTCTAATATGATGATCTGCTGCTCAAGAAACATTACGAAAATTAGCTCAAGAAAACAAACGAAACTTCTTTTAAAAACATTAAAAATCTTACCGTTTCCAAACTTTTGACTGGTAGTGTATATATATATATATATATATATATATATATATATATATATATATATATATATATATATATATATATATATATATATAGTGATACATATAAATCCAATATGAATTTACTTTTAATTATATTATATTATATTATATTATATTATATTGCTTCTGTGTATACATATGGTTAGATCAGTATGTTTTAGTGTAAGTTATTTAAGTATAGAAGGTATAAAATTCTTTTGGAGAAAAGACAGACGTAGAGCAGCTCTGCAGCACATCAAAAACTATAATTCAACTGAAAGCATACTGCAACACTACAGGCACTTCTATAATACACATTATTATATAGAGATTTACTAGCGTATAGCGTCAGGGTGTTGTATGGTGTGTCCTCTACCTCTTTCGGAGATTCTGCTTCGACGAATTGCTCGAAGATTTTCCTCGCCTTCGAGCTCATCTTATAGGACGACGTTATCTTCTTGTAGTCCTCACACGTCAACCAGAATTCGATGTTTTCATCGCTGAATTCTGATTTCAGAAAGGTGCGGAATGTGGCCAGGCCATCTGGAGGGAAGCAAATGCGGGTTCGCGTCAAAACAAAGGGCGCGAATGGAAACCAGCACCTCTTTAATTTACTAATGTTTTAGTTTACTCTCGCCTCAGCAAACCAATGCCAAAAATAGCTTTGAAAAAAAGAAAAGACTTACATTTGGAACCGAGAAGCCGCTCCAAAGACTGGGACCATTGTTGGGTGTCTTCTAAACTTAGCCTGCTGAGATCAGACGGGTTTGATTAGTTGACCATAACTGGATTAGGAGCAATAACTCTTGTTTGTACTATTTTGGACCTGGTGTCCTTATATGAGTGTCACTTTTTCCTTACCTCTCCGGAGCAGAGGAACTGGTGAACATACACTTTAGTCGGCACATGAGGTTCTTTCCTCTATGGAGAGAAAGTCAGCTTTGTTGTCGGCATTTCATGCTTCACACATCCAAACCTATGCTAAAGCATGCTGGAACCCATAATAGATTCCCTTGTGCTGATAGTTGAGAAAAATGCCTGCACTTACAAGGTCTTGTTTCTCCTCAAGTCGTCTTTATCCATGTTGAAATCCGTTGGGAGAGGTTGTGGGATTAGGCCAGGCATGGTAGAGTGAGGGCTTATTGCCCAGAAATCCACAGCACGGTCCTGCTAGTGATCATGCTGCACTTGGTGCTCTACAGGTTTCCCTTCTGCGTATCCGGCTCTGCTTTTTATGCCCTGCGACGGTTGCTAAGGGCTTGTTTCACCAACAAGGACTCGGCGAACCACAGCAAAGAGGAAGCCCCATCGAACCCTCCCCCTTCACCCAGTCAGTTTCTCGTGTGCGAAAAGCATAGCCTGTTTCTTCATATTTTTAGACATGTAAATATACATGTACCTTCTGAAATAACTGATAAGCAAATTACACATTTGCATGTTTTGGCTTTTTTGGTAATCTACGGACGTAACAGGGCCAAGTTGTAATGGCAGACAAATGAAAATAAGAGTCAAATGAGATGGTTAGGCTGCTTCGTCTTTCTTTGTTTTGTTTTTTATTAGCATCGAAGAAGGAATCCTTCTCCAAACATAGATAATGAGTAACTACCTTCACCTACACTAAAAGAAAAGTTCAGATTAGAACCAAAAAGTGTTTTACTGCCTGGAGAACTGATGTTGAAGTTCTGGTGCTTTAAAGAACCCAGAAACCAACATGCTGATCTAAAGACGAAACATTAAGAAACTTTAGAAACTCTGAGGAAACATATGGCCAGAAATGTTTCTTGTTAGGAAAACAGTTCTGAACTAACTAAACAAAATAATGCTTTACTAGTACTTTTTAATGGAAACGATTTAACAAAACGTGAAGTGAAAAAAGCATAAATATGTATAAATATATATATAGTCAAAAGTTTGGAAACATTACTATTTTTAATGTTTTTGAACAAAGTCTCTTATGCTCATTAAGGCTGCATTTATTTCATAATAAATACAGAAAAAACAATAATATTGTGAAATAAAATTATGGTTTTCTATTTTAATATACTTTAAAATATAATTTATTTCTGTGATCAAAGCTGAATTTTCATCATCATTACTCCAGTCTTCAGTGTCACATGATCCTTCAGAAATCATTGTAATATGCTGATTTATTATCAATGTTGGAAACAGTTGTGCTGCTTAATATTATTTTATAACCTGTGATACTTTTTCAGGATTCTTTGATGAATAAAAAGTTAAAAAATATCAGCATTTATTTAAAATAGAAATCTTTTGTAACAATATACACTACCGTTCAAAAGTTTGGGGTCAGTAATTTTTTTTTCTTTCTTTTTTTTTTTGAAAGAAATTAATACTTTTATTCAGCACGGATATGTTAAATTGATAAAAAGTGATAATAAAGATTTATATTGTTAGAAAAGATTTATATTTTGAATAAATGCTCTTCTTTTTAACCTTTTATTCATCAGTGAATCCTGAAAAAAGTATCACAGGTTCCAAAAAAATATTAAGCAACACAACTGTTTTCAACATTAATAATAACTGAGTATCAAATCAGCATATTAGAATGATTACTGAAGGATCATGTGAACCTGAAGACTGGAGTAATGATGCTGACAATTCAGCTTTGATCACATAAAAATACATATTTTAAAGTATATTAAAATAGAAAACCATAATTTTAAATTGTAATAATATTTCACAATATTATTGTTTTTTTCTGTATTTATTATGAAATAAATGCAGCCTTAATGAGCATAAGAGACTTCGTTCAAAAACATAAAAAAATAGTAATATTTCCAAACTTTTGACTGGTAGTGTATATATGTATATATCGTAGACCCATGTAGGTCTATGACTGTGACTGTGTGTGATCAATACATCTCTGAAAGTATCAGATAATTCAGGTTGTAAAATGTCATGTGCTACAACTCCACAAAATTTTTTATGTTATTTATTAATAAAAAAGTCATATGGTGTAACCAACATGCAGGAATCTGTAGGGAAAAAAGAATATGATATTATAAACCCCGGCGGACAAAATGTTTTCATGACGTGATTAGTTCAAGTTGTAAAATGTCATGTGGTGCAACTCCACAAAAAAAAAAAGAAAGAAACGTAATATTTATAAATGAACAATTTATGATATTTGTAAAAGAAAAAAAAATCTTATGAACAAAAAAATTACATTTTTTTTCTTAATATATTTTAAAAACTTTTGTTTCACAAATCAAAGTCATATGGTGCAACCAACATGCCAGTAAAAAAAACTTATTTTATGATAGACTCCTGTAGACCCTCATGACTGTGTAAAGTCAGTATGTTTGAAATTTTCAGATAATTTGATCTTTATGACAAGATGAAATTAGATTAGGTTGTAAAATGTCATGTGGTGTAACTCCACAAAATATGTCATGATATTTATGAATTAATTGATGATATTTGTAAAAGATAAAATGAACTTGGAAAAAAAATGTTGAAAAACTTTTTTGGAATATGTTGTGTACACACGTTTTCAAGGGGTGTGATTACATTGAAATTTTTCTTGAAAAGGGTATAAAAGTTTTTCAGTGCCATATGAAACCAACATAAATACAAAAAAGTACATTCATAAAATCTAGATTTTTAAAAGATATCCTTTATCATGGTTACTCATACATCATGAACCCTTTCAATGGGCCATTTCCATGTTTTTTTTTTAAGTGTATTAATCCATAGTAAGTGACTTTGCTACGTTTTTTTCTCCATAAGTTTATCCAAAAGTGGATATAGTTAGTCAAGTGTTCACATTAGACTCCAGTATGTGTAGACATCTTCAAAGTCACCTGACTGGCGCAATCTATCTCACAGCTCCACACATACTGTAACACTGTCAGTTTCTCCATTGTGCGCAATTGAGCAATTTTTGTGCCCCGGGCAATGTCAGAACATTACTCATTTCCTTTTAGTTGCCATGGTGACTGTGTTTTGGCAGCAGATGATGGTCAGATTGTGTGAGAGATTGGTCAGGGTGTCATCTACAGGCTGAAAACGTACAGATTGGTGAAACGGTTTGTCAATAATTGGTGCATCCGCTGGATAGTTTCATGGGGAGAGCTTTCATTTAACATTTACCCGTATAAAATAATTTCCCCATTGCAGTGTTACAACATGATTTCACATCAGTCTCATTTCTTAGTGACAACATACATGTTGCGCTGAGATGAGAAATGAATGTATGGGGAAAAAATCAAATAATGTGCATTCATTAATACTTTTATACTAAAAAGCATTTTAATCCAATAAACATGTTTGTTTTTTTTGTTTTTTCAATATGACGGGGACAGATATTTCTTAAAAGAGTGGTGTCTTTATTGCTTTACCCAAGAAAGGACATACACTGAGGATGATCTACCATGCATCACATGGCCGTTGACATTCACTGTTTTGGTGGAATTTGGAGTTAATCAAACATAGTTATTCTTAGCAGCTCAAAATTGCCTTTTTAAGTCTTGAATCTCAGGATGTAAGTCATTGTCACAGTGGGGTCAAGCGGTGACATAGGTTATTATTGCACTTTATGGAAATGACTCTTGCTTAAGGCATCTCTGCATCAGTTCGCTCGGGGTTGGACATGTCACCAAAACACAACACTTCACAGACTATGGAAAACATTAGTATAATTAGTCAGAGTCCAGACTGTCTAAATATAGCTAATCTGCTGTTTACAGTATGTTTGTGTGTTTTAATCATAAAGATTTTATGATGTTCTCTCATTCTTTGGACAGATGATGATAATGAATGATGATGATGAAAATTGTCAAAAAGTTATATCTTATGTAATATAAAAACTATAAAATGGCTACCAGTTCTTTGCACTGAATATTTTATCTCAGTGTCTACAATTTGTTAATATAGTAATTGTTCTCAAAAATAGAAAAATACATATAAATCCATATACTTGATACTACATTATAAAGGTAACAGGGTAGAAGCATAACCCAGTCAACTAATATATATAGTAGAGTCAACCCTGGTACCTTGAAATTGTCACTGTTTTAGTAATGAATTTTTGTATATTTCTTTGTTCCTTAATATTTGAGGAAATAACGACATTAAAATGTATTTCTAAGAAGCACCTTGTAATTTCATGGCCTTAATGTCGAATTAAACTGTAAAAGTCAACCCTGTTACTCAAGATATTTTCGTATTATAATTTTTTATAGGAATGTGTAAGGTATAAAGTGAATGTTTTTGCTGTAACTGGTCTCATGTGGTCTCTTAAATAATATGAGGTTATAAATGTTGCATAATAATTATAAAATAATTAGCAAAATGCTGTTTAAAGTGTTTTAAAAGAAGACACCACAAAATACAAACAAGTATTTGGTCTCAACTAACTGCGTTCATCTTGATGTCACAATACAATTTATCAACAAGTTTGTCTGACTCACAAGCCCATCTCTCAAATAACAGTGGAAACCATGTAATATACCTTCATTCTAGATCATTTCCTGTGACATTTTTATTTTTTCTCATTCATCTTATCACTCAAAACCAATGAAGTTGAGCACACCACATACACTTTCTGTTCTCCTCAGTCATTTCCTCTAAACCACGTGCATATGTCCTCTTTCTGTGCGCTGGTTCATTAAGAAACCTTTTTCCAGTGAAATACATGTCATTGGTACAGTATAGGTCTACATTGGTTTCCTGGCTGTGTTCCTCAGGTTCTGATAGGCCTCAGATTTGAGGAACCGTGGGCAGGAGTCTTTCTCCATCAGTCTGTATATATGCATCTCAGCTTCATCAAAACAAGTGAGGTCAGGCTTCACCAAGGATCTCTTGATCTTCTCACGAGTGTGATGGTCAATGTTGACCTGTGAAAATGTAACATTTAAATCTATGAAAGATAAATTCAAGTATATTTATATAGTGACATTTTAACTAATTTAAATTGTGTTTAAAGCAAACATAGCAGATGCAAAAATTCAGTTTTTTTTTTTTTTTTGAACAGTTATTAATGCATTTTAAAATTTGTGTCATTTAAATTCATATATTTTAGAAGAAATCTGGTGCCTTAATAATGTACTGTAACTGTTTGAAAAGGCCCTACTCTTTTTAATGCTTTAATAAATGCACATACTGACCTCTTTTTGAGCCATGGGATGGAGAAACTCTTTGTAGATATCTGCTGCCTTGTTAGAGAGTCTGCCAGATGAAGTCATCCGCTTATATTCCCTACAGGCAAGCCAAAAATCAATGTTCTCCGCACTAAACTCAGACTGGAGAAATGAACGAAAGGCAGCCAGGTAGTCTGTTTGGAGAAGAATGTTCAAAATAATGTGAAATAATATACAAAAAGGGGGGTTCACAGTGATACCATAGAAGAACCATTTTGGGTGCCCTAAAAAAAAGCTTTCAGTCAACGGTTCTTCAAAGAAGCGTGAAGATCATCATTTTAATAATATAAGGCTCTGTTCACACTTGGCAGGGTTAGATGGAATAAAAACAAACTCTGGTGCGATTGCTCTGTTGGGTACACTTGTAGTTCGGTTCTCTTGGTTCTTTTGGTCCAGACCAAAAGAAAAAAAAATTATACATTTAGTCCTGGTTTGCTTCGCGTTCACACTGTCATTTTTAACACAGAACCTAAAGATCCAAAAAATGGTCCCTCGGTCCTTTTGCGTCCCCATCCTCCCTCCCCATCTCAGGTGTCTAGGTCCACTTTGGCAGCATTCACACTTATTCAAATGAACCGCACTAACAGAGCAATCACACCAGAGTTCGTTCTAATCAAACCAAACCTGCCAAGTGTGAACACACCCTTAGTGTGGTTCATTTGAATAAGTGTGAACGCTGCCGTCCGAACCTTGTTGCGCACCAAACAAGCAGACTGAAGCCACTGAAAAGGTGGACCAAAGACATCTAAACTAACCAAAAACAGGAAGTGATGTCACAAGTTACGACCCTAAAAAGGACGGTTTGTAACCAGGCCGCTTTGGGCCACCATTGACTTCCATAGTAGGAAAAAAAATAGTATTTAAGTCAATGGTGGCCCAAAGTGGCCTGGTTACAAACTTTCTTCAAAATATCTTCCTTTGTTTTCAACAGAACAAAGAAATTTATACAGGTTTGGAACAACCTGAGGGTGAGTAAATGATGACAGAATTTTAATTTTTGGGTGAACTATCCCTTTACAGTTCAGTACAGGCGTCGGAACTGCATCTCCTTGCAGCAGATCTTTGTTTGTGTGCAACTAAGGAATTCCTGGTGCTGTTTTGACTCCTTTATATTTTATAAGCTCTTCACGAGTTCTCAGCTGGTAAAAATACCATCATATGTGCACACATCAAGCGCATTTAGCTCAGAGCACAGCATTGTTTTATGGTGTTCTGTAAGTTTTGTCACAAAATATAGGCTACACCATACAAGCTGTTGTTGTTCTTTAGGATAAGCCTTAAAAATGACTGTGTGAACATTAAGCGCAGGACTAAATGTATCATTTTCCTTTTTGGTCTGGACCAAAAGACCCAAGAGAAGCAAACCACACCCCAAAGAACCTTTTTCCACTATAAAGAACCTAGTGCAATGCGAAGGTTCCATGGATGGTAAAGGTTCTTTATTGAACCATCAATGCCAATAAAGAACCTTTATATTTAAGAGTGTGTATATATTGAATAGTGGTTGAACTAACCTCTATTTTCTAGCAGATCTGCTAGCTTTGGCCCATGTGTCAAATGGTCCTGTCTTAAAAAGATGAAGAAATTAGTGCCTAAAATAATTTCTGCCATCCATAGTGAAACACTTTTAAATACTTTTGACAATTTTAAATTTAAATGACCTGTGGTGCAACATGCAATACTTTTTTTTTTTTTTTTTTTTTAAACATTTTTAACATCACTTTTTTTTTTTTTTTTTTTTTTAAATTCACCCATCTTTTTAAAATTATTTTATTAAGACTACATGGACATTTGTACTATCTGAACTGTTATTTGTGTTAAAAAAAAATGTAACACTGAAAAACCATTTTAAATTATCTATAAAGGCAAAAACACATCCTTGCATACATTCATATAAGGATTTACCTAAAAAATTGACTTCTTATGCATCAAGTACCCATAAACTAATGATTTCAGTTTTAATTATGATATAGGCTACACATACAACAAAAAGCTATGGCTTATAAACTTACTGATAAAGAGAGACTTCAGTCTTTTTCTGAATCAAAACACATCTGATATTGTTTTTCTGCTTTTTTCTGCTCAACAGAACGTCCAGTCTATGGGATGAAAAATTACTGTAGTATATATCCATGTTCAAGCATATCAGTCGATGAAGAAGTTGATATGTCGGCTATGCAGAGAGACAAGTAAAAATATTTACGTTATTGGTTGTTTCTTATCCCGAATTAGATCCTTGAACTCGTAGATCCGAATCTTCGAGAAAAGCAGTTTAGGCATCGTGAGGTTGCGGGAAATATTTATTCAGAATGATCCGCTATGTTTCATGGTTTTGACAGACTTTTCCCATCTATATACGGTCGCCAGGCATATAGAGTGGGCTGTTTTCATACTTGAACATGTTCACACAAATCTCTGGATTCCATTAACCCTACGAATCTTCCGTCTATACATGACTCATAATTATCACAACATTAGGTCTGTTTTTATGTTTACTTTTGAACTGGAAACGCATTAAGCCCATGTAATAAGCTATTTTCTTGTTTCTATGACAGCATGAGATTTGAAGATTACAATAACAACATTTAGGCCTTAAATGGGGTGTGTTAAGGGCGTAGTTTCTCTACAAATTGTTTCTTATATTTCAAAGTATATTCTACATAATATATTATAGTACATACTACTTAGTATATTCTATATTCTTGTATTCTACGTATTTTTTAATAAGTCTTAAGTAAAGACGGGAAGTAATTGAAGTTTTGAACGGGATCAGGATTATCGAGCCGGGACTCGAACTCGGGTCGCGACAGATCAGAAGCTGTTGTGCGGTTTTAGATGAACGAAGTTACTTCAAATATGTAACATTTCTAGTAGTTAATGTATGAAAATCATCGTTTATTCTAATGTTTCAAATATATGAACCGGGTCACATCCTGTTAATGTTGTAATAGATATCTTCAGCAGTTTGCGATTCATTGGCGGATGGACCGTCACCGCACCTCCAGACAAGCAAGCATAGGCTACCCAAGCACACTTTCTCTGAGTTTCAGAATCACACCATTACGTCAATGTTGGGCTCGTTGAGGCATATCGTTAGTCATGTGGGAGTGGTAAGAATCTGATGACAGTGCTTGGTAGCCTACATGTTTATTAAGTAAGCTAAACTACAATAGCTACAAAATGCACACTTCACTTTAAGTCACGCTTTTCCCTAGAAAATTAACGAACGAATAAATAAATAATAATAAATTGTAAGGTTGGCTGTGTGCATACTAATTATTTGCAGTGTGAGTATCTATACTCATCTAAAATAATTAAAACAGTAGGCCAAATTGTAAAAATAATAATTATGATTAATTAAAATAGCCTAACTAATTTATTTGTTTGAGGAAATAAGTAGGCTGGTGCTATATTGTAAATATGTTATAGTTTGCCATAACTTCTGCTCTATATTGTTTAACCACCAGGTGGCATACATGGCAAAGAAAACACTCTCAAGGTACAGAAACATTTTATTTGGTCTTGCAGATAAAATTTTGCAAACAGCTAGCAAGGGTGTGTCCATATCATTTTTTTGTAAAGCATGTGGAAACTGCAGAAAAGAAAAGGAAAAGAAATGCTTACAAGAATATACATTTATGGTCATGCTTAGATTTTAGTCTGTCATTAAACTAAGTATATGGGTACATAATTCTGAGACCATATTGAAAACCAAGAGATTAATTTTCATTGAAACCTGCAAACAAGAAATTCATTCAACTTTTTACATAAATTGTTGTGCTGAACATCATTTGTAATGAAACTTGTATAAAATTAGAAAAATGCATGATAGAAGCTTTTGATTAGTGAACTCAGACTTTTTTTTTCCCCATAAATATGTATGGAGTGGAATTAGTATGCATAATAATGTGCAAAGAAAACAACATTTTGCTATATAATAACTTTAAACTTTCTCTAGAGCTTGACTTTGAAGCTTCGTACTCTTCTCGCCATTATTCTCTGATTGCCTCCCAAAGTGACTTTCCCTAACACCCACATCACCTTATGAAGTCGATACAAAGTATACATGGTGGCCACAATCAGGACTACACCAATGACCAAGAGAACAATGTACAAAGCCATCATGAAGCCACTGTATGGACCAGTCGACGGGACAGTCCACAGGTACACCCAACCACCGTAATGATTGTTGTGAACAATTTCAGGTCTGTTTTCCAAGACAATTGTATCGTAGAACCCCAGATCATTGTTGTAGTCATTGCCTTGTTTTATGTATGTATGATCAGATGTAGGAGAAAATAGAGAGGCAGTTGTTGCAAAAGTGCTTGAAGTTGAAGATGCAGTTGAAGTCGCTGTAGTTCTTGGTTTTGTGCTTGTAGCCGAAGATGATTGTGGGGTTGATGTTACAGGAACCTGTGTGGGAATGATGCTTGTAGTCATAGACATTGTCTGGGAAACCCCCCGACCACATTGGAGTTCTTCATAGGTCAATGTTTGCAGCAGATGGTTTTGTAAGTGGTCCGGTTCATAGCATGCTACTCCTTTGTCCAAGTCATTGATTACCCTTGGGTTGTCGCGAATCCATTCTGCAATACTCAAAATACTACAATCACACTTCCATTTATTCCCACGAAGAGAGAGAGCTTTCAGTGCCCTTGTGTGTGCAAAAATATCTCCAGGGAGATACCTTAGATGGTTGTGGTTCAGGTCCAGTATTTCTAGTCTTGAGGTATTGCAAAAGATTGTCGCTGGGAGAGACTCAAGTTTGTTATCATTAAGCATTAGAATTTGAAGACTAGTCAATTTTGAGAAGAGCTCCGGGTCCAGTGCCTGAAGGTTGTTGCGTCTCAGGGACAGTTTATTCAGGTTGGGCAGGCAACAGAAGAGGTCCATTGGTAGGGAGGTCAAATTGTCGTTAAAGTGTAAATTGAGAAACCTTAGGTTGGTCATGTTAGCAAAAAGGTTCCAAGGGACAGTGACAAGATTAGTTTCGTAAAGGTAAAATTCTTGGAGCCTCGGCATGTTGCCCATCAGCTGGTCAGGTAGGGAGATCAAGGGGTTCTTGAAGAAGGTGAGCTTGGTTATGTTGGGTAAGTAGTAGAAACTTAAGGCTGGAATATACCTGAGTTGGTTGCCTGACATTGAGAGGGTGAGCAGGGATGGCAAGTGCCAGAAAAGACGCGGAGGAATCTCTCGGATCTGGTTCTTCTGTAGCATTAACACCAACAGGTTGCTTAGATGGTCAAAGGAACCACTTTCCAGAGTCTCCAGCTGGTTGGACGAGAGTATTAGAGATTTGAGTTGCCTTAGGTTGTGAAAAACCACGTTTGGGAGGTTCCTCAGTTGGTTACCAGCTAAGTTTAGGTAATTCAGCTTAGTCAAGTTCTGGAAGACGTCAGCATTCAGCCGGGAAATGCGGTTCTTGCTCAAATCTAGATCGGTTAGTTTGACCAACCCCTTGAAGAGGTCTGAAGTGATGGAAACTATATTGTTACCATCTAAATGCAGTTGCTCCAAGTTGTGCTGCTCACTAAACACATTGGGTGGGAAGACAGTGAGTGCGTTTGATGACATTTTGATAGACAGGAGCTGTGGAGCACCATGGAAGGCTTCTGGTTGAATGGTGTCAAGAACGCTATGCGTGATCATTAACCGTAGCAGAAGAGAGAGCGACTGAAAACTTTGGTCTTTGAGGACCTTTATGTTTGTGTTGTTTAGCAAGAGTAGAAATGTTGTGGTTGGGTCGAGAGGGGGTATGTCGGTGATGCCCCCAATGCATTTTGTGTAACCCCTAACATCACAAACGCACCCACTGGGACAGCGAGCACTGAGGGTGAGCTGAGGCAGAAGCTGAAGTAGAATAAACGTGAACCACATACTTTCAAACTGGGGGACAAATATAGCTACATGTTAGTATAAGAATCACATATTTGCAAAGCAAATAAACAGTTGACCAATTCTTATTTTATGGAAATCAATTGCAGCATATACTTCACTTTCGATTAAAAAAAGGTTAAACCTGACCATGCTTTAAAGGGATAGTTCACCCAAAAATGAAAATCTTTAAAAACTGTTTCTGTCCATACAATGGAAGTCAATGGGGTCCAAGAAATTTATACAGGTTTGGAATGACAGGACAGAATTTTCATTCTTGGGTGAACTATTCTGTATGTTTCCAAAACAAATAAATGAATTAGCAATGTTGAACTTACCTCTCGTAAGTAATGAAGACTGTCTGGATAAAACGGATGTGTTCATGCTTTTAATAACCGTACTTTGGAAATAGCTCTTCCCTTTCTACCCATATCTTGCTCTGCAGTGCAGCCCACATGGAGGACTGTATCCGTCTTGATGAGTTGTTTTTGTTTATCTGATTTGCCATTAGAATGCTAGTAAATGGTTTCAAACTCATACTAATGCATTCGTTTGTATTCATTTTGTTTACCTCTCAGTCTTCATCGTGTGCATTTGTAAAGGGCTTTGTCTTCCAATTTGTTTCCCAATGTATACGTCTCCCAATGTCACGATCATATTGTGTGTGTGTGTGTGTTTTACTAAATGTTCAGTAATGCAGTGTGGGACATTAGAAACTGTCCCTATTGAAAATTAAAACAGTGGAACTTTTTTCTTGTTCTTTTTATTTTATTTATTTATTTATTTATTGAAAAGAAAGTATTAAAATAAAATAAAATAATAAAAAAGATAAAAATTTTAGCTTATTCTTGTTTGACAGTTTTCAAGTTAGTTCAATCCAGAGTATCCTTAACTAATCCAATTTTTTATGGATATTATTTTATGGCAGTAATATGTTCAAAAGAGTCTGTATAGGAAAATATGTCACATTTGGAATGTTCAGCAGTCTTAACACTAGAGGGAGGCAAGAGCTCTTATCATTCAAAGCAGACAATCACTTCTACATTTATTTGGAAATTATTCCAGCAAAAAAATATTCACTCATTATGAACTCAAGATCCCTAAAGAATGAGATGAGAGAGTAACATCCATAAATTTCACTTGATGTTTTATTGATATTACATTTAAATAAAATACATTTTTGTTTTAAGAGTACAGTCATGAGTACATTATAATTATCATGACACATTATGAATACATATAATTACATATCTAAAAATGTTCTGCTTGTTTGATACATCTTAAGGCATTGGATTATTTTGCAGATTTTCTTGCTCCTGGCTCTCCACTTTAAGATCCTCAAACACAGTATTTCCAGAAACAGGCTTAAAAATAAATGGGAAAAATTAAGTAATACTAATAAGTGCATTTACATTTGCATTCATGCATTTTATCCACTGCATTGAAGATATAACATTTTTGTTCATAAAAAAGTAACACTCACCATCATCTCTTTTGCTGGTCATCAATCTCTCTTTTTCTATTGCATTTGAAACAAATTTTCTTTCTAGATTTAGCTCTTCTTGAAGAGCTGCAAGCTGAAACAAGGATTTCTGATGATTAGTTTTCATAATAATATTTGTATTAATATATTTGCAGTGCTGTGTAGATGACTTACAAAGAGTAGTCCATTAGAAAAATTGTAGTTAGTGACATAATCTATTACATTACACATTTTAGGTAATATAATCGGATTACTTTTAACCTTACATAGATAATTTTGACCTATAGTGATATAACAATACTTGTGTTGAAAATTTGTCATCAACAAAATGAAATGCATTAAACATTACGTCAGGGTTACTCCAAGCACTGTATGTTTGTATATTAAAGGGTTAGTTCACCCAAAAATGAAAATTCGGTCATAATTTACTCACCCTCATGTTGTTCCAAACCTGTATGAATTTCTTATTTTGAAGAATGTCTGTAACCAAACAGCTGTGGGGCACCATTGATTTCCATAGTATTTTTTTTCTTCATATATGGGAGTCAGTGGTGTCCCACAACTGTTTGGTTACATACATTCTTCAAAACATCTTCCTTTGTGTTCAGCAGAACAAAGAAATTTATACAGGTTTGGAACAACATGAGGGTGTGACGGAATTTTCAGTTTTGGGTGGACTATCCTTTTAATATGTACTTAAAAACAAACTTTTTCCGTTACTTGCACATGAGCAAAATTAAACATACCCCCTGCAGCTCTGTGGTTTTTCTGGCCAGCTCGAGTCCTGCAATTCATCAAGAACATGTAAGTAAGTGCAGGTTTGTGTATTATAAGATGCTTAAAATAAATGTTCAATGTGTATACATTTTGTAGTAATCCTAATAAAATGTGTTCATTTACCTAATACATTCTTTTCTTGGACAGGCATGATGTTTTTCCGTAGTAAAAATGCCAAAATCTGATTCTGGATGTCAGAATCATCTTTTGAATGGAAAACCTGGTTTACTGTAAAAATGGAAATATGCAGTTCAGATCAGAAGCTATGATCAAGAACACGTACCATTTCAATCTGTTTTTTAAGTTAATAAAATAAGAAAAATGTTCTCACCTGGACTTGCAAGGCTTCTTGTATGAACGTTGAGAGCACCAATCAGAAGTAAAAAAGCAAGTAGTGGAAGAAGACTTCCTGAGGGTTTTCTGTCCATGGCACTGAGTACAAGCTTCTGGTGCGTATTTGCTCCGATACCTGACCGAATTCTCTACTGCTGGAGGCTCATCAGATGGGATACTTTTAATCAGGCGTGAAGACGTGAGAATGTGTCATCGCTGTAAATCAAAAGTGTGACGTGTGCGTTCTGTCAGAGGGCTATATCTAAAAGAGGGTCTGTGACAGATGGGACTGATGTTCTGATGTGGTCTCAGGGCCAACGACTAGCAATCAATCAGAGGCGGTGTGAGGACAAGAGTAAATCACCAGTACTACTGGGTATCATTCATCTGTGGATGGTCAAATGTTCTTGGCATTCTTCTTTTAATTTAGCTAAAGGTCAGTGCCTGGAATAACAAAAACAGTGTAATGATGGATATAATATGTATGATATAACATGTCATTCTTCAAATTTGGTGGATTTCCATTCTGATAGAAACTCTAATTGCATTAAGACTTAAAACACTGAGATCCATTTCATAATTAACAGGCCTACTGTGTTAAAATAATACTATAATATGTATATTTTTTTATTCTCTCGGTTAGATATTTTAGCTTTTCATAATTTCCATAACATCAATGACATAATAATTTAAAAATAATTACAATATTTCTTCAAATTAATCATAGATGAAATAATATTGCATCGATTAACAATGAATAAACTCTGTATTTACCATATATATATATATATACACACTACCAGTCAAAAGTTTGGAGACATTACTATTTTTAATGTTTTTGAACAAAGTCTCTTATGCTCATTAAGGCTGCATTTATTTTATAATAAACACAGAAAAAACAATAATATTGTGAAATATTATTACAATTTAAAATTATGGTTTTCTGTATTAATATACTTTAAAATATAATTTATTTCTGTGATGCAAAGCTGAATTTTCAGCATTATTACTCCAGTCTTCAGTGTCACATGATCCTTCAGAAATCATTCTAATATGCTGATTTCATACTCAGTTATTATCAATGTTGAAAACAGTTGTGTTGCTTAATATTTTTTTGGAACCTGTGATACTTTTTTCAGGATTCATTGATGAATAAAAGGTTAAAAAAAAAAAAAAACAGCATTTATTCAAAATATAAATCTTTTCTAACAATATAAATCTTTACTATCACTTTTTATCAATTTAACACATCCGTGCTGAATAAAAGTATTAATTTCTTTCAAAAAAAAAGAAAGAAAAAAAAATTACTGACCCCAAACTTTTAAACAGTAGTGTATATTGTTACAAAAGATTTCTATTTTAAATAAATGCTGATATTTTTTAACTTTTTATTCATCAAAGAATCCTGAAAAAGTATCACAGGTTATAAAATAATATTAAGCAACACAACTGTTTCCAACATTGATAATAAATCAGCATATTAGAATGATTTCTGAAGGATCATGTGACACTGAAGACTGGAGTAATGATGCTGACAATTCAGCTTTGCATCACAGAAATAAATTATATTTTAAAGTATATTAAAATAGAAAACCATAATTTTAAATTGTAATAATATTTCACAATATTATTATTTTTTTTTTCTTATTTAATTTATTATTAAATAAATTCTTAATGCGCATAAGAGACTTTTTTGAAAAACATTAAAAATAGTAACGTTTCCAAACTTTTGACTGGTAGTGTATATGTGTGTGTGTGTGTGTGTGTGTATATATATATATATATATATATATATATAGTTTTATCATTTTAAAATTGTGGAAGCCTGACATCAAAGTGGCTGGCATATTTTCCAAAGTGATTTATAACAATTTATGAAATTAATAATCTCAGTTTAGACTAAGCCTGAAATGTGACACATATTAAACTTAAATACAGACCATACCTGGGTGAGTTTAAAAAACGTTTTTTTAACAATGAATTTAGTTAGTTCTGAGGACTGCGCAGGTTCAGTGGGTGTGTTACGTTTGTTTGTTTGCTCGCGTGCGCGCGCTTCTCTGCTTGCCAGAATGTGAGCGCGTGCGTGCGTGGCATGTCCCGCCCTGCCATCCGTAGGAAACACACACTGCTCAGCTTTTCTTTAGTGTTTCGTGTGTGTGTGTGCGCGCGTGTGAGCTCATAATATTCATCTGCTGTGGGTACAGAGGGAGGGACGGACAGAAACCTCGGTTGGCGACAGAAACCAATCAGAGCGACACATTACCGAAGACATCGATCGGGATTTATTTATCTGACGGAAACCGCCATCAGTCTGTCAAACAATAACCTTCAGAAACCCCAGAGAAACATTAAGCGGCGACGACATGGCTGATTTTAGTATTGATCAGAACAACCTGCCTGGCGTAAAAGAGGGTGAGTGAAGATGAAAAAGATGATGGTGCGGGTGCCGAGGCATTGTGTTTTTCTGCGTTAAAATAAACAGGCGAATGGCACGCGCTTGTCTCACGCAGAGAGAAACGCATTAAAACGCACGAGACGAGCGCGAGCTTAATACAGATGGCTGTTGATTCCTGTCTTATGATTCAAAACTGCCAAAAACGTTAAAAATTATTACATTGTGTTGAATTATGAAGGTAAACTGATATTTTGACTGTCAGTAAATTGGTCATCTTTTATAACACGTAGGCTACGGAAATATTTACCGAAAGGAAAAGTCAAACATAGCCATTGAATACTATCTGTGCTGATTAGGCTGTGAGAAACACCTCTATTAAAATAACTAATATAGAAAGAGAAAGCGATTAAATTCGGGCCTGTTTTGCCTCAAATATCATATATTAGATGGCGTAGAATGGCTAATATTAGCTTTAGTTGGTGTCGTGTTTATTGGCGGTTAGCAGTGTGAATGCTGGCACATGTGTTGTCAGATTGAAGCAGATTCAGCATGAAATCTTCTGCATACTGAAGATGACTGTGGTGCAACACAAGCTGTTGATGGCTGATCATGTTATTAAGGGAAAAGCTAGCTTTGCAGTATTTCAACCCACTAATTTTAACCTCATTTGATGCTTAGGGAGGATTAGTGTGGTAGTATTTACAGACCTTGTAATTTCTGCCCCCAAGTCATGTGTGTGATAGCTTATTATCTGAGGTACAGATTCAGTTATTGGTCTGAAAATGAAATAAGCAGTAATTGGGGACAGAATGGTGGTTTCTAAACTTTCTTGTTATTTAATATATAATAAATGATTTTAAGTGAAATACAGTCGACGAGAAGGTTAAGAACTCTGAGGTGGGATAGGCCAACTTCACAATTTTAAGATGTTCGAAAAACCGTTCAAAACAAACTACTTTTCTTTCAGATTCAGTTATTGGTCTGAAAATGAAATCCAAAATTTAGTATGTAAGCTAATTGGGACCAAATGTTGGTTTCTAGATATTAATTCATATAAAATAAAAGATTTTAGCCTAAATACAGTCAAGAAGGTTAAATGCATCTTTGTACAGTGAAATTCCAATGGCGAAATGCACATTTTCCCGTGCTGATTTTGAGTCAAGTTTGTTAAACTTTGAATACAAAAAAATTGTCCTGTTGTCCAGTAAAAAGTTTGGAAGTGGCCTCTGAGTAGCCAAAGCTGTGCTTTATGCATTATTATTGATACCTTGTTTTCCCACAAATGTTTCACTAATGTGAAACAGGCCAAATTCACAATTTTAAGATGTTTGATGTGTTTAAAACAAACTACTCTTTATGCTTCATGATTGCTTTATGCTTTATGATTCATTTTATGATGGTTTATAGTTTATTAAACTTATATAGTTTTCAAAACTACAAACATGATGTTGTGCCTCTAATGCTTTAAAAAAAGCCAAAGTGTCCCATATTCGTGGAAAGTGGCCATTAGACTCTGCATATGTATGAAATTAGTTGGTCACAAGAAGTGGAAGCTTTGTGAATCATTGAACCTATTGAGGATATTTATTATTCAGATACAGGTTCAAAAGTCTATTGAAAGACTAGTGAAAATGTTTTTGTCATTTGTTTCCAGTTATTCTTCATAACTTCATAACAATTATAGTGTTTAACTGTAAAATTTAGAATAGTTTCACATTGTCGTATTATTAGAATGTGTATGCAATTTATGCAAAAGTGGATTTGAATATTTTCAACTTATTAACAGGATGAAGACGAACGACATGCCACGTTTCTCATGGGTTTCTGTTTGTTTTTCCTTGAAGAATGTCCTTGTGGCTTTCTGTTTTCAGTTGTTTTGTTCTTGTGGATTCAGCATTTTGTTGTGTTGCAGCTGCTCTTTGCTCATGGAGGCAATGCTGGGGATGTTTGCCTGGAAAACTTGCAGGCTTACAAATTGCGCTGGTTTTGCTGCCTAGCTAAGATCTCTTGGGATGCATTCGGAGTTGGTTTCGTGTTTGCTTTGGAGAGCTTTCAGCTCTTCCTTGTGTAGCTGTTACTTGTTTGCCAGTCACTGCTCGGGTAGTGCTTAGTAATGCCTTGAGTATAATCATTCTTAATTAAGCAGACATTTTAATTAATGTCATACTGTTTGTGTCGCTTTAGGCTGTATTTATTGCATGCTCTAATTCTCACACATTTATTAAACTACATAAAGTTTTTGGGGGTTGGAAAAAAGTAATACTTTTATTCAGCAAGCATGCAATACATTTTATAAATGACATTTATAATATTAAAAAAGATTTCTATTTCAAATAAATGCTGTTCTTTTGAACTTTATAATCATCAAAGAATCTTAAATGTAACACTGTTTCTACAAAATATTAAGCAGCACAACTGTTTTCAACATTGATAAAATAATAAATGTTTCTTGAGCAGCAAATCAGAATATTAGACTGATTTCTGAAGGATCATGTGACACTGAAGACTGGAGTAATGCTGCTGAAAATTCAGTTTTGCATCTTTTTGCAGATTTTTATCTCAGTTTATCTCATTGTCCAAAATTTGTTTGATTAATCAACTTGGCCCATATATTGGTTTACACAGTAGTATTTAACCGCATCAACTACTCCAGTTTTCTCATAACGGTAAGCCACGTAACCGCCATATAACCCGGGAGAGATTCCAGTGCAGGGTTTCCAACACAGGTTCAGCAAATTGGCCAATGAAACCCTTTATATGGTTAGTTCATCTATAAAGGGTCATCAGTTACCCACCCTCGTGTTGTTCCAAACCCGAAAGACTTTTGTTTATCTTTAAAACACAAATTAAGATTTTTTTTTTTAATGAAACCTGAGAGATTTCTGTCCCTGAAGATACTTGATTGCTTTATATGATGAACAGATTGAATTTAGGCTTTGATTCACATATAAACTTTGATCAGCGAACATAAACAGGAGCTCAACCGAAACATGAGGACTCTTCCAGAATCTCAAACGTGTTGTATAACACAAGAATGAACCTCATTGGCTCTCGCACGTCAAGCGAACATGCTTGAGCTTCTGTTTACACAACTGATGAGGGAGTTGATGAATGTTTATATGTGAATAAAAGCCTAAATTCAATCTGTTCATCATATAAAGTGATCGAGTCTCTTCAGAAAATTTAAACTAAACTGCTTGATTCATATGAATTAGTTTTATGATCTCTTTATGAACTTTTTGAAGCGTCAAAAGCCGCGTTTCCACCGAAATTACCCGGAACAGTTTGTCCCAGGAACTTTTTTTTTCCCCAGACCTATTGCTAGCTGTGGTTCCATAGCAGTCTAAAGTACCATGAAGATAGTCCGGTGACGTGGGATTGCGTGCGACTTTCCAGTTTCCACTGGATTTTGTCCTCCGCATATAAGCTTAATAAAACCTGAACCTCATCGTCAGTCCATCAGTCGTATTTTTTAAACTCCATTGTTGATTCGAATAGCAAACAACTCTTACTGCACGCACCAACAGACCAAAAAACAAAAAAAAAACGATAATAAATAAAATGCTGCGTGGAGTCAACCAATCAACACGTTCAGTGCCCGAGTCCCACCCCCTAAAGTTCCAGAACTTTGAAAAAGTACTACCTAGCGAGCAGGTACTTTCAGAGGGAGTTTTTTACCCGGAACTTCATTTAGACCCTAGTTCCTGTGGTGGAAACACACTGAGTACCACTCCAAAGTTCCTAGTTCTGGGGAAAGTTCCTTCAGTGAAAATGCGGCTAAAGTGGCAGTTGCTTGGACTGTGTATGTAGGGACATAAATCTCTCAGATTTTATTTAAAATATCTTCATTTGTGTTTCGAAGATGAACGAAAGTCTTACGGGTTTGGAACGACAGTAATTAACCACAGAAATTTTGGGTGATCTAAACCTTTAAATAGTCTCCATGCATATGGAGATGAAGCCCATAGTAGATGCACAGTCAGCATCAAGATGCTTGTGGTCAATAGGGACTTTCTTGGTTCCTTATGCCAAATGTTACCTAGCCATTCTATAGGGCATTACGATGTCTTAATATTGCTTCACCCAGTAGAGTGTAGAGTCTTGGTTCCGCATTTAGCGCTATGAATATCCTATATTCTCAGTTCCGCTCCGTTTTTGTTCAGGACACCACTGAAGTTGCTAATCACCAGCAGATGGACGATATCTTTAATCACAAATCTGCAGCAGTGGCTTAATCTTATCCTCTTCCCATGTCTCGCCCAAGCTAAGTGTACAAACCCAGACTGATGTGAAAATTTCTAGGTGAATTAGAATTGTGTGAATTGTTTCTCACGTCAATGTTAATCTTGTCACTAAATTCACTCACAACTGTAGCACACTGTCTGATTATGGTGTGAAACTGGCTGTGTGTGTTTGGTTATATTAATTACGCTCAATTCCCAGAAACAGTAATGCAGTTTGCCTTGCAGACTGAAATGCAAAAGTTGCTTTTATCTGATTCGGGTTATAGGCGCATGTATCAGAGGCTTGAGGGAGTATGTTTTTTTATCCGTCACAAATTAAGTACACAATTTCATCGCTTCATCTGCATTATGAACCATGTCTCGATAGCTTGGAGGCTGCCAGGTGCAGAATCAAGCCTGTATAAAGCATTAAAAAGCAGATAAGAGCATGTTAAAGGGCGGATGTGGAAGACATGGTTTCAGTTTCTCAAGATATATTTATAACTGCAGTTTCAGACCCCTCATATGACCCTTTCCACTGAATTTTTATTTTTATTTCCTTTTTTGCATGATAGATGATAGATGTATTTGAAATATTAATATTTAAAAGGTTTTACTGGGAGAAATGTAATAATTTCTGTCAAATAAAATATTGAACTAAACTAAATGATTCAGTTGTTATTGTAATGTAGAAGTTTATTTGTATATTGAGGCATGTTTTTATTATTTTATTTTTGCTATGAATATAGCCATCACTGCTCATTTGGTTATTAAAAATAAATGTATTTGAAATATACACTACCATTTAAAATTTTGAAGTCTGTAAGATTGTTTTAAACTGTTTTTGAAAAAAAAAGAAGAAGTATCTTAGGGCTGTGACACACCAAGCCGATGGTTTGCTGTCGGTCAGTGTCTCGGGCTAGTTTTTTGTGGTTTCTTCCACATGTCTGCTTTAGTCGGGCCCCCATCGATGACATGAAAGTGAGCAAAGAAGTCGAGGCGGCACATACAGAAGGTGTTATAGTTTTACGTCATTCCAATACACGAATATTTTCACAACAACATGTGCCGCCTGGAATGAAGAAAGTGATCAGCATGATTGATATTCAGAATGGTTAGCAAGCGCTGCTTTGTTTATAGTTTGTATATCTGCAGTCCTAATTTCGGTTTCCCATTTTGAATGACTAATATAGACTATCGATACCTGCTGACATAGACAGTTATTTCCTTAGGTGCAATGCACATGCTAGTTAACAGTCAGCTCTTTGCGCCGGCTTGCCCAGATGCAGCCAACTCAGTGCGATAAGTGCTTTCTTCGTCGTTCGGCTTTCTTTGACGTTGACTTGGTGTGTCATGGCCTTTGTTTACCAAGGGTGCATTTATTTGGTGAAAAATACAGTAAAAACAGTAATATTGTGAAATATTATTACAATTTAAATGAAAATAGGCTAACTACTGTCAACATAACCAACCAACCTGCTTGCACAGCGAGCGTGCCTTGCAGCCATGGAGACATCTGTGAGAGACGATGCACATAACCATGGCTAATCCCACACAGGTAAATCCAGCCACTACCCAGTTTGCCGGCTGCATCTACACAAACTTAGTACCGGTCATGTTGGAAGTTACCTAGCTGGGGACTATTTTCAGGAGCTGCGTAATATCATGGTACGGCAGCAAAGTTCCTTGATTATTACGCCTGAATGAGAGTATAGTTCCTAACCATATCGGCCTAGAAAATCACAACTTTTCATTTTCCGTCGGTCTTAGTACACAATGTAACTACAGAAGAGTCAAGTTTTAAATAGGAAAAATATCGAAACTCTTCTGTCATTTTTGAGCGAAATGCTAACAGTCTAATCAGATTCAATGATCTATGCTAAGCTGCAGCTAAAAGTGCTACCGCCAGACCCGGAGATCGGCTGAATGGATTCGAAAACGGTAAAATTCAACTGTTTAACTCTGGGGGAGTTGGAAAATTTGCCTATTTTCAAAAATAGTAGCGTGTTCCTTTAAGAAAATCTAGTTATCAATATTTGTATCGCTATCAGTGGAGAGACTGAGTATCGGTGCATCTCTAAAAGACATCTTTTGTAACATTATAAATGTCTTTACTGTCAATTTTTATCAATTTAATGCATCCTTGCTAAATAAAAGTATTAATTTCTTATAAATCTAAAATCTCACTGACACTATACTTTTGAACGATAGTGTAAATCCAATACTAACTCGTACTTTGTTGTACATTCAGATGAATGCCATAACAATGTGTGAGAAGGTGTTTACCTAAACCTGTTATCCTGAGGTTCACATTGTGGACTTTCTGCATAGACTGAAACTGTGATGTAACTCTAAGAGTAAATAATCAGATTTCCATCTCTTTTTGTCCTTCTGCAGTGTGCCGGGACTTTGCCGTGCTAGAAGACCACTGTTTGGCCCACAATCTTCAGGAACAGGAAAGTAAGTCCTTTCATTACCTGTACTTTTTTAATTTAAATGACTGTTACTACATGGACGGTTATGACCTGTGGTCCTGAAGCTGTTTGTTGTCACTAAATGAGTCATTCAAAGCCTTTATGGGTTTTCCCATCCTTTTGAGAGAGCACGCAACATTAATTACAGTAGAACTTGCTATCTTCCCTTTTTGCTGCAATGTAGGTTTTACACCTTCACCACAGATCACATTTCATTATATGTATTTTATTAGCACTTGTATATGAGAAAGATGTTATACTTGTCCGATGGCAATTGAAAATCACTCTCAGAGCTCTTGAGGACACAATGAAGGACCTAGACAAAATGTGGAAGGCTTTAAGACAAAGCATCTGATTCGACATCCTCCAGCTGTGATCACCTCCTTTGTGATCAACTGCACCATTGCAAGGACAATCAAGTCAAAAGGAAGTTCCTCTTCCAGGAAGTCAGTATCTGTGTCATACAAAAAAAAAAAAAATGTAGAAAGTTTGAAGCCACAAAAAAAACAAAAAACAAAAAAAAAGCTGTTTCTGTTTCCTGAAAAGACATTGCAGATTTGGTTTGGAAAGATCTGAAAACTCCCTCTTTTAGATTTAATATGTGGGCAGGTGTTAGAAAAACAAGTTCTCTCTTGTGAAATTCAGTTGTGAAAAAGTCTGACAAATTGGAGACTTTATTTTCTCTTCAGTAAAGCAGTTATTTTAGTTTTATGTATGTACTATTATAGTATTACTATTATAGTATTATAGTATTTTAGTAGGCCTATTTTTTTTTTGTTTAACTTTTTCATATAATATTTTATTTCAGCTTTATTTTAAATGATTTTATTTCAGTTAGTTGCCAAGGGAACATTTCTAATTAAGTTGAATTTTATTTTGTAATATTTATATTATTGTAATAAATGGTTTTAATAGTTTTAGTTAACAATAACACTGTATTAGAGCTTTATGCTTGAAGAAAGCAGCTTCTTTGACCATCAACAGGCCTGACGTTTCATCACATCAACTTTGTTCAGTCCCACTGGCAGATGGTGCTAAACTGTCCCAGCCGAAAGAATTTCGGTGAATGAAAGCCAGAGAAGGGATTGTTCTCTTTTTGTAATGTTCAAATAGCTCCTTGTAAAAAATGTTGCTGGCTTGACTTGAGCTATATCTATCACACAAATGTTTCAATGGCTTTTTTTTTCTTTCTGGTTCTCTTTCTTAAATATAGCGTGTGCTCACAGTCACAGGATCAATAAAAAGTGTTCAGACTTTGGGAGATGATGCACTATGTCTGCTAGAATTGCGTCAATGTCTACGATTTACTGCCTTGTCGATGCAGCACATTGACTCGGCCCTGAAATGGCAACTGGTTTGTTGTTACCCCTTAAATTGCCATTTCAGAGCATGTGCTCTGTTAATAAATAAAATAAAAAAATAATATATGATGTAACATAGTCAATAAAAGTTTTGTCTTTTTAATTATCAATCCACATTCATATTTTACATTGGAAGGACAATCCACATTCATATTAACTCTACAAAAAAATTGCAAAAAAAACTCATTATTATTACATTAGTTTTTTTTTTTTCACTGAATTTGTTTTTTTAACGCAAAAAATGGTCATGCTTTTATTTTAATTTTTTGCATTAGTTGCTTTCGTTGAATTACTTTTTAAATGTAATATTGTTTGTTAATAATAATAATAAAGTGTTATTGTAATGTATCATTATTATTATTATGACTAAACAGAATATTAAGTTAACAATAATTCAGTGATTATTTGTCTTGAGTGAAAATGCTTTTGTTTAAATTAATATTATTTAAAAAATAAATAATTAACTTAATTATAATAAATGACTCAATTATTTTGACTTAAAATTTTGTTTAGTCATAATAATGATAATAATAATAATAATGTTTTGTATGTGTTAGTAATCAAAATAATTATTACATTTCTATAACAATTAGTTATTATTTTACATTTAATTTCATTATTATTAATAATATTATTAAATAACAAACAATATTAAAATTCAAATCTAATTCAGTAATTTAATATTAAGTGATTTTCTTTTTTTTATTTAATTTTTCTTAAAGATCTGTGTAAATATCAATCTTGCATGAAAATGCTTTTTCTCGACCAATCATGTGCTTCAGATTTAAGATATCTTATTCTTTCATGTCATTTATTTCATTAGACATGGTGTGAAGTGAGTCTTCTCTAGTGTCTGTTACATCTAAAAAGGTTTCTCCTCTTTGACTCCTCCAGTCGAAAGCCACCTGGCCTCGAACGTCCACAAGAGCCGTCTGGTGCAACAGGACCTGCAGGTGGCCAAACGTCTGCAGGAGGAAGAGGACCTGCGGGCCAAAGCCGAGAGCCAGAGACAGCATCGCCGCATGTGAGTGACCTGAAGCGTGAACACTATGAAAAGACTATACGAGACCAGAAAGATGCTGATCATGTAGAGCTTAAAGGTCAGACTGTTCTGTGCCGGTTTGTAAAAGAATGCCAACTTAATGTGAAGAGGAAGGTCGTTCTTTTCTCTGACCTTCCCAAACTCTCGGCAGTAGACGTCTGATATCAGATGCTTCGTTGCTTCTTGTTTTTGCTGTCTGTTGAGGTAAGTAGGTGTACTGTACGTGGGAGTGGATGACATCACAGACATAAGCCTGAGTGTTATCAGTCCTTGATAACTCGTGTTGTTTAAAGTTGTGTCTCCACTTTACACACCGATTGCAATTCAGAAACATAATATGCAGAGTTTAGTTTGGCATGTGTCTGAACACGAATGCCTTGTCGTCTCGTAGTATGCTGATGCAGTAAAATGTTTTGACTTCTGCTCATGCCACATGCGGATAAAGTGTTCCTTCCTGCTGGGAGATGTCTCAAGGCCTCTGAGCTGATGGTATCATCAGAGTTTGAGCATGGCAGAGCGAGAGAGCGATGAGCCTGAGGGGACGCTCATTCCACAGCTCAGACATTGAACTAGAATATATAGTTACGTATTTTAGTCCGACGGTTATTACAAACATACACTCTCTAGGCTCAATAAGACTTTAATTAGAGTCAGCAAAGACACATCAAATTGATCAACAGTGACAGTAATGACATTTATAATGTTACAAGATTTTATAATGCTGTTCTTTTGAACTTTCTGTTCATCAAAAACCTGAAACAATATCATGGCTTCCACAGAAATACAAATAATAATAATCAGAAATGTTTCTTGAGCAGTAAATCGGCACATTAGAATGATTTCTGAAGGAATAAAGGAATAAATTACATTTTAAAATATATTACAATGAAAACGGCTATTTAAAATAGTAATAATATTTCACAATATTACTGATTTCAAAAACCGTGTTAGGCCTGATAGTGTGATCAGTGTTGTCTTCAGTTCTACTAATTGAAAATGTTGTGTTGCCTCATAAATGTGGCTTTGAGTCAAACTAATTACATTAACTAGGTTGTAATTGGATTGCTTTACTAATTACTCTCTGAACGGTAATCACATTACTGATTACTTGTGAATTAATCTCCCAAACTTGTATAAATCTTTACCAGCACAGTACAAGATAGACACCAGATTGTGATTTAATTTCTTTATGATCAGATACATTTTAACAATTTATTACAAAAACATTTTGTCTTGTTTGTGTGGAGCTGTTGAAGTATTAATAATATTTTCAGTGTTGTTAACTAAAACTATTCAAAATAATTTACAGTAATTGAAATTAAGGTGAAATAAAATAAATAATTATTAGTTAAAAAACTTAAACTTGAATAAAAAAAATAATATCTGAATTTGAAGTAGTAAAATTGCTAAAACTGAAATAAAAAATAAAGCTAATTAGACGTATTTAAAAGAAAAATCCTAATAAATATGACAAAAGGACACTACAAAATTACTAAAAAAATCTAAAATTTAAAATGAAAGCTAATTAAACATATTAATAATCGCTATAATAGTTTATAAATAATACTAAAATAATACTGGTTTTATTGTATTATTCCAAGTTTACTGTGAATAAATTACTTCTTAATCATTAACATTTTTTTTTATGATGGTTATTCAGCTAAAATGTATTATGGTGACAGCTCTAGGTAATAGAAACATGTTTCTTTGTAACCCATTACACCCAATGCTAGAAACTGGGCTTTCAAGAACAATTTCTTCTTAGACACAGGAAGTGAAAGCCATGGTGGCTGATGTGAGAACCTCACAGTGTGTAAACTCAAGTGTTTTTTTTCTCTGTTCTGTCAGGGAACGCATCGACATTGAAATTGCTCAGGAGATTCAAGAACAACTAGTCCGGCAGGCTGAACAACAGAGGCAGCAGGAAGAGAAAGATGAGGTGAGAGCAGGCCACCTTCCAGCCATTCACAACATTCTCACACTCGGGTTGTGTTGGTCATCGGTATGGCATTGATTTAGCCACGCCCACAGCAGTCACGTTACTTCATGTGTTTGTCACACTTCAGAACACATACTTATGTTCTCTGTGTGTTATTCATCAGTAAGGCATAGACGTAACCACACCCATGTTTATTACATCATTGCTATTGTCATTGCAACAGTTGTTCCCCCCCACTCATTCTGAATGTGTTTATATGCATTCAACTAGGCCATCGCCCGTAAGCTGCAGGAGCGAGAGATGAAAGAAGAGAGAAAACGGCAAAAGCAGTTGGAAGCAAACTTTGAAGAGGAGTACTACGAAGACAAAGGTGTGTAGAGCGCCCCCTGGGGGAAGGTGTGCAATCGAGCGAAGATGAGGAGAAGATGAGAAGAGAGTATGTGTGTTCAGATCAGTAAACACATTCGACTGCTGGAAAATTGCATTTGCATGACTGTTCGCTAAATCTACAGTTCCGCATCAAATATTTTACCACAGTACTGAGTTTGAAATTCTGTGCCCTTTTATGGTAGCCAGTAAATACAATACAGTAAACAAAAACAGACAACACGTCTTTGTTAGTTGCACACAAACGCAAACTTGCAACGCAACTAGTAAAGTCTGATTCAGAAACAAATAACTCTTTCTTGCAGTGAATCAGTCAAGACTCACAAGTTATTGTTCTGAGCACTGTTATTAATTAAAACTTTGAATAAGCTGAAATAACGTAAATATTAGACGAAAACGTGAACTAACAAGAATTTTGAATGTTGCCTTTGCAACTAACTGAATTAATTACTGAAATTACTAACTGAAATAAAAATAAATTTAAAACCATTCAGAAATTTATATATATATATATATATAATATATATATATATATATATATATATATATATATATATAAAACTATTAAACTATTAAAAATGACAAGAGCGCATAACAAAATCACTAAAAATTAAACTATAATTGAACCTAAAATAAAAAAAAATAAGCTAATTCAAAATGTTAATATAAAATATAATGGTATATAAATAATACTACAATAACATTGGTTTTGGGTGTATTAATTGCTGAATCTGTTACTGAATTACTAACTGAAAATTTAAGTACTAAAAAGACTAAAATTTAAAAAAATAAAAATAATGCTGAATAGATACATTAAAAAAGTAATAAGCATGACAAAAAAATCACTAAAAAAATTAAACTAAAATGAAAACTTAAAATTATAAAAATAAATCTTATTGAAAATATGAATAAAATTATAATAGTATATAAACAATAACAAAATAACACTGGTTCTGGATGAATAAATTGCTCAGTGTGGTTTATAAATTACACACACACACACACACACATATATATATATATATGGTTATAAAATACAAAAATGGTTACAAAAATAATAATTGGTTAGTCATGTTTATTTTTGTAGTTCTAATGTGTTATATTTTAAGCATGTTACAAAATATTAAAATGCTAAAAATACTAACAGTAAAACACTTTGTTTTGTATGTAGCTATGACCAATTATGGGAGTCAGCTAAAAGTAGGACATTGAAGTTTTGACATTCCTGCGCAAATTTTTATGTCCATTGCACTTTCCTGTTTCAGTTGGTTCGGAGATACTTATGCTTCAGGAAGCAATTTATAGTAATTAACACACTTCATGCATTTCAAACTTCAAAAGCTCTTCAGATACTTTCATCTGTTTGTTGAGAAGTTCAACAAAATGTCAGATAAGTTGACCACATATTACTGTGCAACTTGTGTTTGTTTAATAAGCATAAGGGATCTGTGGGAAGGTTTTCTTGCCTCAGATCTAAAACAGAACCAGCAGACCATGTTGCATTCGTAATGGGTAACCATTTAGTGACTAATGCTACAAAACTGGACATGCAAGTTGTTCATGTCAGCACTGCATCTGTTAACCCTACCCGCCCTGCATGGCTGCCCTTGCGTCCAATGTTTGCATTCAAACGGTTTGTTTTCGCATGTTATGTAATCATTCTCTCGTGCAATCATTTGGATGTGTTTAGGGCCTCTTGCTGGTCAGCCAGTATCGTACCCATAGGGTCTGTTTGCCTCGTTAAACACTCAACACGCAACACACAAATCTTTCATTCATAGGTGCTTAATGAAGAGTGTGTTTCACCAAAACCCACTAATGTTGTTGTTGTTGTTCTGTGTATAAGGATGCTGCTATGATAAGCACAGATTAGCACCCGCCTACAGGGCACAACATAAAAGATTTACCATCTCAGAGAGGGTTTTGTGCTGGAGTATCTTTAGCTCTCTCTCGCTCCCTATCGAACCGTGTGACATCATAGCTAAGCTCTGTTCTCACACTACGATGCAAACAATTAGGCTTGTGCTGCATTTGTGCAGTGTGTGGAGCGATCAGACACGTTTATCTGAACCCTCTTTCTTTAAATCTGTGATAAAGAAATGTAAAAACATCTTTCTCCAATGTTTACATTCACTTTAGACATAACCTACTATGTTTGTTAGGATACTCGCCACCAGTGTTGGGCTCCTTACTTTAAAAAAGTAATTATAGTTACTAGGTACTTCTCACAAATAGTAACTGAGTTACATCATTATAAAAGTAACTAATTACCAGGGAAAGTAACTATTGCATTACTTTTTATTTTTTATTTTTTTCAAATATGTCAAATAACTTGGATGCCCCCTTTATTAAATGTTAAATGAATGAAATGGACACTAAATAGAAAAAAAAAATATTATAAAACGTACACTAATCTACACTATTTTAATGTTGCTGTGGGACAGTGTGAGAGACACCTATCAAATTCAATATATTATTGTAAATATTTTCATTACTATACATGGAACAATAAAACACAATACATGGTTTAAAACTTTTAATATTTATTGCACAGACCACAACTGGCCAACAAATAAGTCTAAAAATAAATTATGCTTGATCCGCTCTTGATCACGACATCACAATTTCTCTGTACTGTACTGTACTGTACGTGTTGGTAGCCATTAAAGAAAACGTATTTAGTTTCATATTCATGTTTAAATAGGCCTATTTATAATGTTATTTTTTTAATTGATTATGAAATCTGTTTGATTGTGAAAAATGTACAGCATAAATAAGATAGACAAGATGCGCAATATATCGGGAGATGGAGTGGGTCAGACATGATTTTGACCACTTCATTAAGTTTTGTTTTGTAGAAAGCCTTACTTTAAAGTGAATTTCGTTTTGTAAAAATTTAATTTTAATTTTAATCAATGTTTCATCAACCAACTGCCTGGATTTAATAAATGAGTAGCAAACATAGCAGACAGTATAATCATGGCATGGAGGTGCCGGCGCGATCACTTGCACGTGAACTGCAGCGCGTCTTATAGGCTAAATGAACTGAAACTCCGCATAT
Source organism: Hypophthalmichthys molitrix (assembly GCA_037950675.1). Lineage (NCBI taxonomy): Eukaryota > Metazoa > Chordata > Actinopteri > Cypriniformes > Xenocyprididae > Hypophthalmichthys > Hypophthalmichthys molitrix. The sequence continues at coordinate 8,502,158 of CM075501.1, read as the reverse complement.
AGGCTGCTTGTATCTATATATCTATAGAAAGCTTGAAATATCTACTTTTAAACTAAATAATTCAAAATCAGTGAGCTCAATTATAGTAACGCCGCATTTTATTGTCAGTAACTGTAATGACGTTGTAACGGGGCTAAAAAGTAATTCGTTTGATTACTCATTACTGGAAAAAGTAACGCCGTTTATTTATAACACCGTTATTCCCATCACTGCTCACCACAACAGGCATGATGACATAATTTGTGTAAATTTGTCTGTACAAGCACAAGACTTGAAAGAGAACTCAATATTTGTGCGCTGTCTGAGATGCAGCTTTCCGTGTGCGCTTTGGATGAGTGCACGCACAAATCTTCTCACACAGCGCCCAAATTCTCTTTTGCGTCTTCTTGCTCTTGAATGTTTAAAATTTAGTTTAAACACGGATAGCAACACGTGCTATTCAGGTCTCACGTCCTATCAACACCTGGGTGATGATGATGCCGTAAATGACTAGTCATATTAGAGCTAATGGCATTAGCAGTGAACAAAGTTTACACTGTTTTGTCCACGTTTTTGTTTATCATCGCTGTTGTAACATATTGGGAAGCCAGAATGCGTATCCATCGACAGAAACATACCAGACTCTGTCTGTTTTATGCATTATTTTCAACAAACCATATTATAAATGAGTCTTCAGATTTAAGATGAACAGCGGCGCAAGTGCGTGCTGAAACGTGGGTGGAGAACAGTTCGTTTGTTTTCGTTTTTTTGTTTTTTACCCGAGAACCATTACACCCCTGATAAAACAGTCAGTTTACAAAAAAAGGTGTTTCAGGTTTTTTGGCTATGGCATGTATGAAGGGTTTGGCACTACTTGTCAGCAATAGCATTTACCATTTTACTTCCTGCTTTATTCAGAGTGAACTAACCCTTGACTATGACATGTTTGGCATAGTTAATTTTGGACCCTGGCTGTAGCTTCCTCATTTTAAAGTCTTGGTACTACTTGTCAGCAATTGCTTTATTTAACATTTTACTTCCTGCATTATCTAGAGTGAACTAACCCTTGTGTACTAACCCGGTTAAGTTATATTTCCCTCCTTGTTCTGCACTCCACCTATTCCCTTACCTTCCACTCACTTTCACGCAGCCTCCAGGAACCTCCCACACCATTCAGACTTGCAAGACCTGAATCCCCATTCCACTTCTCCAGGTTACAGAAAAGAGAAGCATCACAACAACAATCAGATTCTTTCCCCGTACAACTCTCCTGAGCCAGACAGAAAAAGATTACCCAATACCCCTAGTCATTATCCAGAAAATGAGCCCGTTGAACTTGGCCGATCTAAGCATTCAGAGATTCCAAGCAAGGGAAGGATCCTTGAGTACTACTCTCCTGAGCGACGACCGAAGTACCCGGAAAATTACACGAAAGAGAGAAACAGACCTCTCGATCTTGATTACACAGAACCTCGTAGAAGAAAGAAGCAAGATCAATGGGGCGACCTGGAGCCTGTGGTGCGGCGGAAGGAGAAACCTCCCAAGGATTACTCTGCCGGCCAGGACAGGGTTTGGGACAAGGAGAGAATCAGGGATCAGGAACAAGAAAGGGATAGACAGAGATCCAAGGACAGGCCAAGAGATCGAAACCGGACAAGAAGTCAAGAAAGGCTGTTTAGTGAAGATGTCAAGCAGGTTGACAGGGGTAGAAACATGGACAGGGAGATGGACAGAAATGGCTATGGACACGGTAGCAGAGATCGACAAAGAGAACGAGGCAGAGATGGGAATAGAGTGAGGCACAAAAGCAGAGAGCAAAAACTGGACAATTACAGTCCCACCGCAACTAGAGGATTGTCAGAAGACAGCCTGGAGTGGGTGGATCTCAAGAGCAGGCCGAGGCTCCCCTCAGGCCCTAATGAGGTGTTTGAGGAGCCCACTCTCAGAGGCCCATCAAATGAAGGCCGGTCTCCTGGCCATTCCTCCAGAGAGAGAGGTATGGACCTGGGTCCAGGTGTTTGATTAAACCTGCTTGGACTTTGCAGTGCCATCTGGTGGTGGGAGTGCTGTCAAGGCATACTCTGATTTCCTTTTTCCTGTGCATTGGTGATTGTGGTTTGAGGGAATCTTGTGCACTAAATCTTGACTGTGGCAACAAGCCTGCATTTTTGATCATCCCTTCCCAAAATAAAAATTTCTTCTTGGGCTACTGTGCAAATAAATTATGAGTGTAGCTCTGTAGTGCTGTCTTTGGGCTCATATTCTCTAATGCCCCCTGCAGGCCGGAAGGTTCGAGGAGAGTATGGCATGAAGGAAGCAACGCACGGATTGGCCCACTTAGACCTACAAGACCAGGAGCTCAAAGACATGGAGGTGGCACGCAGGCTACAGGAAGAAGAGATTAAGGTATCTTGAGTGAATCTTTCTCAGTGGTTATAATTATTGGAGATTTGTAATCCAAAAAAGGTAACCACATTTCTTTTTTAAAGGCGAGTCAAATGGACAAACGAGCCGCTCAGGTTGCTCAAGATGAGGTACGGCATGTTTATTTTTTTTATTTTTTATTTTTGGCAAAGTCAGGGTTATTATTATCTCCATGCCTAATTATTTTGTGTGTTTTATAATTCGTCATGTAATGTATTTTAAGGAATTGGCCCGACTGCTATTGGAGGAAGAGAAAAGGGAGTATAAGAGATCGAAAGAGAAGGAGAAGCAAGTGATAGAGAGAAGACGACCCGAGTTGGAATACAAGGTAAGGTCAATTCCAACTTATAGACCTTATGTAGCCCAGTCCTGAATGCTGATTGGTCAATATAACATTCCAGCCATGCTCAACCCTTTAAAACTAATTTTATTTTTAAACGTATGGTCTATTGATACTTTAGACAAAATGTTTAAAAAGTGTGTGTGTATGTAGATATATAAAATAATTTATTAAATACTAATTATTCAGACACCTTGAACATTTCATTCATTAATATAGTTTTTATCAATTTTACTGGTAGTCCACTGTATGAAGAATTTTTCAGTATAATATGTCACCGTTTACTTTATTTTGCTATCTTCACTTACATAAATAAACTATAGTGTCCTACACCCACTAGTAAAAACATATATTAAAAAAAAAAAAAAATATATATATATATATATATATATATATATATATATATATATATATATATATATTACACATTCATTAAAAATGTAAATATCTAATTTAAGTTGTTTTAATAAACAATTGTCTGTATTAAATATTTAAATGTAAAATGTATATAAAATATTTTAATATTTAATATTATTTAATATTTAAATACATAACAAATTTTTTTATTAAATAATAATAATTGATGTAGAGGTGTTTGAAAGCCATGTATAGGGTTAAACGGACAATATAGTAAATGCTGATGCTGATGAAATCCACAATATTCCATGTGGGCCTGGTGACGTGGACCCTGTCGACGCTACTGATGTGCGCTCTTCTGCTCTGTTATATTAGCCAGGGCAAGAAGATGTAGTACGACCACGAATGCGAGAAGAGGTGCGTAGCAGAGAGGACGAGTACCAGAGAGCACGGAACCACAAACCTGTGAGGTACTACATCTCCATTTCATTTACACACTTGCGCTGTCAGAAGTCTTACAGGAGTCTCATGTTTCTCTCGGTTCTTCGTTCCAGGCCTCCCCCTCCTACACAGCACTACGAGAACATAAACCCTAGCTATGCTTATGTGGAGAGCCCGTACTCCCCTCGCCCTCCATCAAGACCAGAGGCGTACAAAGGTTCACACTGCACTAATGCACTTGAGATATCGCGCTTCAAATTCGAATGACTTTTTTAATATGCACGTCTTTGTCTCCTCTTCTTTTAGGTGCCTACTACAGACAGTGACCATAAGCCTCCACTGCTGTCCCATCATGAGTCCGTTCGGCCCTTTACTTTGTGAATCAATAGAGGAAGTTATTCTGAAACTACTTTGAATTCATGAGGCTTTCGGCAGAAGCTACTGACACTTTAATTTTATTTTTCCAAGTTTCTCGGCTCATCACATCAGATGAGCCGTTGTCGTCCCTTCGTGTTGTGAATGAGTCTTTTACCCTGGAGTTATCAACTACTGGCCGACAGGGGTGGTTCCTGTTTGCTTCTCATGTTCTTGTCTCATTGTGGATGACTGGACAGGAAGGGATCTACTGCACAGCTCTTTTGAATATCCCTTTTCATTTAATCCCTCTTGGCATCTATATTCAGGCCTGGTCTTGATTCCATGCTGCATTGCCAATCAGGATAGAGCCGAAAGTTTGTTTTGTTTTGTTTTTTTTACATTTAATTTAATGGAAAACATATGCTTGAATTGTGCTATATATTTATTGATTTATTTTGAGAGGATATATTTTATTTTTTAATTCATATTATATAGTTTTACCCTTTCACCGATCTATCCGAAGAGACTGTTAAGCATAAACCGAAGTGATCAAATTTCTGGATAACTATTTAATGCAAAATTCCAGCCCTGCTCTAACACATCTTGACATCTCGATAAGCAGGTTCAGTCTTCAAACCAATCAGATATCAAGGTGAGGTCGTCAGTGCTTCTTTATTTGCCCTCAATATCATTTGTGAGAAACTTGTCACGCACACTGTCTGCTCATGTACAGCTAGGGTTCGAGACGCTCAGCCTTTGGGTGCCTTTGTTATAATATTTCCTGCAGTGTCCATAGCGATTATCTCATCTACTTTGTAGGTGCTGCTAATATGCTCTCCAATGTTCAAATGCATGCTGGCTGAATGTGAACTCTATGGGGTCTATATGAATCTTGTAGTCCGGAAACAAAACAAAAAAAAAACAAAAAACAAAAAAAATCTCTACTTCTCTTTTTTTTTTTTTTTTTTATATATATATTTTTATTTATAATTGAATAAAAATCCAAAACACAAGTTTTAAGGCATGTGGTAGCATTGCTGTTGGCACAGATATAAACAGTTTTCTTTCTTGCATCATCATGTGCAATTCATGTTAATATCTCAGTGTTCGGATTTACAGTGCTTTGCATTTGGTGGCAAACTTACTTTAAGCAGGGACATAAACACTGACCAGAAAACAGATCAAAGCAGCAAACAAGTGTGACTATGGCAACACTTATCTGGCACTTTCCACAAATAGCATATGAAATGGGGCTTGAAACTCTTGAAAAAATGTTTAGTTTGTTTTATCAATGAAAAGATGAACCTCTAGTAGTTTTGTTTTTCTAAAAAACAAGTAAAAAAAAAAAAAGCAAAACAAAATTACTGGAGGTTCATCTTTTCATTGATCCTTTGCTGAAAAACAAACAAGTAAAAAACAAAGGATCAATGAAAAGATGAACCTTCAGAAGTTTTGTTTTACTTTGGTTTTGTTTAACAGTTTAAGCAAATGTATCACCACAGTTCAGGACTATATATATTATAAATGTGACTCATTTTTAGCAATTGTTTATTTCTAGCAAAGAAAGAAACAAAAAAAAATTACATAAACTGATTAAATTACATCAGGGGTGTCCAAACTTGGTCCTGGAGGGCCACTGTCCTGCAGAATTTAGCTCCAACCTGCCTCAACACTTGCCTAGAAGTTTCTAGTATGCTTAATAAGACATTGATTAACTGGTTCAGGTGTGTTTAATTAGGGTCGGAGCTGAACTTTGTGGCACAGTGGACACCTGAATTACATAAACTGAATTTTTTTTTTAATCTAAAGTCAGTCAAGTTTATTTCTAAAGCACATTTAAAACACCAGAAGTTGACCAAAGTGCTGTACATCCAAAATCATTAAATAAACAACAACAGAGACAAAAACAAAATCTCTGAACTCTCAAACTGAATTAAATGCCACAGAATAAAAGTATGTTTTAAGACTAGATTTAAAAGTAGAGTGTTGGCCAGCCATAGTTTTGGGCCAGCAACTGCAAAGGCCCTATCTCCCCTTTGCTTTAGCCTTGCTCTAGGTACAGCCAGGAGCATGTAGTCCGCCACCCTAAGGGACCTCGATGGGACATATGGTTGTATGTGGTCAAAAAGGTAGATCTAAACTATGAATATACATTAACTGGTAACCGTGTTGCAAATTTAGCCTAAATCATTCAGTTAGAGCTGGCTAGCTTGGGACCAAATGTTGCATTTTTGGTCATTAAAACAGTATTACGACATTGTTGTGTTATATCATACAAAATAATAATACTAGTTATGTGTAAAATACTTCAGCAAATCTAATAGCTCTCTGTTAAGAACATGGGATGTGCATATATTTCAAAGAAAAAGACCAATTTTGTACCCTATTCATGGAAAGTGCCGTATGCACATCACTTTATAAGGGCATTTTTTTCCTTAATGATCAGTTATTGCTTACATTCCATATTCCTGTCAAAATGTGTTCTAAAGGGATTATATTCTGCTTCGCTTTTGGGAATATGATTGTGCGGGCTACATGTAGCATCCTGTACAGATGCGACTTAAGACAGCAGCTACTTTTGTATCGCATTAGTGCCTCTTTAAGACCAGTGTTCGATCGCTAATGCTCTCATGTTAATCTCTTGAAAATGATAACAATATGCTAGTTTGTGTTGGTGCATTCCAATGAAAGGCATGGCCTGAAATGTGTCCAATAAACTTTTAGGGAAAATATCTTATGTTGCCATCCATGCGGCTATAGGCTTACAAGGTGATTAAGAATATTTTCTGTAAATTGTATTACTGAATCAGTTTTGAATCACTTTATGTGTGTGTGTTTTAGTGATGAATGTGCATATATATCTCTCTCTCTTTCAGTGCTGTGTCAATCTAGCGCATATCGCAGCGCGCTGTATTTGAAAAGAACATTTTATGTTACAATTCTGATACTAATTGGCTGGATTGGCCTGTGCCAAATGTTCAACATTCAGGGATTTAAAAAAGTATTGCTGTAAAACTGAAAATATCCAATGATCATCTGTTTGTTCTGGGGGAAAAAACTTCTGGTTTACAAAAGTTGTGCAAACTGAACTTTTCACACCTGTTATGCCATTGTAAATGTACATGTATGTGTGTGACTGTGTGACAGACTTTAGAATTTTTCACTCAATGTATGGAGATGAAGTTCATGCCAGTTTCTTTTACAATCAGCTGGTGCTGGAAACATTTTGTGACCGGCGAAAGTGTTTGTATCTTGCACATTCTCATAGCTTCCACTGGCCAACTGTAAATACCAAATAAATTACTTTTAAAGGGTATGTTTGTGTCAATGAAGTATTTGGAAAACAATACATCTGATTCAAATAAACAGCAAGCTCCTGGTTATAACCTGACAGAAGGTCCTGATGTCTATTCAGTAAGATTTGTATTTATTTTTTAAAAATGTTATATATATAATATATAAGCACTTTAATAATAAAAAAAAATCTATATTTTAAATAGTGCTGTCAAATCGATTAGTCGCATCTAACAAAAGTTAGTATACGTACTGTGTGTGTGTGTATTATTTATATACATTTCATATACTGTAAATGACCGTGGACCACAAAACCAGTCATAAGTCGCATGGTTATATTTGTTGCAATAGCCAACAATTCATTGTATGGGCCAAAATTACAAATTTTTCTTTTATGCCAAAAATTAAATAAACATATTCCATAAAGATATTTTGTAAATTTCCTACCATATATATATATATATATATATATATATATATATATATTAAAAAATATATTTTGAGTGGATATGCATTGCTAAGGACTTCATTTGGACAACTTTAAAGGATTCCAGATTTTCAATATAGTTGTATCTCGGCCAAATGTCCTATCCTAACAAATCATAAACCAATGGAAAGCTTAGGCCTATTTATTCAGCTTTCAGATGATGTGCGTGCGTATATATATATATATATATATTTATTTATTTATTTATACATATACACACACTAACTTTTATGTTAGGTGCGATTAAGCGAGTTGACAGCACTAATTTTAAAAAGTTATAGTATAATCACTATCCAAGAAACTATTTTGTTGTCATGTTGTTTAAGGAAATGTTACTTGGTGAAAAATTAGGTTTTAATTTAGCCTAATGACAGACTGTATCCACAAAGTTTTCATACACATGAAACCATCATAAACATTCATCATTTTTATTTGTCACTGACACTTAAACAACCCAATCTAAGACAACAAACAAATGAAGAGAAGCTTTAAAACAAATTGCTATAAACTATCAAATGCATGATCAAATTGTATGGTGTGGTAATTTTCTGAATAAAGGCCTCAATTACAAATGAATGAGGAAGTCTAAATTCCTAACAACTGACTCTCCTGGGAAAGGTACACAAACATGCCAAAGATTTTCAGTCACTTGCATGTTGCATGCAGATCTGTTGTCACTTTCCTTGCATTCTACTGCCATCCAGCGGCAACCAATATATATATACACATTTATGTGACATACATGCATTGTATTAGACCTTTTTCTCATTAGGATTGTAGATGTGACTCCAGATGCTCCCAGATATTCATGGTAAGAAGCTGAATATCTGCAGCGCCCACTACTAGAAACAATGACTGAAATCCTGCTGTTCATCTCAGCCACGATTCCTAGCAATGTGCAGTGCAGGTCAAAAACTCCAGGTAAACAGGTGTTATGCAACATCTGAAATAAAACAGGCGTTCATTTTTGAAATTTCATCCACATGTCCATTATAACAGAACCTAATAGCTTTAACAGAATCATCTTTGAGCATCAATGATTCATATTAACAGGGACAGTGGTTTCTCCAGTGTGACGCGATAAATCTACAGTAAAACCAAGGCCGTTTTTTTTAATAAAGCATAAAGAAACATAAAAAGTGAACAAAATTGCTACTACAATGCTATATCAGATATGTACAATAACAATTGTAGAAAAAAAAAAAACAACATTACGACATCCAGAAATCAATTTCAAGAGTACGTTGAGAACTCATGTTTAATGTGATAGTTTCATAATTCCATTTATTGTTAGTTCCGAGATTCTTCAATTTAGTGAATAAATATATAGATTCGCAATAAACACGCGAATTCCCTAGTAGTGTAGAGATAGAATGTGTGTTAACAGTATCGAAAGTTGCATGTTCTAATCTGCCCTCGCATAGATTTTTTTTTTTTGTTCCCCCTCATTAAAATCAAAGATGTCCATCAATGGTTGTATATCAAGAGCAGGGACACGTTTGTGTGCATTCGTTTTGTGATTTTACCGGAAAGAATAGAACCTTTGCAACGGCGTTAAGCGATCGATTGACGCGCCCGTCTGTGCTGTAAAGACTGTGCACGAGCAAAAAGAGAACGTAAACCCCGCCTACTTTTTAATTTGATTGGCCATCTCAATTATTTTGACATTGACGAGCGTTCTTAGACCGCTGAGGCAGACCAGACTAAAAATGTAACTTTCAAACCTTTTTGTCATCCTAACAACATGCAGAGTGCTGTAATGAAGTGCAGCAGAGCAGTGCAAGAATTTCTAATATTGGGGGGGACGATCTGGCCATTTCTAATTATTGGGGGGTACTTGTCCCCGTCAATGTCTATGGTGGTTACGGCCATGAGTAAAACGTATTTTAAACATGTGTATAATAACACAAAACATGCCGTTTTTATGACCTTATGTTAACTAGAGGATCATATTGAATATTTGTAGTTTTAAAAAGTGATTAATGACAGTGAAAATACAGCTTTATCAAAGCTAAATGATCGAATTAAAATTAATGATGCTAAAACTAATTTACACAATACTAGGGCCTACATCATTTAAAAAAGATACTTTCGATACTAAATACAGAAGTATCAAATGTATCATTTGAACATGCTGAAGCTAGGCCTATTAGTCTAATATTTGAGTATCACGGAGCCTTGAATCACGAGTTGAAAGTTTTTGCCTTCCTGAGTCTATTTTCTTGACTGTATAGACTGTGGTCTGTTTTTCTAGAAGTGAAAGCACTGTGGCACTATATATAAAAAAATACCTTGAATTGTATTTTCTCATCTTGTGGTTCAAGGCTTCCGTCATAAACAATTTTGTTTAGTGAGAGCCACAATTCTAGGTTTGTTTTCACACATTAAGAACAAACAGTAGCTAACGTTTTATTTGAACTTAGCGCGCCATCTTAAAAACGCAACGCACGGTAAGACGCGACACAACTACCAAAGCCACCAATTTAATACGTGTGTAACGCTACACGTGTATAAAAATAAGAAGAAAGCGCCATGAGTGAACACATACGCTGTGTGTATTAACCTGGAAGTCTTTATTTGTATCTTATTTAATATAACATTAAACTATGTCACTTAAACTGGCTGTCAGTTACTCAAACTGCTCCCCTCAGTATGACAGTGGCTTACCTGAGAGAAACGCAGCAACAGCGGTCCAAACGCGAGTCCCGTGTTGAAACATGGATATTTACATACCCAATACTAAGCAATGACAACCTCCAAACAGTTTTAAACACTCTACACTTCAACATTTTCTCCTCCGTGAGTGAAAAGTGGAAGCTTTTAGGTGTGTCGGCGCGCAGGTGTGAATGTCTATTGGCTTTCCTTTAATTCTCGGCATTTACCCTTTTCGGACCGATGAGCCTGCGGCACATCTTCAGGAAAAACCGGTACAGGTGGTCACATGAGGGTGTGTCGAGTCAGTGATAATTAAACTCAAACAGGTTGGATATGCGTGTAAAAACCTGCTAAATTAAAAAAAAAAAAAAAAAAAAAGGCTACCAGGCTACATGAAAGTAAGTCACCATGTTGGTTATAGTTTTGCTTTTGGCAGAGAGCAAAACTCGAATCTTGAGACTCGGAGATTCGCGACTCCTACTTAAAGGGAGATCTCACCCCCCAATTTTTTTTTTTTTTTTTTTTTTTTTTCATCAAATAGGCTACTCGTGTCGTTCCTACGGAGCCCCTATAGGGACATAGTGATTGAACAAAATATGAGATATATGAGAATATGAGAAAATATGAGATAATATGAGAAAATATATTTCAATTCTTTTACATTCCCTCACAAAACCTTTGCGTTCTCCCAAGAAACTTTGTGTTTGCTCACTCCAAACCCCTATGACTCTCGATCATCTTCGGAAAAAAACACAAATTTCTTTATGAATGTTTTGCAGCGTCAGAGTTTTGGGTGAATAGACTTTACATGGAGGGACAGAAATCTCTCAGATTTCATTAAAAAAATCTTCTAAAGGTGAACGAAAGTCGTTCAACATGAGCATGAATACTTTATGACAGAATTCCAGAAAAGTGTAAAATCTGTGTCACTCTTGTTCTGCAATGCATGTGGTAGGGCCTTAAAGTATATGATGAATTACAAGTAGTACTAGACTACTACCTAAAAAAAAAATAATCCCTCATAATCCCTCCACATTTCAATAGCGTTATTTGTGTATGACATAAAAGGAGAGAAAGCCAGATACATTCTCATTGTAAGTGTCGTTGGGCCTCAGGCTGTCTTTCCAGGAATGACATCTGACAGGTTTGAGAGCGGCAGTCCTAGGGCACATGCTGGGAGTTGTGACATGAACTTGTAACTGATGTTTCGGGGTATTGCCGGTTACACTTCATAATATCTTTAGTAACTTTCAAAAATAAGTCAGTAAAAAACATTATTACGATATATGCTTGATAGGTTGGTCTGATGATACAGTTTATGTACAATCAAATATTTAAAAATCTGAGAAAACCATAGACTAATTATATAAATGTTATTTAAGGTAAAATATATTTATATTTTATTTATTTTATATATTATTTTTTAATATTTATGCAACTAATAGTTTACACAAACTAAAAAAAATAACAATATGGTAATAGTTTACAATAAGGTTCCATAGTTAATAACTAACATTAACAAAGAGCAATACATTTGTTACAGAATGTATTAATCTTTGTTAACGTTAGTTAATAAAGTATAACTGTTAATTGTTAGTTCATGTTATAGTTCAGGTCCATTAAATAATAGGCTAATGTTTGTGAATAAAATCAATCTGTTCGTCATAAAGTATTCAAGTCTCTTAAGAAAATTTGGACTAAACCACTCAATTCATATGGATTAGTTTTACGATCTCGTTTTGAAGCATCAAAGTTTCAGTTGCGTAGGCCGTCAATGGAGAGACAGAATTAATTAATTTGTGTTCTGAAGATAAACGAAGGTCAGGTTTGGAACGACATGAGGGTGAGTAAATGATGACGGAATATTCATTTTTGGGTGAACTAACCCTTTAACAAAATGCTTGTACACAGTATTGATAATGTACTCTCCAATCAGGCAGTATACAGAAGGACCACAAGATGGCATTAGATTGTTTTTAACAAGACCCTATTAAATATTGGCGTTGTGCCGTCTACGATAACGTGTCTATTTGTGCTTCAGACATGACTCCTGCGATGAAACAAAACAGAATGTGTTTGTACAGTCATCAGATTGAGTACTGGAATACATTTTTGTGCAGGAGCCAAAGCTGCTCTGGTGTTGCTGGGGCATTTTCTTTCTTTCTTTCTGTTTCGGTATACTTCTAAGTGTCACACAAACAAGTTTTGTGCTTGAACATAAACATTAAAGGTGACTAAAAGTGTTGAGACTAAACGTAAGACTAAACGTGACTAAACGTGTTGAGCTATATAACAATAATTAGTTTTCTGTATATAAATATATCAAAACAGTTGTTCCCTTGCCTATTAAAACATGTAAATATTAAAGCGTCTTTGGTGTTTCCATGGTTTCTACAAAATAAAACCGGAAACCGAGGGTAACGCGGGTATGACGCAATTGACAGGCGACTCCTCACATGTCCCGGAGCCTTGGTTAAAATTGCAATTTTCTCACGATTTACAAATAGTTGCAAACATTTGGGATGTCGCAAGTACTCAAGTGAAGAAAATATATAACACTGGCCTAGTGGTTTTTGGATATTGTACTGCAAAATTCGTACATATTGCACCTTTAAATAATTTCCACAAAAAATTCAAATGGTTATTTATTTCAAAGCATTTTACAGTAATAAAATAAATAAAATGACATTTAAAAAGGGTGTTTAAAAGAAATTGAATGAAAAAAATAATGTGATGAAGGCATTGTTAAACATTTCCCATTTTAAATTGACCTTTACATAACATAACATAGAGAAAGAAAATATGAATCTGAAAAACAACCACTGGGACCCATAAAAGTTGTTGAAATTAACAACAGAAGCATTCATATACAGTCAAACCAAAAATGATTCAGATATTTTTGATATATTTTTACTAGTGGGTGCAGGACACTATAGTTCATTTATGTAAGTGAAGATAGAAAAATAAAATAAACAGTGACATATTATACTGTAAAATTCTTCATTCAGTGGACTACCAGTAAAATTGATAAAAAATTGGGACCAAGAATTATTCAGACACTTTGACCTGACCATGTTTTGCTTAAGTGTTATCTGACATAATTAAGATTATTTTTTTCTGAAAACTCTGAGATCTTGTCATATTTTATTACATTTTTTTTTAAAACTATTTAGTATTAATGAGTGAAATGTTCAAGGTGTTTGAATAAATTTCAGTTTGACTGTAAATTAATCATGAAACAGCTTCAGAAATGAAATAAACAGCAATATCTTATTTTTTTAACAATAGTATTAGTCACTGTTATTATTAGTGGATTGCTTTCCCGACATGTGTCCATCCTCCCACCCGCCCACTTGTTTCCTGTTGCAATCACAACCTGAAAAAAAGGAGGAAACATCACAAGATTATGAGTGGAAATAATAAAAATATCTTTTGGATATATCCGTGAATAAGCAGGTGTGTCTTTGAAACAAATTGTACGATTTATCATGATCATGATGCATTTATTATCAGATGGAATGTGCTGATTTATACAGTTTGAATGTTTTCACATAATTTCACATGAAACATTATTCATCCTTGATATTAATACATCAAAATAAAAATGCAACTGTTTATTTAAAGGATGCTTTTATCCAGAATGACTTTTTGTAGGCGACTGAACCAACAACCTCCAGTTTTCCAACCCAAAACTTCAACCGCAACACCTTTAACTTGAGTTCAAGCTAGATTTTGCCGGAATAAAGCTGTTACTTCCAAGAAAATCTGACCCAATGTCCTGTCCATGAATGACATAACAACTGATTCACATCTACTCAATAAATAGCAGCCCAGATTACTCCGTTTCAATCAGTGAGCTTCAGTAACAGGACAGTGGACACATAGTACTGACCGTCTTCAAAGAATTCTACTTGTGCGTTTGCCTTTCAATTCATCAATGGCTCTTCAGCTCTTCGGTTATATTATGTCCATTACTGGATTGTGTGGCCTAATTATAGGCACTCTTACAAACGAATGGAAAATCATTGGACATGACAATGACAAAACTGTGACTAGGGATGAATACGAAGGACTGTGGATGGAGTGCGAAATATACAGTTTGTCTGTAGTGCACTGCAAATATTACAATTCTCTTCTTCATCAAACCTGTGAGTATCTGTCCTAAGATTTATGGATCCATCTGCTGTTTGACTTCTTTTCAACAGATGTGCTCTGATTGTTGCTGTGTGTTGTTGTAGATGAAATTCAGCTGGGCCGAGTAATGATGATCATCAGCATCGTCTTTTCGAGCCTCGCCGCGCTGGTAGCCATTTCAGGCCTCAGGTGCACGAGATGTCTAGACGAGAACGAGAAGTCGAAGGACAGAGCTGCCTTTGCGGGGGGAATCCTTTTTGTGTGCAGTGGTGAGTTTAACACAGATTTTAAAAATCATTACAAAACTGGAGCCAAAAGTGAAATCTATTTTTTAGTGCTGTCAGATCGATTAATCACAATTGATTGCATCGAACATAAAAGTTTGAGTGTGTGTGTATGCGATTAATCGCATATATCAGGTTCTTTTTTTAGCCAATCATTTACAAACTTTTATTAGATGCGAATAATCAATTTGACAGCACTACTATTTGTCTTTGAAAATTATTTTTTACAAATATTTTCCAGCATTTTTGTTATGAAAAACTATCAAAAAATTAAATTGAAAAAAAAAAAAATAATAATTTTAAGTTCTACTTAAAAAATTAAACTAATATAACTTTTTTGGAAACTTTACTTTTTTTTTCAGGATTCTTTTATGAATAGAAAGAACTGCATTTATTTGAAAGAGAAATCTTTTGTACCAATGTAAAACTCTTTATTGTCACTTTTGATCAATTAAATCTATTCTTGCTGAATAAAAATACTATGTATTTTACATATACACTATTTTGGGGTTTGGGTAAGATTTTAAAAAAAAAATTGCAAAGATACAGTAAATTGTTCAAAAGTGACACTAAAGACATGTTACAAAATATTTATATTTCAAATACTTTCTATTGATCAAAAAATCCTGAAAAAAGTCATTATGCACTATGACTGTTTTCAACATTGATCATAATAAGAAATGTTTCTTAAATGATTTCTTAAGGATCATGTGACATTGAAGACTGAAGTGATCAAGTTGAAAATTCAGCTTTGCATTACAGGAATAAATTACATTTTAACAGTAGTGTAAATTTATATTTCTGAGATAACAAAAAATGTTACAATTGCCTCTGTCATCCCCTACAGTTAGACTTAAGCCTTATGAATATGTGCATTCTTCTTTCTTATAACCTTTCTAGGTCTGTGTGGTTTGGGCATAACCAGCTGGTTTATGTATGGAATTTATGAGAATTTCTTTCAGGACACACGTGATGATAGGTAGGAGTTGTTTCGTTTCTAGTATTCATTGGAGCTTCATGTCTTTTTGTGAGTCTGAAATATTGATTATGAATACTAACTGTGCTGGGTCTTTGTAGGTATGTGATCGGCAGGTCTCTGGTTGGTGCATTTTTTGCATCTTTGCTTTGTTTATTTGGAGGCATGATCTTATGCGCCTGCAGCGTAATGCACCTACGATCCAACAAAAATCTCAGCACACATCTAATCTCCAAGAATCCTGGAAAAGACTATGTTTAAGGATCCTGAGACCATCTGAATACCTGAACTTAATCTGAATGGCAGACACTAGAAGTTATTGTGTACAGTATGTGCATGCATTGTGTTAGATAACTATAAATACACTGCATTTAGTTTTCGGTTTATGTCATGATTTCATGATTTTTTTTATTATTATTTTTTTTTTACTTAACACTTTCACAGCTTTGATGTATTTTTAGATGTTTGGGATGGGTCTCCACATTAAACTTTGACCTCTGAGTCAGTTAGCTAGAAAGGGAGAAGGCTGGGATTGCTTAACTAACAATTCAGTGCTGACTAAAGAGGAAGTGATGTCATACCCAGTAACAGTAACTCTGGAGATATTTTTACTATGTTAAGGTTTTTTGTTTTGTTTTTTAAAGAGGGAGATTCTAGGCTTTGATGTACTGTAGATTATATGCCAGTGCAAAATTTAGACAGCTTCAGCATTTGATGCTTGTTTGATAATTTCAATATTTTATGTAATTATTTCAGAATTACACAATAAAGGTTTGCTATCACCAATAAAGGTTTGCTATCACTATTTCAAGTGTTTTTTTTTAGCACTTTTACATTAGCTACAACATCAAAATATTTTGAATGCCAGGTCAATTCACTCCATTTGTGGGGAAAAAAATCGCAAGTTTCATCTCATATAGTCAAGCAAAAATTGGATTCTAATTGTGATATCAAGGGGTCAAATATTTACTTAATTCCACAATTAGAATTCGTTTAATAGAACTGTTGATTTGATTGTTGTGCACAGCAATATACCAGTTGCCTACTATGTCTCTCGCTCCGGACGCTTTCTTGTCTCATTGGCGCCATCTTGTGACTCAAATGGCTAATAAACATTGCATTAAAAAAAAAAAAAAAAAAAAAAAAAAAACATGTAGAAAATTATCTTAATTCCTGAAATATATCACTTAAAATAGCTGTCCTGAAATGTCGCTGTGACAGCCCTATAGTGCACAGTCACCTGTCAGGTTTTTTTTGTAGCCAATCAGAAGCCTTTGAGGCTTTTTTTTTTTTTAAAAAAGCCAGGTTATTTTTTTTAGCCAATCAGAAGGCTTTTAAAGGTAGAGTAGGCAATTGCAGAGAGGCTAACAATAGCAAGTTAGCTTTGAAAGTGGCTGTCTGTCTACAACTCTGCATATAGAGGGTATGCATAGACATCACTTTCCCGCCGGAACTCGCTCCCTCGGCTGGACTGAGTGGCAAAAGAACCTGCTGCATGACTGGATTTAATAGGGGAAACTGCGAAAACGCGAGTAAAACAAACGATTACACTAAAGGTTGGGTTCGAAAATGTTCCTTATGACACAATATGTAGGTCTAAATCAGAGTGATCATTTATATCAATGTTATATATATCGTCATATCGTCCAGCACTAAAACTTGTATAGTTTTTGTCAGTGTTTATTTAAAAACACCCAGTTATGCAGAATATAAGATGGCAAATAATTAATTGATGAGTTGTCAACACAATATATAACAATACAATATATAGGGTATGATTTTACCCCAAAATCCAACATTTTGACACAAAATGATAACGCAAAATGTTTCTTTGCCTGGAGTCCAGCTGCTTCTGTGAACTGCAGCAAACTTTTTTCTGTAGCTTTCAGCAGTCTGTAAAAATATACCTCAGATTTTGTGTCAAAGCCATTTGTACAGTCAATCACAAAGTTCTTTCCCGTTTTGGATGTGCATTCACGCTGAAAACCAATGCTGCCACTCGGTCTTTTGCCACTCAGTGGGCGTAACCACAGTCATGGTGACGTCACATGCATACCCTCTATAGCCTTATGGAACACGCTGATGACCCATTATGTGTTTGCAAACAGTGATGACGTTTTTTTGTGGGCGGAGCCTACCTGGTTGCAGAAATGTTCTGCAGTAGCAGTCTATAGTCACGGAATAAAAAAATGAAAAAATTAATTTTGAGTTTATATCTCACAATTCTGGCTTTTTTTCTCGCAAATCCGAGCTTATCTCACATTTCTTAAAAGGAAAAACATAATTGTTCGAAATACTCATTATACTGTCTGTTTTCCTCAGAATTGCAAGTTTATACCCCGCAATTCTGACTTTTCCCTCATCAGAATTGTGATATAAACTCAAAATTGCGTACTGTGAGATATAAACACGCAGAAGCAAAAAAAAGTTTTTAGGCTTTATTTAAAAGTTATTTATTTAAAATGTTATAGGTTTAAATATTATTTCATGCTATGTATGTATGTCCCCTATGAACTGCATATGTGAATATTATGTAGACTTACTGTTTACATCAGATTCATGCTTTAATAGTAGACTAATCATTGCGGGTTTCATCAGTCCAGTCTATGACTTGCAACATAAACATCTCCGTTAGGCTTCAAAGGGCATCTTCAATGACGTTATTTTATAAAAATGAAGTCTATATTTTTTGCATTCCGATTCTGACATCCAAAGACACACACAAAAAACATTTTTCTCTTAATCTGTGGATTTTGCACATCTTCCTCCACTTGCTACCGCTATTTTTCTGCTACCACTATGCGCGCGCAGCTGCAAGTGACTTCTGCTCTGAATTGGTCTATACATATGTTGACAGGCAGGTAGGAAATAGTATCATTAGACCAAATCAATGAACATTTTTTGGTCCGGAGACTTGCACATGTTTCAATATTTAGACCATTTCTATTATTGATTGCTATCAGGATGTGAAGAGAGTTTCAACCAGCATAACAAAAAATTTTCAAATTGCCTACCCTACCTTTAAGGCTTTTTTTCAGGTGTGATATGAACACGGGGCAGTTTTTGTGAATCTGGAGGGTGCGATGTCAGGATTTAACATCTGTCAACAATGTACACTAAGCTTTTCATCGCTGGAGGGAGCGAGAGAATCAAAGTGCTTGAAATGAAAGGCCGAGCTTCCTTGGTTTGTTTCTATTTGACAGGTAAAACCATGGTTAAGCTAAAGTGGAGGGGTTATCGAAAGTGGAATGGTGTCTATTTCTGTGGCTAGTCTGGCATAAGTTGTTGAATAATGTAGCTTACGCTTAAAGTCTCCCTGAAATCAAAATGTACGTTTTTTTTTTTTTTTTTAGCTTAGTATGAATATGTTAACCTTAAGGTTATGTATAAACTGGTGTGTTCCAAAATGATGACAAAATTCACATTTAGAAGATTCAAAACTTACAGTCTCTCACTTACGCTAAAATGGATCAGGAATTTTCATGACATCACCACGGACTTCTCATCAGATCTTCTGTCCAATCAAATGCTCTCTAGAATCTAAAGCGCCCCGCCCCCAAAATTATAAATAGACGCTGACGCTGACTGAAATCCGTCACTTGTTCACACATTTCTACATTGGTGAATGCCACATAGTGCACTATATACAGGATAGGGAACGATTAAGACAGTGTAAATATGCTTTCCATTGAAGTTTAACGTCAGTGTCACACGAACCGCAGCGTGAATTATCCAACTGAACTATAAGAAATTGTCCAACTGAGCTATAGAATTAGATGGATGTTGTGATGGTTGATATTTCCAGGAGAGCTGCAGTATGATTTATATCCTCTAGAGGGAGACGTTCAAACGGCGACTGGAGGTCTTCGCTTTGAGGGCTTTGTGAGGATCATCTCACTGGAAAGTTCTGTCTGTGAATCAGTGTATTGTCTGTAATAGAGACACAACTTTTTTATATTTAAAATACCTTTTCATTATTCTAAAATTCAGAAGCTCTAAATCTAATTATGTCGCTGTTCAATGACATAAAAGTCAGACAGCTGGGGGTCGTCAACTGTTGCTATTTCTTTCTTGTTGTGTGGGCTGTAGGGGAGGAGTCAGCTCAGAATGAATGGGAGGGACGGGGGTCATTGCTGAAATGTCTCTAGTAGTAATCGGTCATTCATTATGAGTGACAACGAAACTGCCTTGAAGCTTAAAACGGTAGTTCAGCCGTCACATTCATTAGTCTGTACACACTAGGCTCATCGGGATTGTTTATCCATCATTCAGAGCGCATTATTTTGCGCACCATTACGCGAAGATGGATGTGAACCCCAAAATCTACGGCTTTTTGACATGTATCCTCCAGGCAGTTCTGCTGTCATCGGCCACCCTGGAACCGTTTGACCTGCTGTTTGATAACGGAGTGGAGGCTTTTCAGAAAGGAGACTATGGCAGTGTGGTGCGGTACATGGAGAGCGCGCTGAACAGTTTCTCTGAAGTGCGCCAGACCAAAATCAGTTGCAGACTGAAATGCAGAGACCAGCATCGCTTTGACAGCCTTCTGACTGAAAAGTTTTTCGAAGTGATTCTTTATAGGGCTCACTGTTTAAACGAATGCTTTGAGGGAAAACTTGGAGCTCAGTCCATGCATAAAGTTAGTGAGGATGTCATTCAAGATTTCAATAGAAGAATTCCCTACAACTACCTGCAGCTTGCGTACAGAAAGGTGGGTACAAGTTTTATAGATTCGACAAACCACGACTTGTTATAGAAGGTGTTTTGGCATTAGGAATGTTTGAATTAAACGTTTCTGAGCATCATATCTGTTCGAACGTTCGAAGTTGTGTAATGTGTGTTTGAATGAAACTTGCTCGGCATAATTCTAGCGTTCGAACGTTAGAATCAAGAATTTCCTTAAATTAAATTTGAGTTAGAAAATCGAACATTTTGGTCAACGTTATGCATGTTCACAAGGTTTTAATACACAGCCTTAGTTTTCTGTTGGTGAACGTCGTAAATACATTGGAATCGAAATTTAATTTGTAGTACGACATGATTGTTACGCAATCCTGTGAGCTACTGTAGCCACCTACTGGGATGGCACGGGGGAACACTCTAGAAAACTTGTCTACAAGTTTTTTAACTTAAAATGATTCGTATTCATATTAGTCTTTCCCCAGTTAAGTATGTTTATAAGTGGCTCAAGATGTCGTTACAGAACTGCAACTGAGGCCAAACACACTTAAAGTCATAGTAATCATTTCCTGCAAAATATATAGTTATAAATCTGTGGTAATATCATATAACCTATTATATGCTGCTCAAGAAACATTTATTGTGTACAATTGTACAAAATATTTGTGTACAATATTTTTTTTCAGGATTCTTTGATGAATAGAAAGTTCAAAAGAACAGCATTTATTTGAAATATAATCTTTTGTAACATTATAAATGTCTTTACTGTCACTTTCGATCGATTTAATGCATCCTTGCTGAATAAAAGTATTAATTTCTTTAATTTCTTTTCAAAAAAATAAAAATTCTTACTGACCCCAAACTTTTGAATGGTAGTGTATAATGTTACAAAAGCTTTGTATTTCAGATAAATGCTGTTCTTTTGAACTTTCTATTCATCAAGGAATCCTGAAAAAAAGTACACAACTGTTTTCAACATTGATAATAATCATAAATGTTTCTTGAGCAGAAAATCAGCATATTAGAATGATTTCTGAAGGATCATGTGACACTGAAGACTGGAGAAATGATGCTGAAAATTCAGCTTTGCCATCACAGGAATAAATTACTTTATAAAATATATTCAAACGAAAACAGTTATTTCAAATTGTAATAATATTTCACAATATTACTGTTTTTACTATATATATATATATATATATATATATATATATATATATATAGGTTATATGATATTACCACAGATTTCTTGCAGATATAGTTGTTGTATTTAAATAATATTTCCAGATTTTTCCATGTAGTATTTCATAAAATAGAGTTTGATATTGTATTTCCAGTTGTTTTGTTGTTGTTGTTGTTGTTGTTGTTGTTTTTTCTTGTCAATAGTTTTTCATAGTAAAATTTGTGAGGTACTCGACACCTTTCAGGTTTTCAAACTTGACCATATTGTACATTTATTAAATATAAATAGGCAGAATGGGTTGACATAGAGAAATGAATACACAGAAGATCCCATAGACAAACCTTCAGCATGATGTAACCCTTAAAATCCTAAAATAATTGAGATATTTAGACCAGTGCTTGGACGGCAGTCCGGACAGATGGGAACAGAGCGTGACATTCTGAAAGCAGCAGTCTATGCTAGCCAAATCAGACATGTGCCTTTGCCCAGAGACATAAAGTGATTAATAAAAAGAAAAAGAAAAGCACTAGACCTCAGTAGAAGAAGTCGGTACAGTTCTACGATGACCAGGGAGAGAGATCAGACACATTCCTGTCAGCACTCCAGGTCGGTGAATGTCATAAAGAGATGTCTATGTGTGTATTTATGGGGTGATATTTGTGAAACATTCCACCACTCTTTGATATTTTAACCACACAGCCCTCTTTTCCTTCATATTCCTGGCATAATGTGGCTTTTCGGCCTGGACGCAGGGGCCGCAGGCGCCAACTGTTACTTCATTGACAGCTTGTGTGTTTGTTTTCCTGGGTCAATCAGCGTTTATCTAGGCAAATATTTTTTTTCCTCTTAAAGTGTGTTTGCTGTTCTGAAAGGAAAGGCACCAGCTTGTTTTGGGGTTATGAATGGATGAGTTTTTTTGTGCCAGCAGTATTGACACTTGTTGCTCTGTCATTGGTTAGTTCGTTTTGCATCAAAAAGTCCAATCAGAGAAGGATCAAAACTCAGCAAGAATGTCCTGTCAGATCTGCTGTGTGCAAAGCGAATGGGGGGGTTCCCTTAAATTGTGAATTAGGATAAACTGAATTAATACAAAATATTGCGTGCCACAAAATAACCGTGCAAAAGCACATCTTTCTACTAAGTTGTGCTCACGGGCTCACGTAAACGAATTGTACACGGTGTGTACAGTTCGATTCAAGTGCAAATGAACTGTTCAAAATGACTCGCAAATTTAGAAATTACCGATTTGAATGTGACTGATGAATCCTTCACTAAATTCATCGGTGACTCATAATAGTGATTAGTGAATCATCTGACTTAACTTATTATTGTTTTCAGGGATATCTGTCTCAAAATGAAATGTTCTTTTACTTAACAACCAACATTTTATGATTATTTAAAGTGTCAAATAACCTATATGCAACTATAACAGATTTTAAATAGTTTTATCTTGAGTTTTAAGTATTTATAATTATTTGTACCGGACAATGACCATGAGAGACAGAGGAACATAGGCTACGTTCACACTGTCAGTCCAAATCCGATTTTTGTGCACATCAGATTGAAATCCGATTAGATTTAGCAAGCGTGAGCGGCAAAAAATCACATGAAATGTGATTTTTACAAATCCGTTTCGAGCTACATTCATATGTGGTTTGAAATCCTATTCAAATCACATTTCTGGAAATCCATTTCAGTCTGACCGCTCTGATTGGATTTCGCGTGGTTTATGTCACTTTCTCACACCACTTAAAACGTAACGTCAGATGTTGTTATAGGAAACATGCTGAAAGTCGCTGCAGAAACAAGGTTGTGTTGTTGCAAAGTGCCGGACGAGCAGAAAATGACAAAATGAGACCGTCGGAGACGACAGCACAGAATAAAGCCGCTCATACCAGCCTCCTACGGTTCTGCCATAGCAGCTACACATTGTAATGTTATAAATAAGACGACATCTGTATTGCAGACCCCTCTATGTTGCGGTTGCGGTTCCGGTTGTTGATGTTTTTGCCGTATACCTACCAATGCAATGTCATTGCCATAGAAAACAATGCAGATATTCCAGAAAATGAAAGAGCAGCATGGGACACACAAATTGGATCTGAACAGTTGCAATACACAATGTGTACAGTCAATAATTTCAATCAGATTCCAACTGATACACAAATAATCTGATTTGGACTGACAGTGTGAACTAAGCCGTGCTCTAAAGGGATATTTTATTTATCGGTTTTTGTCTCCAAAATGATATCCTATTTTGATACTGTCCTATCTGTGACCTCAATGTTACTGTTATTGTCTTTCAATCATTTCAGAAACTCACAAAGCCCAACCCATATCTATTGTGGTGCAACCAATGTTACAACAGATAACATCATAGAAAAGCCTTGTGAACTGCACTGTGGCAGCATTTTATCTCAGTATGTCTACCATTGTCTTTCTAGTCAACCTGGCACAATTCAATATGCAGTGCTTGAGAACATGTTAGTTTATAATAGAGCCCACCATATATATTATCCTAGAGATAAGCGATGTGACTACCCAAACAGGTCACCGTGATTTTGCCAAGTCAGCATGTTCCTGGATCAACATATTTTGTTGATCCTGGAACAAAATTCCAGTCTGAAAATTTAGTCTTAACCCTATTCCTACCCCTAAACCTAATCCTACCCATAACTCATCCCTAAAATCAGAGGGGAAAGATAGGTGAATAACATTGATGTAGAAGCACCTAACTCTGGTTGCAAGCCTAAACTTGACATAAACGGTAAACTTGTCCCTCAAATCTGATTGGTTGATTGGAATGTTGTTCCAGGATCAACAAAGATGTCTTACTTGGCAAAATCACGGTCACCACCCATACACTTCATTTTAGCTATTCAAGTGCTTGTGTACTAAGCAAACCGTGCACCTGTGTTGCTTGAAAAAAGTGTGTGAGCGTGTCAGGTTTCCCCAGTCACTCAGTGGGGTTTGGTTCGTGCCCATCACCATGCTCAGCCAGACTGCATGGCACTTCCTCTGCCAAACATTTTCTAGATGACCGACTCTAAGCGGATAACTGCACAGCAGGAATGTTTGGGCATGTTGCCTTATTTCGTTGCACAATAAATGCCCCTGCCTGGGATTACTAAGAAGAAAACATGACCACTGAATTGCGTGTGCTTCCAAGAGACTGCAAATTCTGCAAAGGCAAGCTGCTTCGTCAAGCCAGATGCGTATCTCACGGGGGGCTGTATTTTCCAGATCACAGGGCCAGATTTTTGCACTGGACAGAGAGTGGAGATAAACAACAGATCGCAGCTATGCAAGCTTCGACTCTGTCCGTTCTTGTTAAATCTTGAATTACCATGCATATTTTACTCTTAGTCCCTTATCGGTGGATCTTCTTTGATTTAGTCCCACATAAACATGTTTTGGATATAATGTGACTCCATAAAGATAGTAATCCCATGTTGCTCTGGTTTTAGGAGTCCTGCGGGGTCACAGGAAAGACCCAGAGCTGTTGGGCAAAGCAGATGAATGAAAGGACTTTTGGGGGAATTTTGGCAAGGCCTGAAAAAGAGTGGAAAATGGGATGCTGCGGCCAAGCAAACATCTGTTTGCTCTGACAAATGGCTGTCTGCAGTCTGGAACAGTGTTCCTCTATCACTCTTGGCTTCTCTTGTGCTTATGTTGAATGAAATTATGGTTTTCTTCTATAGAACAGTGTTTAACATTACAAATATTTATCCAGTATGTTTGAGAGTTTGTTTTAGACTTTCACAAAACGTATGAAAAAATCATCATTAAGTAAATGGTCATCTTGAAACTCAACATGGTCCCACAGTGATTTCATTACCTGTCAAAGTATATTTATTCATTAGAGTAAATGTAATGTTTGTGGCCTTTGCTGTAAACTTGATCTTTTGCAGTCCGCCTCTGCCTACATAGAGACAATAGCTCTGCGTGTGTCGCATGTGGGACCTCGAAGAGGAAATTGTTTCTATTTTGGACAGCTGAGACATGGGGAGTTCCCTGTTTTTGTGTAGTTAAAGTATAGTGTCTGCAGATAGAGCGAATTAAAAGAATTCAGTGGTTCACCTAAACATTAAGATGTTTTGCAGAATGTTCACGCTGCTCTTTTCCATAAAACATTGATACCAGTTGCTTGTGAAAAAGAAGTGCGCTTAATTCTATTGAATGTGCACTTGTAGTGTACTTTAAATCTTGCAGATCAGATAATATTTATGAAATAAAGGCCTCTTAAGTGTACTTAAATGGAGTGCACAATTTTATTACTATGTTTCTTAACACACTTAAAGACAGTTTTAAAAAGTGCCCTTTGTAATAAGACAAAAAATAAGTTCTTTAAAGTACATTTTAGATCATAATGTTTTTTATCATGCTTTAAAGAAGTACACTTATCTTGATGTTTTGACTAGCATGTGTAGCCCCTCTAGTTCGCACCTGCCCGCTCAAAGTGGGACGTGAACCCGGGCCCGTCCACATGGGAGGAGGGCGCTCTAACAAAGAGGCTAAAGATCGCAGTCTCTAGCATCAGTCGCTAGAGCACTTCTTGAGTTCAGGGGAGTGAGGTTTACACGCACAGCTCTAACTAGCCTACGTCTGTTACACATGCTAAAGCACATGTAAACTGTGTATTTGATACTACATTTAAAGTTAATATATTTTAAAGTATATCATTTTTCTGTAATAAGTACTATTCTTTAAAAAGTATGCAACAAGACTTCTGTAGCTGTATGACAGTTTTGTATGAGGAATATACCCATTTAAGTTGTTATTCACTTAAATAGTGTTTGATGTCATTGATGTTCCATTGCCAAAAATTTACATTTTCACCACTAAAGATGGTATTTCAAGTGAAGTATGCATTATTTAAATGTGGCTTTTAATTAATAGCAGTCATTCAGCATAACCTCAGGGGTCACACACAGCAACAGGGCCATCAATGTAATCTACTACTTCTTTCTTAAGATGTTCATTCCTTCATCTCGCTCATCTCATCATCTACAGCACTTCTGTATGGCCTCTTTCATAAATGGCGAGCAGGTTGGCTTAATTTTCACGACCCTGCATTGACCTGGAACAGGCTCCACTACATGTCCGCATCTGTTTGTAATAGGACACCTCCACAGAAAATTATTGCACACATTGGCATCAACAAGTACCTGAGCGGAATGCTAGTGTGAGGGTGTAGAGGACTGTTGAAAAGAAGGATGGATGTCAGGAGCACATTTGAGTGTGGAAAAATAATCAGTCTTGTTGTTTTTTTGGACACAAACATCCTATTCAAGTCATGGGACCATTTTCCTTTGCTCATTTTATTGACATTAAAAATATATGTTATTTGCTTACTTGCTTATGGAGTAATTCACTGGGAACAAGTTTTGAAGTTTATTTGAAGTTCTTCTGTTGGTTTAAAAGTACATAACTGACAGACCTTCCTCCTTCTTTCATTTTTACTGCCTAAATTTAAGACAATTGCTCAGTATGAACTCTGTTCTTCGAGATCATTAGACGGCCCTATGGGGAGGCCTGATTTCATTCTCAACTTTCAAGATCTCTTCTGAAGGTCAGTTGAATGGTGAGGGGGTAAAGTACACTACTTCATTGTTAGCGGATGGTTACATTGGAGAGATTATTGGCACTCTAATCACTTTGCCCTGCACTTTCACTCTCATGTATTTAATCTTGTGGGACTTGTCTAAAAGCTGAGGGGATCTCAGGTTCGATACATAAATAAACCTCACTAGCCTCTCCAGTGTTGGAACATTTCGGAGCACTTTCCTGGAAAGTTTGCCGTGTGAGTCCCACTGAGTGATGTTTCGTTATCTCTGGATCTCTTATTAGTAGTGCGGGTTAAGGGAAGCATAACTTGCCGCTTATTGGGGGAAAAAAAATAACATGAAAAAGGAAATGATGTCATAGAGTGGACCCCTACAGACTGTCATGACTGTGTGTGAAGGTTCGTAATCTCATATAATTTAACCTTTTTATGAAAAGGCAAAGTTAT
Source organism: Hypophthalmichthys molitrix (assembly GCA_037950675.1). Taxonomy (NCBI): domain Eukaryota; kingdom Metazoa; phylum Chordata; class Actinopteri; order Cypriniformes; family Xenocyprididae; genus Hypophthalmichthys; species Hypophthalmichthys molitrix. The sequence goes on along the minus strand of CM075501.1, from coordinate 8,474,554 downwards.
TTCAGGTTGTAAAATGTCATGTGGTGCAACTCCCAAAATAAACCAAATGATATTTATGAATTAATAATTCATGATATTTGTAAAAAAAAAAAAAAAAAAAAAAAAAACATTTTTGAAAATAATGTATTCAAAGTGTAAGGAAAAGACTTTTTCATTGGTTGCACCACATGACATTTTAAAGCCAGTAAATTTAAACTTTCCTGCGAAAGTCCTTTAAATTATCAACATGATTATTAAACCTTTACTGGAAAACCTGCCTATATTGTTATAAATATCTAATTGATTTACATTACAAGCTGTCATGAATCTTTATTTTTGGCCATATAAATATCAACATCTGCACCAAATTGCATATTTTTGTTCAGTTTTGGCCTCTGAAAAAAGAGGTGTTTTTATTCCTCCTTGATTTTATGATACTCAACAAAAAACACATATGCAACCTTTTTATTGATTTAAAAAAAAAAAAAAAAATCTTTTTTTTCTAAAGGTTCAATTAATTTTTTTTTTTGTATTATTATTATTTCATAAGTCTGGCTTTACAGGGTCAATATTTGTGTTATACAAATATCAGTGACATATACTACTTTATAGAACCCCATTTAGTTTTTTGGGGAGGTTGTCTTACGTGTGAGCATACATGTGAAAATCACCGGGGGTTTGGTATCATTTAACAAAGGAAAGTGCACAGTCATACACTTGTGGTAGACCAACTTTAAACACAGACAGTGTGTAGTCTCAGCATGTCTGCTGAGATGATGATGTCGGCTAATAGTTGGGATAATGTGGAGACTCAGACTCCCGCAGGATGTGACTCATGTGTATAATTGCTGGGTGCCACATTCTGGCCTGCAGGTTTAGTAGTCGAAAAAACAGGGCCTCCATTCAAAGATCCTGTGACTTTGACATCTACCACTGTGGAAACTGAAGTAAGTGTGATTCATGAACTCTGTAAGCTCAGGTCATGTTCCATATTACCTTATTAACTGCTCTAAAGACTTGGATTCTCATGTTGTTTGCTTTTCCAGGCCTTAATGTATATGGAAAAGTAATTTTGGTATTTGCATTTGGTATTTTCTTGTATGTTCTTGTCATGGGCGTGCTCAACATCGATTTAATCGTTGTTTTCCTCAACTCTGACATGAAGGAACTGAAATTTCCAAGAATTTCCACCAATTATTTCCAAGTGTTGGGATTACACCTCTCCACCACAATGACTTAAACAGTTTATTGAGACTTCTATGGAACTCTCAAATCACCTTAGTAAATTACAGAGAGGGAGTTTCCTACACTTATTGGCTTTTGAAGCCACTTGTTCAAGCTTGAATTGTGTACAATACACCCATGAAAATGTTTTTAACCCTTTGAGCGGTACGGTCCCACATGTGGGATTTTTATTTCTGTGCCCCTGGGCGTACGGTCCCATATGTGATTTCGAACGTTCAGCGACGTCACATAACTGCCAGATTCAAATTGTGCTTTCGCGCTTTGGCTGTGAGACGGACGCGCGCAGCTCTTGTCATATACCAAAGCTATGCAGTGTTTTCAGCCACATAATGCTTCTTTTAAGGTTTCAGACATTTAAATACGCATAAGCACCATTAAAACAATACATTTAGAGTTTATAAAATACACACTGATGTCAGACATCAGTGAAAGCAGTAATAACAATCCATTCAAATATAATTTGCCGACATTTATTCATATCAGACACACATAATGGGCCTAAGTAACTATAAAGTTTACTTGAAAGGGTTAACACACAAAATTGGTAATTATTCCCTTGGCTACTCTTGAGTGGTCTACAATGTTAAACATTATTTACACAGAGAAACTTTATAGTCTTTTTGTCAAGGCAAAGAATTGAGATGCAGGTTAAACCTGCAGTTTTTGTTCCATTTAAAGCATATTTTATCTGTGCAGTCATAGCACTAGAAAATTGCAGACAGCCAAGGTCCTTTGAACATTCGTTGTTTAAGTACATTACTGTAAACACAGTCTTTGCTTGTTTGGACAAACGGAGGGACTAGTCAAAATTAATGTACAGATGCAGTTGCAGATGCTGTCGAACTTGTTTTGAACCTGGAACTTTTTTTTTTTTTTTAATTAATCGTTCCCTCACTTCCCTAACTCATTTGTTCCCATTTAAGCATTAAGAAAGAATAATGAGCTAATCTTTAATTTCAAAGAAAATCACAGAGACTATGTCAGATTCTGGTTCCTAATGTGACAATGGTTGATGAGATTCATGTGAAGCTTATTACAAAATTCAAAGCAGAAAGCATTGTTTCAGGGCTGTTTTTTAAGTATACTTCAGTTTTTACGCATATGCGAGTGTCTGTGTACGCAAATTTTATCACCAGAATAGTAAGTCCGGTGTCATGAGAAATCGAGTACCCCCCAGGAATCAGGTCTCCCTTAGGACCCAGGAGGTATGCCTGATCAAAAGTTGTTATTGTGATGTCTTGACTAAATATAACCTGTTTCACTACTGTATGATGTTTATTGCATTAAGTGCACAAACAACATACTTAAAATATAAAATGAATGCCTGTGTATTGCATAATAAAACAAACTGGAAACAGATATTGGAAACAAAAAAACATACCTAAAAAACAATACCCACTGGACAAAGATGAAACTTTCTAGAGCGCATGTGTTGACCGCTTACATTCACGTACAATATATCTAATGGAGTATAAAGTACTTTGAAAGGCTATGTGTTCAACTGTATGCACACACTAAACAAACAAAGTATGCTTTGGACTTAACCCTCATTTTATAATAATATTAAGCAGGATGAATTTAAACCATATTGGATTTTGTGCTTTTAATTATTACAGGCAATATATTGAGACATGTGTTTGAGACAACTGCAGCTGTTTGTAATGTGATGATGGGGTTTATTTTGGGTCAAAATCAACTGAAACAGTTTTCTAGAGCATAATTAATAAGCATTTAAAGTTGTGCTCTTCATAAAGACTTTTTACGCATTTTAAGTAATAGAACCTTTATATTTGGCTTGATGCCTATGAATATTTGGTCCATCCCTTTCAGATCCTTACAAAGATCCTTACGAACAGTTACTAGGCCAACGGTGATACAAATAAAGATCTTAATGAGTGGTTGGGAGCTCTGCATAGTGGCTCTGGGGATATCTTCATGAAGAAGGAATTTTTATAGGCGGCATTGATGAAATTTGTTCCGTTCTGTGGGCATTTAGAGCAGAAGGCAGGTTGATAGTAGTCAAGGCCTAGAGGAACAATTAATAGGGGGGCCAGTGATCATCAAAACCTGCTGGGGGTTCATGCGTTACATGTGCCTCAAGTGTGTCCACTGATTGAGTTATTTGGCATGTGGTATCGATTTAAAGAGCTGGAGCGTGAGTATGAAATTACCAGTTTGAGACCGCATTGGTTAATGGAGATTAAGTAGTCTCATTTATTGTATCTTCAATCTCTTAATAGTCAAGTCTCCTGGTCGGCTCGGTGTATATTTACACCATAGGAAATGTTGCATTTCTTTCTAATTTGTTCTTTCATATAAATAGTATGTTTGATGTTATAGATATATGTGATTGTCTTGCCAATGGGAAGACAGCAAAAAAACAGAAGGTGTTTTTCTATCATATTTCTGACCTTGACTGAAATGGTCCGTGTGCTCTGTCATCCGAAACCTCAGAGCTGACATGATCTGCCTTTATCCCAGGTTGCTGCTGGAAAGGTATTATAAAAGTCTTTGTGCATCTCATTGATGCTGCGGGGCAGGCAGCATTTTTTTTCTTAAGAATACCTTTTCTACGAATTTCCCTACTTTGTAACAGTGCCACAGAGGGATACACATCAAGTTAAGTGCTTATTCTCACACCATGTTAGTAAAAAAGAAGTGCTGGAAATGGTTATTTCATGTCCTGAGTGTGTTTCCAATCATTGTACTGTCAGTTGTGAACACACACCAGAATCTAAGAGCACTTTACCTTGAGTTCACCGAGGCTCTCATGGCCTCAGACTTCTGGAGTCTCAATGAGATTTGACATGTTTGAGAAAGCTGTAATGCCCTCCTGCAAAGCCCTGCAGATTGCTGACAGGCTAAAGTTTCAGTCTTTGCTGGACCATAAAAAGATTGTTTGTCTTTGAAATCAACAATATTTGTGCACTATAAGTCTTGTAAAGCCATAAGATAGCTGTGTGTAAGCAACAGACTGAATTTTAAGTTGTTATGCACTGAAAATCATATCCATTTAAGCTCTTGCTTTGCATTGGTTCCATGATTTAGTATCATCTGTGCCAAATTTGGCGCAAAGCATTTTTAATGTGCAAAATGTTAATATGCCCAAATGAGATTTGAGAGCTATGGGGAAGAAGATTTTCAATTATTTAATTTTTGGTGAACTTTTCCTTTACGCCTCACCCAAGAACTTTCAGGGCGATTGGAAATTTGCTTTGAAAACAATTACCGCTGCCCCTGGGTTTTGCACAGAAGCCAGATATTATGTCAGCCTGTAACTATAGCTTACTTTGAATTACTCTTTGGAGGTCCAGTGAAAGTTGAAGCATTTAAAGTCAAGCATTCAGCTGTCACCTGCACTGTAATTAAGTACGCCCTGCTGCAATTGCCCTAGTGGGAACGTCAGCCATTACCTCACTAATGCTTTTGTGGCAAGTTTCTTAAGCTTTTACAGTGCGTCCTATCTCGTTTCCTCTCAAATCCAAAACCACAGGCCAATTATCTCATTCCTAAAGCTACCTGTCACCATTTTCCTATATTCAGCCACTCGGATGGTCGTTAACTTTGCCCTTTTGTCAGCATAGAATATGGGAACTGCAATCTGAATTACACCTAGGGATGACAATTTACATAAATTCCCATAGTCGATCGTTGTTTAAATTAACAATTGATTAATCGTCAATGTTGGGGGTAACGCATTACAAGTAACGCGAGTTACGTAATCAGATTACTTTTTCAAGTAACTAATAAAGTAACACATTACTTTTAAATTTATTACAGATAGACTTGTCATATTGTTGAAAACTAGCAGAGTTAACTCAACTAGCAGAATACAACAATCATATTTGTCTCAGTTAGAGACCAAACTATAACAAGTATTTGTATGAAAAATCACCACTGACGCAGTGTACGTGTTATGTTTTGGTGGCACGTTTTGGTTTGTAACTTTTTGAAATTTTAGTAAACCATAGTAGATTGTATATCTATTTAGAACAGGTGGTCTCAAATGCAGCATAAGACGTTAGTTCAACCAATGGAAACTGGATCTCGGGCATGGTGGATGAGTAGGGATGATGTGTCTAGACCAGGGGTGTCCAAACTCTGTCCTGGAGGGCCACTGTCCTGCAGATTTTTAGCTCCAACCTGCCTCAACACACTTTTTTCTGGAAATTTCTTGTATGCCTAGTAAGACCTTGTTTAGCTGGGTCAGGTGTGTTTAATTGGGGTTGGAGCTGAACTCTGCATGACAGTGGCCCTCCAGGAGCAGGGCTTGACATCCCTGGTCGGACACTGTTTTACAACTGGAGTGTGCTTGGATTGGATGGTTTGAACGCTCAGATTGACAGGTCTTGATTTACCATGCGCCATAGAATTGGAGTGCACAGCTGAAACAGCGCTGGAAGATCATCACTCATCAACCAGGATCTCATTACTTGTTTATTCTATGTACTTTTATTGTGTCGTTTACACAAGTAGTTCTTATGTTCCGTAAAATCACTTGTTTTTGTTTTTTTTGGACCCTTGGTTAAATGTTTCGAAAATAAACAGCTAGCCTACCCAATCCATTGCATGGCTTAAAGATATTAATACATTCAGAATATGTAACTACGGCGTCCATTCTTCATTTTTCCTTGTGGATCTGCTGCACGTGTTTTGCGCATGAGCCGCACTTACCTCAAAACTACGCTCTCTAATGATTACCTTGCTTAATTGATCATCATTAAGTTTTATTGATTAAATTATTATTGACAAATAATCGATCGTTGATAAATCCTTAGCATTACTAATTATACTAGTGTTGCATAAAAGGTTAGATGCATCATTGCTTCCTCTCCATGCTGTGCCATGTACAAAAAGAAAAGTCTAAATTCCCGAAGACCTTTTTACTTAACTGGTATTTGATGATCTAAATCTCTTAGGACATGTGTGGTATGGGTTTAACAACCTTTCCCTGGAAAAAAATCTTTGAACTTTATAATACAGTTGAGTAGTTTATATGAACTGTATTTCTAGGCCAGGTCCTTCGAGCTCGATGAGAACACTTCGGAAGTTTGCAACCAGAAAGTCATGGATGACGTGTTTTTTTTCCCACATTAGCCTCCTACACCAACCATTGAGACCCTACATCAGGGATTATGAGGGTGATCACAGAGTCCAGAAATAACTGTAATATAACCCTCCTTCAACCACACCATCATTCAAATTTGACTACTTCAACTCATTTTACCAATCATTCCATGCTCCTACTGTTGCAGCCACAATGTTGCTTGTGGCTGTGGTTCGATATTTGCGTCTTAAGAGGGAATTCAATGCTGAGGTCATAATAGCATATCATATCATACTAATTATCCCAAGATGACATGCCATTTGACTTTGCGTCACACTTGGCTTCTTCTGGAAGCTTAATTAATCCACTGACCAGGCCACCGGGACCGCTTGCCTTGGTGCAAAGAAGCAGAACCTGGTGTATACAGTACTTCCATTCTGTGGACTGCCAGTGCAGTCTAATATTTTTCTTTTTTTAGGAATACAGATTTGTGTTTTCTATTTTCATACCCGCTAATAGAGTCATGTTTAAAGATGGTTATCATTGTAAAGGGATAACTTTAGATGCACTTCGAAGCATCATCATGCCTATAGTTATGCTTAAATAGTTCCTGCATGGTCCACTAATGGAAACGCTCCAGTGAGTCTCACAACCTTTAAGAAACAAGGTACATTACTCCCATCCGAGACGTCTATATTGAATCATGATGTTACACTGCATGTTTTTCCACTTCATATTATTACCTACAGATTATTGGCTCCAGCGGCTACTTGTTTTACAGCCCCTAAGGGCAAAATCTCAGAATCAGCATGGAATGAAGCCAAGGGTCATTTTTTATTTATTACCTTTGCATTTGAGTCTGGAACATGCTTGCTTAAAGCTGCACCTGTGTGAAAAGCCCAGTCTGTACTTTCCTGTCTAACTAGCCAGAAAGGAAATAGCGCTAAACCGCCAGTGCTTTTGTCGTCTGGATCGTACCTTGCTGTCAAATTTGGGTGGCGGATGATGTAAACGCATGCTAGTCTGGTTTCTGCAACCACAGACATGTGCTCTCTCAGTTCATGCATTGTTTGCCAACAGACTTGCATACGACTAATGTTTGATCACGAGTCTCCCAGAAATTGCTGAGAGTGTGCATTGTGTTTCCAGTTAAAGTGGGTAAAGCTGGAAAGCATTTGCGTTGAATCCACTGTCACACTCACTTAAGTGTAGACTGAATGCAGGTCTGGTAGAGTTGTTATAGACTAGCTGTTCTGGGAGACCCTGTTTTTGGGTGCAGTGTTTTAGAGGCACAGAGAGAGATAAGAGTTCTCCCCAGACTATTTTAAGCACATGCTTGTGGTCATGGTACATTTGCAATGTTTGCTCGACACAATCTTAAATGTTTCTAGAACAAACAACAGTATTGTTAGTGTTTTCTGTACGTCTTTTTTTTGTGGGGTTCACCTGTCATGGTCCCTGTTGAAAATAAGGAAATAAACAATTCTGTTTGCTGGTCTTAGCTGATTTAAAGGGGACCTATTATGCAAAATTCACTTTTGCATGTTTGGACATAAATGTGTGTTGGCAGTGTGTGTACACAACCACCCTATAAACATAAAAATCCAACCACTCCTTTTTTTTTTAATCCCCATAAATCATAAGCAGTGTTTCAGAACAAGCTGTTTGCAGGTTCCTGGCAATGTGACATCACATTAGCCACAGGCCCCGCCCAAAAATGTTGACAGACACTGCCGCTTTAACATAGAACCACCCTGAGCGAGTTCACAGCGAGTTGTACACAGTCCTCCATTGAGAACGTCTCCCAAGCGTTTTAGGTGTTCTGTAGCTGGATGGATTCATCCACATAACTCCCATTTACTCCCTAAATCTGAGCCGATGAAGACGAGGTGGATTAATTTTGCTTTCGAAAAAAATGCTCCCTCAATTCTACCGAAATTTGTTTATGTCTGCGCGAATCATTTCACACCGGACTGCTTTGTGTACGAATGTCAATACAAAGGGACAATGCAAAAAGGTTGTTACTCAAGGATAGATCAGTACAAACTGTTCATGATCCAGAGTGATACTGGATACGGCAGTAATGAAGGTGAGAGCACTTTATTACAGTTCATCAGAGTTGATTTACGGATATAAAGTTTACCAGTTTTTTAAGCACCACCCGAAAAGGCATAAGGTCTTTATATATTTGTTTACTGTTGGTTGTAACGAGTGTTTCTGTGTACTTCGTATGTTGATGATAATGCCAGAGAGAGAGAGTTTATGGATAATATTTTAATGCACACTTGCACTGTGTTTTATTAAACTCTTACTTAGGGTACGTTTACGTGACAACGATGTACTATAAACGGAAACATTTTCCTTTGCGTTTTTTGCATACAGACAACGTGAAAATGACTAAAACACTGTATTATTCATGCCAGGCCAGTAGTTGGCTATGCCACTTTGTAAAGAAACACTACGTGTCTATAGACTGAACACATACAGTAATATGCATGTGCATGGCATCACCATTTTCATATATTTGTGTTTTTTCGTAGTTTACACTGAGATAATACAAAAAATGCACTTTGAAACCCATTTTTAAAAGTTTTTGCGCTTTCAGGCCCATTGTTGGGTAGTCTAAATGAATGTCCAAAATGCATAATGTTCCCTCCTACATTTGGAACAAGCTTTGTGTTGTGAGTGTGCCTGTGACTAAGTAGGTTTTAGAACAGAACTCTGGCTTTCTTTTATGTTTCTGGATAATTTTACAGAAAACTTTAACAGTTTTTTTTTGTGCTGCCTTTTAAGTGCAGTTATTTCCTTCAAGAAATCCAAACCTGGTTTATTTTACCATTATATGAGGAGATTGCAGCATAGAAAATGAAAAAAATATTTACTAAGCAAAGGTTTGAGTTATGACTTTATTCAGGGCTTGTTGAAAGCCCTCTTTCATCAGCTTTTGCCACTGGTAAAACCACAAGCTCTTAAATGAAATTATAAATAGTCTCTGGCATCTCTTGTCAATGTTTTTACTTGGGCAGATATGTGTTTAGGCTTTTATTAGAACTATTTTGCATTTCATAGTTTAAGTCAAGTGGAAAAGATCTAGCTCTGAACACCTTTTATAAATAGTTTAAAACCATCAGGGACGTAAGCCAACACCTCAAGATTGTTTTCAAAAGGTGTGTTAGACCTGCAAACTTGCTCAGCGCCCCGTTTTTAAACCAGAGAGCTATTTACAGTTTGAACGCTATAGTTTACTGACTTGGAATAAACCCACTCCTGACATCTGCGTTTTAATAATCAAGGACTTTGTACACTGGAATAGTGTTTATCCACTATATAATTAAACTTTTCCGAACGGAACAGATGTGTTAAGTCCTACAGCATTTGTGCTGCAGTTTATTTCAACAGGAACAAAAGGAACGCTGCTTTACATTTAACAACTGCGTAATTGTAAACCCTCAGCTCACAAATGCCATGCCACTTTAAAGCTGTGTAGCTAAGGAATGTTGTGGGATGTTTATTTGTTCATGCAAAGTCTTGCTGTAAGAGATGTACCCCCCCCCCCTCCCATTTCTTGGAAGCACATCCAAATCTATAGTAGTGCTGAGATAATGAAGTTGATCCTTATGTAGCCTTTTTGTACATAATGTACATCTGAACTCAGGAAGATTCGGCTTTGCTAAACAAATTTGCCAATTAAACTGAAACTGTGAGGTCTTGTTTCAGAGTCTGGGTAAACAAGGATATGACATTTTCAGTCTTTCGACCTCTTTTGGTTTACAAGACTCTGGGGAGATGCGCAGCCAGGAGCAACATTTAAGGCAAGAATCTTTGTATAACCTAATATATCTTTATTTCGACTCTCCAACACCCCCAAAACACCCCCCAGATGTACAAATTTAGTGAAGAATTCAGCCGCCCGACGGAGAAAACCACTTTGGACTATTTTTAGGCTTCGTTTTGACCAGCCATTGGGCAACCCTGACGTTTTCTTTGAAAGGAAAGAGATTCCCTCTTTCAATATACAGTTAAATCAGTCTTTTAATTGAGTCCTTACGACTTTAAGCTAACTCAGTTAAAATCAGTTATATCCTCAACATAGTAAAGTTTTTATCCCTAGAGCAAATGATGCTTTTAATGAAGGAACCACAACAAAAACTGTTGTGGTTTCTGATGTTAGTGTGTTAAGTGTTCATTTACACTCTGAAATCGAAGAACAATAGAACATCTGTTCTTTTTATAAATGGCAGACCGAAAACCAAATATACATGAAACATGTATAATTTTACTTCTGCTTCTTAAGTGTTTGCTTTTGCAATAGTCAGATTCGCAAAGACATTGTACAGCTGGCATTTTATGTGTGAGATCATTTAAGTTACATCCTTAAACTAAAACAATGGAGATCTTCTCATGGGATGATCTCCAAATCATTGTATTTCCTTGAATCATTATTAACATATGGATGCGATCAGTGTGGTATGGATACAGTGACAAATTGCCATGTGTAATGTGGGTGGTACAAAGTTACATTAGTACAAAATGTACTTCACAAAGGTTTCATATTTGTTAACTTGTAAAACGAAGCCAAATAAAATAACTGCCATCATATTTTGTACATCAAGCATTAGTCGAGAATATATCCTTTATATAGCTTCGTCATCCTCTGGATTCAGCTGAGGTTTCCATCCGTGAATTGTTATTGAAATTTGTCAGTTGGTTTTGATGGATGACCATTTTAAGACTATGAACAGTGGAAATGATGTTTGAATGAGAGCTCTGTGAAGCATTCATTAACATTAGCATGTTTATTTAGCATGAGAAATTATTGGGACACACAATATGCTGTATAAAACCAGTTTATTTAAACAGAAAAAGTATGTATTTGTTTAATTTTGAATTTCCACATACTCGAGAGCTGAATATTGACATAACATTTTATGTTAGTACATCTAACCTGCCCACAAACAAACCGAGCGCATTGCTATTTTATTTTGATAGCATGTACTGGATTGTAACAATGGATATGTACTGAATTGTAAGTTATAATGAATAAAACTGGATGGTTACAGAAAATACTGTCTGTAACTGTAAAATTAAAGATAAGTTGTACTTAAACATAATTGAAAGTAGTAGTTGTGGGATGAAAGCATCTGTTAAATGTTTACTTGAATTGAAATAATTATTTGGAGATGAGCCGTTAGGATCCCTTGTTTCTACAGTCCAGGTGGTCAGTGCAATTGTTTTTCCTCTTGTTTTTGCAAGAGGAGTGTGTCAGATCCTGCCAGGCGTAACCTTTGACCTTTTGCAACCATCCCAGATCAAACGTCCTTGGATTCCTGACTACTACAGACTCTTGGCACCGGCCGCCAGTGAGGTCATCACCCAGTGGGTTTAGCACCTCTGACCTATTGACTGTCACAGTGTAATCAGAGATGACCTGTTGTGTTTCCACCGCCCCGTCAACCTCCATTATCATGTCTTTTGCCTCTCATAAATATATGACAAGCCAAACTTAACTTGTGGCCTTTGATCCGACCCATGTCTGGCGGTGTAGAGGTCAGCGGAGCAGTTTTTTTTTTTGTTATTTCTGCTCATTTTCCCATCTCCCTCAAAGCTGATTCCGTTGCCTTATTTGGAAATCATCAGATCTCCTGTGGTTCATGTGGATTTTGCTCCTGCTCTCACATTTACATGTACTGTAAGTAAACTGTAGGTAAACTTTTCCATTTTTTAGTGCATTCAAACAACTATGAAACAATATAGTGTAACAGGCCAGAGAAGTTTTTTTTTTTCTTTTCTTCACAATTGAATATTTACAAATGTATTACTTTTTACTTTAGGGTTAAAAGAATAGTTCACCCGAAAATAAAAATTATCCCATAATTTACTTGCCCTCAAGCCATTCTAGGTGTATATGACTTTATTCTTTCAGCCAAACACAATCAGAGTTATATTAAATAATATCCCGTCTCTTCCCAGCTTTGTAATGGCATTGAATAGTGCCTGAGTTTTTGAATATCCAAAAAACGCATCCATCCATCATAAAAGTAATCCATATGACTCCACTGGGTTATTTTTGCAAGAAAAATATCCATATTTAAAACTTTAAAAACTGTAATCAAAGGCTTCCGACAACAGCCGTACACGAGTTCACAGGAGAATCGAGTTCTGGCGGAAGGGTGACCTCTGACCCGACGTATAACATTCATATGGTTTGGCAACTTCTTGTTTTAGACTTTTAATTTGTGACCTATATTTTGTTGTCATAATTCATTATCCAAAAGCATTCTATCCTCTGAACTTCCACATTCGTCAATTCTCACGCTACGTTGTACGTCCTACGTCGGGTCAGAGGTCACCCTTTCTTTAATGCATCGTTAGCCTTTTCGGTGAGGCACTTATATTGTATTTTAAAGAGACGATTATCTTATCACATTTGTGCCTCAGAAAGTCAGAGCTTGTTTTTTGGTTGTACTACACTATATGAAAGCAAACAAACCTACCAGTTCTTTACATCAGGCATTTTTCTTGCAGTATTCAGTGTTTGGCTCCTAGTTGTAGCTGTAATTTATATGCAGTGGATCTGGTTTGGAAATGCCTCCTCAGCCAAAGTGTTATTAAATCAACCACTCACCATCAGTCATAAATCAGTGTGTTTGCAGAGTGGTTGTGAAAGCAGGCAAGAAATGTGGCTACGTTGAACCTTTGACATTCAAGATGTAAATATTGATCAGTAATGCTCTAACAACCACCCAGAACACACAAGTCACTGCATAATAATGTGCTAACAACCACTCCGGAGAAAATCTAGTTGTTTAGATCTGTTTTTAGTGAAATTTTATTGTATGTTGTTCACAACTTGATTCATTGATTTGTTTGATCTTCTTCTTGGTTAGAAACACTGAACAGTAACTAGAACTCAAAAACAAATATTCTTAACAACATTACATACATTACAACATAAAATAATTTTAAAACCAAATTAATAACAGTCATCCTCTTTAATAAAACAGTCTTCCTATCTCAAAAAGGGATTACCTCCCTGAACGCAATTACCTCACCCCCAGAAAGCAATTTATTCCCAGTTGTCGGAGTACAGCGGGAGTTGTCTTCAGCAGGGGGCCGGGATGAATCTCTGGTGGTGATACTTTTGGCGGCTCCTGGGCTGAAGGGGGCTTCCACTTGGCTCATTCATCGCAGTGGTCTGCCAGCAGTGTTGGTAGCCAGGCTACTGTCAAAACTCAAGCTCTCCAACCCTCCAAAGATAACAGGCCCCTGCACCTCCTCCGCTGGTCTCCCTGGGTTAAATAACCTGCCTCATGCTGTGATCTGAAACACGGACCCATGCTTGGCGCACCATGGATGCATTTAGAGTTGGCCTGTGCTAACATCGCCATAAACCAACAAACGAATAGGTTTTCCAAAACCCATAACACTAAACTTTTACAAACCTCATATTTTAGCCTGTTAAAGATGCATAATGCAGAATATTGTAAAAGTTTTGCCTTGTAGATGGCTTTGTTTCAGTTGTGAATTAGTAATGATCTACTAAAGCAGCCCAATGTGATTTAATAAACATTAAATAGCGCTGACATGTTTCTGTGCAAGTGTGTGTCCATACTGTATGTGTGCGTTTGAGTGGTAGAGAGAGCGGGAGAAAGAGAGTATGTGCTTTCGCACATAATAAAACGTAATTTTGTGTCAAAAACAAATAATTTGTCATTTTTATCCTATATATTTATTTGTTTCGTCAGTGTCATTGTGGGTTTTGGTTCTTCTGCTGTTGTAGGCTGTAAGGACCTTTGAAATAACTGAAATCATTTAGTGAAGTGTTATGGACATGTAATGCAGTCCAGATCTGCCTGGAACTTTTGCTGTGCATTTCTCTGAAAATTACTCCACACCTTAAAACGTTCGTCAACCAATCAGATTCAAGCATTCAACAGCCCCGTAGTATAACAGGCCTTAAGATCTTCCAATTTTAACTAAAAAAAAATAAAAAATCACCATGTTGTTACCAAGTGCAATGCAATAAAGCAGTGAATGCTTTGAGAAACAGAACGTTTTGGTGATCATTTGTTTCTATTTCTGAACCACTGCGAAATCTCATTGGTCCAAAAGAAGTAAAATCTCATTCATTTTCTCCATTGGATAACTGACATAAATATATATATATATATATATTAATATATAATGTGGTTCACCTGTGATTCACTTTTAAATCCCTATAGGAAAAAGTGAATGGGAAAAATACTACCAGAACGAAAGCCACTGAAAAAGTGGGTGGGCACTAATGCACTCTATTACACATCAACTATTTTATGATTGGCTGTTAGGTTGTCACATCGCACAGCAGTTTCACGTTCATTGTGGACAGGCAAATCGTTTCTCAGTGGAAACTTGGCGCATCACGCCCACAATATTTGTTGCGTGGTGAAGTTGAATCCAGACTTAACTGTACAATTATCAGAGGTTTTAGGCTTTTCTGTCAGGATGTTTATGTTGCTTTGTGAAAAGTCTTCAAAGCAAACAAAATAAGAATAATAAAGACAACTGCCAAAACTTTGTATAATTTTCTCCAGATGAAAGATAAAACGGGAGAAGAATATCTCAGAGAAACCTGAGCCATACCTGGGTTTACTGTGAGTTTGCATTAAAACTTGTCAACAACGCTGTGGAAAATCATTCATCACTTAGCACTCAGTACCTCAGGGTTCCCAGAATTCTTTTGGGCCTTATTAATAGCTATTCATGCGCATTCACACCTGACAGGGCAAATACAATAGTCTTAAGCTCTGTACTGAGTGCAAGGAAACTGAGCAAAGATGCAGATGGGCATCTGCAACATGACAAAATACAGTGCGCAGACCTCCAGGGAGGAAAATCGAGGGTGCTGGTGCTTTTGTTGGAGAATGAAAGGCAGCTTTTGAAGTCACAGCAGCATTTATAAAGCTCTGTTGTGTGTGAATAAAGTCTAAGCCTGCTTTAGATTTAACTCTTTAGTACAGCTTCCCCATCCCGCTCTGTTTCCAATCCATGCATTTAAATGGCGCACTTATATGCTTCACTGGAACAAGAGCCGTAATGGGCTCTTTGACCTCTAGAGGAACTCATTCGTAAACATCATTAGGGACAAAAAGTGCAATGGATTCAGCTCGTAAAAAAACACCTGACGGAGGGTGAATGTAAGTTCGCATCAGACTCGTATTTGAACTAGAGATAAATTAGGTTGTTTTTTATCAAATGTTCCCTACTCTCCCCAGCGGGGAGTCTGGTCATTAGGAGGCCAGTGTGAGTCCGGGTTTGCTGATCCGAGGGGGCTGCCCTCTCTCAGGCCTAGGGCTCTGCAGGAATGTGGAGGGAGTTCTCACCCCTCCACTCCAGGCCAAGAGATCCCACAGAGTGACATGAAAGACGAGGTGCTGGAACAAAAGATGTTGAGGACTATTAACTGTGTGCATTATTAAATTTTTGGGCCACATAGTCTTCGATTTTTAAAATCAAGTGAAATCTGGATGATAAATTTTAATGCAACAAGGAAAGGTTGGAAGATGTAGGAAAAAGGCCTAACATGAGTTATAGAATGATTACTATTTTATGGGCCTTTTAAGCCTTTAATGGGATTCATAGAAGTGGAGACACGAAAAGAAATGGTGGAATAGTTTTGGGAAAGGTGAGCTTGGATACAAATTCCCTCAAATACTTGGGATACAAGTTCCCTCAACCACCTGAGAAAATGCAGTGTGATGAATGGAAATGCTAATTGATAGTTTTTTCCAGGTTTTATGAACCTCCTCAGTTGGAGCATAGGCCACATGTCCAACATTTAAAAACTCTTTTTTATTCTTTATTAATAAAGAAAGTGAAGTCTAAAGGCCTGTTCCACCAAGACAAATGTTTGGTAGGAAAATTTGGTCCAATAAACATTTAAATTTGTTAAAACATATGTTTAGAATGACATTATTTTCGCACTGCAAACAACTGACCAACCAATACGATTTGCTCTTTCGGTCACATGCCCAGAGCTGCTGCTGTTGCATAAAACTATAGGCTTGTTCGACTTCATGCGGTGCACAAAATCGGCTGCGAAAGCCTTGATGACGACATATTTTATTCCCATTGGTCAGATTCTGTGATGACAAGGACAACGTGTGTTGCGTGTTTTTTCTTAGACAAGTTCATGTATTTGACCAATCTTGATATTGAATATCTGATATTCAAACAAAACACACAAAACATTAACAAAAAATAAGATTATGCTATCTAGCAAATTTTTATTCTTATTTCAACTGCATCCACTTCTTCGGCTACAATCAACGCAAAAATCGTGTGGTCTGCCATGAATGACGTTGGTTCAGCACACTACGGAAATCACAAAGTGTCCAACCAAAAGAAATGAATTTAAACAAAGAAGGTGATTGCATCTCAAAGAGTATAAAAAGATGTTATTGTCTGCAGATTTTCTTTCAGACACAACAGAAGTACTGTTTACCAAACAAAAAGGCTTACAGGTTAGTTCTGACCTTTAATCTAACTTCTAATCTTTTAATGTTCCCTCTAGTTATGTACAAACAAATCAACTACAGCCGAACACCTCATCTAAGCAAGAAACGACCAAAGAAACCATCTGAATACCAGACCCCACGTACACAGACGTCCATTGAGTGCTAGCATACAGTAGCTGGATTATTGTAGGCCTATTTTTACTTTTTCCAGCTATCCCGTGTCTTCACGTGTTCGCTCTAATGAAAGAGGCTGTCTGTTCCATCCTGCTTTGAAGACATTCCTCAGACATTACCTTATTAAACCAAGATGTGTTTGGAGTGGGTGTGGCCCGGGGCACAGAGAAAAGGGCCAGTGTGTCAGCACTAAGGGAGGTGTGGGTAGGCCATGCCCCAGATGTATGACATCATCCACAGGATTTCCACAAGTCTGGACTGTTTTCTGCAGCACGTGTTGTACGTGCCCCACAGCCATTTGACATTTTAGCTGCAGTGAAGAAAAACAGGGATAAATAATAGTCCTCATAGCTGACTTTGTGGAGGAAAAAAATTTGAATTACAGCCTGATGTTTTGTGTCACAATAGCTCAGTATAGTTTAAAGGGTTAGTTCACCCAAAAATGAAAATTCAGTCATTAATTGCTCACCCTCATGTCATTCCACACCCGTAAGTCCTTCGTTCATCTTCAGAACACAAATTAAGATATTTTTGATAAAATCCGATGTGAGGCCTGCATTGCCAGCAAGACGGTTAACACTTTCAGATGCCCAGAAAGCTACTTAAGAGATATTTAAAATAGTTTACTTTTGTACCTTTAACTAGACATTAGTAAAGGTGTAATGGACATATAATCCCACAAATGCATTTGTTATGTTAAACTTGGCATTGTGTATTATGAATACTAATAGGTCCAATGAAAAATTGCTTCTAAATTAATAAAATAATTTAGACTTTAGTGTAGTTCACTTAGTCCAAGAAAAGCACGTTAAAGGATGCTCTTTCCTTGTTAACACTTAAAAACATTCTTTAAAGCCCTGAATGTTTGTAGTTGATCTCCACCAAACAGCATGATTTTTCTCAGTACATAAAAGCGTATGCAGCCCCATCAACATGTTGTTGACATTATTCACCATAAATGGGGCTTCATGTTGGCTACGACTGTATCCCACATCAAACAGGATGTTTTTTCTTTTTTTACAGCCAGTGAGTAAATGGTTTGTAAACTCTGGCTGGAGATGCAGGGAAAAAAGCTTTGGTGGTCTATATTAAAGAGCAGTTACGGTGTCCACAAATGTTAGCTGAAGTGTGTTTATGCAATTAGGAACAAACTACTGGTTCATGTTGTTTGATTTTTAATTTTTTTATTATTAAAAGTCTTGCTGTGTTTGTTTATGGGGGTGATATAAAATGAAGGGCAAAATCTTTTATGTTTATATGTAATCAGTTTACTAAGATTATCTAGTAAAGCTATCACTGTGGATTTGTGTGTAAGTGTGTGAAATGAGTGTCTCAGCTTTAAAACCATCTGTTGAAGTCATTTAGAAGTAAGCAAAATATGTTTTCAGAGGACTCAACATGGTCAGTGATTCAGGTCTTTGTTTAGATGTTATTCCAGCTACTCTTTCCAGCTAAATTAGCCTAGCGTGCACTAAAACACAGACATGTGACACCATTTCATGTCTCAAGTGTGCAACAAAAAGCCTTAGATAATAACTAACAGCACGACCCCATTTCTGATGGTTAGGTTAGGTTAGGTTACGTAGTATGTTAGCTTATATGTTATAGGTTGGTATATTAGGTTCCATGTTATGTTAGTTTAGCTTATATGATATAGGTTATGTTAGGTGAGCTTATGTTACGTTAGGATGTATATAAGGTTAGGTTAGCTTATGTTATATGTTGTTATGTTGTATGTAATGTTATGTTAGGTTACCCTATATGTTAGGTTGTTATGTTAGGTTATATGTTATGTTACAGTAGGTTAGCTTATATGTTGGTTGCATGTGGTGTATAGGTTTCATTTATGTTAGGTTATCTTATATGTTGCACGCAGGTTATGTTTGTTATGTAAGTTATGTTAGGTTATATGTTGTATTATGTTAGTTTAGGCCAACTTAATATATTATAACATGGCAGAATAACCTTGTAATACACACCTAAGCTGCATTTAGATGTGTAAATGTGCAACAAAACATTCGGGACAGAAAAGTATTTTGCAATGTTCACAAGGTCTTAAGGAACATAGCAAGTCCATGCATGAGGTTATTGTACCGCAAAAAAAAAAAAAAAAAATTGCTGCTTCAAAACTTTCATTCAATTAAAATATGCTGGTTGCATCAAACATCAAACGTCAAACGCTTATGAATACAACCAAATTTGGAGTTTAAGCCTTTGAATTCTCAGAAATATTGCATTTTTGCTAAATAATATTGAGAAACAGCTGCGTGAGATGCGAATGTGAGCAGACAATGTGCCGAGCCGGGCTAATTCCCAGCTGTGTTTGAGCTTTTGTGACTAGCTGGGCCATTTTCCAATCACCTCCTGTGAACTCTTTGGTCACTGTTCAGTGATGATTACAGGATTTGTCAGGGCATGAGGGTTTTTTGATAGGCTACTGTAGCACATGTGGGCTAAACTGGCCAGGTGACTGAAAATCACAGTCGGATCCGAGAGGCCAAGTTTCTTTTTGGCTTTGGCTCCTGGAATCTGACCAGCTTTAGAAGAAAATCGGACAGGTCAGCATTTGGATGGGATACAAAAATACCCCCGATATCCAATCCATTCGCAGCTGGGACACAAGACTGCATGTGGATGAGGGGGTGGTAGATAGATGACACAGGAATGCAGTCGACGCCAGGTTGCTCTTTGGCCTTTCAGAGGTAACCAAGCATATCCTCCTAAGCCTTTAGCCTCCCTGCCTCATTCTGTAGCGGATAAAAGAACAAACCTTGGCTGAGTCGCAAAAGAGAAGGAAAAAAGAGGCGGTTGATTCAGGATCAATCCTTTCCACTGTGCAGTGGTCCATCTATGGTTGTATCTGGAGACATCAGAAGCTACATAACATTGTACTAAAGGTGCGGTCACAATATAAACATTACAGCAAAATTTTGTTTGCAAAAAAGGTCCATTGTCTATTGTCAATAGTGTAGGGATGTATGAAGCACAGCACGCACAGAAGTCACTTTCAAACCAAGCTTTCTTTTGTTTAGCATGCCAAATTTGCATGACCATCTTTTTATCCATTAAAAGATTCCTGGCCAAAATGGCAGCATAGAAAGTTTCACATAAACAGATTACAAACACATATAAAACCATAAATATAAGAAAAAAGTCTATGTACAGGTTTCCTTCAGGTGGGACACCAATAGGTTTCAAAAAATATTTAAAGATAGGAGTGCTTCTAACATCATAACACTCTGCATTTCATTCCATAACCTAGGAGCATAGGAGAAAAAGGCAGTTTTGCCAAACTCAATATGCTCTTGGAACAATTAAAAGTAATTTAGAAGAAGATCTAGTCCTATAATTACAAGTATATAGGATAAGAGATTATAAATGTACCTAATAATGGCTTGGCAATAAATTTTTCTCCTTTGGTACGAGGACCAACCAACCAATTTTTAAAAAGTACAATGATGGGTACTTAAACCCGTTCTGAAATCTTTGAAGGGAAATTTTTCACCTACACGTGAAATTCCAGATTGTGTGTGTTTCCATTGAAATGACTAGATTTCACCCACGAAAATTCATGGAACAAAGGTAAATGTGACCACACCATGGTCTCACTTCAAGTTCACACAAAGAAGAAAATTCTGCCATCACTGTCTTATTTTGTTGCAGTATTTCTTCTGAGGAACACAAAAGGAGATATTTTGAGAAATGTCTAAGCTGCTCTTTTCCACACAATAGCAAATAGTGACCAAGGGATGCTTCAAAAAGAATAATAAAGCTCCATATAATGAGGCCCATGCAACTATACAGCTATATTTGAGAATGGTTTGTTGAAAGATAAAGCTTTGATATGCAAAAAAAAATTAAAAAACAAGATCAGTTTGAGCCTGAAAGTGTCTTGATGCTGATAGCCTTCTGATGTATTTTGTGATTTGTGGTAGTACATTCCAGATGATCCATCTGATACTGTTGTTTTTTTTCTCTCTATGAAATCATCAACTTTGTCATTGTTCTGTAATGAGTGAATCATTTAATATAGAACAGAGTTTTATTCATACAATATATTAATTCTAAGAAGGATTAAAGAAACAGATGGCAATCCAAGATCTGCAGAACAGATCTGAGGTCTGTAGTTCATAAAAGGTGAAAAATAACAGCTGACGGCTTCTGTGAATTTTTTTCTTCCAGTAAATTCATTGGAATTATTAATCAAAAAGTCCCCGGTATATTTATTTAAATTCGTAATCCCTTTTAGAGGCCAAGATGAGCATCCCTGCTGAAAAGAGCAGTTCAGACCACAATGAATTTTCCTGCTTGTCCGAATTGGTTATACTATATTGTTCTGTGTTGTTTAACAGGATTTCTATTAATTCTGATGATGATTTGTTGTGTACTAGTTGTGGTACATAGTTGTCTCGTTTATTACGCACATGGCATTGCATTTTTGTGACTTGATCTCGCAATTACAACTTTATTTGACATTTGCAATGTAATTTCTCAATATTTAGACAGAACATTTCAAAACTGCGACAAGAAAGGGCCTCTAGACTTCATTTTTAAAGATGTTTCTGTGTTCTCTTTGTTTAAAACAGCTTGGGCAACTGGACAAAGCTGCGTCTGCTGCTCATACATATTTCCAGGCCAACCCTGAGCATGTGGAGATGGGCGAAGACCTGGAGCAGTACAAAGCCCAGAAGGGTGTAAAAGAGGAACACTTCATTGACCGAGAATCCCGCCCACATCAGGTGAGTGACTGTCGACCCCAATTACTAGTCATGCACCGAAATGTAGTTGGTAGCCAAAAACCGAAAACAAAATTAAAGTTTATTTAATAATCAACACTTGAATATCTGTTATATCTGTTGTTGAAATATAAACGGGGACTATAATAAAAACTTGTTTTCGTGACAGTTTTATTCAAACATACATTAAATGATGTGCATATATTTTGCATATCAAAATGCTCCTCATTAGAGTTATAGACATTGAATGGCTTACCTGAGGTAAATGTAATGTTACGTGACATTGTTTACAAGCTGTTTTAATGACATCTTTCCGCGGTTGAAACACTGATTGAGCGATTGCATGAGACATGATACATTTCAGTAGGTTGTACTGTATCTTTCAACATACCTTCTGATGTTCATTCATGTTTATTTCATGCTATAACTTGTAGTAAAGAGGAAGAGATAATCGGTTCACATGCTGCTTGAACTGAAGCACAATGACAATTATTACTTGAATTTCATTCCAAAATTGTCAATTTAAAAGCCCAGACTTTGTTTCATATCAAAAGCAACAATTAAGTAACAATAAATGATTATTGGATGGCAGGCATGCTACAATTAAAATTTTTGTGAAGTTTTTTTTACGCATCAACTGTACACAGTACAGACTAAACGATCTCAGTTCATTAAAGTGAAGATTGATTAAAAACGACAAATCAGCCCTCCAAATCTGTTTCGGCTGAAAACTAAAATAAATTTTCGTTCAAATATTTTCAGCTGCCGAAATTTCGGTGCACCACTACCAATTACACCACTGCTTGATGCTTCTTGAACCTGCAAAAACACCCTACAAGGCCTGAGACACCAAGTTCAGTATCTTTGTATTTACAGAGAGCCTTTTTTGCTGGGGTGAAGCTGTACGACAAAGGCAACTACGAAGCGTCTGTGACACTTTTTGAAGAGGCTCTAACTGAGTATTATCGTGCCGATGTGGAGTGTCGGGCCCTCTGTGAAGGGCCACAGCACTTCGAGGAGCAGGATCATGTCTTGTACAAATACAACCTCTACGAGCTAATCTCAGGTACAGATGCTTATGTACTCAAAGCTTTTCTGCTTCCTCTTAATGTGGTAAAGCTATCATCCGTGGTCTTGAGAAGGGTCTGGGAATTTTCCATTTTCAAGTGGATCTTTGGGACTTTCTGTTGTGGATATCATGTCTCTAAGCTATTTGTGTTTCCAGTAATGGAGATCTTCCTGTTCTCTGACCTCTGTGTAAGTCTTTTCTGAGTAGGCAAGTGCCTGACCTTTTTTTCTGCAGTACAATCTGTTATTGTTGTGTCTTACAGGCAGTTCATGATAGTACAAAAATGAGCAGCTTCAAAGAGCGTGACATACAGTTGCCCTATACGTTGTTTTGCTCATAAATTAAGCGCTTCTTTGGATCAAAGCTAAATCCACTGTTTTATTATTTATAATTTATCAATACTGAAGTGGCTCACTTTAACTTTAGCCTTTGAAGTTACTCTGGGAAAAAATACTTGTCTGATAAACATGCAAAACACAAGCCATGTTTTGTCTGCATTGCCTTCATGCTCAAAACCAGACCACTGTTTTGAAATTCAGCTGGCCACACGTAGTCCAATTGAGATTTAATGTTAATATCAAAGTGATTTTATATATTTAATGTTTAGTGTAGTTTAGTTTATTTTACTGTTTAGTTTATAAGTGTTTGCTTTATTAAAAACACTGTTTTCAACATTGACAATAATAAGGAATGTTTCTTGAGCAGCAAATCATCATATCAGAATGATTTCTGAAGGATCATGTGACACTGAAGACTGGAGTAATGATGCTGAAAATTCAGCTTTGAATCACTAGAATAACTTACATTTCAAAATATATTCAAATAGAAAACAGTCATTTTTTAATTGTAATAATATTTTATTTAAATAATTGCAGCCTTGGTGAGCAAAGAGACTTCTTTCAAAAACATTAAAAACAGCTTACCAGCCTCAAAGCTTTTGAATGGTAGTGTATTTCATTTATCATATAATTTCATTTATCATATTCATATACCCAGTTATTAACAGAACTCACAATTCTAGCTGCTTTCTGTCCAGCTTGTAATACTTCAATTTCAGTAAAATTGCTGCAATGGTAGTGTGAAGAGCACCAATATAACTAATGGACTTCTTTTAATCATGTGAAAGGCTCAAAGTCCATAAAAGTCAAATGGGGAGTCATAATTCACCAACACTTATATCATAACGTCCCCCCACTGTTTGGCTTATAAAACAGTGCATTAAGCTGCCATAACAGTTCTTAATTATTGCTGATTGCATTCTGTTGATTAAGGAGGGATGTGAAAAACTGTAGCATGATTGACATGCATTTATGGCCAAAATGTGTCATGGAAAACATTTTAAGAAAGACTGAAGAATTGGCCAGTCGTGAGAGGACTTGTTCTTCACAGGACTTGTCAGTGTTCCTTATGTTAGCTTCAGGGGGTTTTGTACATGATGGCATGTCTTGGAGTTCAGCAAGGAATCCCTGGAAAATATTCAGAATGATGTCACTGACATTTTCTGTTCATTCAGTGATTTATTTATGATGATGCCTATTTGAGAGCATTTTGTTAGCCTGAGGACGTTGTTTTGGAATTGTGTTTGGACACATTTCGGTAAGAAGCAATGTGACACTCTGCTACAACTAAGGACTCATTCTCTGCCCTATAAACAAAAGGTAATTTAAAGCAGATGGGTTGGGCTTCTTCATGATTTTCATGTTTGTTTAGGTTATCATTGTTATATTTACAAAAGAAGCCAGGAGCTAGTTACTTGCCTTTGTGGATCCATGAATAACAGAACAAATTTAACAAAAAGCATCTCCATCCCATAATTAAACTCCCTTTTGATAGATGCTCTTACTCAGCTTTTTAATTTGTAAATCTGTTCCCACTTTTATGTGGGAACAATCTGCCTACTACTACCCATCATGAAAGACCAACTCACCCTTTAAAGTGAGTTTAAAGTCTTCTCAGCTCTTTAATTTAATCTTCAACCTTGTCCACATGAAATCCACCAGCACCTCAATCGGTTTGACATCTTTGATATGATCCCATTTAAATGACCTCACTCGATGCACTCTGGGAGAAGATCACGTTCATCAACTACATCAACCACAATTACAGTGTGTTATTAAGGCATTAAATCCAACCGCAATGCCCTGTTTCTGTTTTTTTCCACAAGTAATAGTATATAGTTCAAATTCAAGCATCTGTATGTGTTCTAACTGGTTCAAGATTGAGAATACAAGCTGGCTGGTGGCCCCACACTAATTTGAACTTGAGACCCTAAATCATGTTGTATGCTTTGTCTTGCAGATCATTACACACAGGTTCTGCATTGCGAACACGAGTGTGTTCGAGATTTGGCCACCCGCCCCGGTCGCCTGTCGCCCATGGAAAACTACCTGCCACTGCATTACGACTACCTGCAGTTTGCTTATTTCCAAGGTAAACATCCATATAAGTCAAAACTGGCTTGAATGTTTCCAAATGTTCTTGAACTCACCTTTACAACTTCTAGTCTAGGACTAAAACTCTTTTGGCTCAATTTAGTATCTGACCCCGATTCTCTTCTTGGACTTTGTACTCTGGATAGAAGAAATTGGCAACAACTCAACTGACTTCCATCAGTCAAACTGTATAAATAGTCTGCATGGGAAAGAAAATGTCATTGGTAATTATAATCAAATAAACGCACCTTGAAAATAATTTTGAATTGACAAAACCTCATTAATCATGAAATTACTCACTCTCAAGGAGAAGGAGAGTCTCATAAATATTCTTGATTGATTTCTTCTTGGAAATGTCAAAGCTGAACTTTTCACTCCTACCTTAAGAAAATGAGCTCTGATATGAGAAATTTTACTTTTACAGACACTTACAGCTGCTTATTGTTCATAAAATGGCAAGTCATTCAGGTGTGTGCGCGAGTTGCATGTCTCAAAGCCGTGTTTCCACTCGCTCAGCCCTGTGGAGTTTGTTCCATTGTGGTCACTGTCCTGGAATGCGAATGTTTCCAAGCGCGTAGATCTCCAAAAGGAAATAAACGTGACTGTGGGAAAAGATGACTCCAAAGAATCACAGTATGATAATCTTCCAGATGAGCCAAGAAACAGAGCCCTGGTGGCTTCATTAACACTTAATAACTCTTTCTGTATTCTGTGTGTTCAGCTGGGAGGAATGAAGAGGCACTGGAGTGTGCTTTGACCTACCTGTTATTCCATGAAGGTGAAGAGTTTATGACTGAGAATGTGGAGTATTACAGGGAGGTGCTGGGACATGACGGCCAACCTCGTAAGGTGAGACACAGTGGTGAAACATGCTGAAAAAAAACTTAAAACAGGAAATAATGTCACAAAGAAGACCCCTGCAGACCCTCATGACTGTGTCAAACTCAATAAGTCTCTTAAAATATCAGATCATTTGATATTTATGTCATGACAAGGTTATTTCAGGTTGTAAAATGTCATGTGGTGCGACTATGTAAAAACATGATATTTATGGATAATTCACGATATTTGATTTAAAAAATCATTTTTACCTTTAAAAAATGTTTTTGAAAATAATGATTATAATTCACCAGTGTTATATTTGTACAATGAGATACTATTATAATTTTATTGATATTTTGAATTTTGAATAATTTTTTATATTTTTTTTATTTTATATTTTCTGTTTTCATTTTCATTTTAGTTAAAGTTTCAGTAATTTTCTTATTTTTGTCTTTTTTTAATATGTCTACAGTATATAGTTTTTTATTACTGTTTATTTCAGTTTTAGTTATTTTTAAGTTTGTTTTTTGTATTTTTATTTATTTCAGTTATAGTTTATTTTGAGTGATGAAAGTTTTTTTTTTTTTTTTCTTTTTAGTTTTAGTTAATTATAATAACCCTGTCACTCACATATATTCAGGTAAAAATATGGTACTTTTTACTTGATGGTTACACCACATGACATTTTAAGTAATTAAAGACGGCATGAAATAACCCCATCACCCTACTTCAGTTACATCGCGACTTTAAATTGAAACTTTTCTTGAAAATGGCTTTAACATTTTTTTTTTTCATATGATTACAAAGAGTTAATTTCTAAGAGTCCATTTTTCCTTTTCTTTTTCTTAGACACTCTTATTTGTCATTGATGCCATTTGACAGTCATGATTGTGGAAATGATATGGGATGTTACGATAGTTATAGGCACTTGATCTACTGTTTATTGACTAATAACTTTACATTTATTGTTATCTATAGGTCTCCTTAGTACATACATTTAATTTACAAATTTTTCCCTTCAGTTAAAGTCCCCGTGAACCGAAAGTTGCAAACGACTTTTCTCTAGTGTTGTACTTTAGCGCTCCTCCTCTCCATCTCTCACTCATAGCAGACTAACGGTTGGAGGGGAGTGGTTTAAGCGTTTTCAACCCAAGCAGTCAAACTGACATCATCAGAGAAGAAACGCCATTCCAGACCGGAAGTAACTTTTCAGATTTTGATTAAAGATTACCACGACAAACCATTTTTTCAATGTATTAACTTGCATGGATTAATTGTTCACCACAAGACAAGTAATATGCGCTAAAAAGTAAATAGAGTCAGTTTAGATTTCATGACAACTTTAACGCTTGTCTTCGAAATTACCTACTCAGTTCAGGTTCAGTAATAGTTCTTGGATCGCAACTTATCTTCACGATCTAGATCTATCATGAAATATCTCTAGTAGACTCGTCATCAAGTGTAGTGATTGGCAGGAGGCCATATGTGCATAAATACGTTGGAACAATCATGTCTCAATATTGAGTTTGGTACTCGAGATGTACAGTAGTGGCTGCACGCACTCTTGAACCATCCAAAAGTGTTTTTCGTTGGAAATCCTGGAAGCTATTAGCACAGTAAAAGGCACATGAGTTTGAATACGTCTTTCAATGCAAGATCCTTCAGTTCATAGCTCATAACAACCGAGGAAATTTTTTCCACCCCATTGCAGAGTGTTTCCATCTATCTGGCTTGCTGCCATGTCTGATTGCCCGATTTCTAGTTCCTCTGGGACCTTGTTAACCCACCGCCAAGATACTCTGCTGACAGCATAGTCTTCTCGAACAGGGTAGAAAAGTTTCACTGAAACACCACAGAGCTCCCTGAATCAATTTGCGAGCTGTTTGCATTCGAAGAACACACCAGCCTAACTCTTCCCCCAAAAGGGCACCAAGGATGCCATTTCATGTGGTCTCGACCACACTTAGAAGCAGCAGACTTTGCTCCAGTTATAACAAGCTGCTTTAAATGAGTGCCAGTGACCGCTAATAAAAAGTCCTGGAGAATGCCAAGAGAAATCGTGCAGGTTGTGGAACGGTCTTGATTTCAGACTGAGGTACATCCCTCAGGTCACTTTTTATTTTGTCGGGTCGCAAACAAAATGTTTGAGAGATGAATAATTAGGGCAATAATCTTCAATCTACGGCATGTAGGAGATATAATCAGCCTCGCTATGCTTTTTATGCCACAGGAAGCTGAACAGTACCTAAGGCGGCACAAACAGGAGTCAGACCTGCTCCTCATCGGCAGCAATAACATTGGAGTGACCTATACTGAAGGGGTAAGTTCACAGAATGAGTGAAATTCTTCTATGCCAGTTTAATATGCAGAGACATGTACAAGCAAGTCATTTGTTGGTACATGTTAAGATTGTTGCTTTGTACACTGAAAGAAATTACCAACTTAAAAATACTGTAATTTGTTACAGCCATATGCATTACTTTTTCTCAAATTATATATATGGCTTGTTTCAAATCTTAATGAAGATTTCTTTTTATTACTTTAATATGTTCCATGATGTTCGCTTATAATATTAATAAAGTGTTTTGCACAATAAAACAAATATAAATGTGGAAAAATTATATTTTCAACCTTCATTCTGACCCTCTGTCTGAAATGATCCATTTTTAAGGGCCGGCTCCTCATCAGTAAACATCGTTGCATAGGAAACAACGCCCACTCGCTGTTGCACTTGAGCTACTTACCGTTTAAACTGTAGCTGCTATCAGATCCAGTACAGCTGACTGCTTCATGTATCAACAAAAGTTTCTTTGTGAACTCTCCATTACACTGTGCCTCATTTCCAAAACAAAATGCTCCCAACAAACATAAATCTTCCGACGTGATCAGGACATTAAAATAAACCATCCATTTGTTTCCGATGCTGGGATCCTTCTGAAGTCTGTACAGAGACGCAAACGAGCCGTTTAAACTGGACGTGTCAAAGCCAACGTTTTTTTCACTCTTCCATTCGTCCTGTTGTCGACAGACTCAAGTACTGTACGTGTGGATACGTCAGAAACTGAACGGCATCTGTATACTGTATCAGTGTAGACAGCATCAGTGATTATAATGGGATCTATTTTGCTTTTGATGCGACGCTCATATCAAGTGTAGTCAATGGTCAGCCGTTAAGTGACTGAATGCCTGTGGGCGGGGCCTATGATGCGACAATGTCTTGCTCTGGAGGCAGTCATATACAAATGTATTTGCCCATGTGACATTAAGAATCCTGCAATATCGAGCTGTTTTTGGAGCTTGATTAAATAAAAGCTTTATTTATAATGAGGACATTTTAAGCTATGAAACTTGCAGGATGTTTAAATAGTACCAAGATCTCTTATATGTCAAAAGATCAAGGCAAATTTGAGTTCTTATATCATGACCACTTTAAATTTTGATTTAATTTTATTTAAAAATATTTATTTTCCCATAACAAAAATCTACTTTCTAACTATACCATACTTAATTTATTTTATTTTGACACAAGCCAAAATGTCACTTAATGTAGGTCAATATAATAATTTTTGGGCTTTTTACTTAACTTAATTTAGTTATAAACAAAAGCTAAATTAGCTATAATATGAAAGAATTTTCATATTAGCATACACAGGGATGCACTTTAGGGTTTGCTTTGTAAATACAGGAGAAATTAAATATCGTAAAATAGTTCAGATGTACCATGTAGGCCAAGGAATGGGTCATAAAAGTAAACAAGGACATGTTTCAATTTTGTAACAGCTGTGAGAGGGAACAGGTGCTCCTGTAAAATTTGAGATTAAACAACTAACCTACATCGCCCCCTTGTGGGGGGATCCTCAAACAAGCCCAACTGCAATCATACAGGCATAGCTCTTCATAATTAGGTGTTTAATGGACTGATGTTTCTCTTCAGAATTACTGGAGCAGTTCGGGCGGTAGAGAAGATGCTAACAGGTAGGCGTTCTCACTGATGTAATAAAGCATAATGAGAATCACCCTGTTCAGAGCGTGTGTCTTGAATATGTGTCTTTAGGATTCCCTCTGGTACAGATGGGTGGATGGACTATGTGCCGATATCAGCGAAGAGAAACGTCACAATGTCTGTGTTACAAGAGCTGCGGGAAGGTGATGTGCTGTTTACACATTTTAAATTATCTGGACCTAAAATATTGTAACAGGCGAGATAAAGCTGCAAACCGTAAACATAACTTGGAAAAAATGCAAAAAGGGGACCAAAAATATGCTTGAATTAAATGAGTAGTTCCTCCAAATATGAAAATCCTGTCATTATTTGCTTCATGAAGTTCATATTCACACAATGACAGTTTTAAGTGACTGTTACAACAAAAAATTTAAAAAAAAGTTTATTGTTTTCAGTGAGCCGATTGATCCACACAAATCGGACCAAAATACTGGTTACAATATACTGGTTTAGCACATTTTCATTACTATTTCAAGATGTTTTACTATTTTTATTGGTTATTAAAAGTAAACTTATCTTGATTTGTGTATAGGAGGTCCTTTGCTGTATGATAATGTAAGACTTGTACAAAACTCCCAAACCCTGAATGGAAGTCAAAGGGTGCTTCTTGATGATGTCATCAGTGAGGACCAGTGCTCCGAGCTCAAATTTCTGGCGCATGTGAGTGTATTTCCACTATTGGTGCTTGTTTGACCTAATAAGCATGTGCCATATATTACTGTACATCTTTACAGTAGTATTTTATTTCAGATGACTTTACAATTAAATGCTGTAATTATTGTTGGAAGTTTTATATGAATATTTTAATTGGCAGAGTGTCACTGCAGCTGGTGACGGTTACAAGGGGAAAATGTCTCCTCACACACCCAATGAGAAATTTGAAGGGGCGACAGTACTGAAAACACTTAGGGTAAGACCTTCCTTCGTTTTTTTAACACTGACTAAAATTTGTGTTTATAAACAGCGTGCCACATTTTAGCTTGATCGCTAGGTTTTGAAACAGCTTTAAAGTTGAAACGGAAATTGTGATAGTCTTTTCTTCCCTGTTGTGACAAACAAGAACAATTTTTGGGGTGGGACTTAATTTTGTCCATCAGGTATTGGTTGATGATTGGATGGTTGTAGTTTGCTATTGGTTTATCTCATGTGAGTGACAGGTTGATCCCGCACTCGTGCCAATAAACAAACCATGTCACTGCAGGAGGAAAAAGTTATTTTAAATAAAGACTATGAGGGCATCAAATAATAAATGATGAATAATTTATAATAAATACTGCAATATTCCATAAAAAAATAAGAATTGTCCATTTTGATTTCATTCCAGTTTTATCATCTTATGTATGTTTTGATTGGACAGTCACGAATACAGTCCTGAGTATAACAATAATTGTTCATTATTTAACTTTGCAGTATGGATATGAGGGACGTGTTCCTTTAAAAAGTGCCCGCCTCTTTTATGATGTCAGCGAGAAGGCCAGACGGATAATTGAGTCATACTTCATGCTAAACTCCACTCTGCATTTCTCATACACGCATCTTGTGTGTAGGACTGCCATATCTGGTACGTCACCTCAGCTCTCACTTTCTACCTCAGATTAAACCACAGTATGATCACTTGTGTCAGAGTATACTATACACTGCATCATTTAGTATGTTTATTTATTA
The DNA here is from genome assembly GCA_037950675.1 of Hypophthalmichthys molitrix. Taxonomy (NCBI): domain Eukaryota; kingdom Metazoa; phylum Chordata; class Actinopteri; order Cypriniformes; family Xenocyprididae; genus Hypophthalmichthys; species Hypophthalmichthys molitrix. The sequence goes on along the minus strand of CM075501.1, from coordinate 8,442,886 downwards.
TATTATTTATGTACTATATATGATATGTAATATTTATTTTTTATTTGTGTGTGTGTGTGTGTTATATATATATATATATATATATATATATGGGTCAAGGCCTTAATAATAATAAAAAACAAAGATATGACATCCAAAGTATGTAAGGTAGCACAACTAGATCTCTTTTTATCAAATCCAAAAGGTTTTAATTATATTTTGCTACATATAAAGGTAATTTAAAGATTTTGAAGTGTCAAAAGGTAATTTGGTGTAACCGTCCAAAGGCCAATACAGCCATTTCATTTGTGATTAAAATACCTTAAAATGTAATAAATGTGTATATTTTTTATTCTGGCATGATTTTATAACATCATATATCAACATAGTGCAAAATAGTATTAAAA